>JASKUP010000092.1:3750000-5000000 GCA_030448955.1 Trichopoda pennipes | reverse complement strand
CCCTTGCAGGGAATCGATGAAGACAATATGTATGCAGTTTTTATAACTTATATAGAAGTGTATAATAATAACGTATATGATTTACTTGAAGAGGGTGGTATTCAGAAGTAAGTACTAGTTTATAATTAAGTCAGTTACTAAAGAGTTTACGGCATTTTTGTAGAACTTTGCAAAGCAAAATTATTCGAGAAGATGCGAATCACAACATGTTTGTACATGGTGTAACAGAAATTGAAATCAAATCAGTCGAGGAGGCTATAGAAGCCTTTCAAACTGGCCAAAAACGAAAGCGGATGGGTCATACTGTTCTTAATGCCGAATCTAGTCGAAGTCATTCTGTCTTCAACATACGTTTAGTGCAAGCACCCACAGATTGTCAAGGTGAAAATGTTGTACAAGATAAACGTACTATAACCGTGAGTCAATTGTCGCTGGTAGATTTGGCTGGGAGTGAAAGATCTTCACGTACAAAAAATACAGGAATGCGTTTGAGAGAAGCAGGGAATATAAATAATTCATTAATGACACTACGCACATGTTTGGAATATTTAAGAGAAAATCAGCAGGGTACGAGTGTTGCATTAAAAAAGGTACCCTATCGTGATTCAAAAATTACACATTTGTTTAAAAACTATTTCGATGGTGAAGGACAAATATCGATGATAGTTTGTATTAATCCGCGAGCGGAAGATTATGATGAAAATACGGTAAGTTAATGATCCTTAATAAAATGATGCAAACTTATACTACGAAAATAAATTTTTAGCAAGTAATGAAATTTGCTGAAATGACCCAAGAAGTTCAAATTGCGCGTGCTACCCCCATGAAAACAGATTTGGGTTTAACTCCTGGCCGTCGCAAAGCAAACAAAATTTTCAAAGCAGCAATTAATAATCTTAATGAATTGGGCTATAGTGAAGCTAATAATTTAGATGTCGATGTAGGTTTGGTTTATTCTTTGGGTCCCAACTTTCCGGAATATAAATTAGATGGTCCAGAAGCTGAGTCCACAATCAAAGACTTAATGCAATATTTGTTGCAACGTATCGAAAAAAGAAAACTACTCAGTAGTGACTTAGAAACTAGATGTAAGTTAAATTTCTTTAAACCTTGTCAATATAAAATTTTATTATCAAATAATGTTTCTTAGTTGATAAATTCCGTTTACATCTTATGCAAATGGAAAAAGAAAATTTTTCCTTGCGCTCGGAAGTAGCATCTCTAAAATCTGTTTACAAGCAAGAACGTGAACGTTCATATGCTTTGGAAAATAAAATACGTGTTCATGAAAGTTCTATTGATGTCCTCAATAATAAACTAAGCAATCGTGAGAGACAAGTTGATGAATTGACACGTAAACTAAGAGATAATCAGAATATGCTTAACAGAAAGGAGCTAGAAAAGGAAAATCAAAAGAAAAAATTTGATTCAAAACTTGCAGTAGAAGTTGAAAAACGTGATCGCTTACACGATCTTAAACATGCCAAATTACAATATAAAATTCGTAGCAAAGATGAAAAGCTAAAATTGTTATCTAACATAATACAATCAGATGACTTAGCAATTCGATTACCAAGATCAAGAAGTTCAGAAAATCTGTCCCAAGAAAAGGAGATGGTGCAGCCCGCTGAATCAGTTAGAACTGCTGCTATTGCCACAGCAACACCAAAAACAGAATTATATTATACACCTAGAGCACCACGAGTAAGTATCATAAGAAGATTCGTTTAAATTTCCATTAATTACTTTCAACAAAATGATCTAGTAATTTAGATAGGAAAAATTGAGTCGGAGTAGATCCTTGTAAGTAAAAGTAAAGGTTTAATAATGTAACTTAAATAGGAATTGCATCTGACCAGCATTTATGTCAACATTAAAATTTTACATATTTCTTTGAAAAAATGTACCAAGAGTAAGTGAATATCTGTAGTCTGATTGGACATTTGTCGGTGTTAACAATGAACGTGAATGTTATCACGACGAAAAGAATAATATTTTTCAACTAGGAAATTTCTGCATGCACGGAGAAAAATACCTAATAAATCAATTAGTTCATATTTTTAAATGCACATTAATTACAAAAACTTAAGGTTGTATAGGGAGGGTAAATTTGAGGTCAGGGGGTAAATTGTCTGTCAAATAATTTAATTTTCAGAATTAAGCTGTCATCCTTTGACATTTATTTAGTAAAAATTATTTTCAGTTTTATTCGACCTTTTTTTAATTTCTATTAACTTTTATAATTTTTTGTTTTTGAAAATATAAAAAATAATTTCCTGAAGAAGCTTTCCAAAGGAAAGCGAAATATTGAGAGAAAAAAAGAAAAATAAATCGTTATAATTTAAAGGGCCGTGTAAAAAGATTAAAATTTAATAGAAATTTAGTAAAAATTTTAGAAATTTTAAGGTTGACACGCTACACTCCTAAACAAAGAGATTTAATTGTGGAAATTTCACTCTATCACTTTGTAAAAATGGAGCACCTTTTCCTTATTATTATATAATTATATTCTTGCTAGCAATAAACCAAAACAATATGCTCTATAGTAAAGTGTTGAGAATAAGCCTGGAACATAAACTCATCGACAGCCGCAACAATTCAGCATCGCTAGAGACACTTGGTGCATATTTTTGCATTAAGATCTTCATCTTTAAGCTTATCTATGTCAACTCCTTTAAGAATTAAAGCCATGCGATCATTGTTTGCGTTGAACGTTTGTGAATTGACTATTTGAAAAACAACGCGTTTTTCAACGATATCACATTTAGTGATAAGGCCCATTTTCAATAAGACAGTTATGTACACTAACAAAATTGTCGTATATGGGGCTCATAAAAACCATACACAGTTCTCGACAAAACAAATCAAATCTAAAGAAAATGACCGTATGCTACGGCTTGTAGTCAAACCATATCATCTGCCAGTATTTTTTCGAAAATGATTAACGAAACGCCGCACTGTGGGAACATTTTACGAGAAGGCGGTCAAAAATATATAACTTTTGAACGGATCGTAATTTTGATACGCAGTTTTCTTTGTCTACTAGGTGAGATCATAGGCTTTCGTTTAAGATATAAAAATTTTAAATCGACGGGTTAGAAAAATAGTTGTGATAGGTTTAAAAATACATTCTCAGTTTTAGCTGATTTTTGGTACGAAAGTAAAGTATTACAACTTGTTCAAAGAGTTTGTTTTACATTAGAAGTAGTTTTCCATTTTTGCCGGATATCTATACATAATCTTTGTCTTTGAATCTATAGTCTTTGTTTCGTTTTTCTTGCGCCTCTTCAGATAGATCTCCTATTGATAGAATATTGTGTTGAATTATTTCTTTCCCATGGTGCAAAATTTTATGAACTATGTATGGCATATATCTCCAAGAATAAATTTCGTTGTAAAGTAAGCTGTTTTTTTGGCGTACTTTCCAAATTTTTTTGCATTTATCCTTCTGCTGCATGCTAGAACTTACAAAATAATACTGAATCTCCTTATTAGTTTCAAATCTTCTTCTGTGATAGATGCTGTAGTTTCTGGATCTGAAAAAAAATTCTCCTGCAGTCTTTCCATCATTTGTGTTGCCTTCCCCTTGCTATGGCTGATCGATGTTTATGCCTTGTTCTAAATTTTTTTCTTGAATTTGTTTTATTTTTTTGTTTCCTTTTTCTTTATTTTCCTTATTTTTTCTCACTGTTTCGCCTAATGGACCAAAATCCAAATCGTAACCCAACTTAAGAATATGCTCCATAAAACGTATTCTAGCATGAAGAGGGGTCAAACCAAATTCGTATGCTGCCTTAAAAGTCTCATCTTCTGGAACTGGATGGCTTAATTGAGTTGATGTCTTTTTGCATATAGTGCAGCTTGATGATGGTTTTGTATCAGTTAAAGTTTGTGCAATTTGTCCATCAATCATACATTTTAAAATTTACTTCGATTTCCTGTTCATCAAGAGTAAATATTACAGGTTGAAGGTCTTTAATTTCATCTTTTATTTTTCGGACTTCTTCAGTTATGACAATTTTTTTTTTCTTTTTTGAAATTAAATTTTATTGGTCTGCAATATTTTGTTGACGAGGGTATTTTATTTTTCCATACTATTTTACAATCAGTGCAAATCAATTTAAAAAGCAAAGTACTTTTGTGACCTCCTAAATTATATAAATTTACGTTATTTTAAGTAGGCAAAATATTTTTGTGACCAACTGTGCATGACTTTGAAATTGACTAAACATTTTTGTTTTCTTTCTGAAAATACGCATATTCATCTAAACAACGTCTCTCATAAGGGCGTTTTGAAAAATAATTTAAATGCTTAGAATATAGCAAAACAGAAAAAAAATTTTTTAATTCCATTTTGCAAAAAATGTTCGACCTTGTGTCAAAAAAATTGTTCTGGTGCTTACGGTTGGTTCGTTCCGGGTATACAATGGGGTATAGGCGTATAGGGTAATTTAGGGCTATGACACAGTGCTAATGCTTTTACATTCCCTAACGAAATTTAGAAGTTATCGTCTAGTTAGTAAGAGAATTTAGAAAAAAATTGGACCTCTAAAAAAATCAATTTTTAAAAATCAAAAATCAATCAAAATTATTTCAGTTTCCTTATACTAATAGCGCTACAAAATAACGCTATTACACAAAGTTTGTTTTGTTTTAAAACCTTGTACAACAAAAGAGTTATACTTAGATGTTTAAAAATCAAAAATTTACTATGAAATTTCTCATTTTAGCAAAATACTGAAAATTCTCATTTTGAATCACCCTATTCAGTGTGATATAGTTAAAATAAAGTTAATTTTTTGGCTCCCGAGGTACACTAGTATTTACTTTCGAACGAACTTTAAAATTTTACAATTGATGATCATGAAAAAAAGGACTTTTGGCCGCCTTCTCGTAAAATGATGCACTGTGCGCCGTTACTGTTAATTCTCTGCGCTACCAAATCAATATAATCAATTTTTTGTTGCCAGAATTGGATAATGTTGTGGTTTCAGCAAGACGGCGCCACAAGCCGAACCCAAGTCACCCAAACAATTCAGTCATTGCATGAAAAATTTCGCGGTTGCGTAATGTCTAGATTTGGTGACGTCCTTTTGTTCTTGTCATTTAACGCTGGCCTATTTGAAACACACATGACTTTGTTTACGTAAACCTGGTAAATGATGTTGGCGTTGCATTGACGAGAAAAGCGAAGCTTTAATACAATATGTGCTTCAAAATTTGTGGAAAAGACCGGACGTCTGTCGACGTTTTAGAGGTGGGCAAATGCCCGACATCTATTATTTATTCTCATATTTCTACTTTACATTGGTATCAATAAAACTAAAGTCGAAAAAAGTGTGGTAACACTTTTAGACAACCAATTTACTTCCAAACCTCAAATTTGCCCATCTATTATAAAATAAATGGAAATTGGCTTTAAAATATAATTCTGTATGAAAATAAAATGCTGTAGCATTCACATCCACGAACATTTTGAAATCTTTAATATTCCCAATTTTTTACGAAAAATAACATTTTTATTTATATTAAATTTAAATGTTCAAATAGTTGGAAGTGGTGTCCCGTATTTTGAATTTAAGTTTTTCTTTGTTAAAAAATGTTTTATTTAAAAATAATAAAATAATAAAATTTGCGACTACATTGGAACAACAGGACTGAAAATTTGAGAATGCACTATATTGAGTGTAATAGAATATAAACTAAGATGGTCAACCACAATTTTATGGATACTTTTGAAATGGAGCTGATGGCCTTTGCTGCCAATGCTCACTTTTTTATATTTAATCCCAGAATTTATTCTGCCGGTTAACTAAACAAATAAATAAATAAATATTTAAAAATATTTCCTACTAAAATAGTATTTTTTTTTTTATTTATAAAAAAATATTTTTCTGTTTATTACATTTTGTTAAGAATACATTTTTTTGCCTTTTTCAAAATAAACTTTTTTACTAAAATACACTTAATAAATATGAATAATATGAAATAAATTACAGGGCATGGCAGCAGCTAACAAACGTCATCGTCGTTCTCGATCAGCTGGTGAAAGATGGATTGAACATCGGGCACCCAATCCTGTGCCACTTGGAACAATTTTGCAGCCATACTTAAAAAATCGCAAGTCAGTTACAAAGCTGCAGGACATGAAGGATTTAGTTAGTCATAAAGCGAATAAGTACATGCTCGTATCACAAGATGCCGACACGGATGGTGATGTAGAAACCAAACTTTTTAAAGGCAACATTATACCAACATGTGGCGGTGGTGCCCAGGTTGTTTTCGATGATGTCGAATGTCTAAAACAAAAATCACCTGTTCCTTCGCCAAATCGTAAAAGGCCAAGTAACAGTGGTACTGGAGTAATAAATAATATTGGGACTACAGTTTCAGCCCTTTCGGCTATAACCAGTCTTAATTCTGGTCAGGATATTTCCTCTAGATGCAACATTGGCATTGAAGGGCACACTGTTAAACGAACTAAAGTATAAAATTATGATGTATTATTTTTTTTTCTTTTTGCAAAAGTGACATAAAACTTTCGTCCATTTCACTTGAAACAATCTCAGAATTAACTGTTTTGAAAAAAACGTTTGTATTTTTTATTAGTATTTTACTTTTAACATTGTTATTGAATTATAGTTTACATTTATAAAAAAGACACTTTTATTTCTTATTCATTTTTCTACCGATGATCTTGAAACTGGTTGCGTCGTACTTATACAATTTCAAATTTAACACTAAATTAAATAAAATAATGAAGTATTTTTTTTTTATTTAAATTATTACATCTACCTTCAAATGTTTTTCTTTACTATTGTAATTATATTAGTTTGTATAATCGAAACATATTTATAAACTTATTTTTTAACATTTACTATTATAGATTTTGGTTATAAAAAATAAACATCATCAGATTAGACCAAGTTTTTAAAATGTAAAAGTATTAACTTAATTATTTTTCTTTTTCTTTGCATTCTTATTTTGTTTTTTTTTTATTCTAGTTCGGGATCAGGTTATCATTTATGAAACAAATATATATTTTTAATTTATCTGCTCATAAGTAATTGTTTTATTTATTATGAAGATAACGGGCTTATTAATCTTAATGGGAAGTTTAGTTGGTAACTAGAGAAGAAACAAAAGTTCTTGAGGTAACTAAGGTTCCCCCAAAACAACACTTAGATTTAGTCCCAATCCATGCCGACATTCGTTTGAATGAATTGATCATTGTTTATATGCTTGCCAAGACACAGAATAAAGAGATCTATTGCCTCTTAGGATTTTTATAGTCGTTATCGCAGTGATAGGAAGGTGCTCAACAGCGTCGTTTTTTTATTAGATGAATGGCTATTTAAAAAAGTGACCAAAGTTCAGTTGCTTTGTGAGCAGGCAACTCCACCGAAGTTGAGATTAACATTACGTATAACAACTTTTGCCAGTTGTTACAAAGTTGTTGATAATCTTTATTTTGACGTTTTAACAACGAAAGTATTTGTAAACAATCAAACTATTAAAACAACAACAAGTAAATTTTAACAGGAAGAGATTTTATTTTCAATGATGATTGATAAGCTCAGTCGGACAATTTTTGCAAGAAGAGGATGTACACGACGGCATTAATTAAAAAGAATCTACGTGACCACTCTAATCCCTTAGAATTACCTTATACACTGTGATCTTTAGGATAATTTTTAATAATCAATTGTGCAGCATCTTAGTTTTAAGGCATATTTTCGATTTCAGAAGGAAGCCATTGTTTATTCAGTGGAAAGAAAGCTATCTGCCATCAGCAATACCTTTACTTTTAAAAATGTGTGCAGCTTTAAGGTTTTGTGGATCAATTTCAATTAGTTCCTTTACAACCGATGTTTCTTTAACGGCAAATAGGTTACCACTGTATTTACAGTCAAATCTAATTGCAATAGGTTTGCTGCGGCCTGCTCTCATGGCGATACAACAAACCACTTTTTGCAATAACCCGCTCATCATTTGCGATGTTAAGGCTTTTTTTATTTTGCGCCATTTTCTTTTTCAACTGGACTTTAAAATAATCCACACCCTCTGCCATTCTTCAGGAATGCGTATTAATGAGCCATAGCTATTTAAGTGGCTTCAATGCTCTTTTACACTTCATCTGTAGAGGCTTTAGTTTCACCAAAAAGCTTCACTCCACGAGGATAAACTCTTCCAGTTGCTGAATCCATATTTCAAATTGTTGCTTTATGGTGATTTTAATCTTTATAAGGCCTACAAACAGGACATATAAATATTTTTACGGATGTGTCTTGCTTATGTTTAAAAAGAAAATAATTGAGTAATGAAGTAAACTAAAAAAACCTTATACACGTAAGATAACAACAAATTTCTAGTTACAAACTGTGTAGAAATTTTATACACGCAAACAACAACAATTTGAGTGTTACTAACTGCGTGGTTTTCTGAGAAATCTTATGTACGCAAGGCAACAACAAATATCTTAAAATAAATTCAGCATAAAAACAAAAACAAAATACACACAGACATACAGGCGCCTAAACATTGAATGAACAACATACAACAACAACATGTGATACAAAGGTAGTAGAAGATTCATAATTTTTCTAGACCTCTAGTGGATAAATATAAAAAGGCAGCGTTTGAGTAAATAGTTAGTTAGTGTGAAAATAAATCTCTTGAAGTAAAGACGTGCATCTTAAGTAAATTGTTCTGTAGAAGTTCAAGTAAATGAACTGCTAACTAATTTAAGAACTCTAAAATCTGGTGTTATTTATTTTGCAATAAAGAACTCACAACAAAACGTTTATAAAAGTTATAAACGTAACAATATATTATTTATATTATATGACCAATTTATAGAAATTCACTTGCATTTACTTTTAAGTAAGTTTATGCAGCAACCCGCCACTAACGGTTACCTGATTTTCAACTGAAATTAAAAACCGTCATTTAAAAATTCTTACCCGTAATTTTGCCAAATTGTCTTAACTTTGTTGCTTTCGATAATAGACCAAAAGAAATTTTTTATTCACAATTTGTGTAGGGTTTCCGAACAAGAAGTTTGTTTTACAATTGTGGCAACACATGATAGTTTTGACATTTGTTTTTTTTTTTTGACGTTTTCCTAGTAGATGCATTGGCAATTGTTAGAATGAAAAAATATTTAAAATCCACTATGAAATTCGTGATTTTTTTGATCGCTATTAAGAATTTGGTTGTTAAATTTGAATCGACAGGCTCGATGCAAAATGCCGAACGCGTATTCGACCAGGTTGTTTAACTGAAAACATCGCAGCCGTGAGGCACCGTGTTGAAGCAGATCTAAATTTGTCATTTGGGGTTATCCAAAACCACCACACATGTGCTAAGTGTTGTGTATCATAATAGCAATTTCAAATATACAACACTAAAATCGTTAATGTTGTGAACCATAATAGGGGCCTTAATGATTTGGATCAGTAGCAACGTCCCGGACAAAAGTGTTAAATGGGTGTTGCGAACCCCGAACAGTAGTTAGTTGTTGTTGTTGCTAGATTTACTTTCTTTCACATCCACTCGAAAGTGAATTTTTTTATTCTTATTCTTTGGTTGCTAGATTCCACTAATAGAGTGAATTTAAAATTCAATTGAAAACACATTTAATAAATATTTTTTACAATTCCTGCAATTTTTATTTTATTATTTTTTGTTGTTTCTTAATATGTTGATGTCGTTAATTAATAATAACTATAATTGTTATTTTATTTTATATAATTAATATATTTTTTTTGTAAATAATAACATAAGTGAAAGTGGTGGGGGGGAGGAAATATTAATGCTGGGGTTTTGCCATTAATTTATTTTTATATTGTTTTTCCCTCCCATGCTAATGCATGATATTTCTTGTTTATTTGTTTTTAATAATAGAAATTAAAAAATTAAATTTTGTTTTAGGTAATAAATTTGGAATAAAAATAGTTAAAGAAAGATTTTTAGGTAAATATGCAAAAGATACATAAGTTTTGTTTTAAGTTAAATTATGTATGTCTATTTTTCTTTTTTTTGTTTTTGTAATTATTTTATGTATTATTAAAATATATATTTTTATAGATTAGTTACTAATAAATCAGTCTATAATTAAAAATGTGTTTGTTATATATAATATATATATTTATATATTATTTTGTTTATTTTAAAGTATGGTAGAGGTTTTATTTTTACGTGTTCTCTTTATATTATTTTATTAAACTTAATTTATAATTTCATGTATTTTCATAACTATTTTTTTATTGTTTGCATTTTTTGTTTTTTGTTGTTTTTATTTTTTTTTTACTAAGCTGCATTTTGTGATCAAGATTTACGGCTGGGGCTATGTGTATGTAAGGAGCTATTTTTTTTTGTTTGGCTTCCAATTAATTCATTGACAAACATCTCTCGCAGCTGCAGGAGAAATGCAAGTTTTTGTTGTAGTTTAGTGCACGTAAACGTACATATTTTTTGTTACACTTGTTTTTTTTTTAAATGAAAGCTTTTAATTTTGAGCGGTATAGATAGATCCCTTCACTTATTAATTTTTCTCCTTAATGTTTAGAAACCGAAAATAAACCATTTTTGTGTCCGTTTTGTTAAGTCTTGAAATCAAATATTCAACTGCAGTTGTCATTCTTTTCTGGCTGTTTGTTTGTTATAAACGGTGACAGCTTTCGAAGAAAACTCTTCATTTTCAAGCCGTGTTATAATATGTACTGTAAAATGATGTCTTCACACCGAGAGTGCTCGCCGTTCATACCACAGAAACAGCCAGAAGGGACAGAAAATAATGACAACAATATTTTCATTTACTGGCGGAAAAAATCCTAACAACATAATAGCATTTAACTACAGCTTTGTTATCAAAACATTAAAATCAAGTTGTACGGTAAACAAATCTCTCTGCCATTAAACTGAACTTGGTTTTCTTTAGTCTTAAGATATGTTCTTTGAAAAAAAAAATATTATTAGTTTATCTATACTCTGAACCACTGTACTTTATCTGTAAAAGGGCTCACCGTCCCAAAATATTAACAACTTTTAATTTCTAATAATTATTAAAATAAAAAAAAATGGTTTTGTATATGTGTATTTTTTGTTGTTTGTTGGTCGCAAAGAAGATTTAAATGCAATTTGCTGTTTTTTTAATTTTTTGTTTTGATTATTACATGAAAATAACTCATTTATTTTTAAGATATTTTATTTGTTTTGTTATTCGAACGTCAGTTTTTACAGCTGTTATGTAAACAAATCACAGCTTCCGAGTCTCTGTGATCTCAATTACAAATAAAACGTGTTTAAAATCAAAATACAAATTCTTTAAACAACCACAAACAAATTTATTTAAATTGGAACAAGGCAACGCCTATCGGATCAGCTAATTTTAAATAAATAAACGTTAATAGTTTAATTTTGAAATGTTAGGTATTCAAAAGAAACTTCAATGGAGTATACTCTACTTGTATTTGTTACATCATACAATTTACGACAGGTTTTTAATCGAACACTTTCTTCTTCTGAATGTTTGCGATACAAAGAAAAATTTTTTTACTTTTTAGCAATATTTCAAAATGGCAATTTGAAAGCCCAATGAAAATTTATATGAATTCCTTTATATGAATGTGAATTCCTGTACATAAATTCCTTCAACAAACGGGGAAATTCTAAAGTTTAAATGCTTTTATATAAATTTCTTTCTCTACTTTGAACGTGTTGTCGTGCGTAAGCTTCTATAATACAGATATCCAAGTGATTTGGAAGCGACGTACTCTCGTTTAATAGCACATCTGTTAACAGTGTTCTGAGTGGAATGACTCTTTGCCAATTCGCAACAAATGTCTAATTCGTCTTCGAATATTTGAATGAGTATATACAATTCTCTATATTCATGTTATTTTAAAAAATAAATATTCGAAAGCTTCATATTTGATGAAAATACTACACATTCGAGAAATTTCAGATTTTTTGACTTTCCAATTTTTTCAAAAACAAAGTTACTCAATTTCGTAAATAAATTTTTTCGGATTGAAAATACTTTCAGTGTTCAAAGTTCAATCGTTATTTTTAAAGACTTGGAAAAAGGATTATCTGAAAAAGTACTTCTATCTAAATAAAGATTGTACACTATAGTTGATTGAGCGACACATTTTAAAGCTTCTAAAAGCTAGAAAGCCGAGTTAATATTGGTGTGACCCAAAAAAAGGAAATTGCAATCATTATTTTTTTCTTTTCTGATTATTGTTTTCATTTTTTGCTCTCCGATATTGGTTTTTCTGAATTTTCAACTTATTTTTGTTGTATCCTTTTGCTAATTTAGGCCATGCTCTTTGCTTTGCTATCCACATTATTGCTAGATTAAAATTAAACAAAATCGATCGGAATGTTTGTCACTAAAAATATTACAGTCGGACGACATGCGAAATGTTCGTCATTTAAAATTTTGACTCTATTATCCAAAGTAACCAAAGTTGAGAGCAGCTGCCAGTTACCAAAATAACATTACGGATGGCAATTTTTTAATGACGGCTGGTGTCAATTTCAATTGTAAATACCGGCAACCCTGATTTTCACATTGCTGAGTAAAGTTTTGAAAGAAAAAAAGGATGTGAATTTAATATGTTACAATTTTATTTTTTTATACATTATTCATATATTGTAAAATCATATATGTATTTGTTGAATTTGTATTGTATTTGAAATATTGCTTTAGCAACTGGAAGCTAACTCAAAGTGTAGTTCATTTAGTGCGGCTTTTGGTTGCGACTAAGCCAATACAGATGAAGTGTGGAAGGAATTGCAGACAATTCAAATAGCTACGAATAAATGGCAACTAATGTAGATTAATTTTAAAGCCAAATTGAAAAAGAAAATGGCAGTAAATAAAAGAAGCTTTAATATCATAGGCAGTGTCTTTATCAGCATTGGAGCAGGCGTCAGCAGACCTAATGCAAATTGATTTGGCTGTAAATCCAGTTGGTAATCATTTTGGATTATAGAGACATTGGATGTTGAGGAACTAATTAGAATTGATGCGCAAGACCTTAAAACTGCACACACAAATTGTTTCTCAAATACCTTTTTAATGCTTTTACTAAATAAGCAACGGATTTTTTGTGAAATCGAAAATATGCCTTAAAGCTAAGATGCACAATTGATTATTAAAAATTATCCTAAACATTACAGTGGACATGGTAATTCTAAAAGATTGGATTCCCTTAGATTCTTCATAACTGATGTCACATTTAGCACATCTTGTTTAACTAAGCTGATTTTACAAATACTTTAGTTGCTAAAACGTCAAAATGAAGATTATCGATAACTTTGCAACAACTGGCAAAAATTGCCATACGTAATGTTAATTTTAACTTTAGTGGCGTTGCCCGTTCTCCAAGCAACTGAACTTTAGTTACTTTCCGTAATAGAGCCGTCAAATAATTTTCCCATAAGAAATTTTGAATTAAATATTCATAAACTAAATAAAATTTTCGACAATGCGATGCAGTAGATATCACTTTTTTTAAGAGCTACTTTAAATCACACTCTCCGCATATAAAACAGATAGATTATGTATCAATTCCAAATTACTTAAGAATATGAATATGATGTAAACCAGATTATTTCTGCATACAATTTTATCTTAATATTTGTTATGCTTAAAAAATTTATATTTAATTGAAATATAATTATTTTTTAATAAAGTTATAAATATATAAAATATATATTCATATAAAATTGAAGAAAATTATAATTTTGTGCAAAATTTTAAAATAAAAACGGACACATTGCTGATTTATTCGGTGGCTCTTTTCTGCAATTAACATTATTTATGTTTAATTATTTCTTTGTATATTGTTATGTTTATACTATAATTGTTATGTTTATTTATTTATATTTTTATTTTTTGTTTCGTTTTGTTAAGAATGGAATTATTTGTTTATATAAACTTAAATTTAAAAAATATGAATTATATTTTACTTTGTTTAAATTTCTTAATCTATTTATATGTGTACAATATTGTTTACTGGCAATATTTGGGGCAGATTTTTTTTTAAATGTTTTTAGCTTATGAATTGAGAAGGACGCCTTCTTAAGAGGTTTGTGTGTGAATGTGTGTGTGTGTATATATGTGTTGAATGTTAGTTTAATTTTTTTAAAGGCTGCTAAATTGATTCATTTAAGAAATTTAAAGGAAGATCTTAAAATACTTAAAGTACAATTCTAGTGGTTGGTTTTAATCATTTTAACTAAGAGAGATTTCAAACAAAATTATGATTTAAAATAACATAAAATTAAATAATTTTTCTATATAAAACCTTTAACTGTTTTTGTTTTTGACATTTGGAAGCGTTAATTGATTTAATTAATTTAACAAAATATGTAGAAAGAGAAAACAAAACAAAATTTTATATTGTTTTAAAACAAACGACAATAAAAATTATTATTATTTAAATATAAATATATTTTTTTTGTAACAGATTAAAGATTGCAAAGAGGCGTCTAAAACACAGTATTTTTTTTAACCTTATTATCATTTTCATTAATATAATTAAAATTTGTTAATAAATGTTATATTAAATTAATTATAATAAAAACATAAACATAAAGCTAAAATTTGCCGGCTTGTTTTTATAACAAACAAAAATCAAATAGATTTTGTTTATCTTTGAACAAAATTATCAATATCAGTTCTGTTTTCATTCATCCAATCAAAAGCTATTGCATTATAAACGAAATGAGGAATGAGTTAAAAATAAAGAAAAACTGAGGATTTAGAAAATATGTAAAAAAAAGTAAAACTTAAACAAGGCAGACAGAAACTTTTGCTATTTAGGGTGATTTGTTTTTTGTTTATATATTTCTGCCTATTTGCTTAAGCTTAATTGGAAAAACACAATGCTCATTATTATTTTTGTAGCTTTTGAGTTATGGTTTTAAGCTTATAAAGCTTTTTGTTTCCTTTGCATTTATTCATTTGTTATTACAACTTTTTCACAACAACAAAAAAAGTTCAGGCATAGATTACAACTTGGCGTCTTTTGAGGAAATATTTCCAAAGATAAAGAACTAAAATCGTTATCAGGATAAGATTTTTCTTCATTATTACTAGATAATTTGTTTTTATTTCCTATGAACATTTAACACAGGCGCCTTCAACATCAAAATCAAGTACCATTAGTTTGGTTTCTTCGGTACCATTACGTGATCCAACTGCGCATATTAATTTTGTATCATTGGCTCTGTAACGATATAAAAACATAAAAATTAATGAACATTTATCAGCCATGTTCTGACAATCACTTTTTGTGAAAGTGATTTGAAATTACAAGAAAGGTGTTCCGCATTTAAAACTTTTTAAATCTTTGTGATTTTAAAGTGGTCAGTTGAATAGCTGGCTATTAAGAACCACTTGGTTATTTATTCAATAACTTTATTTATTTTTTAATGTTTGTTTTTATTAATTTATAGCAAAAAGAGTAATTTTTTACCAAATAATTTACATAATAATGAAAAAATTTAAAACTCTGTATATTGTAAGAAATGTTGTTATTTGATTTACGATTTCCTTGTCTCTTTGCTCTCCAAATTTAAAAATTAATAATATTTCATTTATTAAAATTTCTTTTGTTCAACCTGTAAAATGATATGAAACTGAAAACGGACGTTATATTATAAAGCGTTTTTCAACAAAAAAACAAATAAATTTAAATTAATATGATTCAAATTTTATTGCATTACGAAGAGAAAAGTTAAATGGAAAATGATAGCTTGGTAAATGTCCATCACGACCATGGTAACAATTGTCAATTCTTTAATCAAAGTTTTTAATCACTTTTTAGCAAAAAGGCGATCCTATTTCGTTGATCACATCACGGATTTTGAGTTTCAGAAGCCCAAAGCAATGTTGTTGGCATACCCTGACAAGTGAAAATGGGCTTTATCAGAAAAGCTAGCCGCTTGTTCCTGAATGAATTGAGCGAATCTATGGCGTTATTAATGGTCGGTCGGCTTCAATTTCTGCACCAGCTGAATCTTGTAAGAATCTAAGTAAAATTCTCGCGATAAATGAGTCATGTGGTGGTTTTGTATAACCCCAATTGTTGAGAACGTCGAGGAATTGACAAGTTTGGATCCGTTTCAACACTGTGCCTCACGGCTGCCTTGTTTTCAGTAAACGACCCGTCGAAAACGGGTTTGTGTTCGCATATTTTGTATTGAACCTGTCGACTCAAATTTAACGACCAAATTCGTAATATTGTCTGAAAATGTAATTATGTTCGAAGCCAAAAACTTTAAAAAATAACTAATATTTTCCAAGCTAGAGATAATGCGCAGCAAATAATTTTTAATTTAAAGTTTTAATAAAACTCAAGCAAAGATAACTCAGTGCCCGTAACAAGAGGTATGTTAACGCAGTTTTCATCTTATATAATTTTTTTATTGCGATTTTTTTAATAGAAATATGCAGAATAATTTTTTGCGGTTTTTTATTGTTACCAATCATATTTTTTATATTCGTAAAAACATGTATTCGAGACGACTCTGCTTAAATTTAAAAATTGCAGGTTCTTTTACCTTTTTTTTTAAATTTAATTACAATTTCTATAACGAAAAAAGAGAAATTCCCATTTTTTGAATGATTTTAATCTTCAATTTTGTTAGTTTTTTCATGTCATCTCTTAATATCTTTTAATATGGGAGAAGTTCACCATTTTTTTAAGGTCAACGATTTCTCAAAAATTAAAGATATTAAATTTTAATTCCATAAATTCAAATTGGTTGAATTACATGTTGCATATGTCTTCAGTTTCTCGCATTTTAAAAATTAATTAAAAAACTTCGTATGCACAGCAGAAAGTGACCCTGCCACCCTGTCGAAGAAAATTCAGTACCAAGAATGGAAAAAAACAAAGGGAAAAAGGTTTCAATACACATATATTTGAATTCCAAAATTTATCAAACCAATTCAGGCTTAAGTGCTAATAAAAGATGGCTGAAGAAATTTAAGTATCGAAATGGAATTAGATTATTAAAAATTACGGTCGAGAAATTATCTTGGAAACCATTTAAGGATAAATTAAGAGTTTAAGAATTACATTAACGTTAACAAATCTGCAATGCCAACGAATCTAATTTGTGTATTATAGAATGATTCCAAATCACACTTGTCAAATGTAATGAGAAAACGGCCCCGGAAAAATATTTAAATAGGAAATAACTTTGTTTGGACCGTTAGATCAAAACTTTATTAATAGAGAATAAATCTGGACCTCAAACAAAAAAGAAGATTGACTTCTGAGATAAAATATCATTGTCCGATTTCCGAAAACCTTGGAACTCCATGCTCAAATTCGATAGGGAATTTTACCAGATATAATTTATCGGTACAATTGGATTCAAGATTTTCATGTGGCAAATATGAAATCAAAGGATTTATACGAAAGCGCTCATAAGGAAAACAAAGTTACAATGGGCTTTGAAAAATAATGTCCCGAAAACACCACTATGTGAATTACGTGATTCAGCTGTTATTTTAAAAAATAATTTGCCAAAAAAGCAAATCCTTATCTCCTATTTATTTAAAAATGTAAAAATATTTAAAACGTAAATATGTATCTCTTCGCCACAGGTTTTTTTTTAATTACTCGCTTGCACTGACTATTTCTAAATAGTCCATTGTTGTTAACTGAACTCACAATATGGCCTTGTTGCCCTGCGTTTTATTTCCTTTTTTATTATTTCTTAACTTTTATATTTTATATGATCTACGTTAGTTTGTGCTAGATTCCCTTAAAAATAAATATTTTATGATATTCTCATAAAATATTTATTATTCAAAAAAATATTTTAAATGTATTACTGTAGGTGAAAGCATATCCATATGGCCATTACTACTGCTTATTTAATTAAATTAAAACGATTCTAAAAAATAAACATGTTATTTATATTTTATATTTTTATATGTATTCTAATCTAAGATTGACAATTTCAATTTTATTGTCTTCTGTGACAGTGAAAGGAAATGTCTAACCTCATTGTGATGAAGAGTATATAAAGCACAACGCGGTTTATTGAACTCAACTATTATTTTTTGTTTTTGTGTAATAAATTGAAATTAAAATTCTTACCTTATACGCCAAACAACACCGCCAGAACCACCTGAGTCTAATGATACTAAATTTCTTATAAATTCACCAGTCTTAACATCCCATAATTTCACCGTACCATCATCAGAGCTGGTTACAACGAAGCGGGAATTAAATTGCAAACATGTTACAGCTGACTGATGCTTGTTGGAACCTTAACATACACAGGTGAAAAATTTAGAAAAGATTGCCAAAATTAAACTCTTAAACAGATATAAAAGGAAAATTACGAATATTTTCTTACCGGACAAAGTTTGCAAACATTGGCCAGTAGTAATATCCCAAACTTTGACCGTGGAATCGGCATTGCCGGAAACTAAAATGTTTTCACGTAATTCCATACCAGAGGTAAGACTTTGGTGGCCCATCAAGGTGTGTTTACAGTTGCCTGTTTCGACGTCCCATACACGTATCGAGGTGTCCAAAGAACCACTTACTACATGAACGCCATCAAACTGAAAAAAAATTATAAAAAAATAAAATATCAAAAAAAAATCCTGAAAGAAACAAAAGAAAAAATACTTACCTGCAATGAGTAAACTCTATTGGTGTGACCCTGTAATGTATGTAAACATTCTGGTCTTTCGGGATGCCAAATCTTGACCATATAATCGTAAGCTCCAGACACAATTAATTTGCCATCATATTGCACACAACGTACGGCCGCTAAATGACCTACTAAAACCCTCAAACAAGTACCCTGTTCAATATCCCAAACTCTCAATGTAGCGTCGCGTGAACCACTAACAACTCTATAAGATAAGGAAAATTAAAATCCATAAGATCGTTAATGAAATGAAATAAAGCCTACTTGTTGCCATGAAGATGCATACAACGCACTGTCGACGTATGACCCAATAATGTGTGAACACATTGGCCTGTTTCCATGTCCCATACTTTTAAAGTCCGATCTGTACTACCTGAGATAATGATATTGCCGGACATTTGGGATGACCAAACACCTCCAGTGTGGCCCACTAAGGTTCGTAAACACTACAAGAAGTAAAAGACGCTTAATTTTTCAGACTCTTAAAAAAGATAAGCATGTAAATTAAAGACTTACCCTTCCAGTAACAGCTGACCAAACTTTTAGTGTATTGTCATCTGAGCCAGACACAATTCGATTTCCTGAAAATTGCAAACATGTTATAACATGTTCATCGTGCCCTTTAAGAACCTTAGGCTGGCGTATAGGCCGTGAACGCCAATTCATTTCGATTATATGCTGCCGCATGTATGCTGCCTTCCAAGGCGATGCAATCGGTGGCATATTGCCAGCTCTACCGCGTTTCGGACGGTCGGTTCGAGGTTCAGTCAGTATTTGACCCTGACGGCATTTCTCTTTCCACAACAGGTTATCATCGCACAAGAAACGCCAACTGCGACAAGTTTGGGCAGCGCGCAGCAGATCCTTAGGATCCAAATAGGAAAGCACTTGTAATGCCAACTCTCGAGGTAGTAAAGAAATAAAATCTCGCTGAAATTGTGGTTCAATCACTTTCATCATATGGCGCACTTGTGTTGGTTCGCAGTGTTCGATCAAACGATCGACGGCCAGGAGCCGTTCAGCGTGGGACCAACGTTGGAATTGTGACAGCCATTGCTGTAACTCTGGCGGAGGATTATCTCGTGTTGGTATCAGAGAACGTGGTGTACGTCTTCCTAAAGGTGAACTGGTAATGGAGGTTGTCAGTAATTGTGAAGGTGTGGAAACATGAGCTAAAGCGCTAATATTGACTTGTGAGGAACGCGGAGTTGACGTAAAATCGTAAGCCACGCGTTTGCGACTATTATTTTCTAAGTTCAATCCAGTTCCACCGCTGCCCGTTATTGTGGCTAAATTATAATCATGTTCCATTAGACGTGTATCAGTATATTTACGTTTTCGTGTTCCCATACATTCGGACGAAGCTGCTGCATCTTCTGATATAGAAAGGTTATGCATTATATTGAAAGAAAGTTCAGCACCACTGTCTTTACCATAAACATGACCACTTTCCAAATCATCGACATCGTTGAGATCACTAATGCTACCGCCATGACTGCTACCATCACTAATGGAACTTTGATGGCACGTGCAAATCTCTTCAATATCTGAATTGTTTTCTTCGCAATCAATCCAAGAAGTATTTTGATGATCGAATGTAAAATTGTTATCCAAATGATCGTTCAGCATTCTAAAGCCCTCTATTAGGTTTTGAGAGATTTCCGAACGACGATGATAAGCAGTGCTACTACGACTGGGTACAGCTGCAGCAGATAAGCAAATATCAGAACCGGAATTTCCGGGAGCTGATGTGGAAGCGATAACATTGGAGCGAGACAAATACCGTTCATTTGTTTGAGCACTTGCGTTTACTTGCCTTTGAGTTCTAGGTGGTGGAGCATATTGACATCTTGCGGATGAAGTGGAGGGCTGAACGTCGTCATGGTTTATTTCATTAGAGGATGTTGAATTATTATTATGATTAGAGTTATTGACAATTGGTTGTATAGCACTAGTGCGACTACAGCCATTTTCTAGTACACAAACTGCCACCGATGTGGATGAAGAGGCAGTTATGGGTGAAGTAGATGTTGACGAGGTGGAAGATGATGAATTTGATGCTGGTGCTGATGCTGATGATGTGCTTGCCGCTAATTGTTTATAAACTTTCTGTTCTTGTATTAATACTTCGGGGCGTTTAGTTAGCGTCAAACTAGTTGAAGGTGGTCGTGATGGTAGACTATCGTTAGAGTTGGAATTGGAAAAGATTTCAGAGTTTTGTGTAGAGACTGCTTCCACAATAACAGATGTAGAATTCGTTGTTATTACTGATGAAGTCGCTAGTGACGAAGAGGGGGCGGATGAAGACGATGAGGTCGTGGAGTGGTTAAGAGATTTTGGTATTTGTTCAGTACTGCGTTGTGATGATTTTGTAGTAAGTTCCTGCGGTTGCTGTTGTGGCTGTTTATGACTTAGAGTGTTGCACAAATTCATTTTGGCAGTTGATTTGGTTAGACGCCCGATTAGTTTACGACTACTTGTGGGAGTTGCTGATAAATCTTTATAGGTACATTTGCTATCAGAAGAAAATCCTCTGCAATGGCTACTAGAAGGTTGCTCCTCTTCACTGCTTGCATTTGCATTTTTTAATTTAAACTGTTGCTGAGATTTAACCAAGCCCAAATCAAGTACGTTATTTTTAATAAACGAACTCGATTTCAATACAATACCACCCGTTAACCTTTGTTCATGTTCGAAATCATGTCGTTCAATTAAATCCATCGACTCTATATCCGAAAGAGTTGATATTAAGAGTGATGATTTTGAACTATTGTTGGAGGAAGAAGTGGGTAAATCCTGAGAAATTATATTGCTATTTGTATTATTGTGATTCAAGTTCATCTTTTTTAAACGTGATGACATGCGTTCATGGGCCTGTGCTTCTGGACAAGGTTGAGATTCGGTTAAATCGTAGATCATTTCATTGGACTCTTGTAAAAGTTTGCTAGTCGCAGCTGTAGAGGATGTGGGAGTATCATTTGCACTTTCATTTACTGAATTTTTAGAAAATTCATCACTTAAACGTTTTGGCTTAATGTTGTTATCATTATTATGCGAACTTCCCTTCGAAGTGTTTCCTGTATGAGACAGATGAACATGATGATGATGATGATGTTGGTCTTCCACAACAGGTGTTTCCAAAAATATTATGGTTCCATTTGCACTCATTATAACACCATCATTTTGGGTCTGCGCACTAGAGGAGTCCCTTGTTGAGGTGGTATTATGTATTGTACTTTTAGAAGATCGATTTGTTAAATTCATATCACATTCTTCTTCCTCCCCATTTTTTTCATCATCATTATTTTCAGCTTCATCTTCTTCAATGTGAAGGTTCTCTGTTTCTATGTTTGTCAAATCGCCCTCTACAACCTCTTCGATATCGTCATCGTCCTCGACATTATTTACATCCTCATCATTCTCGCCATCATCATCGTCGCAATCATCACCATCATCTTCGTCATCATCATCATCATTGATGACAAAAATCTCTGATGTATTAAAAAATCCATTATTACTAGCCGCAGATTCTGTAGACGAATCGGAAACCTTAATAATTTGTATGGCATCTGTAGATGAGCTATCATCTACCACGGGTACTGGTTCAGAAGTTACATCATCATTTGTAGTTGGCAGTAAATTTGATGAACTTATTTCAAAAGCTTCCAACACTCCCGACGTTGTCGTTTCATCATCTTCGTCCAAGACTTCGGCAAAATCATGTTGCGAATTTGTTTCAAAATCTTCTTGAAGTAATGACATGGAGCTACGACTTGTTGTTCGCTTATCAAAATCTTCTTTATCTTCTGCTATAGAGTGTAAAGAGATTTGATCTGCACTCGTATTGCTTTCCGTTGGTGATAATGATGAGGATGCTAAAGACGATGATGACGAAGTAGACGATAAGAAAAATGGTGTTTTCTTTAAACAAGTATCAGTTGATGTAATTGTTGTTATTGTTGAAAAAGATTTCGTTAAATTTAATGCAGCAACTGTTTCAAATTGATGGATACATTTTTCTTCCATAATACACCTTAAAAAAAGGTTGTACTCCTAGAATTAATATGTAGTCTGCTTGGACTGCTTATATGTTTTTAATTATTATGAAATTGTATTATAAAATGGTGATATATTGTGAAGTTCTGTAAAGAAAGAATAATATTAAATTTATGCAGTAGATCATTAGAAAACATTTTAGAATATGTTTATTTCGGTTATAAAAATCTTTTTATTTTTCTTTTGTAATCACACAATGCCATGCACAGATAAAAGCGTCGCGTTAAGTATGTTTTACAAAAATATAACATACGATAATTTTTCCCTAACTCGAATTCTTCAGTAAATTTCGTTAATTTTAACAAATACGATTAGTTTCTTAGCATCAAACCTATTGGGAAATCAAGATAATTATTATGCTATTATGCTATTAAACTGTTAATTCAGTTTGCTTAACTCTAGCTTAGTCATATATGGAAAATTACTTAACACAAAATTCTGAAGTATGAGTTATGTAAATGATTGTTATTAAAATCTTGAATTCTTTGAGGAAGCAAACTTTTTGAAAATCAATATTATATACAACCATAAACAAACCCGTTTTTAAATTCTATGTTATTCCATCTATTTTTATAAATAATTTTTTATTTTTCAGTCAGAATAGAGTTTGTTTTGTTATTAATTATAATAATTTACAAAGACAACATTAAAAGTTTAAATTTAACTTTTAATGTTATCTGTACAATTAATCAAAATTAATAAGATACACTTTATCCTAGATTAGGTTAGGTTTGTCAGGCAGCTGCTTTTGCACAGCCTACTTTGGTCGAATTGCTGAGCATTTTGTGTTATCTGCAAGTAGAAAAGAAATATGAGAGTGAAGAAATCTGGATATAAAGCAAGAGAAAAAAATGTATTAGAGCAAAAAAATTAAGATTGAAAGAAAAAGGAACCCGCTAGCCAGGGTAATCAATCAAGGGATGCGGGTGTGAGAACCAACCACTGTACCTTAAAAAGCAACTAATCCTGCGCGGTACCACTGATGAAACATCAGACAACCTTTGACCAATCGTTCCTCCTTCAATCGTTTCCTCTTCCTCGTTGCAACAGACCCATCCTCCTAACATGGGTCCCAAACATTTAGTACCCAGTTACTGCACTCGGTAACCGCAGCAGTGCAACCGCTTTTTTTCGGTGAGGGCCAGATTGTTCTTGCAGTCGAGCAAGCCAGCTCGTTATAGCATCAAAGAAAATAGAAATTTCTTTGTGAAGAAGGATTTTGTTTAGGGTGCAATAATCTATAAAATAAGGAATAACATTTGCGATTCCTAGAACGCTAACATTTCCCCATAATCTGTAGTCCCTGCAACAATGAGATTTAGTATAGCTACTCTTCTCAGTGCTAGCTTCCTGAAGCCAGTTGAGTATGGCAAAAAGTGTATTCGCAGACGTTTACGTAATAACTCCGGCCGTAAACACCGCCATGATGCGAAACACCCTCACTGAGCTGGAAACATTTGCCGCTATATTCAGTGTTTTCCACTTGACAAGAATATAATAGAGAAATGCTAATAGCCCTTTAACATACGTATACAAGGCCGTAATGGCCTTGGATGCCCTAGCCTGGATATCAATCTATAAGAAGTTATTCATTTGAAAAAGAACTATTTCAACCTTTTTAATTTGCTACCGCAATTTTCTAACCTTAATAAACTAATAAACTGTATATGCCATAAAAATTAATTTTGGTAAAAATTTAAGCACACTGCTTTCGACTTCTAGGCTCGAGAGTTAAAACATTAACAGCACCTGCACGTTATTTAAATAACAATAAAAATTGTTAGATTCGTATATAAATGTCGAAGCTTCAATAAAAATAGCTTGATAGGCATTAGAAAATGGTATCTTCTTCTTCTTGAAGTTTTAATAGACATTGGCCTGTTAAAAAAAAATGAATTCTTACTTACAAAATGAAAGTGGATTTATTCGATTTAGCAACTGAAACATTAGGAATGTTAGTATGAAGTTACAAGAAAAATGTAAGCGGCAGATAAAAATCTCACTAACATGACATAAGGAATGAAAGATAAATTGGAAAAAACAGCTGTTGAGGATTTTTGCGCCTTGTTTTATTTTTAACAAATTACGTAGTTTTTTTAATTTTAATGAATATTATCCATTATTTTTATAATATTTTTTTATTAACGTAAAAGCTTTATAAGTCTTCGAAATTGCACAAGAAGTACAATTTATTTTTATAATTTCTTATACTTTGCTTTTGTTTTATTTTGATTTAATTAATGCATAATTACAAACTTTTTGTCATGACTGAATTACATTACCGATCTCATGTAGAGGGAGGTGTTGAGCCGACAGCAAAAGCCACGATTCTCTATTCTTTATTAAGGGACTTTTTTTAACATTTGACTCGTTTACTTTGTACATTAAATTTTATTTTCAATCACTTTATTTAACTCCTTAATTTATTCAAAAATTAGTTAACATCAATCTATGTAGATCACTGTCAATCTACTCTATATTTTAAAAATGTATTTTTGAAGTTTTATCTTTTATTAAATATCCATTTCAGCGGTTTCCGAAAGATATTTGTAGATCTCAAATCATTTCAACAAAATTCATATACACTTGCATCTAAATTTAAAACTCGACAAGCAATTATTTTAGCAGACTTCCCAAAAAAGTATCATTATGAAAACCATGAAGTTTTACTTGTAACTTTTCTATTTTCAGTGCTGCTCCTCGGTTTAGAAACGTCATAATGCTAGACTCATTAAATGCTAAACGGGTAATTTTACGAATGAAATCGAGCACATCAAAAACACCTGTTTTTTTTTTGCATACAATACACTTTTTTTTTAACCACACATGTTTTTTTTTAACTTTAATATAGTATTTTTTTTTTGTAAATGATCCTTAGTTACCGCGCAAATTAATCAACATTCAATTAGAGCAAAATTAATTTATCATAACAAATTTAATTTAAAAAAAAAAATTAAAAATAAAAATCTCTTTGAAAAACAGAACGCAACTAAAATGTGATTATTCTCATCATCATCTCTACCTACTTCGCAGTGAAATACAAACTAACAACACAAACTGCCAACATTCCACAATGAATTAATACTGAGACTGAGAGAACAAAAAAAAGTGTAAAAGCAAATGGACAAAAAATGGCAAAATTCCCATAGACCCCTTTCAGACAGGCAAATTTTACTTTGCAAAGTTTTGATTTTATGTGAGAGCGAGGGAGAAAGCATGATTGAGAGTACAGACTTTGATATACTCGCAAAGTTGCTTTGTTTTTCTTTCGTCGCTTATACACAGTTGTACTTATACACAGATTACATTACAGATTACATTGACTAAAACAAAATTTGTAAAAGAAAACTTTTTGTGTTTGAACACCAAAGAAAGTTTAAAAGAAAATTAAAAAAACTTTGTCAAAGTAAAATTTGCCTGTCTGAAAGCGGTCATAGTGGTGGAGTGCTTGAGTGCAAAGCAAAAATAATCAGACAACAGCAACTACAAAAAATTAAAGGAAAATAAAAATGAATGGAAGATGATGATAATGATGATGCTATTACAACAATAAATACTTAAAAAAAATCGTAAAGATTAATGCATCGTTTAGTGCAAACCAGACATGGAAAATTGAAATTTTAAAATTATGTTTTTTTTTTTTGGAAACAAAACTTGTTTATTTAAATAAAAGAATGGAACTGAATTATAAGCATGTAAGAAAACTGCTAATTTATTTAAATAATTAAAATAATTTAGAAAAATTGAAAGTAAAAAAAAATATATAGTAAAATATATGCCCCTGCTGAGATTTGCTTTCAGTTTATTTATTAAATGCTAAAAACTCTTAATAATCCTTCCAAAAAATTTCAGGCACATATTGAATATGCTTTTCTGTTAAAAACTTTTTATATAATTTTTTTTTGCATGCATATCTCTATATGCATATATTTTATGGACCAATTAAATACAACTTTTTTGCTTTTAATTTAAAATTTTATCTTAAACTATCTGGATTTGTATTAGGTGCAGTGTAATATAGAAAAGTTATACTTTATTTTCCATGTCTAATTCGTATTTTATGACTTTAAAGAAATTTTTAAAATTTGTATAATCTTAAAATGTCACATTCTTAGTTTTAATTTTGTTCGTGATAACAGAAAAGATCGCCTTTAAGAATTGTTTACCATTGTAAAATTGGCTGATAAACGAATGCTTTCTATTGACAACATGATTATGAAAAATCAATAAAAATTTTTTTATTTAGATTTGTTGAGAAGAATTTCGGTATTTATTTTATTATTTATTTAAATTTTCTAATTTAGCATTATAAATTACTTTCTATATACGATAGTGCAGTGTATTAATTGAAAGAATATCTTGTACAATTTTTAGTTAAAATACTTTAGTATTTCATAAGCTTAAAGGAATTAAGACAAATTATGGAATCATGCAGGCTCATAGTAAACAAGATTACAATTACATATCAAACTTTTAAAATACATACATACTTTGACAAGTACAAAGTTTTAGGCTTTTGCAGCGAAGAGTTCTGCTGTTCTTTGCTCTTGAAATATATACTGAATTTTCCAAACCTGATACAAGCACTTCAGACTCATCCTTATTTAAACGATATTTGTATCTTAACTATTGAGAACAAAATAAAATAATTATTTGTATAATGTTAAAGTTTTTATCTACGTGTATAAATAATTTTAGAAGAGTTTAAAGATATTTATGTTGTCTTATCTATTCAGTTAAACTTAATGTCGATATTTTTTAATGAAAAAATTTTTAATTTTATTTATAATATTTCGCTATTGCATTGGAAAATTTAGGAAAATATTAAAAAAAAATTATAATTATCTGCATTATTACGGTACTATATTTTTAGCAATTGTGCTAAGCAGCTCGAAAAGGCCAAATTTAGATTGACTTCCTCACAACGTAATTGAGAAAATAAATAAAGAGAAAAAAAATGGCATTGAAAATACTTATTTTTTAAAAAATTTCTGATAAAAAAATTTCATCCAAAGATTCTTACTCTTGAATGATAGATACATTTATTGATTTTCATAGTTAATTTAACTCAGATAAAAAAAATAAATTTAAGACTTTTTTGAAGTTTAAAAGAAAATTTTCTACAAGTAAAATACCTAAAAATTCGAAGCAAACCCTTATCAGGCTTGGTTAGATAGCGGCCACTACGTATCAGATGCAGTAAAGTGAGGTGTACTTTATAATCTACCCGGATTTTGCCAGATAATTATTTGAAGCTGGCTAGTTAGTAATCTACAAAAATAAATTCTTAATTCGTGCTTTTATTTATTATGTTTGAGAAATTATCAATTTCCTCTGCTTATTTTCTTTCTTTATATGGTAACACATTCGCATCCCTGAATTATGAAGAAGTTTCCACTTTTTTTCTTCTAAAATACAACAAAGTAATAAACTTAGATCACTGTTACAAGGCAGCAGTTGTGATTCTCACGTAGAAGTGGCAATGAAACAAAAGGCAGAAAAATAAAAACAAAATAAACAAATAAAACGATGGGAAAATACGCACACACATAAAATACAATCTAAACATAATATAAAAAAGTGAGAAGATGGTAAAGAACAACAAAAAACTACAAAAACAACAGACAGCGTGTAGCAACAACAAGCAATTTGTAGGTCCTAGCTATTGAGTTTTTAGGAAAACAACCCGCTAGGCTGGGCTGACAAACCAGGCAAACGAACGAACGAACGACCAACCCAACTAGCCATCAAAGAAAGCAGCAAATATTTTTTTAAACTCAAAAAATAAAAACAGAAACTACAACAATGCATAAAATCACAAAAGAAGCAACAGCAGCTGAATCAAGAAAACTTGTGTGTAAAACAGATTTGAAAATAAACAATTATTTGTGTCCTGGAAAAATATTTCTTACATATCAATAAAAGAGGAAAATATGACAGATTTTTCTTCCTCTTTAAGAATTTCCGCATGCACATTTGGCAGGCAGAGAAACATAGAAGATTGATGGAAAACATTTTACAACGCCTTCAAGATTTGTTCAAAAAATCAAGAATTTTGTAAACATATACAATAATAGATATATTCATATGTTAATGATCGCGTGACGTCATTATTTCAAGGCTCTTTTTACTTTGATCAATAGAAAGAATTTAAAGGCAAAAAATCGCTTTCTTCTAATAATCGACAATAAGAAGATCAATAGGCAGGGCATATAAAAAACCTCCAGGTTTTCTTTTTAATTGATTATGCTGCCAAAAATTACCCTTGTACCTCTTGACAGTAACGGGCGGTGAAAGGCAGCTATTAGGTTTTGTTTCTACTAGGGGGCTAGCTACCTGATGGATACCTGTCGACAATCATTGTCTTCATTACTGAGATTGAAAAGATAAAGAATTGGTTAATGAAGACGCCCTTGTAAAAGCGACGGATTAATCTCTAAAGACAGGAAGTCCAAAACAACTGCTTGGATATAATCGTGGTACCTTACTCTGTATAATTACTAGCGACACAATGGCAACTTCAAGAATCATCTTGCTAAGATGATAATCCAATTTCATAATTGTAGACTGTTTCTGAAAAAGGCAGAGACGGTATTGCACATTATGTGCAAATTTTCAGTACAGACTAGCCGTAGATCTAGGACCCCTGTAAAAACATTAACTGTGGATGCTGTAGGTATCTTAGCCCCACACAATAGTGCCCTAATTACGAAGCAGTTTAGGATAAGAGAAAAGAATGGCAATTACGCCTAGTTTACTCACTCTACGCATTTTTCACATAAATATTTTGTTTTTTGTGCAACCTAAATACATAACCCCAGGTTCAATTAAAAAATCTGATTTAGAATTGCTAAATGTACTGACTCTGATAGTATTAACTCCCTGCCCTAAAGTTGAAAGCAAGGGCTGATAACATCACTAGACTCAATGAAAGAAACGCAGTCGTAATTATCAATCACATACCAAAAAAAAAAACATTAAGAAATGAAAGTGTTCGAAAGGGAAACCATAATGTAATATGTTTACTTCGTTATTATCCCCAAATATACATTTTTAAATTTGAACACAAACTCAAAATTAATGATTAATAATTTCGTTAATTTGGCAAATCAATGAAAATAAACTTAAAAGCATTCCGAAACGAAAATCAGACCAAAATACAATCGTTAATAAAAAATATAAAAATGTAAGTTATATAATTAGAATCCATTATTTCTATATGAAAGTATTTCTATTCTAAAAGTATTCATTATAGTACAAGCAACAAACTAAAATAATAACATTACAAGGAAGTGTTACAAAGCGCAATGAAATGGCAATTAAATAAATGAAATCTTGAATTCAAAACTATACTTTTAATATAAATTTGATATGAAAAAAAAAACATATGCTTGATTATATGTATGTTTATTTGTAGATATTCCAGTTAAGAGTAAAAAAATTCCCATGATACAATTTCATAACTGCACTAAAACAACTTACAACAACATCATTGCAGTATTCTAGAATAGAAAGAGAAAACACGCATCTTGTGGCGTATCTTCTTCACTTTCATTTATTATCATTCATTTATGTTAACTTTGCTGTTATTGTATTAACTATCAACATTCAGCTTTCATTGAAAAATAAACATAAGAATGGAGGAAAGATGTAAAAATATAGTTATGTAAAAAATATAGTTTTGTTCAACAGATATTAAACATAATTTTGAAAGAATAACTTCTTCATTCAGCTCTGTGACTGGCAATTGTTTGCGAGTAAACAGGCGTAACATTTGAGGGTTCGCCAAAGTAATATTTATGTTTTTCTTAAAACGAATAACTATTATTTTTAAAAAATGACAAAGGATGAATTATTATGCCTGTACAGCAACAACAGCAAAAATATATTCCTGATGAGATGAGATGGTCAGTAATATACTTAGTTGTGATCCCCTATATATAGTTACGTTTATTCATTTAATAAACATAACAAAAGTTCTGTTAATAAATACCCTTCTTCGGCAGTTATTTTAGGGCATACTGAATTCGTCTCACAATTAATTATGGCTCCGACTGACTTACATCGACCCTTTCAAAATATCTGTTAATGGTCTTTTCGCTGTTGGACACATTAAATACACTCACAGAAACGTTCCCATCATCGCACAAGGACTTCAGCTGTTATAATGTCGTATTTTAGATCTGTTGGTTATCCACACAATCTGCCTCCCTACGTGTCTATACTATAATTTCCGGCATCTCAACGGCAAATAGCTTCTTTACTGCGTTCCTACTCACATATCCAACTTCCAGGGGTGTCTCGGCATTGCGCCAGATCATTATTTGTTGGCCCATGTGCAAATTAATACCGTGAGTTATCAAGAAGTCTGCACCGAATAATGACTTCAACCACTATGGCAGCGACCACTATACGCTGATGTTAATAAATGCTTTAACGTGTTTCATTCACCTAAACAAGTTGATTGATTCACTTGTGATATTCTTACAAGAACTCCAAATTGATCCACCAAAATTAAAAAGTCTCCCATTCAAAACATGATGCCATGTCTCAAAGTATAACATTTTTAATTTTCATTTTCAATGTTTAATGTTTTATGCGGCCGTTGCTTAAAAAAAATAATTACAAAGAAATGTTGGTACATAAAATTAACGCCATAATATTGAAACTACGTCAGATAGGCCTTAAACTATTGATCAAGCAAAATATATTTGATTCAAAGAAATATCAATAAATTATTTTATACTTATAATTTATAAGAAACGCCAGAATTGAACTGTAGGACAATTGAATTTTTTTAATAGCACATAGCGATATATTTTTGAATAACTATAAAATTAAAACTTAAAAACTAGTTTTAAAGGGAGTTATTTAGGAATCTGAAATAGTTCTAGTTTTTTGTTATAACTTTTCCTTTTTTTGTGTATAATTTCCGTGAAAATATTATTTTTTTTTTTAACTATATTTAATTTATTCCTATTTTATATATATATATTAATTAGTCCTATTCCATCCAGCGTTTATGCACTAACTTTTTTCATTTTCAGTAATTCTATATCAGACAGATCGGTATACTGAAAATGTTTGCAAGTTACCTGGAGTTGGGAATAAGAATTATCAAAATAACAAACGCATTGACAAACTAATAAATGTAGTAAAGGCTATAATATAATCGATAATACAAAATTATAAGCAAAAGATAAAAACAAATTACACTGAATAATTATGTTGGATAGTAAATCATAGAGTTTAGAACTGTGATTATCAATTTTTTAAAAATTTCTTACTCAAAGCTAGGCGATTTTATACCTCTTTTATTTGGTAACTACATATGTATGTCAAATCTTATTACTGAAACTAAATATTAAGAAACAATGTGCTGATATATTTATTATGTTTTTGAATACAATACACTCTTTTGAATTCTATATTTGCAAGGGCAACAAAAGTGTATAATTTCTCAATGACGTTCTCAAACAATTCACAGTAAACGGACACTATAGTAAAATTAAATTCTATAGCGCTTCTTTATACATACATATACATACGTATTTATTCTGTATTTTTACGTTTTTTTTTCTCATTTGTTATATTGCGATTTTTTCAATATAAAGCAGAAGAAGATTAACTGATTTTGTCATTTACTTTTCTTATTCTACTCTTTAGTTGCATTCCAATCGTTTATTCTTCCAGAATATAGGTAGACAAAGAAAAAAACTTGTACATACACACAGTGGCTAAAGTATGCATACGTTATTGCCTAATTTGTATTTTCATATCATTTTGATTGTTATAACAAGAAAACTTTTTATTTCTAATTCTTAAATTAATAAAAATAAGAAAATCGCATAATCAGCACTTCTTTACTGAATACCCTAACCTTTATTTATATATTTCTTTTCTATAGAAATAATAATGCATGTTCATTTGATCAGCGTTATTACAGTTTTCGATGCCGTGCACTAAATTCGATTCTTTGTAGTAGATAAGAAGTGATAGCGCACAACATTGGCATCATAATAAGTCTGAATTTATTGAGGGTTAAGAGATAGTTAGACTTTGAGAAAAATGTTCCTTTGATGCAATAAATCTACATTCATCGGGAACTAGGTAATAAAACATTACCAAGAATGAAAACTATTGCATAAATTTGATGACATTTTTTCCAAGCATCAATATTTAGTTACAACAAGGGCTATTAGCAGAACATTTTTTCTAGCAAACTTACTATGATACCATTTATTTTGTGATTTTAAAAATTGTTAAGATGAGGAAGAAAATTAGAATTTTCTTTTCTTGCAAAATTTCTCTATTTTATAACTCTGGCTATGAACTAGATTTTTTTTCTACTTTGTGACATTTAAACCTAAACTAAGTAATCAATGATTCGCATACACATAGAGTTTGGCTGTAAAATTTAAATATCAACTAGTTGAATTTTTCAAAGTTGATCTTGTTGTCCATGCGTTTACAGGATCTAGTATGGGACACTCTTCCACTGGTCTTTGAAGTGGTTAAAAATAAAAAAATCACTTTCTTTTGTTATTTTTTTCATGTTCTGATAGTTAATTAATAAGACTATGTTATGTATAGTCGAAAATGCAGCTTTTACTACTTTTTTTTAACGTACTGACCAATCTTTAGAACTTTTTTCTACTGCATGTAGAAAAATTAAAAAATCTGCGAATTACATGTTTGTAATATAAATTAGTTCAAATTAAAAATGAAAATTTTCACGTTTATTATTTTATACATATTCAGATATACATATACTTTAACAATAATTCAGCCATCGATTTTGCAAACTCCCTTCCTAAGAAAAGCATCTTAATCATTACAATTTTATAATTTTTAAGTTATCTTTTGTTTTTGTATTATACATTTCATATGTTCATTCTAAATAGAGATGCGGTTTAAAAATTTAATTACCTAAATTGGTGACTTAATATTTTAATAAAAGGAGTTGTTGTCTTACTTTTTATTAAACTAATAGAATAGTAAACAAAAATAAATAAAATACTCCGCTTGAGTGTCCTTTTATTTTAAAAACAATACAATAACGGGGTTTCTATCCAATTTTCTATTAATTATAGAGACATCTCTTAGGTTTTGTCAGCACGCAAATACATTATTTTAATTCCCATTATATACTCTCGTGTGCACTTTAGGGAAGAAAATGCATCCTAAACTTAACATATTTGCTTTGGTTGTTGCACAAATTTTTCTGTTAACAATAGCTCCAACTGCATTGACTGTACCTTTTGCACAGGAAGTTGCGTAAGTTTCAATCAAATGTTTACCGCTGAATTCAGCCAAGACATCGGATAATACTACATTATTGGCAGTCTCTTATTTTAAATTGGCTGCAACTTCCAGCCAAAGAGATATAAATACATTTTGAAATGTGACGTTTTTTTAATTATTAAACAATTTTGCTGCAACTTAAAATATCACGGAATAAAATGTCCACGTTACGTAAGTAATAATAAATAATAACTTGTCTACAATTGCCGTGTGCGCATAGTTCTTTATTTCGGTAGATTAGTCTATAGTTTTTTTTCAAAATCAATTTGCAATATCAGATCCCCAGAGATTAATTTTTTTTCATGGTTTTTATTTATGTTACCAAATTAACAAAAAATAAATACAATCCTAAGGTTTTACAGTACAAAATAGCACCTAAATTCTATTTTATATCATTTTTTTTTTATTGAAATTGAATTCGGAATAAAATTTCAAGACGCTTAATAAAAACGATCGCAAAGTACTGACTACAAGTGATTTTTTAAGTACTAGAACGAAATACTAGAACAAAACAGCTGAACGTATAATTAATAAAATTTTATGCTATAAAGATTTTATAAAATATGTATAAACATAATATAAATACGTAAGTAATTAATACCAAAAAGAAATGTCGTTAAGAGCAAGAAAAATTTAATTTTCAGCTTTCTGTCCAATTTTCCCAAATAATAAACATTTCTGTTAAACCTTTCAGTACAAATGCCCAAATCTCATTTTATTCTCTATTTTATCAATTAGTAATCAACTTTTCTAAGTAAATTAAAATAAGCAAAGAAAATAAAATATTGTGGGATATAAAGGGAAAATGTAAAATTAGCTTTTTTGAGAATTTGGAAATAATTAAATTAAAGAGCATAAAGTTATAAAATATAAGCAATTCTTTAAATAAAATAAAAAACAACAAATAAAGACATTGAACGTATGTATACTTTTGTAACAGTGTGTATGTAAACATGCATGTTAAAATAACAATAGGTAATACCCTGCTTTTTGTCTTATTTCCTAAGAAGTTGCATATGCACAAGATCAGTCACTGAACTAAATAAAAAGGGGCAGAAGTTAAAAAAAAACAAGCAGCAGCTCATCTTCACATTTAATATCATCGTCATCGCTTGTATCATCATTGTGAGCTCTTGATCTACCTGTAAATCTCCTAAAGTAAGTATGAAACATATGTACGTAGATACATATATACATACAAATGTTAATAAAAATCTTCCCATACAAAATCTTTAAACTTTTTCTTATTTTATATTTTCCTGTGGATGTTCTGCTTGTTGTATTTTTCCTTCTTTCTTTCTTTTTTTGTGTAAAGGATGTGCATTGGAAACAGAAGCCCTTTAAGATCAGTGTCTTTATGCTCAATATGCACAAAATTCAAATTGTAATTTACAAAGATATTGGCGGTAAAAGTAAAAAAAAATATAGTATACGAGTCGAGTATATAAACATATGTTTGTATGTACCTTTTGTAGTATTATTTCCCAACAAAAGGTATATTACACTTGCGTGAGAAATTTATATTCAAAGTAAAATTTATGTTTTGTTTTATATACATATGTATATATGTATATTTTTTTAAAAGGTGGTCTGATATGTAATTAAAAAGTCAAAAATCAAAGAAGGAAAAAAAATTAAAAATAAAACTGATTAATAGAAATATAAAAAAAATACGTACTAATTTTGTCCTCTTAACTAATTCTTCTTTTCATTAAAGGTGTTTTGAAAATGTTTCCCTCCCCGGAATAATACTAGAATAAATTATAAAATTTTATTTTATATAATTAAGCAGAAAATAATTTCCAATCTCTTTCCCATTATTAATTTGCATTAATTTATATGTATTTAATAAAAGTAATTTAACAAAATAATAGTAATAATAATTCGTTTCAATAAAAGACGTTTGTAAAACAAATGAAACATGAGAGTAAAGCTAACTAATATTTTATCTGAGTTGAACAAATAATTTAAGGATGTTTGATATTTAGGACTAATTAATCCTAGTGAGGCGGATACTAGGGCAATGCAAAGAGTAACAGGTTTGTGCTTAGAAATATACCATAAAAAAAAGTTTGATGTTTGATGATTGGAATATATTCTTCAAACACTAAATGCCTCTTTATGTATGTAAACACGTAAGTTTGCAGTACATATTAGCTGGGTTGTTCAACCGGTTTTAAACAATTTTTTTTGGGGTTTACTCTACAAAATTTTTCAAATACGTATGTAACGTTTTTTTTAATGCTCTTCTGTAACTGAAATTGCAATCATTGAAGTTCTGGATTTACAACTTGAAATTGTTAAATATGTGACTCTAAATTCCAAACACAATCGGCTGCCGGAAAAAAATTAATTCCGCCGAAACGCTCTTCTTTGGGGTTCTGTTATATAATCGTTTGTTCAGTAACGACAAAAATTCTATTTAGGGTGTGAAAATGAAGATTAAAGAATATTTTTAGTGCGAGTTGGATGTATAAAACAAACTTATATGTTGCTGCTATGATAATGCTTAAAATTAATTTTAGACTTTCTTTCAATAAGCGAACACGCGAAAATGTTTAATATCAAATGTGTTTTATGTTTGTTTTTACTAATAAACAAAGTTTATTTTATAAATGACTTCTTTCTGAATTTTAATTAAACTATTCTAATTAATAGCAATTTTAAATAACTCGTGTCGTTAAATTTTACGTACCAAATTTAAAAAAAAATTTTTGATACCACTTTGCGGCATTGAACGGACACTGTATCTACTAGTTGGTTCATTTAAAGATGTTGGATGAAATTATTAAATTTAGAAGTAATATAAATTGGGTATATGATTGAACACACCAAAAATTAGATTAAATTACACAGTGGTATTATGAACAAGAATAAGACGAAACACTCTCTAGAGCTTAAAACTGAAGGACTGTTGGTAGACGGTTTATTTTACCTTGTTTATTAAACATGACCACACGATCACACTATTTGGGAAATAAAATTTGGAGAACTAAAGAACATTCCTCCACATAGTTGATTGGCCGAAATGTCTATTACATTTAGAAAGATTTTGATTGCAATAATTTGGTTGTAAAAAAATTTTAAATAAATACAACTTCTTAGCTTACATACCAAAAGATCACAGGATATATAACAATAAAGCGAAGAACATAAAACTTTAACAAGAAAACAATTCTGTGTTTATACATACCTACGTAAGTATGTGCATGTACATATTTAAAAAAAAAAATCTAATAAAAAGTTAATAATGGAATTGTTAATGCACAATAAACAAAATTTTTTAAGAAAGCAAATATCTATTGGAAGGATTATAAATCGTATAACTATTGCAAACACAAATGAGTTTATAGATTTTAAAAGGATGAAATATTAAAAAAAATACACATCAAAAGTGATGAAAACAATAAAAAATGTTCATAAATCGATAAAGCAGTTTTGCATATCAAAGTTGACAAAGAGTTCTAAAGCATTTTAAAATATCTTTTGTAGTTAGGAATTTGTCACTAACGGTGTTCAATTGTTAAACTTTTCTATCGCGCACAAATGTTATATTCTCACAATTTTTTTTATTACAATTTTTTTTTTATATCGTGATAACAGTCCATAACCTTATATTTCTCAACATTACACTAGTACGAAGGCACCTGCAATACAACACTGCGTCTTAATAAACATGGACACTACGTAACGCGATATATAAACAGCGCTGTGACTGCGAAACACTGCTACAGTTTTTGTTGGCATAACTCAACCACACATCTGGCAAACGTCACGACACCCAATTTTTTTTTTATTATAAGCAATTCTTTTTATCTTCAGCATTATTTCTAGTTCTTACTTTTAATTCTATATTTTGTTTATAATTATTTTGTATAACTTTCGAAGCAATATTTTTTAATTTTGTTGTAGAAAATTTATTTCAAACTTGAGTTTTCTTCGCAAAAAAGGAAAGCCAACCACATCTTTTCTTACCTCGATCAAATTAGTTTTATTGAACCTTTTTCTCTGCAAACTCTCGTTATTTTTATTAAGAGAATCACGTTTTATAGTTAACTTAAAATTTTCTGTTCAATATTTTCTTTCTATATCGTAATGTTATGTATTTATAATTTTTTCTTTTTAATAAACGAACCTAGCTGAAAATTGGCCAGTTTATTTTAATTAAAAAATATTTCTACTTCTTCGACAGATTTCGTTTCTTTATTCAGTGCTGTCAAATATTACAATAAAATACACGTTGAAATATAGCTAAAAAACGTTTATTCTTAGTATGGCCATTTTATTGGTGACGTTGTTTAACGATTATTCTTATTTTGTTATTAAAAAAACGGAAAGAGAATATTTTTAGCTTCTAACGATTGCTCTTATTTTCTGAATAAATGAATTCTTTAATAATTTAATATTAAATAACAAACCTTTTTATTTAATATCAATTAATTTATCATTCACATTTATTTACTTAAGCAAATTTTAAGCCGAAGCACATAACAGCGTTTTTAATGTCGGAAATAGTCTTGCGGTACGTTCAGTTGTTGTATTTAATCATTGCACTGAACATTATTCTTAATGCCAGCAAAAAATAAATGCAAATACAATAGATTACAAACATAACTAGTATATTTGTTCATTTTAAAAACATATTTATAACCCTGTTTTTATTTTGGTAAAATTCATGAAGTTTGTTGCTACCATAAATTTATTAATAGATACTTGTTATACATGTCCTTGCTATAAAAAAAGGGCCGTTTAAAAATATGATTATGAAGGCACTGATCGATGACAGCAATCTGATAATAAAAACATATTTCTTTGTTTGCTTCTAACAGCAATTTGGTGTAAACGCATAATTTTAGAGGATAAAGCACGTTTAAACTTGTGTTAAATGATTTGAAATAGATATCGTGTAAATAATTAAGTACGTCTGGGTTTTTTTATCTTAATTATGTTGCTTTTTTGTTTACTTCACTAGTTCTGTCTTATTCATTGCCATGGCTCCTAGCAGCAGACCTGATTTCGGAAAGTGAAAAAATAATCTAGGAATGGTTACTGTGTTTTTTATTTTAGAAAATATTTAATTATTTAAATCTTTTTTTTACATTGATTAATTACAATGCCAGTCTACATACATATATAAATATTTCAAACCAAATGTGTGTAAGACCACTGATAAGCTATATATGTATGTATGTTAGCGATAGGAAATGGCCACAAATATAATCTATGAAATGGCTATATATATATATATGTACATAGATAAGATTTCCCCACAATAATATATTATTTGCGTTTATTTTCCGACGAAATTTTATGTTATCAAATAAACATTTTGAAGAAATTAGGTACGGTTACAGTGCTGAATCAACCTAAATAAATTTCATATTCTTAAAATTTTTATGATAAAATAAGCTATTAATTGTGAGGAATAATTATAATGGCAATGGAAGTTTCTTTTATACTAAAATAGCAGAATCAATTAGTTATATGTAACACTCGATAGGGCCTCGCCTTATTTTCATCAAAAAACTTTTTTAGTGCTGCTGTTACGAAATATTTTTTTTAAATCACTTCGCCCTGTGAAGAACAACAGCATGTTTGATGTCGAAACATACTTACGTATAAATTATGGCTCAGGCATATTAATTACCAGCTGATAGCCATAAGAAAAATGATGAAATATTTTCGCCGGCAAATTTCATCGATTTAAAAAGATATATAAAATGTATATACAAATGTATGTATATGCAAATAAGTTTGTCAGGAGTTTGACAGCTATATTACGTTAATTATTTCAACTTTTTTGGCAAGCAAGTTTGCTAACATAAATTTCCTAGAACTTATCCAAGTGTAGATCACAAGTAATCAAGCGACCTTTTAAGAATTCTTTTGGGCTACCAGGTTTTGTTTCGTTTCAAACGAAACGTTAATTGATTTCTGTGTTTGTAAGTAAATTAAATTATATTAATCAGTAATATAGCAAATAAAATTGAATAAATAAGTAAACAAAATATTTAAGTACACAATTCCAATGCTTATTGTTTTGTTTGTTTACACTCTAAAAATCCAGGAATGTTTTACCAAAAAAATTTTTCAAGAGTTTCACTGTATTCACAGATGCACATGCAGATTTATTTTTTATGTGTAAGGCGGTGTTTGCAATTCACAAATTGATGTGTTGCTATACTAGCGGTTTGAAACGCATAAAGTTCATAATTATCTTTTAAATTTTTATAGATTAAAATTAATTAAAAATGAAAATTTTTGATAATTAAAGCCAAAATGAATTTGCGACTGTTTTTCAAAATAAAATGCAGTTTTACTGCCAAATGCTTTAACTAGTTTTCCAAGTTAATAAAATATATGGCGACATATTAAAGAAATACCGAAAAGGTATAAATAATCTCAATAATCACTAGATAGATAATTTTTCGCATGAATCAAAAGTATGGCTATAGTTCGATTGGGCATTTATTAATACTTACATAAACAGGCAGGCGACGAAAATATATAAAATAATTATAAATTCACACAACTTTGTGTTAAACAACCACAACGTTAAGAAGCCTAAAAAAAATACTTTTAATACTAGTATATTGAAATGAAAGTGTTATTATCAGTAATATTATGTAAGAAATTGGTCGAAAGATAGACAACTATTTTTGACAGTTACCATACGGAAGGCACACTAATTTCTACATAGCACATTTCTACACCAACAACTTTCAGATCATAAGATTTTATTATAGACAAAGTAAATTCAATGCTACAGATCTGCAATAGAGCGAAGTTTTTCCTGTAAGTAAACGGTACAATGGGAAGTATCGACATAATCAGTTTGAAAGACATATTTATTTTAATAAATGATTTTATATGACTTGTTCAGTGTATAGAAAAAATAACTTTTTAAAAGCAAAAAATAAAACAATACAACAATTTTGTCGATATCAATGAAAAAATTGAGAGATCCGAAAATAATTACCTAAGAGCTTAATGTTATTAGGAGAAATTAATTAGTCTTCCTTTAATGGCTATGCCGTCGTAGAGCAGCATTTTGTTTAGACAGAGACATTATCTGTTTATTAGAATTCACATCTTTTTGTTAAAAATTAATAATCTTGACAATGGTCCTAATTGTGTTGAAGCACTGTACTCTCAGGCATATTAAAAAGAATGTTTTACTAAAATTTCAAATTGTTTGTTTTTATTTTCCTAGTGTTTAAGTCTTTGTAATATTGCTTGTCAAAATCCGCTGCATTAACATCACTGCAGAGTTATTTAATTTTCAATTAAACTTAGTGATTAGTAAATACACAAGTATAGTAGTTAAGTGGAATGTGTTGTGCTTAAAGTGCTGCTAAATTTTTACATGAAATATTTTTTGTTTATAGAATATGCATATGTAATACATACATATATGTATTTATTTATATTCTATAAAAATTTTGGCCTGGTAGTTATTTAAAGAAAATAAATTTAATTAAAAGAAAAACATCTGTTTGTTATCTAAATGTTAGCGCTGCTGCGTCAAGGCGTATGAGAGAGACTGCTCTTTGTTATTATTGTTGCAGAAGTTTTTGTGGAAAATAGTGGTAAAATTAGTGTTTTTTTCTTATATGTTCCTCTTAATAAATAACGTATTTTGTTAATTCAAATATTTTCATTTTTAGTTAAAATGGATTCTTTGGACGATCTTGAAGATGCAGTAATTGAATATATGGATAGAGGTTTAGTATTAATAATAGCCGATATACTAAGTTTGATAACTGTTTCTTCATGCTTATTTATAAAAATTCCCCAAATTAATACAATAAGAAAAAATAAATCATCACAAGGTAATGTATATGTATGTATGTATGTATATATATTATTTAATAAAATAGTTTAAATATTTGTGTTTATTTGCATACCTACTACAATGCAATTAACTTTACTAAGTGAGTTTAAATTCAAATCGTCAAACTCTTAAAGGATAAAAAAAATAGTAAAAGGATAAAGTCATGTACTGTTTTCTCCATGGCTCAGAAAGTCAAACTTCATATAAACATTTTTTTCATATATGGAGTTTGAAATTCCGGGACTAGGGGAAAGTTATTGAATTCATTATTGCCGTTAGTTATGTTCATGGTTTCGCCATGCCTAGTAGTTTGAGATTTAAGATAACGGTAAAATTTAATCAATTGGGAATCCAGTAATAAATTGATGATCCCGTACTTTTTATTTATAACTCGCTAAAATTGTGAAAATGCGGGATGCCAATGTTTAATGCAGAGTCACATCTATTGTAGTTAAATTGTAATAATTTAAGAATAAAATCATTTATTTCTATAAATTATTTCTTTCAGGAATTAGTATTTTTGGTTTATGTCTGGAACTGTTCAGTTATACTGTCATGATGTCATACAACTATTCAAACGAATATGAATTTCTTTCGTATATGGAGTATCCTATTTTACTTCTGCAGGAGTATGGTTTAATTTATTTCGCTTTTAAGTATCAAAATCTCTTGGGTCTGAAAACTCAAGTCGTTGCTGTTTTTTATATTATTATTGCAACATTGGTCTATCTAAAACGATTTCCTGTTATTATACTACAGCTATTAGTGGTAAGTTGCCTTAATAACTGACTCGTTTCTAACTGATTAGATTACAATTTTCTTGTCTATTTATGTATTTGCTTATCTACATATCGTTGCTCATATGTAGAAAGGTACTATCTCACATAATTCTAACTTTACTTTAAAAATCTAACGAAATCGTACATGTCAAAATGTATTATGTAAAAATATTAATTGTTATAAAACTGACTTAGGGTCTTTCTACGTGAGACCAACGATATGTGTGTTTGTACAAACTTATGTTTAAATATTTTTATACATGTAGATTTCCTTTTATCATTTAAATAAAATTAGTATACCCAATGACCAACTCGTTTGACCGTAATTTAGGCGTCAAAGTTATCAACAAGTTATAAAAAAAATTACTTTTCAAAATTATAAAATCATTTTAATTTAAATGTTTAGTGAGCCAAAAGTATATAGCAATAACATTAATCTATGCGATTAATGTTATAGCAATATTGTAATATAGCAAGAGCATTTTATTATTTTAAATACGATAGCATTTTAATATTTCGAATACATACAGTGGCTCACAACTTGTTTCGTGCAGTTACTAAATAAAACATTTAAGCCTTCTGGAAAGCAAACTTGCAATAATTAATTAATAAAAAATAGAAGAATAATAAATTAAAAATGTTTTAGGAAATAACATGTAAAAAACTTGGGTTTACTTTAAAGAAACGGCAAAAGAAAATTTTTGAACAAAAATAGCCCTACAGTCTTTTTCGTGCACGTTATTTTAGAAGTATTGTCTGTGTAAACGCATAGATTAATGTTAATGCAGGAACAGTTTTTTCATAGCATAGTTTTTTCAACTTGGGTTTCTTATAAAGAAACGACAAAAATAGCCCCACAGTCTTTTTCGTGTTGCCGAGCAACACTCAAAAAATTTTTTATAACTAAAAGGGAATAAACAAAGTCGCCTAAGCTTTCTAAGATAACCTGGCGAAGTAAACATTCTTGAAAGATGTTAATTTTGTAGATAAGTCAAAAGTCAATATTTTTTTTTTGGCTTGGACGGTGTAAATTATGCGTGATTGCTAATTCTCGCAGTCCACTCAATCTCGTGCGATATTTGCTCGAAATTGAGACTTTTTTACTTTTGTGATTCTCTCACCCATTATCGCAGAAGCTGTATCGAAATTACTGATGACGGCACTCGATAGAAAATTTTCAATTGAATGCAACCGTTCGAGTTTAATTCAATCATAAATTTTATGTTGAAACTTTATATTTAAATAGTTCCTTGGATAACAAGAAAATGTAAGTTCAATTTTTGATAAGTTTTATTAAAATTAAGTAATTTCTATTAATTATTAAGTTGAATATAACAAAAATATTTCGAACAAAAACAATCTGAGCACAGCAATTTGGCAAAAGACGTTTTACCAAATGCATGTGAAGGAAAGACTACTGCTAACAGACTTGAATAATAAATTAAACGCCTCCGGTTCACCGCAAAAACTTGACGCAAAGTAAATTATTGATTGTTTTCCACATTGATGTGCCGATCAAAAGCAAGCGGTTAAAAAAAGCTCTCTTACGATAAATCTTCACTCAAGAAAACTGGAAGAGGTCCTTTTGAAGAAAAACCACTGAGTGCTGCTGAGGAACATATTTTGGAGTCAGTAGGCCATGATGTTGTTGCTTTACTAACTAGTAACACGAAGAAATTAGTGACAACAACACAGTTTCGTCTCAAGAAAGTGATGATTTATTCCTACAGCTAATGGATACAATAAAGCAAAAGGTTTCACCGAAAAAGACTGTATCAGTGCGACTTCTAACTTCTCAAAAATTTCGTTAAGGGCTTCCTTTGATACTCTAAAATGTTTCTTAAACCCATAAAAACAAATGTATACAATTTGATAATTTACTTGTTTTTCTTTCTAGTGTTAAGTCGTTTTTTATCTTTTACAACACTCTCGAGTCTCGTTATCAGAAAAACGAAGTTAATTTAGATACGAATTTATTTGGATCCCGAGTCCCATAGTTATCCTCCCAGATCCCCGATAGTGTAGCGAAATGTTGAAATTAAATTTATTTAATTTTAATGTATAGACCTTGTGCTTAAAGAAATTATTTATGAAATAGAAAAAAGAGTTTCAACCCTTTTTTCCACTAGGTAAAAATTTGTTTGGTTTCTATTCTAATCATAAATTGCATCTTCTTCTAGCCCTTTTGTACACCCATTGGAGCAACTAGTAAAGTTTTGCAATTGATTGCCATTTTAAATAGTAAAGATGCTAGTTCTGTAAGTCAGACTACCTGGGCGTTATCAGCATTTACAAATTTTAGTAAGTAGCTACGTTAATTTTATTAATATTTAACTTTTTTAATTTATATCTTTAAAGCTCGCATCTATACGGTTTATGTACAATCTAATGACTGGATGTTATTATCAAATTTTATGATATCGACTTTCTTGAGCAGCTCTGTGTTTGTTGCAGCTTGTGTTTATAAAAATAAGCCGAAAAAGGAATAGAATTGCAAATTGTATTCGCTTGTTGCAAAAGTTTTTTTTCGATTTTAAATCATTTTACACTTACCGATATTTATTTATTTAATAAACAAATAGAAAATAGTTGGGAAGCTTTTTTCCCGCTCATGTAAATACTTATGGTTACTTCACTAATGTCAAAACATTTATGCACCCGGGAAAAATCGTGTATATATTTTACAGTATAATATTATTTATTGTATATTTTATTGTTTTATCTGCAATCTGTTTTACAATTAAAATAATGATTTTTAAATGACATATATTGAGTTACTCTACAACAAAAGAATTACATTTTTTACATTTTTCTATTCTTGGAAGAGCAGGAAGAAGGACATGTAACCTTTTAAGTCTCTGGATTTCGTAGATATCGTATAACAGCTTTATTGCTAACACATTAGAATGAGTACTAAGTGTATTTAGTGTCTTTAACAGAAGTTATTAAGGCCACTTTTATTCATTGAAATTGTTTCTGATAAACCATGGCGCATTTGCTAAAGCTCTGAGGATTTTTTAGTGGTATCTCCGCAGTACCTCAATGCACAGTGGTTTGAAAATATTTTTTTTTTATTTTTATTTTTGGAAATAATTCGGTAGCTCATGAACCACATAAGCTATCTTAATGAAATTTCACAGAAAGGTAATGAAAGGTATATCTGAGCCAACTTACAGACGATAGGCCCTGTGGGCTAAAGGGGCTACTGGGCATGCACCCAAAATTGGGTACCTTGGGCATAGCATTTTTTGGAAATGTCATAAAAAGTTTATTTATTACTCATATGTTACCGAGTTTTTGAACTTAACCTCAACTTAACCTTGAGAATATCTACCAAAAAATGTGCTTACACGTCTAGACTAGAAAAATTTGTTTATATTTTCGGCCGACCTTAACTTAGCTTTTTTGACGTGGTTACTTACTTATATTCGGATTATTATTATAAACTATTAGCTGCATTCTCGATAGAATTTATAATAAAACGGTAGTAAGTTTCGTTTCGATGGCAGGTTTCGTTAAAAAGCTACTACGCTCTGAATTGGGAAAATGTAAAAACAAATGCAGCACGAATATAGTCGACAAAATGTGCTGCTGTGGCGAAATATGTGGAACGTTTACTCCGTACGAAGAAACATGACCTGGACATGGAGACGATGAATCAGCACTGATTTGGTGCTCAAAGTGGATATGCTGGCTTAGTGGAACAGGGCCACACTGACTAAATGGGGATCTTCCGTAAGGTCGTGCGAGAGCGGTGCCGGGGAGGGCCTAACTTTTAAGGTGGTTTTTAGCCGGTAACCACAACGGAATCCTGCATACAGTGGAAAGACGATTCTCGCTAGATATATAAGGTATTGTCCCATCTTAAACACTCAAAAGAAAATCACGATATTCCAATTTTGAAGAAGATTCAATTCATTTTACAGAAACTTTCAAACTACGGCTGGTGATTTATTTATGATTAATATATGTAGTAGTATCGTCTGCGTACGTAGCACAGCAGTTAAATTTTTATTTGTGGGTATATCTGCTGTAAAAATTGTATACAATACTGCTCCCAGAACAGTTTGTGGAATACCAACATTAATGTAACAGAAATTTGAATAATTTTCATTTATGCTTACAAAAAAGGTTATATATATATATATATATATAGAATGTAAATTTTAGTACGAAATAAAATTTATACAGAAAGCCAAGTCAATAAGACAAACTTTGTCAAAAGCTCTTTGAACATCTAAAAATACTGCAAAACAATGAAAATTTCTTTCGAAAGCGTGTGAAATATTGTTGAATATTCTATCATACTGTTCCTGTGTGTTCATGGCTACACTTAAAACTAGTAATCGGGTATATTTTGTTTTTCTAAGTTGGACATTAACCTCTTTAAAAAAAGGGCCTTTACAATATTTTTGTGTAAAACTTGTCAATAATCTAATTAATCTATAGGATGCAACATTATTTTGGATTTACTAGGTTTTAGTACCATAATTACTTTTCCATATTTCCATTGCGATGGCAAATGGACTTATCTTAATATAGAATTATATATAAATTGTGGTGAGAAAATAATTTCTTTTCTTACCAAAGATTTTAAAACTTTGGAATCGATGTTATCGCAGCCAGGAGTTTTGGCACTTTTAAATTTATCAATTTCCCTACTTCTGATGGGCCTATTGATTTAATAGAACGATCCATTTGACATGGAATGTCTGAAAAGTTCCCAATAGCATTTATGCCTTTACAATGGTATTGTTTGCAAGAAATGGGTTAAATGTTAATTCCAAGTGTTTCTTAAAAGCATTTTGTTTCTTGATGTCTGATCTGAACCACACACCGTTTAAATTATTTATTGGAATGTTTCACTTTATTGGACGTTTCAAATATTTAATTGCCTTCCACAGTTTATGCTCGCCATCATTAGTTACCGTATTGAAATTCTTTAAATAATTGTTTAACAAATCGTTTTTATATTTTTTATGCATAAAAATTATTTTTGTTTTATTTGTTTATTTTTTCATCTGCTATAATTAAAATTATAATAAATCTTAAGAACTAAAGCACTAGTAACTAGGATTATCGGCTATAATTTAAATGTTAAATGATTTTAAATAGCAAGAACATTTTTGTTAAAAATTAACAACTATAAATTTTACAATTTATTTTGAAAAAGAGATGAGTTTTAAAAAATTATAAATTTTATTTATATTGTCTATGGAAGGATATTTCAATAAATAATATTTGCATTATTTATATTTAAACGAATGTGTTGCAGGGAAGGACAGTCATCCAAAAGATGATTAACTGCTAATGACGAAGTTCTACAGAATATGCATAATGGTTGAGCGTCTCTGGAAATCAAATATTGATGTGTTATCAGGATTTATTCTTTTATAGAGATGATGGAATCTAAACCAATTTGGAAGAGAGGCAACGTTTAGATTAGGAATAAGGCCTCTGGATCTGAAATATTTGTTGTTAGGCATAAAGATATAATATAGGATACAAATAAGCTGTTTTTGCAATCTTGTCAGCAGCTTCATTTTCCATAATGGTAATGTGACTTGGTATCCATAAAAATTTTACTCTCTCTTTACTTGAATTAAAATTTGCTGAATTAAAACAATCGTTTCGTTTTAATTTGGAATTTAGCGCGCCATCGAATACGGATCGACTGTCAGTGTAAATTAAACATTTCATGGATGAGAATTTCCATACATTTAAAGCTCTAAGAACGGCTTTCGCTTCTGCTTCAAATATTGTTGTTGCACCAACTAATTTTGCCTGTCCACATTGGATAACATCTTTGAACCATACGTATAAATAAAATTCCAACTTACATTTGTATATTTGCTGACGTGCTCACCGGAAGGTGCTTTGTAAATATCTGATGTCGTAGAGCTTTTGTTAAAGAGCAGAAGGTCTTTTATAAAAATGTTACGACTGCAGCAGCCATGAAGGATTTTTTAACGCAGGAATAACAAAACTTTTATGTTAAATTTCTTCTCAATTCTGATCATATGCGCTAAAGTGGGAGGATATTTCTGTTCCGTTTTTCTTTCACATAGTAAATTGACATGTTTACGTAACAAAGGAGGTTACGTACAAAGAATTTTGTGGGATTAAATGAAATTTAAGTTTATTTGCGTGTATAAGAAATGGTTCAAATCCCGCTTCGGCTAAGAAAATTTTGGTAGGTATACTCTAAGACTAGCTCTAATTGCAGCAATAAGAGAGGTTGCAACATTTCTTAATACTGATTTAGCCGCTTTGCTGTAGATCACTAGGCCGTAATCTATTTTTTCAATATTGTAGATTTAAGCAGTTTTAGCAGGCTATTATGCATATAACTTTTTTTTTTTTGATGAAAGATACTTGATGATATTTGATCTGCTGGTGAGGTCTCTCTTAAGGTTATTACTATGTGTTTTAAAACTATATTTACAATCAATGCTTAATCCTAAGATTTTACAATACTCTACATTCTTAATGTTGATGTTATTATAAATTAGATGATGTTATTACAATTACGCTTTTTACAGACGTGTAAATGACTGTTTGTTTTTCGAGAGAAATACTCGCTCTAGAAGTTTTCGACCAATAGCAGATAGAGTTTCTACAAAAGATTGCTCAATTGCTATAATATAAATATCATCAGCGCACATTAATAATATGGCACAAATCTTTAAAAGCAATAATAAATAGGGTTATCGATAAAGGTGATCCTTGCGGGATCCCATTTTCCAATAAGAAAATATTTGAAAAATGAATATTATTCTTTTTAACGGTCTTTTTAAATTTACAATAACAATATATTTTTTTCAATATTTCGCTTTGGAAAGCTTCCTCAGGATATCAATTTTTATAAATCTTATAATTTTTATAAAAATTAATTTCCTAAGGAAGCTTTCCAAAGGAAAGCGAAATATTGAAAAAAATATATTGTTAAATTTAAAAAGACCGTTAAAAAGAATAATACATATTTATTTAAGATATAAAAGGTCGATTAAAAAAATAATCAAATATTTAAAAAATGTTTTTTTTTTTAAAAAGAAGTAGCGCTTCAGGCAACGATGCCTATTCAGTGAAGTACCGTGCTACATTCTTTAAGAAAGGGAAACAGGTGACGAAAGTAGAAGGATAGTCGGAAATTAACTGGCGTATAAGACAGCACAGCGACCAGTGACTATGCCTTCATCGCTGAGCAGCACCATCGACAGTCAATATTAATTTTTGTAGTAAAACTATTGCCCCTTTAGTATTCGTAGCTGACGAGCCCCAAATAGGCCTCCAGGCATTAAAATCCCCAGCCTGCTGTCGAATTATCTTTGACAAATAAAAGTAAATTGCCATCTCTTTATATTTTCTAATAAAGTTAAGAGTACTATAAATTGAAAAACATGGTTTCTATACATATACAACAATTATATATCTCGGGTTAGTAGGTTTATGGGCTGGAAGTGATGGAAAGCCAATAAGAGATTCATCTATGCTTCGCTTTTTTCTTTTACTTTGAGGACTTCCCTAAAAGAGGGGCCCCGGGGGCATCGTAATTATGTTATGACTTACAATTTATTTATGTTAGTTATAAAATAAGTGAAAAGTAAAATGAACAAATAGTTCGTTTCATATTACATTCTGTATGCATTTATGCCTTTTTGCGGCATTTAGGCGAATGAAAATATTTAACAACACTGTTCTTTTTTTTATACACGCGCCGGGTAACAAAACCGTCAAAAACTTTGCTTTTAAATCAAATTTTATTAATCTGATCAAAAAATTAAATTCTAATAAAATTAATTTTTTATTCTAAGCAATTTTACTTCGTGCTTGATTCCTTCAAACAAATATTTCGTGATATTTTCACAAAATATTTATTACAAAAATTTTCATTAAAAAATAAACATTTTATAAACATAAAACATTTATTCCAATAAAAATATTTGAAATGTATTGTAGCGGAGGAGAGCATATTCATATTGCAATTTCAATATTGCTCAAGTAGCTCATCAGTGAATTTTTACCCCAATATTATATAGAAAAACCTAAGAGTCTTATATCCAAAGCCAAACTGATTTTATGAGAATTTTCATAAAATCAACATAGCATAGACAGCAAGACTCAAAAACACTTCTATAAAAAACATTTCAAAACAACAAAAAACATTGTTTATCGGAAACCATTCATATGTAATTTGAAAATTACAGAAAATAAAAAATATTTGTAAATAATTTTACAAAAAAGCAACGGGCACATGCAATGGAAATAAGTAATTTATAATTCATCGGAATGATTTTCAGTCTAAGAAATTTTATTTTTTAAAATATATTTTTCCCAGATTGTTTGACTTAAAACGATTTCGAAAAATATAAAAACGATTTGTTAAACAATTAAAATAAATAATTTGAATATGGTAACTAATGATGGCGAACATAAACTGTGGAAGGCAATTAAAAGGTTAAAACGTTCAATAAAGAGAAACATTCCAATAAAAAATGTACTTTTTTATATTTCCATAGAATTATAAATTGTTATGAGAAAAAAATAATTTCTTTTCTTGGCAAAGATATTAAAACATTGTAATCTATGTTACCGTAGCCAAGAGTTTTGGCACTAATAAATCAATCATAACTTTCGGTGGGGCGATGGACGATCCATTTGACAAGAAATATCTGAAGTTCTCAATAGCAGCCTTTACAATGCGATTATTTAAAAGAAATGATAAATGCTAATATTAAGTGTTTCTTAAAAGTATTGGGTTTCTTGATGCCTGAACTTAGCAACTCATCGTTTAATATTTTTATGGCCTTCCAGTTAATGCTCGTCATCCTATTCAGATTATTTAAATAATTGCTTAACAAATCGTTTTTATATTTTTTATGCGGTTTCTTGGCTGTTGCTCTGCTGAAATTTAGACGAATGTTATTACTATTTATTTGCTGTTGTGGAGTGGCAATAAATGCTGCTTAAAAAAAATCTATTTGGTAAATTATTCAAAGGAATCCTCAAAAAGATAGGCAGCATTAATTTGTAAATTTAGGTTTACATTGTTCTTCTATCCAGGATTAAAATTGATGCATATCTGTATTAGAAGTACTTTAAGATTTCTCATTTAAGTTTGAATAAATAAGTTTTGATTTCATAAGCTTTAGCTAATCAGGCCTAATATATTTGTGTCAATAAAAAAACAGTTTTTCTATCTCACTTTTGCCCGACGTTTCGTCAATTTTTTGTTGACTTCCTCAAGGGCTTCGTCTATTTAAAAATTAAAATCTTAATTTATTACAATTTTTAATACACCAAAAAAAATAATTACTTACAATATACCATTAATCACATTTATATATTATTTTTTTGACAATTAACAAAACAAAACAATTAAATTTAAATAAAACAAACACAACTTAAATTTATTATAAACGTTTAATTGTTGGCCATTGCAACACTGTAATTTGTGTTTATGTTGTCTGTGTCCTCTTTTAGATTCATAGTATTGTCAATATTTTGTTGAATGCGTAGACTTTCTATTGTGTACCTTTTCCTTTCCCTGGATTCTATATCTAAAATCTTGACTGTTTCAAAATCAGCTTCATGTCCAGTCTTAAGTATGTGTTGCGATAATGCTGTTGTCTCTTTCCGTTTTGTAATATCATTTTTGTGTTCCTTCATTCTTGTCTCCAATGTTCGTTTCGTTGTTCCAATGTATGTTAGACCCAGTTTACATTGTGCAACTTTTGTCGCTGCAATTCGTAGTTTGTTGTTGTATATAATGTGTGTAAAGAGAATAGTGGTTGAGTTACTCTCTTCCCCTATTCTCTTACTCAAATTATTTACAACAATAAAGTACGAGTAGCAGCGACAAAAGTTGCACAATGTAAACTGGGTCTTAGATTACAGCTTTCGTTTTCACAACCTTTGCACTTGATTTCATACACTACATTGCATTGTTTTTGTTTTTCTATTTGATCTTTCATGTTCGTGAATATTCTGTTCAAAGTGCTGTTTGGTTTGTATGAAAATTGTATTTTATCAGTTTTTATTATTGACTTCAAGCTTTTGCTGTCAGTCAAACCTGGTATGTATTTTACACCGTAAAAAGCTCTCTGTTGATTGTCCTGTTCAGTAATGTTAATTTGAGGATAATTTGCCTTAAGTTTATTTACAAACAAGTGGAAAGATCAAAACAAATACGAAAAATTGTAAAGGAAAAACAAAATGCAAAACTAAATACACTTAAAGAAAAATATTTTAATATGCACGGATTTGTTTTTAATGATAATTGGTTCATTAATAAAACTGAGGTACAAATTCCAAGGGAATGTATGTGGATATCTTCCTTGGGAAAAAAATTTTCTCTACCAATAAGGAAACAAAATTTTTCCCCTTTACATATTATAGCTGACCTAGAGCAAGGCGTACAAGCGATAGGAGATGACATGGAAAAGGAGAAAGATGTACCAAGAACAAAATTAGCAACTAATATTACAACATATAGAAGGAAAATCAGAAATTCACCAAAGGAAAAATTTATCAATGCAGCTTATGATAGGACAACAAGATTCTTGAAAAGTAACAAAAATATTATACTTATACAGTCGGATAAGGGAAATAAAACAACATTAATGTACCGAGAAGACTATAAAGATAAAATGACGAGACTCTTAGGAGACAAAAATACATATAGAACAATAAGGAGTGACCCAACAGGTAAACTACAAAGGGAAAATAACAATATAATTTTAAATCTTTATAAAGAGAATTATATTGATAAAATACAAAAAAAATTTTTACTATGCTCATCTGCAATAGCTCCAAGAATTTATGGTCTACCTAAGATTCACAAAGAAGGCACCCCTCTCCGTCCGATTGTATCATCAATAAATATACCTTGCTACCAATTATCCAAATATATTGGGAGAGTAATTAGGAATATTGTATCTTTGAAATATAATATTAAGAATTCAAGACAATTGAAGGACCAACTTAAATCGGTAAAACTTCAGGATAACGAGATCCTAATATCATTTGATGTAGTTTCTCTTTTCACGAATATTCCGGTACACATTGCAATTAAGAACATAATGAAGAATTGGAACACTATTCAAACTTTCACTAAGCTACCGAAATCTAAATTCTTGAAGATACTCAACTTTTGTCTGACTGATAATAACTATTTTTTGTATGATGGTAAAATTTATAACCAAACGTTTGGAATGCCAATGGGTAACCCTCTCTCGCCCACTATAGCTGACATTATACTAGACAACTTATTAGACGAGGCATTAGCTGAACTTGAGAATAAGAACATCAACCTAAAATACATAACTAAGTATGTAGATGACGTTTTAGCTATAATTAAACTTGACGATAAAGATGAAGTTCTAAAATCCCTTAATAGTTATCACCCGAAAATACAATTCACTGTGGAGATAGAGAAAAACGGCAAACTTTCATATTTGGACACAACATTGATACGAAATAATGACGGAATAATTTTCGATTGGCACGCAAAGGATATAGCATCTGGGAGATTGATGAATTTCAATACCACGCAACCCATGGCACAAATAATTAACACTGCAAGAAGCTTCATCCTTAGAGTTTTAAACATTAGCGACGATCAATTTTACACCAAGAACATAAATATAATAACGACAATACTAAGACGCAACAGTTTTCCGATTAAACTTATAAACAATTTGATAAAAGAGGCAGGAATTAAACTTAAGGCAAATTATCCTCAAATTAACATTACTGAACAGGACAATCAACAGAGAGCTTTTTACGGTGTAAAATACATACCAGGTTTGACTGACAGCAAAAGCTTGAAGTCAATAATAAAAACTGATAAAATACAATTTTCATACAAACCAAACAGCACTTTGAACAGAATATTCACGAACATGAAAGATCAAATAGAAAAACAAAAACAATGCAATGTAGTGTATGAAATCAAGTGCAAAGGTTGTGAAAACGAAAGCTGTAATCTAACATACATTGGAACAACGAAACGAACATTGGAGACAAGAATGAAGGAACACAAAAATGATATTACAAAACGGAAAGAGACAACAGCATTATCGCAACACATACTTAAGACTGGACATGAAGCTGATTTTGAAACAGTCAAGATTTTAGATATAGAATCCAGGGAAAGGAAAAGGTACACAATAGAAAGTCTACGCATTCAACAAAATATTGACAATACTATGAATCTAAAAGAGGACACAGACAACATAAACACAAATTACAGTGTTGCAATGGCCAACAATTAAACGTTTATAATAAATTTAAGTTGTGTTTGTTTTATTTAAATTTAATTGTTTTGTTTTGTTAATTGTCAAAAAAATAATATATAAATGTGATTAATGGTATATTGTAAGTAATTATTTTTTTTGGTGTATTAAAAATTGTAATAAATTAAGATTTTAATTTTTAAATAGACGAAGCCCTTGAGGAAGTCAACAAAAAATTGACGAAACGTCGGGCAAAAGTGAGATAGAAAAACTGTTTTTTTATTGACACAAATATATTAGGCCTGATTAGCTAAAGCTTATGAAATCAACAACACAAAATTTCTGGAATGGCCAATTAATATAAATGATTAAATAAGTTTTGTGTTAACACTACAGGGCCGTAATCGGAACATAAGTCAGCACAGCCATTTATGCTACACTTTTGTAAACAACAAAATCCAGAAGACCGGATATTTTCTTTGGATCGTTGGCCAATATGTGGGACTATCTGTAAACAAAATAATTATTTTTTCAAATGCATTTGTAGTAAAAGATAAGGAGAAATTGTCATAAAGGGGGCCTTATTTCGATTTCAAATCCAAAGAAGACAAAACACAATACATAAGCCATGCAAATTTGAGCTTCTTGCTTTGGGAATCGAAATATTTTTAATTGAAAACCCCAATTTGCAGAAAATTTAAAAAAATACTATGGCGAAGAGTAAGTAGATAAAATATAATATTTTTTATTTATAAAAATATAATTTGATACAGGATATCAGAGCTACTTGATCACATCCGCCTGAAAATAAAATTTTTTCACATTTTTGGTGATTTGAATTTCACACACACACACACACACACAAAAACTTCATGTGGATGTAAAATCAAAACACTGAAATTGTGAAAATATTTCACTTTAAGCAAATGTGGAATTACAGAGCCGACTAGTTGTTCTAGCATTTTATACATTTGCTTTTATTAAGAGATATCGATTATTGTTCTGTCTGATTGGTATTTTTAACTGATACAATCAGTTTTTGCTGCAGATTAGAGCATATTGGTTAAATCAAAAACGAAACAAAAAATTATACATGTTATTGCACATCCATTTTGTTGTCTTTTTTGAATATAGACATGGCATTACGCATCATGGCTGGTCCATTCCAATAACCGTTTAACATTACGTGCCAATATAAAGGGGGCATTAAAAATTTCTTCATTATAAACATGGAATAACGTTCCTTATTTTGAGGAACTGGAAACGTTTCCAAAGGTTGTAAATTGTAGTCGAATTCAGCCAAAATGCAGGTTTTATAACCGGTAACCAAAGGACAAGAAGCATATCCATCATAATGATAATTTAATGATTTGCCATTCATAACAGCCAACATATTTTTAAAGACCACAGGCGACTGGGCGGCTGTTAAGAAAAACCTTTTGTTTAATTGCCATGGGCTAATTTAAATTATATATAAAAAATAAATTTACCAGCTGCAGCGGCTGTTTTAGAATTTGGAGAAGATGCACAATCTCCTATGGCAAAAACATTATTAAATTTTTTGTGTTGCATCGTCAATTGATCGACATCCACAAAACCGGCTTCATTAACTAAATCACGACATTTCACTAACTCGTCAGGAGTGCTCATAGGTGGTACAACATGCAAAAGAGAATACTAATGAGAAATATAAAAGTACAAAAAATGTTTTATATTAACAATCTGCAGGGTCAAACCTGTTCTTCAAATTTCTCCGTTGGCTTATCAAGATTTTCAAACACAGCTATATTCTTTTCGGGTTTAACTTCAATTAGGTTGCGCCTGGTATTTACTTCAATGTGACGCTCTTTGACAAGTTTCCACAAAGCATCTGCATAATGTTTAACACCAAATATAACAGGCAGTGATGTATTATAAATTACATTTACATTGTGACGTTTGTTAACCTGAACAAAACTTCAAAACTAAAAAATTTTCTTATTCAAAAGTTCAATAAAATAACCTTTCTGAAATAGTGTTCTGCAATATACATAATTTTTTGCGGAGCTCCAGGACATTTAACGGGTGAATTGGGATAAGTGAATATAGCATTGCCCTTTTCGACATTACGTATGGCGTCATAAGTATGCTCGACATATTCAGGTGAATAAATCGAACAGACTTTGCCATTTTGTATAGACAAACTCTCCTTCAAACCGGGAATCTAAAACATTAATTACATTATATGTTTTATTATTTAGATTGTACATTAATTTTAATTTAAAAATATTTTGAAAGAAATAAAAAAGTCATAAAAGTATACTTAGATCGTTACAGTGGAGAAGTAAAATCAGCTGTTTTTACGAGAAATCATTTGGTTTACAACCCACCTTGTTATAATTTAATTTTAAACCAACGGCCACCAAAAGCATATCGTATTTAATGTCATGGCCACCGGACGTTGAAACCGTGTTGTTAGTGGGATCAAAGTGAATAGCCTTTTCTTTAATCCAATTAATATTTTTGGGTAAAACATCAGCCATACGCTTGCTGGAGTCTTCTAAACTTTTCATACCGCCGCCAATTAAAGTAAACATGGGTTGATAGTAGTGTTTCTTTTATGAAAACACAATTTAATACAAAATTTTTTAAATACCTAAACAAACTTACATCTGCTGGATCTACAACAGTGACTTTGTCTTTGCCCAATTTCGAAGACAATTTGGCAGCCAACGAGCAACCGCCGGAACCACCACCGACAATCAGAACTTTACAACTTTAAAAAAAATATCATTAAAGGAGGAATTAAGGTTTTTTTCAATTTATACTTTTCATTAGTTAGCAATATGTAATGAATATTTAAAAATTGTTTGGCGTTTTCAAATAATTCAAAATAACTTCTAAAATAAAATAACTTTCAATGGAAATATAAAATACTGTCTAAGGCCTTTTCTATTTAGCGGCTGCCGCCTTTTTTAGATATATGTAAATAGCACTGTGAGTTATTTTATTTTTGCTAGAATTTTAATATGAGAGTTATATTGGAAGTTATTTCACATTCTATTCGAGTTCGGGATATTTTGTTGTTCTGTATTGTCGGGCTTTTTTTCTTCCATTGAGCCAGTTCACATTGGATTAGTTGTGCTGGCAGTTTGTTGGCATTTTCGGTGAGGGGGGTAGTTTTTGGTTGAAACAATTTTTCTATCAGCTTCAACGCCGCACAACGAAAACAAAACTGATGCACATGCATTTATGAAAACACAGGTCTTGTGTGTTTTTTTTTTGCAGAGCGATTTTTAGTCTTCAGTTGGCTATTGTAGTGTAACTATGAATATGAATTCAAAAGTAGATAAATAGATTTTATGCTATTTATTTTTATCTTTTTTACTATTTTATCTTTTTTATTATTGAACTCAAGTTTTTGTTATAATATTTTTATATTTTACAGAAAATTAAATATGTGTTAATCTTTTAAACGTCTTTTTAATTAAATTTTAACGATATACATATATTTTCAATATTTCGCTTTCCTATGGAAAGATTCTTCACGAAAAATTAATTTTTAATAACAAAAATTATTAACAAATTGAAAAATTTTTTTTATTTAATTTAAATAAAAAAGGTCGATTAAGAATAAAAATAATTTTACATAAAATAAAATTAGAAACAAACATTTCATCATCACTTACAGCCATATTTATGTATTTTGTAATGCGTATACTGTGGTGTATACCGAACGAAAAACAAACATGAAATGAATAAAAAACACTAATACACACAAAGATGTGTATAAGTATCGAATTTTGTGCTAAAATAATTAGTATAGTGTGTTTTGGAAAGAACTAAAGTTGTTCAAAACAAATATTAATCCAATGTGAACTGGGCCATTGATAAAGAAATTTCTTCCACTACGGTAGAACTAAACTTTAAGCAGAGATAGTGTGAGATAGAGAGAATATAAGGACAAATACCTTGAGCCTAGTAGAAGGCTCATATACGATATTTATAGATACATTTTGTTACGCCAAACCGGTTCCGGGATATACCGTAGAGTCTAGACCAGAAAGTAAATCTAAATAGTATTTTACGTTCTCGAACTAAAAATTATACATTAACGTAAAGCAAACAGTCAAAAACACTTACGAAAAGAAAACTAGTTTTAGAAACTGCAATATTATATTTAAAAAATTGTTAAATATTTACATATATCCATATGTATTTACATGATCGCACTATCGATTAAATTGTGATGGTAGTTTGTAGGACTGGCTGGATCACCATGGTAGGATATTATTTGCTATTTTTCCTAAAAACCTTTATTTATTTTAAACAGCTGAAGAGCTCTAGCTAAAATACAGGACTTCGTTAGAACTGTCAAGTAGAAGTTTTGAGAGAGAAACAGGGGAAGAAGTTGCCGGTTTAAGTTCACAATCAGTAGTTAAAACCTTTTAAATATTAACACAAATTTACTAATACTTACATTTAAACACAGCTTTGTGACTTTGAGCAATTTCTTCAATGGCCATCAACTCTCTACTATAATTTAATTCCCTATTTTCACAATGTTAGTAGAAAGAATTTTTTTATTCTTTAAATAATTTAATATTTAAATTAAATGCGATTACTTAAAAATGAATACAAAGTGGTTCTAAGCATTTGAACGGTAAGCAATTAATTGCATATAGGTATGTATGCATACACACACAGATGGACAAAATTATTTAAACACGACATATATGTATCAAAACATTTTCTGCATACGAATTATTATTTTCTGATGTACTTAAAAACCAATAAGATCCGAAAAAATGTTTGCCAAACAAAAGTAATGGTTCCAATATTCAATAATAGAAGCATACTAATATTTCTGTAATATTGAGAAAACTCCCCTGTCCCTACGACTACTAATTATCTAAATCTCAAAACAAAGAAAGTTAAACGCTACCCTGAATAGTATTTCGGACTAATGCTAGCACCACCACTTTACTTTAATCAAACCACGACATCAATTCGTCTTGGTTTAATTAAAGTAGTTCAATCCAACATAATAAAAACAATTGTTTTTAAGAGACTTCAAATCTGGTTTCTGTTTAAAAACACAATGTATGTAAATTAAAGTCGCATGATTTCAATACAGCCAGTCTTATTATGAAAATGATGATTAAAATTTATGTATAAAACTTACTCATGTTTTGCGGACGATAATGAAGAAACTGCGAAATTTCTTATAATCCATAAACCAACACGTTTATTTAATGGCGAAAATCTTCGAATTAAAGTTGTACTGGGGAATCTGGGCAATACACTCATTTCTGTTGCAACTTAAAAATATTAAAATGCAATTAGATAACTTGTTAGATTATTTTACAAAAATATTTATGTTTTCGCTGCCGGTATTCTCCTCTGCAAATGTATGATCTGTGAACAAAAACATTTGGAACAGAGCTCCCAGATCTTTTTCAAGTCAAATTTCCTAATTGTAAATGTTTATTCCAAAACATCCCCAGATCCCATTTTATGTATTTTATCTTCAAATATATTCCTGACAATAATATTATTTTGTAATTTCTCTAAAAATGCATTTCTCCTAAATAATCAAAGTAGAGTTAACACCAAAAATACCTGTGCTGCAAATGATTTTAATCTTGATATATAGAATCAAATCATTTACATGGAGCAGACTGTTTTTATGCTTTTAAAATTATGATTTGCATTGTTATAATTAATATTTGTTTGCTAAGAACTTTTAAAGCCTTGAAATCATAAATTTTAAAAATGTTAATAAGAGAAACAAAATAACAGATTAGTTTCTGTTTAATTAATTTCATGATACTAGTTGCATGAAATTTTTGCTTGTTGGGAAAAGATATAGAGAAGTAAACGGGTAAACAAAATGAGGGGAAAATACAATGGCATAGGAATTTCATTATTTTTTTTTGCATGAATAAATGGTATGTTATAAAATTGGTCTAAATATGTTGAAACTTAAGGAAAGTTCTTTGCTCGAAACTTTAATGTTTCAATTAGCTTTATAAGACTTCTAATTTATACATTTTTGGTATTATGTTGTTTATTTTTCGTCCGCCAGTAAATGGTATTTCCCGTCTTATCTGGCTGTTTTGAAGTCAAAGGAGAGCGCTTTCAATGCGAAAACATTACACATTCTTATTTTAAGCAATATTTTTGTTGTTTCCTTGCTGATTAAATAATTAAAACATTGGATTCAGATCAAATTAAAATATTGTTAAAAACAAATTTGCATAAAATTTCCCCACAAAAATCGGCAAACGTTATTTTGCTTCCATTTTACTAAAATAATTTACGGTTAAATATCATTGTCCGGCAACACTGACAATGTTGCCCATTTCATAATTTTGTAAATAGATTTTTAATTATCTCAAAAACGTCTGAGTGAAAGTTTTTTACGGTCCTTACGAAATTTAAATTGAAAAAAGTTGACTTATACCCCGTTTACATTACACTTGAAATGGTAAACATTAGCTCTAACAGCCATTAACGTCAAGTGTAAACTAATCATGTAACTGTTATTACTATGACTTCTAAAACGTTTTTATAACATTAATTTACCTCTGCCTGTGCTTTACTTATTTTATTATAAGCCAATTTTTATTTGGAAAAGTTGTAAAAAATTCTAATGTATTAAACTTCTGCAGAACTTGCCTGAGCGACAATCATAAAATTATGATGAATTATGACACAAACATGAGAACAGGTGCTTTATCTTTATAACGTTAATTTTTTACAGCGAATTATAACATGATGTCTAAACAGCAATTAAAGTTTAATACAAACAGGATGATAATACTACGTTAAGACTTAAATGTAACTGTTATACAGCTACCGGCATTAAGTTAACACGATGTTACAGTAGTATCAAGGTAGAATAATTATGTTAAGATGATTGGGTAAAACATGTTAAGAGAGGGTCTTATAACATTAAGTCATTTAGACGTGTTTTTGAAATCAGGGTGCTCTTCTTGATTTCATGACAATTGTCATTTATTAGTTGTTGTTATTGTTATATAGCAAGTGTCATTGTGCGCTAGAACAAAAATCCTAGAATAAAAACTTATTGTTCTTGTCACAAATGTTTTTACCACAAAAGCTACTCTGTGATCTTTACTCTCATTTTAAATATGGTTGTCATTCGATTGCAAATACAATTACAAATGAGTTTAATTGTTATTTGGTAGAGAAGCCTGAAAAATTCTAATGTATTAAATTAATTAATTTATTTTACTTCTACAACACATTGCTATCAATAAAAGTAAAATATCTATGTAAAAGTACATTGTTAGAATTTACATATGTATAGTAAAGTTATGCAGTACTTGCCGGAAAAATTATGACTCAAACATCATGTCTCGACAGCAATTCATGTCTAATGTAGACAAGAAATTACTTTTGCAACATGAAATAATATTTAAGTGTGTTTTTGAATAATTCTAATCTGATAAAGTGCGTGTCGTGGCGAATTTCTTTATTTACACTGTTGCCAGCTGCATGCCAATAACTTTTATAAGTTTTTTATATGGATGTTAACATTCCAGCATCGTTTAACTAGATTTAATAAAATTATATAGTTTTGCATAAAAGAATGAAAAATGATTAGTAAAAATAATGCCATAGTTTTCGTACACAACACATTTTATTTCTTTTGTAATATGTAACTGCTTACGAAAAACTGTTATACCATGTTCAGGCATGTACCTTAGTTCAGACAATTAAGATTGATGGCTGAACTTAGTTGGAAAAATTACCAAGGCATATTCAAGAAATATTTTTAAGATTTCAGTTTTCTTTAAGCACATTTTTAGTTCAAGAGAGGGGAGGGAGAACTAAAGGCATGCTTAATGTGAGTTTCTATTATATTGAATAAAAAAATAACATATTAAAAAAAATAATTTGATTTAAAAATGGTCAAAAATTAGTTTTAATGTAAAATTTAAAGGGCGATTAAAAAATTCGAAACTTAGACTTAATATAGAACTTAGGATTCTTGGTATGTATAAGCAAATTTCTAAAAGGTGCAGAGATAAAATTAAAATTTTATACACATTTTAAATAAAAGCTAAACTTGATAATTTTGTTTAACTGGTGATAACGTGTTTGAGCCGCATATCTACAAACATTTAAAACTATTTAATTTTCTGCTGTCATCGTTATAGTGCCATATGAATTCTAGAAAGCCTGTTAATTAAAAAAAAAAGAATAAGAATAAGAAGCCCCACTGTTTTAAATCATATGACTAATGAAAACGAGTACCACCCAGAATTATCCTGTCACGAAAATTGATAGTCAATCAGTCAATTTTGAGTTTAATTCAATCGTTGCTCACCATTAAATTCCCATAAATTTATAAATTATATTCGCTATTGAAATTTAAGTAATAAATTTCAGTAGATGCATTCTACTGGCATGTCGATATAGTTACATGCATACATACAAACATGCGTACACACATACCTATATATATATATATATATATGTATGTATGTATGCGCACATCAGTTTTTATTGCTTGCTGTTGTCAATTGACAAATAAGTTTGTTTCTGTTTGTTTCTTTTTGTTTCTTTTTATTTTGGTCAAGGAAAAAGTCAACTTAAAAAAAGTTTTGAAAACTAGCAAACATGCATTTGAATAAGTATAAAAAAGAATTAGTAAGGATTCGTACATTAGACAACATGACGTTAATTAGAGCAATTGTTGTTATGGCAAACGCATACATCTATACAAATAGAGTGAATGAGAGTTTTTCAACAAGAAGTTTGTTTGCTAAAACAAAATACATAAAACAACAAATTTAGATTAAGATGATTAAAATTTTTATAAGGTTGCGAAGAGAAAAGTTCGGCAATTATGAATAAAAAATGATATCAGGCAAATGTTCACCACAATCGGTTAGCGCAACCGATGTGAATTCTTTCATCAAAGTTTTTAATCATTTTTTTTTTGGCAAAATGGCGGTCCTATTTCCTTAATCACATCGCGGATTTTGAGTTTTAAAGTTGAAATCGATTTGATTGGCTCCGTATAGACTCTGTCCTTAACATAGCCCCACAAAAAAGTATTCAGTGGTGCTAAATCACACGATTTGGCTGGCCACTTAAATGCCTTTGCCTGTGTGACATGTTTCATTGGCTGTGTGACATATGACATCGTACTGTTGAAACCACATGTCATCAATAATAGGCCAATGTGAGCATCTCGCGATAGCATGATCCATTTATCGTTACCGCATTTCCAGACTCATCTTAGAACAAACCGCCCAATCACCCCACCATACCACATAGCACACCATGTAGTGACACGTTGAGTATGCAAAGGCTGATTGTTGTAAAATTATGCCATCGGAAAATTTAATTTGCAAAAAATTTATCGTTTAATTGGCTATGTGACATGTGCCACTGGTTCTGTTGAAACCACGTGTCAGTGATATCCACGTCGTCAATAATAGGCCAATATTGAGTTGTTAGCACCTCGTGATAGCGTGGTCTATTGAACGTTAGCGCATTTACAGCCTCATCTTCGAAAAAGAAACGGCCCAATTATGCCTCCAGACCACATAGCGCAGCATATAGTGACACGTTGAGCATGCAAGGGCTTCTCAATAATCGCTCTAGGAATTTCAGAAGCCTAAATGCGGCAATTTTGCTTGTTGACAAGTGCAAATGGGCTTTGTCAGAAAAAATGGGGTTTTCAGAAAAACCAGCCAGTTGTTCCTGAATGAATTGAGCGAATCTACGGCGATGTGAATGGTCGGTCGGCTTTAATTCCTGCACCAGTTGAACCTTGTAAGGCTTAAAAGTTACGAAAAATTCGCCATGTGGTGGTTTTGGTTAACCCCAATTATTGGGAACGTCGAGGTTATTGACAATTTTGGATCTGCTTCAACACTGTGGCTCACGGCTGCGATCCGGTCGAACACGCGTTGGTGTTCGCAGATTTTGTATCGAGCCTATCGACTCAAATTTAACAACCAAATTCTTAATAGGGGTCTCACAAGGACAATTATGTTGTCCGAAATTATCACAAATTTTACGCAATGTTTCTTTAACAGAAACACCATTTTCATAGCGGATTTTAATTCTTTTAATGTGATTTTCTTGCGAAATTGAATTCATTTTAACAATTGCCAATGCATCTACTTCGAATACGTTAAACAACTAAATGTTAAAACTATCATGTTGACTTCCTGTTGAAAAATCCGATATGAGACACAAAATTTTTTTGTCGTAAACTTCGCTGTAAATATTTTCTATCACAAAAACTGACAATACCGGCATTTTAGAATGCAATTCTATTGGAACACCGTATCGACACAACCAATTGTGCATAAATTCATTCACCACTGTCTTGGATTGTTGGTTTGTAATGGCATAAACTTCGGGTCATTTACTAAGATAATCCAATACCACTAGTACCTACCGATTTACAGTGTCACTGGCAAGAAATAGCCCTGCAATATCCATAGCTATCTGGTCAAAAGGGTCTCCTGTTATATTGCTGAAGCTTGCCACGACTTTTTCTTTTTGAACTTTTGGTCGCAATACACTATTCGCAATGAGCTATCGATAACTCACAACAGCTGATGTAAACAAAAACTGGTTATGTCTGTCATGCACATAATTGTAAGTTTTTATATTGGCTGGGAAATTTGAGGTTATGAAGTAAATTAGTTTTTATTGATACGAATATAAAAATAGAAATGAAATTTGAGAATTATGAATGGAATAGAATGTTGGGTTACCTCTAAGACGTTGGCAGACGTCCGCTCTTTTGCACAAATTTTTAAAGTACATTTTGTAACAAAGCTTCGCTTACCATGTCAATGAATTTCATCTTTTGGAGCGTCGGTTGTTTGTGGGTTATTTTGTGATAAGATTTACATCTGCACCTGGCCGTGGGCCTTAATCAGATGGTGGTCAAACCACTGGGAGCCGAAGACTAATTCTAGCAACAGGTCTTTCCAAGTGGCAATTTCAGCGGTTCCATTGCAGGGTTGCAAACCACTACTTCTTGCTGGAGACTATCCAACTCCTGGTCCAGAACACATGACTAGCTTGCTCACTGGATCCATATCATTCACCCGTTGGTGTGATTAAAGGCGAGATGATCCTGGCCACCATAATCAGTTCATGCTTGGGGCTGCCACGATACTCCCGAAGGGCCAACTTCAATAATCAGCCAGAAACAGCTAAAGGTCTAAAGAGACAATTAGCGGAAACTCTGGTTCTTGCTGATTCCTATGAATATGACTTCCTGCTTACCTTCAGGGAACTGGGCTCCCTTATACCCCCTGTATGTGTCCCTGTAGTCTAGTAGGTAGTGTACTAGCTTGTCAGTGTGGGGGTTGTGGGTTCGATTCCCAACGCAGACCTTGGTTTTTTTCACTACAAAAATATAAATTGAATGTCGATGGGGCTGCTCAGTGATGAAGGCAATGTCACTGGTCACTGCGCTGTCTTTATACGAGAGTTAATTTCCGACTATCCTTCTACTTTCACCATCTGTTTCATCTCTTCTCTATCCCTTTCCTAAAGAATATAGCACGGTACTTTACTAAATAGGCATTGTGGCCTGAAGCTCTACATCTCTTTAAAAAAAAGCAGATAGTCAAGTGTTCTATAAAGACCGATAAATGTGCCCCCGGGAGGGGGGGGGGTGTTCGTGGGTTATTCACGTAAATCCGATCTTTAAAATGACCCCAGAGAAAATAATTCAGCGACGATACATCATAAGAACGATATGGCTAATTACAATCGCCAAATCGAAAATATACGCCCCCGGGAAATTTCTCATGAAATAACTGGCTTTGTCTTACTGACATCAAAGGTCACTGATGACAACATTAGCCAATTGGTTATCATGGTCTGACAGCGCAAAGATTTCACAATGACAGCGTATTCCTGCTTATTTTCGATGATGCCGCCTGACCACACAACGCACCATACGATCACATGGACAATTTTGTTTGTTTGCGTAACCGTCTAATTGAAAATGAGCCTCATCACTAAAGACGATGTTGTTATTTCGTTCATTTTTCCAAACATTCAATTAACAAACGCAAACATTGGTGAAGCATGAAGATGTTTCGCATTGTGCCTCCAGTGATGCTCAATTATTGCGAATGCCGCTGTACAGCGGCTATGTTTGCATCACTACGGGTACTACGAGCATATTGTTTTGATCATTTGTTTGCCACAATGCCATGAGCTTCGAATATAGCAGCAGCCTGATTAAAAGGAAAAGCTGCTGGAATTTTACAAAATGATGCATTGAAATTTTCACCATTTTATTAGTAAATTTTCATAATTAAAATTCTTTGCTCAAGAGTGAAATTTCCATGCTTTAAAATTCGCAACTTTTTTCTAAATAAATGTCAAAAGATGACAGCTGAATTACATATTCAAGTGAGTCACAAAGTTAAATCTGTATGCATAACCTTTTCAGTTAACAAAATATTTTCAAATCCTGTCCAAAAAACTGAATAAGTTCGGCCTTGCCTACAATTCTAAATAATAGAGTCGCTGCTAATTTAATAATATAACATATAATTGACTTATCTTTTTTTAATAATTAATAATATATTATTTATTCATTTACTTAACGTTAACTCATTAATGCTAAATTATCTATTTAAATTGTCGCAAAAGTATTATTTGTTCTTGTGTTCTTTGTGGACATGCTGTGATAATTAAACATCAGTTGTATGGCGTTTATTGTATGGTTTGAATAACAGTTCATTTATAATGTCATAACATCATTGCACTACCAATCAAACAAGCTCAAATAAACCCAACAAACATACAAGTTTGATGAAAAGCCTTTTAAATAAATGCTGCCTTTATGTCTTCTATAATATAAAAATAAGTCGTGTTTTCCTTCCTGACGCTATCACTTCAGAACGCACGAACCGATTTCCACGGTTTTGCATTCGTTGGAAAGGTCTCGGGCTCCGTGAGGTTTATAGCAAAGAAAATTTAGGAAAAATTTCAAGAGAAAAGCAGGAAAACAGGGAAAATCATTTTTTACATACAGCGCCATCTTTGATATATAGCATGTATTACAACGGCATCAGTATGTGGTGTTTGAGTATCCCTCACGAAAATAAGAACGTTTCATTTTAAGTAGAGGGCGCCATGCACTACGTCGCATGTATGCTGTTCAGCCTAGAAATGATGAATGTTTTTATTTGCGACTGCTGTTGGTAAATGTACGTAGACCAAAATCATTTGCGCATTTGAAAACTCTGAATGGCCACCAATGCCAAACATATCGAGAAGCATGTCAACTATTGGGTTTGCTGGAGAACGATTCTCATTGGGATTTAACACTTGCGGGTTCAGTTGTTTCATCAAATGCGTACCAAATACGAACGCTGTTCTCTATTATCATCAACACATGTTTCCCTTCACAACAATTCAGTGAAGATATCTTGCATCGCTTGCGCATTCGAACGAATAATTCCGAAATGCAAATAACCGATGAAATATCTAATGAAGGATTGATTCTGATTGAGGATCAATGCTTCACTATTTCAAACAAGCTACTGATTAAAGTAGGAATGATTGCGCCAAATCGATCGATGTACCATGCACTCAACCAACAATTGAATCGAGAGCTGCAATACAATGTTGATACATTGCAGGAATTCGTTTGAAATAATGTGCCGTTGCTGAATGAACAGCAAAAACAAATATACGAAACATTTATGCAAGTGGTGGACAATAATACTGGTGGTCTATTCTTCCTGGACGCACCTAGAGGAACAGGGAAAACATTTGTCATTTCATTGATTTTGGCCACTATTCGATCAAGATGTGACATAGTTTCGCGTTAGCATCATCTGGAATTGCGGCGACTCTTCTAGATCGCGGTCGTACTGCACGTTATGCGCTTAAGTTGCCACTCAATTTAAACACAATTGATACTCCAACATGCAAGATATCCCGATCCAGTGCAATGGGAAAATTGTTGATGTTGCTCATTGTTTGGGATGAGTGCACAATGGCACTTAACTTAACACTGAAGGATCTTCGGCGAAATAACAACATATTTGGCGGCTTGATGATATTGTTGGCAGGCGATTTCAGGCAGACGTTGCCAGTTATTCCCCGTGCAACGCCTGCAGATAAATTGAATGCTTGCCTGAAGGCATCACCTTTGTGGAATAACGTAAAAATATTATCGCTTACCACTTATATGAGAGTTCAACTTCAAAATGATCAAAGTGCAGCACAATTTTCCAAACAATTGTTAGCTGTTGAAAATGGAAAAGTCCCAGTTGATGCGACAGCTGGATGAATTACTTTTACCAACGACTTTTGCCGATTTGTAGACTCTCAATTTTTGAATTGAAAATGTTTTCCCAAACATTAGTGAGAATTATCAGAATTATGCTTGGTTAAGTCAACGAGCAATTCTCGCCCAAAGAATAATAATGTACAGGCACTGAATTTCACCATTCAATAAAAAATTGACGGCAATTTGGTGACATACAAATCCGTTGATTCCATAAAAAATCCCGATGATGCAGTAAATTATCCAACGAAGTTTTTGAACTCTCTAGAGTTGCAACTCAAAGTTGGTTCAGTTATTATGACTTGACTTGTACGGAAAAGACGTATGCCGAATTTGATTGAGGCAACTATTATTAACGGAAAGTACGCAGGTGAAAATGTGTGTATTACTCGAATACCAATGATTCCGACTGATCTTCCGTTTGATTTCGAACGATTGCAATTGCTTTCGCAATGACAATTAACAAGTCGCAAAGCCAATCGCTTAGTGTTTGCGGGATAAATTTAGAAAATCATTGTTTTTTACATGGACAGCTATACGTTGCGTGTTCACGAGTTCCGAAACCATCTGCTTTGTTTGTGTTAACGTCAGACCAAAAGACAAAATATGTGGTTTACCAAAGAGCACTTCAATGAAACGGATAATTTGCGGACACGTATAACGCTTCGATTCAGTATTTACTTTGGATTCACTTTAATTTTTTACTTAGAGAAGTTCAACTAAATTCCACTTCATTTTTGTAATCGAAATGACTTCATTACTGTTGTGCAATGAAATAAAATTTTTCCTTTTCAAATATAAAACAAAAAAAATAATTTTTCTTTATCTCTTAATCCCCAAACGAAATGTTACAAAAAACGAAGCCATCTGGTGGCAAACGTGGCGAACGGGTTTGCTAGTAGATTATAGAACTTTAAAATGGAATAAAACAAAGACGAATCTATTAAACAATGACAATTAAAATTTAGTTTATTCGAATGATAATTTTCTGCCATTATAATTTAAATATATCCTCTGGCATATGTCTGGCTCAGAGATATTAAATACTTGTGTGGTTTATGGTTGTGCCGAAATCAAAGGTCACTGATGTACGTATTACCATGGCTTGGTAGCTGAGAGAATTCACGGTAATGGTGTTTCCTTGCTCATTTTCAGAAAAAATACGCACCATACGGTGTCTTTCTTTGGATGAAATATTTTTCCGAGGACTGTTTGTGGACTTTGTGGGTCCCTATGATACAAATTTGTTTCTTTACATAACCGCCTTATTGAAAATGAGCCTCATCACTACAGATGATTTTGTTAAAAGATGCCTTGTTTTCGTTTAGTTTTTCAAACAGCCCATTCACAAACTTTTGACGCAAAAACTGGTCGCTCGGTTTTAATTCTTTATAAGCGTGAAGATGACGATGATCTTTTTGCAAAATATTTCGCAAAGTACCTTTAGTTATACCCAGTTGCAGCGACCGTCCAGGCTTATTCCCAACACTGTGCTGTATAGTGGTTATGTTTTTTTTTTCTTTCTCGGACCAGCACTCTGAGGCTGACCCCTATACATGCAATGCATTGTGCCAGAGCTAAAAAATTAGGTTATGGCGAGGAGAAAAAATGTTTGCATCACATTCGACCACCAAGAGTATATTGTTTTGATCTACTGTAAGCAACTATATTGTGAGGCATGAATTTATCGATTAAATTATGCGATTAAATTCTAAGGAAAAGTTGGTCGAATTTACGAAGTGATACAGTGAAATTTTCACCATTTTGATAGTAAATTTTTACAATCAAAATTGTTTTCTCAAGAGTTTATGTTCCATGCTTAAAGTTTTCACTAAATAAATGTGTAAGGATGGCAGCTCAATTCTTGGTATTTTATCATTTGATAGATACTTACTTGCTAGCCTTTAATTTGTCAACCCGATATTTGATTTTTAAAAATTTAATACAAAATAGAATTATATGAAAATTTTAATATTTAATATTGTTTACTTACGGCATTTAAAACTGGCAATACTCTTCTTCCATTTTGCTGGAAATATACCAAATTTAATTGAGTAAGAGGAGTTATAAAAGCCTCTGCGCAGTTTATAAGAATGCAACTTGGAACATTGTCAGGTCCACTCTTATAAGAATATTTTAGTTTTTTCCCACATTGTGCATTGGTTGTCCATATAAGTTAATACCCTGATCATCCGCATAGGTAGATGAAAAGAATTTTGCAAATAGGTTACTTATTTCAGTATTATCATCTGATTTACATTCATTTAATGTCATGGAAGGTTGAAAGGTAATAGATTTTCTCTTTATATTTACAAAATTATAAAAAGACTTAGGATTCTTCTTACAGTTGTTCTTAATTTTTTGTCAGGTAACAGTTATAACGTTCTTGATTTAATTTGTTGTATTCAGCACGGGCAATAGAGTATTTCATAAAGTCTGCAACTGATACAGAATTTTTATACATTTTATACCATTTATTTTTGCAATTCTTAATTTTGGAAAGCAACTTACAATTCCATGGAGGTCCAGATAAATGAGAAACAATAATTTGTATTAGGGTGGTTCCGCTACAATTTTTAGCACTTTGATTTGCGATTAATTCTGAGAATGTAAAGTGTTTCCATGCAAAAATAATAAATACAAATCTCATAATTTCTGTCGAAATTTTTCATGAAAAATAAATTGTAGAAAAAAGAACAGATTTGTAATTCTTGCGTATTTTAAGGCAATGAATGCACTTTTTGCCGGTAGCTTTGTTCCGGTTTTCTGCTCCTTCTCAATATCAACAACTTTGCTTTAGATACAAAAAAGATATTCCGTATGGTATAATTTGATATAACCGTGTTAAAATATAGAAAAAGTGATAAAAATTCACATTGAGTAACAAAATTCATTGGATGATTAATTATTAACGAAACAAATGATGCATAAATTCTTATTTTTTTAAATGCTACGTGGTATTCTCAGAATTAAGTCTGTGCTATACTGTATTAATAAATAATTTATTTAATTACCTGTAGTGTATCTGTTGTTCTAACCATTAATGCTTTAAATTATAAAAACATCATTAATTTTTAATTATGACAGTTAATCAAAAAATTAATATTTAACAAACGTTTCTTCTCAAATAATTATCTAAAATATTATAATTATCTTTACGTACGAAAAGAACACTGAAGATGGCAAACAGCCGAAACCGGTTTGTTCACAAACCAAATTTGACGAGGGTCGACGGAAAACCGTACCCAAATGAAAGCTTTAAAAATAAAGTCAAGTCTCTGTTTGCCTTTTGTTGAAAATAGGGAATTGCCTTAAAACATATTATTTCAAACGTTTGTGTTAGTGTTTGCTGGGATCTTACCATAAAGTTCGTTTGACCCTCAGCTTGCCTCCATGTATTTACATGAATCCATAGGATATATCTGCATGCATATTTAGTTATTTTTATAAAAGTTATATTAAGACTAATCAAATCAAATTGCTTGGTAGTGAGTTGTTAGGACAACTATTCCTAACTCCCTCCTTTATAACATAAATTATCAATTTATGTTATAAAGTTAGACATTAGTTATTTAAGTTAATTTAGCTTGTTTTTATACTTGTATTTGTGCTTATTATAACCTTTTAGGAAATAATTCTGCTTATTGCAAATTACTGTTATTTGTTCAGCAAACAACTTCCGCCAGTTATTAATGGTTAGAAATTCTTTTATTCGATTTAATAAAAATAATAATTAAGAAGATTAGAAACTTATTAGTTCCATGCGGGAATTTTATTACAATTGTTCTAAAAGATTAGCTCCATGACTTCTAAACAGTTATGAAAAGAAACGGTGTGAAGAGAGGAAAACACGCCATTGGCGCTTTTTCGAATAACTTTTAAGCTTTAAAATTAATTATACCATAACTTTATTTCAACTTTGTAATTCGTTTTTAAAAAAAAATAATTTTCGACAAAATTGAAGGGTTAGAGATTTGACTGTTTGTTTTTCTTCAACAGGCACATTTAAAATGATAACACAAAACGTTATTGCAGCTGGCCCATTATTGAAACGGCACCAATATTTTCTTTTTAATATAAATTTGTTGTTTTTGTTTTTTTGTTGGGTTTTTATTATCTGTATTTTATTAAAAAAAAATACTCTGAGACAGCAACAAAGAGCATGTAATTTCTTGGAAGTATTGTGGTGAAAGTTCATATCACAACTGGCAGATTTTTTTTTCTCAACTCCCCCGAAATTAAATACTAAACAATACTAGACCACAAAAATTAAGCATTTTGTAAATATTTGATCGATTGTATCGAATTTTTTATCAAGAAGTCTAATTTTCAATTGTGGCAACACCAACAAGATTCGCAGTAGAGATGCATTGGCAATTTCGCAAGAATAATCGCATTAAAATAATTAAACTCCACTATAAAACTGGTGGTGCTTTTAAAGTTACATTTCGTCCTTCTGAGACCGCCATTAAGATATTGGTCTTTAAATTTGAGTCTATAGGTTCGCTACAAAACGCGATACACGATACATTAACGCCTGTTCCACCGGGTCGTTTAACTGAAAACATCGCAGTCGTGAGCCACAGTATTAAAGCAGAATCAAATTTGTTAACTCCTCGACGTACGCGAATTTTGCGTAAAGAATTTACTTTGAAACCTTACAAGGTTCAACTGCTGTAGAAATTGAAGTCAACAGGCCATTCACATCGCCGTATATACGCTCAATTCATGCAGTAGCTACTGGCAGGTTTTTCTGAAAAAATAATTTTTCAGACGCAATATGTCAACAAGCCAAATTGCCGCATTTGGGCTTTTGAAAATTCTAAAGCGGTCTTTGCATATTCAACGTGTTACTATATAGTGCGCTAATGTCGTCTGGAGACGTGATTGGGCCGTTATTTTTTTCAAAGGTGAGGCTGGAAATGCGATAACGGTCAATGCATCACACAATCGCGAGATGTTAACAACTCAATTTTGGCCTATTATTGACAACGTAAATATCACTGACATGTGGTTTCAACAGGACGCTGCTAAATGTCACACAGCCAATTCAACGATTAATTTATTGCAAATAAAATTTCCTGATCGCATAATTTTACGACAATCAGCAGTTATGTGGCCAGCCAAATCGTGTGATTTAACACCACTGGATTATTTGTTGTGGGGCTATATTAAGGATAGAGTCTATACGGAGCCAATCGAATCGAAACTCAAAATCCGTGATATGATTAACGAAATAGGTTCGCTATTTTGCCAAACTTTTCTTTTCGTAATACAACTTGAAACATTTTAATCTAAATTTTTTGTTTTATTTTATTTATCTTAATCTTTATTTATCTTCATCTTTTTAAAATTTGCTGCATTATTTATCTACAGCAATTTTTTTGCCATAGTGAAATTTAATAATAATAATATTTAAAATAATAAAATACAAAAATTTCCAAACCAAAAAACCAAACAAAATTTGTAATCTTTATTTTGGAGATCAATACACTCTTGATAAGACGGTCGAAGGAAAATTGTCCAGAACAATCAAGAATAAGTGATTTTCATTGCTATTTTTTATGTGAACGACGGCGTTGCCAGGAGTTTGAAAACATAAACCGAATTCAGACTTAAAAAAACGCTCCAAAATATTTTATTTTAACGATAAAAAAGGCTAAACAATTTCAAATTAAAAGGTTAAAGGGTATGTTGAAGCAAACGCCCGATGGCACAGGAAAGTGGATATATGGCAGGTAAACATTGGTTGATAGTACCTATTTGGCAGTCGTGAAGTAGGTACGTGACAAATTTATTATTCGAAAAGCCAACGTGTTTTAATCGTTAAAACTTTTTTTTTATCAAAATCAAGTATCGATTACTGCGACTATGAGAAAGCTAGGTGACATTTTTGGGAGAAACAACGTGCCAACAAAACGCACTATTTATCGTTCAGTGATAGGCCCTGGTATGGACCATAATGTACTGTAAGATCAACTAAAAAAATAACTGCTGCTCAAGAAAGTGTTCAAAACAATCCATTAAACTCAATTTGAAGCTGTGCTCAGGGGCTTGGTCTTCAAATAACAACTTTGGCCACAATTTTGCACAAAAATTTGTATTTGTTTTCATATAAGAGCTTCTTCCACGAGACAATTTAGGATGTTACAGCTCCCCCATTACAACCCCGATTTTCACAAAGCAAATTGAAGCAAATTGAATGGATATGTGAATAAACAGTATAGTCGGTTCTGGGGAATGGGAAACACTCAAATTATTAAACAGTCACCTTTGCATCCATTAAAAGGTGGCAGTTTGGTGTGTAATATGGTCAGGAGAAATCGTTGGACTCAATTCCTTTGAAAATGAAAACGGCGTAACGGTAACTAAGAATAGGGAGCGATATCGTGATATGATTGAAAACTTATTAACGCCACAACTGCATGTTTTGCTTGATTAACATGTGGCATCAACACATCGGTGCTACATCGCATACAGCCAGTATTGCAATGGAATTGCTACGAGACCTCTTTCCACAACAAGTTATTTCAAGAAATGATAGTATTGATTGGCCTTCACGGTCGTATGATTTGACTGCTCCGGACTTCTTTTTGTGGGCATATTTGAAAACCGAGGCTTATGCAAACAAAGCAGAAACCCTTGAGCAGCTCAAACAAAGTATAAAATAACGCGTGTAAAATGGGGCTCGCATTTGGGAGGCTAACAGAGCCGGACTTTTATCTGATAATATATTTCATACATAATTGCCGACATTAAGTGAAACATTTATCAATATAAGATCCTTTACATTTCATTTAATCAAAAAATTGTAAACAAAGAGAGTAGTATACCTTCTTGGCGGGCACACGGGATAAAATTTTCAAGGTTTTAATGGTTTTCATTCGTTTACAATGGTTTGCAAAATTGCAGCTTCGCATTATTTGTCAAAAGCCAAATCCAGTTAACTTCTTGCTTTAGGACCTTAAGGGATTTTTGCACAACATTTGATATAGCTCATTATGCTTTGTTGATAGAATCAAAAGCTTTTGACACAATCAATCATGATATATTATTATTTAACCTAAAAAAATTTGTTAGATCTCAGAAAATCTGATGTTTGTGACATGACCTCAACATACTCATACCATACTTCTTAGCTCTTCATCAAAATTAGAATTATAACCTTCATTTTGCTGTTTTGGTAACAGGAGTTCTAATATAATATTACGTTTATACCTTTTATAAACGTTTTGTTGTGAGTTCTTTATTGCAAAATAAATAACACCAGATTTTTTAAATTAATTACAAGTTTATTTACTTTAACTACACACAAAGTTGACACTACAGAACAATTTACTTAAGATGCACCCCTTTACTTCACAACTAACTATCTGCTCAGACACTGTCTTTTAGATTTGTCCACTAGAAGTCTACAAAAATTAAGAATCTTCTACTCCCTTTGTATAACATTTTGTTGTTGTTATGTTATTCATTCAGCCTGTAGGTCTGTGGGCTTTTTTTATGCTGGTAAAGTTTCTTCCTGCAATTTATTTTAATATAATTGTTGTTGTTGTCTTGTGTACATAAGTTTTCTTAGAAAAAGACACAGTTAGTAAACAGCATACCCGATTGTTGTTGTTTTGTGTGTATAAAATTTCCACACAGTTTGTAACTTGAATGTTATTGTTATCTTGCGTGCATAAGTTATCTTAATAAGCTACGCAGTTAGTAAATAGCATACCCAGTTGTTTACTTAATTACTTAATTATTTTCTTTTAAAACTTAAGCAAGACGCATCCGTAACAACAAGAACCATTTCAATCTCAATGTCCTGTGGCACAAGCGGGTTTGAACTCTTACAGGCGGTATAGTAATCTTTAAGAATTATATGATTTTATTCTATTTACTATATATACTGTTTAGTGGTTAAAAGCAACTCAACTGTAGGATAGATATTTTCTGAATTCTCTTTTTATCTCTTCTTATTTTATATATTTCTTAAATACTTTGGAAAAGTTAAAATAACAAAAATTACATTGATTTGAGGAATATTATATAAACCAAGAGAAAAGTGAAGTGAAATAGTGTCGTGAATACACCGTCATTTATTATACCATCAAATATTTCGTCCCCTTTTCTATCTGTCTACTTTGGTTCCTACTGCGGAAATACTCCTTCCTCTACGACTAGAATAAGGAATTTCTGTTTTTTTCTTACTTTTTAGTAGTTACTGACGTAGAAGCCAAGGATGATGGTATTGCGGCACTTCAGCTGTGGTATTCACAGACATAAACTAGAAATACATTTTACAAAAAACTCGACTGAGTTTCTCTAAATTGTTGCTGCAGCATTCTTTTGTTTGGCTTATCATTTGCGGGTCCATAAAAATATGTATAGAAACCAACTATCGGGTTTTTTTTTTTATAAAGTTATAGAGCTTTATGTTCGTAATACTGATGACTACCAGCTGTCAAGAGTTTTATGGTTAGTGTGTTTTGGCATTTCAACTAATCCGACGCCTAAACAATGCTTTCAAACTGTGCTTTATTTTGAAAATCATGATTTTCGTTCGCAATACCCGATCCCGACTTTATAAGCGAATTTTGTTTAGCGATAAAGCTCACTTTTGATTGAAAAGATAAACAAAACTACCGTTTTTGAAGTGATGATATTCCTCGATGTGCTTTATGGACTGGTAGAACTATTCATCTGAACTTCTTTCAAAACCATGCTGATCATAACGTTACAGCCATGATTTCTAACTTTTTCGTTCATCTATTGAACAACCATGAGGTGCAGGAGCTGCGTAACAAGATGGCACAAGATGTCACACAGCCACAGTTTATTTATTGAGGGAAACGCGTGGCTTTACATTCGGGCCTATGAAATAGCCTGCAGGTTGGTGCGAATTAAAGCTGTAAGACTATTTTCTGTGAGGATATGACGCTAGTCTACGCCTGATAAACCCGAAACGATTGACCACTTGGAGGACAAAATTTATCGCATTATTGTAGAAAATTGGATTTTCATATTAGACTAGGCCCGAGTCAGCCGTGGTGTTTATATGCTGAAAGTCATCTTTAAATTTTAATGCTAGAAGATTATCTTTCGACTAAAATAAATTTCGTGTCAATCAAAAAAATACCTCTATAAAAAACACATTTTAAAAGTTGCCACATCTTTCCATAGTATAAAAATCTAGTTTTCACTTAGATCGTAACTTTTTTTATTTTTATTTTTTTAAGAGAAGTAGCACTCCAAGCAACAATGCCTGTTTAGTTAAGTGCCGTGCTACATTCTTTAGGAAAGGGATAGAGAAGAGGTGAGACAGGTGGTGAAAGTAGAAAGATAGTTACGGAAATTAACTGTCGTATAAGACAGTGACCATGCCTTCATCACTGAGCAATCCCATCGACAGTCAATTTTTATTTTTGTAGTGGAAAAAAAATCAAAGTCTTTGTTGGGAATCGAACCCACAGCCCTAAGTCTTATAAGCTAGTACACTACCTAATAGCCTACAGGGGCAACTAGCGAGCGGTGCCCTAATATTAAACAGAACAGAGAAGTTATTTGTGTCTAGTCTAGTATTTACTAAAATTTGAATTCTTAACAGTGTTGTTAACATAATTATGGAGCTGAGCAAATAAAGTGACATTGCTGGCGTGTTTTATTTTGCAATTAAAAGAACCCAAAGAGTTATCCCAACTTGTGCTTATTAGCATGAAAACATACGCTCAATAGTTAAGCTTTTGTTTCAAAAGTTAAACAAAAATTCGAAAGTTTTCTACGTTTTCGAATAATAAAATAAAATTCCTAGAATGACTCATTCATTGGCATAACGCTTGTCTTACGGAATATATGAAAAGAAGACTATCTTCTTAAAATTGCTTAGAAAGGAAAATAGAAAAAATTTTGTTAAGGTTTCGAACACCGATTAGAAATAAAGTTTATTACACATTTACCATTTCTCTCTGTGTACATTTGCTTACCTATTGTCTATTGCTGGTAGAAGTGTTTCTACGTCAATCATTCAACTATTTTCAATGCATTTGGGTCAATTTTAGAATATTTTTGAAAATGCATTGATAAATGTAACGTCAACGTAAACTGTTAAATATAATTGAAAATGCATTAGCATGGTTGTAGTGATGATGATGGTGATTATGATGACGCTGTTACGCAAAGTGTAGTTAACTTGTCATTATAATCAGTCAAAACTTTGCGGTACTAGTTCATTTGATCTGTACGATTCTTAAAGAATCAGAGAAAGGGGAATTGATGTAATTAATTGTGAATAAAACTTTTAATTTAGAATTTTTAACTTCTTATTTCATTTCAGCAACAAAGGAACTAATGCTATAGATCTGATGTATGGGAAATTAAATTATGTGGAAAAGCTGAAGTTAAGCCTCTTTCACAACCACAACAAAAAATCGTAAGAAGGAAACAAAAAAAAATGGTACAATTTGACACAACATGGTTCACTTTTTCGGTATTATTATCGCTTAAAAACTAATTTCGATTGAGCTCATTTGAGGCATCGCTGTCATTATCGTGAAACACTTTCTACATGGAAGTGTGAATAGGCTAATTTTGATAACGCTGCAGCAGTTTGGCTATTATCAACATAAAATCGAACAAAATTTTCATAAAAGGCTAAGGACCACATAGACAGGGGCGTTGGAGAAACGTTCCTTCGTTTTAAACTAACCTAGAGCTAAACTAATTGTGTATAATTAAAAAACTTAGGTTATGGTTTGAGGTTTGATAGTAAATTACCTGTCAAATGAAATGAAATGACAAAAATGGAGCTGTCATCTTTGGACATTTATGTAGTAAAATGAATGCCGGCAAATTTTAAGCATGGAACTTTACACGCTTGAGCAAAGAATTGTAATTGTGAAATTCTAACTATTTTGATGGTGAATTTATCACTTTGCAAAATTCGTGCAACTTTTAGAGACCGCTAATGTGTAATTTATTCAAGGTATTGTTGCTCACAATAGGCCAAAACAATACGCTCGTAATGGCCGTAGTAATGCAAACATAGCCGCTGTGCAGCAAAGTTTTGAAGATGAGTCTGGAACATCAATTCGTCAATGATTACAACAATAAGGCATCACTGAAGGCACTTTGTGTGATGACGTGATAAGATTTACATTTACATTTGCACCATGCCGTGGGCCCTAATCAGATGGTGGATCATTCCCACTGTGGATGGTATGTAGCGCCATCCTCGCCCTAGAAGGCCTTGGGATGCGTATATCCTCCAGTCACTCCTAGTTGCAACTTCGAAAGCCCCAAGCAGGCCGCAGCCTTCACTCCTTGCTGAAGAATTGGAGACTATCCAACTCCTGGTCCAGAACGCATGAAGAAATCAAATCAGAACATTGTGTTATTTGATTTACATCCGCACCTGGCTATGTAACCTTTATCGAATGGTGGTCAAGCCACTATGTATAATTTGGAACGTTATACACGTCCTAGAAAGCCGAAGCTATAATTCTATGCAACAGAAATCTTCTAGTTGCAAATTTAATGATTCCAGAGCAGGGCTGCAAATCATCACACCTTGCTAAAGAGTTGGAGACTTTCAACTCCTGTCCAGAACACATGTCTAGCATGCTCACTGGACTGGATCATTCACTTTGCGTGTCATTATCAGTGAGATGATCCTGGCCACCATAATAACCATTATAATGTTATGGGGCCGCGAAACCACAACCACCACGATACTCCCATAAAGAGGCCAACCTCAATAATCAGCCGGAGAACTATTAAATGTCTAAAGAGATAAATAATGAACTCTGCGGCTTACTGATTCCCGTGGAAATAAAGTGGTTTCCAGTTGACTCCCTGCCTGTCTTCAGGGGTCTGGGCTCCCTTTTTCCCCAGTTGCACTGTGTCTAGATAGTGGAATTCTATAAAGACTATATTTATGTGCCCCCGGGGGGAATAATTCAGAACAGGACGGCACTCATACTCACTGGACCTGGACCATTCATTGTGAATAATCCAACCCACAAATTCAAACGAAGGCCTCGAAACACACAGCTACCACGATACTCCCGAAGGGCCTACCTCAATAATCAGTCAGAGAACAGTTGAATGCCTGAAGAGACAAATAGCGGAACTCAGTTGGCTCCTGCTAGTCTTGAAGGGGGCTGGGCTCCCTTTTACCCCCGCAAGACACAAGTCTAGATGGTTGTGTGATCCATTAAGACTTGTAATGTGCCCTTTGTGTGATATTTTGCGTAAAGATTCTTCATCTTCACGTTCAACTTGTTCAAGAATTAAAGCTAACCGACCATTTTTGTCTCGTTTTTAAATTGGCTGTTTGAATAGCAACGCACTTTATAACAAAATCATCTTTAGTGATTAGGCTCACACTCAATTAGTCGGTTATATAAACGGGCAAAATTGTCGCAAATGGGACTCACAAAATCCTTAAACAGTCCTCGAAAAACCACTACTTTCTACAGTACTTTCCATTGGTATCAGTGAAGTGAAGTTTTCAAAAAAGAAGTGTGTATGTGCGTGTGTGTGTGTTATAAACAATAATATTACAATCGATATTACCCTGACTGGAGATAGTTGTAGGCAGCTGCTTACAGCGGAACAGTGAGAACGGAAGTACTTTTCTAACTGCTCCTAAGTTCGATGCAAGCTATTAAGGAAGAATGGGACCCACTACAAAATAAGTCGTATTTAATCTTTGCTTCTGTCTAGACTTACTCTCTTTAAACAGGAGTATACAGTCACTGGATGCCTCGACACTTTGAAATGTTTGGTTATGAAATAGCATTCTGTGAGCAGTTTTCTGAAATTAAGATAGTCTGAAATAGTTTGGTACTAAAGTGTTGTATTAGGTCATTCAAGCAGAATAACACTTGAAGAAAACTACGAATATAGGAATATTAACTATGTTATTGTTATAATTAATGCGGAACACTTTACTATTTATAATTCAACGCATAGGATGTGTGTTCAGAAATCGTGCTACATCTGTTACTATGAGTGATATATTTATTACGGAATCGGAAGCTCTTGATTTCTTGGCATTAAAATTCAGTGTGATGTTCGATGGATTAAAGAAGCTTTAAGTGCCTTGATTTCGTAAAACAGTGTAAGAGATACTTCACTCCATTCGATCTTCGTTCTATTTATACCTCCTATATCCGCCCAAAAATGAAATACAACTCTCATGTATGGGCCGGCGCGCCAAAGTTTATTTTGGAGTTGCTTGACTGCGTACAGGAGAGGACCATTGGGGACTGTAGGGTATCCAACTCTATTGATTCTCTAGAGCAACGATGCAATGTGGAGTGTATTTCACAGTTTTATTGTTACTACAATGGTAAGTGCTCTAATGAAATTAGGGAACTTGTTCCCGTTACTGGCACGTTTTCATTTTTAACTCGATTTTCGTTGAGAGCACATCCATTTATGGTTGATTGGTCAGTGAATCGCGCTACGAATTACAGGGAAAATTGTTTTTTAGCAGATTTTGTTCGTATGTGAAATAAACTCCCTCCAGAGGTCTTTCCTGCCACTTTCAATGTAGGAAAGTTCAAGTTGAATGTCCTCCCCATAACCTAATTTCTTAATTCTGGCACAATGCATTGTTTGTGTAATGGTCATCCCCTGAGTGCTGGCCCGAGAAAAAAAAGAAGTATTAACTGAAAACCATGGATAAAATTTGTTCATTGTACCAACTTAAATTCCCGATAGTTTTTTGGGAATTCTATTGATACCAGATCTGCAGCGGCCAGAAAAACTGTTCGACATTTGAGTGAGTTTTAAAAAAATTAATAAAAAACGCTAGTACTCTTTCAAAATTTTTGTTTTTTTGAATGAGGCAACATTGTATAGTTAGTATTTCAGAATATACCGTTATGAAATTTAAAAACATTGCATATTTTTTTGGATAAAAGCACAAAAATTCCAAATCAAAAATTATTCGGCAAGATTCTTTTTCTTTTGTTGTTGTTGGCAAAAATACCGCTATGATATTTGTTTACAGGCATTTTATAGCCCATTTCTGTGCAAGTGATCGCGAAAATAGAACGTAAAGCCAAAGGAACTTTTCTTGATGTAATCTGGAACTACTGTCCATCATATTATACAAAAATTTCAGTAAAAAAAAACACAGTGATAATCAGGACTGGCCGACTTCGCTAGCTAATATAATTATATGAAAGGCGAATTGTGAGGGGAGTAAGAAAATATCCTAAAAGTAATGATGCGGTTTTATCAGAAATTAAAGATAATGAATTAATAAATAATGTCCTAAAAAATACGACTTCCATCCACGATCAGGCAGAAAGAATCCACATGTTTTTAAGAAAAATAGAAGGATTAGATTAGACTTTGTAAGAGAATACTCGAATAAGCCTATAATAGAGTTCTGTTATGTTTTTATGTTATGTTATTTTTGCGGACGGTAGTAAATATAACGTTTTCGAATGTGATGACAAAGCTCTGGTGTGTCGTCAGCCTAATACGCAATTGGAAGGAAAGAATATGGTACCAACTGTGAAACGTGGTGCTGGTGGTGTTATGGTAATGGGAATGTGTGGCAGGAACAGGTGTTGGAAATTTAGCATTTATTGATGGGATAATGGACCACCCACAATACATTGATATCGTGAAGCAAAATTTACGGCAAAGCGCAGACAAAATGTGTCTGTCAAATAGATTTAAGTTCTATCAGGACAATGATCCCAAATATAGCACAATTATACAAATCTTTAGCTTTGTATAATTGTCCAAAGATAATAAAAACGCCACCGAACATCTTTGGGGTCACTTAAAAAAAATATCAGAAAATTTGATTTTTCAAACAAAAAACAGATGAAGGCCCTCTTGCAGGAGGAATGGAGCCAAATCGCCACCAGATTCTACGAAAACGTTGGTAAAATTTATGCCAGAACGTTTGAAAGAGGTCATATGCCGAAAAGGTATAGCAACTCGCTGCTAAAGCTGCAACATAATATGTATGTATGTAAAGAGTTTTTCACCAAGAAGTTTGTTTTCTAAAACAAAATAAAACAAAAAGTTTAGATTAAGATGATTCAAATTTTTATTGTATTACGAAGAGAAAAGTTCGGAAATTATGAATGAAAAATGATATCTAGCAAATATCCACCACGCCCACACTAACGGATATCGATTCTTTCATTAAAGCACTTTTTCTCAAAATGGCGGTCTTATTTTGTTAAATACATTACGGATTTTGAGTTTTAGGGGTGACATCGATTCGATTGGCTCCGGATAGAAACTATGCAATCGGGAATCAAGCCTCCAGACCACATAGAGCACCATACGGTGACACGTTGAGCATGCAAAGGCTTCTAAATAATCGCTCTTGGATTTTCAGAAGCCCAAATGCGGCACTTTTTTGTTGTTGTTTACATTCCCTGACAAGTAAAACTGGGCTTCGACTGAAAAAATGATTTTTTCCTGAATGAATTGAGCGAATCTACGATAATGTGAGAATGGTCGATCGGCTTCAATTCCTGCACCAGTTGAACCTTGTAAGTCTTCAAAGATAAATCATGGTATTTTTGGCTAACCTCAATTGTTGAGAACGTCGAGGATTTGCTTCAACACTGTGCCTCATGGCTGCAATGTTTTCAGTTGAACGATCCGATCGAATTTGCATTGGTGTTCGCACATTTTGTATCGAGACTGTCGACGCAAATTTAACGACCAAATTCTTAATAGCGGTCCGAGAAGGACGCTTATGTGTCTGAAAATATTACAAATTTTACGAGATGTAATTTTAACAGAACCACCATTTTCATAATGGATTTGAATTATTTTAAAGCGATTTTCGTGCGAATTTAAAATCTACTCTAATCATGTGCTTGGTGTTGCCATAATTGAAAAACAGACTTCTTGTTGAAAAACTCGATATGTGGATAAATGTATATTAAAAATATAAACAATGTCGATTTTTGTTTTGCTTGGTATTTGATATTTAATTTTGAAATCATGAATTTTTTATACTTTTATGGTAAGAGATCTCAGTTTTATATTGAATATGTTTTTTGTTCCTTAATAAAATGTTGCGTAGCTTCCTTTTGTTAAGATTAACATTTTACAGTTTTTTTTTATTGATAAAAAATTATCGAATAGTTTTTTTAGCGACTGTAAGTATTTCTTAATTATGGAACTCTATTCTATTAATTTAGTTAAAACTTGTCAATCAATTTAATAAATTTTTTTAATCTTTAACCTTTATTTATAACCAATTTTCCATTTCTACTTAAAGATCAAAATTCCAAAAAAAAACTTTCTTTAAACGGCAGTAAATAACTGTAAAATGTATTCATTGATAATTTTTCTTCAACAAAAAGCAACAAATCTTGCGCATGTTTAACAGTGTGCTTTAAAGAAAACTTTTGTCTCTTCCCTAACTAACGCAGCAGAATAATTAGTTTCATTTTAATTTGTTGCTTTTTTTCATTGTATTTTATTCTCTTTTTTCTCATATCATTTAACATCTGATACAATTAACAGCCTGCTGTTTTACTGTTTCCTATGGTCTGAGCAACTGTTTGCCGACTAGCAAAAATACGACTACCGATTGTATGATATATAAATGAGGGAATCAACTGTTATTTGAACATTCCATAGAATTCCTTCAAAGAAGTGTCAATAAGAAATTGGTTTCTCAAGAGTTAATGCAGTGACTTTGTTTATACAAATTGAATATATTGAAAAACAACCAAAAATAAAACACAACATTAAACCATAAACAAAAACAAGAATAGTGAAAACAAAATTATAAATAAAATAAAATCAATTTGTGTTTGAAAAACGGTAAATATAAATAAGGAAAATAAACAATTGTAAAGTATTTCAAAGGAATTTGTAAATAAGCAAATAGTGCCGCCTATAACAAAAACAATTTGGATTTTGTTTAACATCCTTCCTTAGAAGTACATATTTAAAATGACAACACAGGTATGAATAATTAAGTTATTTACTATTTGATAATAAAAGTTATAAAAAGAAAAAATATTTTGCTACTTTACGATCATATCAAACATTTTGCATTTCCGCTTTTAAGCAATTTAATTTTTTTGTGCACCCCCAAAATATGCAACAGATTGTTGCTATAAAAGCAACAATTATCAATTATACAGTGAAGTTGGCACATAGAAACTTGATTAAAAAACTTAACTGATATTTGATTGCCAAATTCTTTTATTTTTATAAAATTTTAAAATTGTCTACAATTATCTAAGTGTTAATGATCAAATTATTTTTTATAAATTTAAAATTGTAAAGTTATTTTGCATAAAATTGTTCATATTTTCAAAAATAAAATTTATCATTTTCAAACGATAAACATAAATTTTTATTTGTTAGTTAGTTAGTTAGTTATATTTATTGAGACCGCTTTTTTTCATATTACAAGGTAGACTAACATAAATTTTTGTAGAAAGTTTTTATAGTTTTTAAACGATCTTCTTTATCTTTAATAAATATGTTTTTTCTTTTTTAAGATCTTTTTTTATATATATTTTTCTCTTTTCAATATTTCGCTTTCCTGAAGAAGCTTTCCAAAGGAAAGCGAAATATTGAAAAGAGAAAAATATATATAAAAAAAGATCTTAAAAAAGAAAAAACATATTTATTTTTTTAGAAAGCTTAAAACTATAAAGTATTATTTTAATTTACATAAATATAAACATTTGAATACGCATCTTGCTTATCTACTGACATTTATTAAGAAACATTAATGATATAAAAATTAATACAAATTAGTTTTGAATAGTAAAACCAGTGCCTGCTCCCGGCACTTACATTTGCAAGTAGAGTTAGATCTACCCTAATTAAATTTAAAACTAAATATTAAAGCTAAAACTTAAAATAAAACCAAAATTTATTAAACAAAAAATTAAATAGAAAAAAAAAACAAAAAAAAAAATTATCCTCTGTGAATGCCGGGTGTAGTATTTGAGTAGAATTTTTGACCAGGAAAGGCATTGAGCTGTTCATGTAAGATTCCAATTGGGGAAATGTATTGAGTGTTAGACCAACTAAATCTTATTTTTCTAGATAAAATATCTTGTATTTCGCTGCCTTCAAAGTAAAACAGCCTCTCCACAAAATTCCTCATTAAATTGAGGGCGTAAAATGCAATAGGAGATATTTTTGCCTTCTCATATATAAATTTATTCGGAAATCTTTTATTCAACGTTTTGTAGTTCTTCTCTATGTACTTTCGCAAAATATGACGCTCGAAAATTTCTAATCTTTTCATCATTGTTCTCGTAATACTAAACAATATAGGAAATGTATAAAGAAGAAGAGGTCTTATACTTACTTTGTATAAAAGAAGTTTAGTTTTAACCGGCAAACATTTACTATTAAACAATGATGTAAAAGCTCCTTTCACTTGATTAGCCTTCCCCAAATTGCATGAAACGTGAGTGTTAAATTTCAAAAGTTTATTAAAATTTACTCCAAGGTATTTGATACTGTCTTTAAATTGGACTTCCTTACCGTCCAATATTAGCTTTAAATTTTTACTTTCTGGAACAACATTATATTTGCACTTTCCTGAAGGATTTCTAATGCATATTGCCTTACTTTTCACTATATTTATCTTTACCCCCCAATGAGCATAGTATTCGCCGACTTTTTCCAGGTGCTTTGCAACTTGTTGTAGCGCAATAAGAGGAAACTTATCGTGGGTAAATTTTTATTATTTGAAATTATTTTTAAGTTAATTTACGTTAATTGCTTAAGAATATAAAAAAAAATTGCTTCCTTATGATTATTGTGTTTTTTGTACAGGGTGTCATTTTCAAAGAAACAAGGTCCAATTAATCCTCCTCAAATTGTACATCAGACTTTAGCTTTTAAAAAAATGCAAAGATGATTGCTGAATAATTTGAGACTATTCTGTTTATTCACAAAGTGATTTAAATGAAAATATGCCTCGTCACTAATTATGATTTTTTCGCGCATAAATGGTCTTGTGGAAGAAGCTCTTGTGCCAACTGAATCTAATATGGAAACAAATGCAAATATTTATACAAAATTGTGGCCAAAGTTATTCTTTGAAGACAAAGCCCCTGAGCCCGACATCGAAATGTTTTGACTACTTTCTTGAGCAGCAGTAGTGTTTTCAGCCGATCTTGCAGTACGTTGAGGTCCATTCTTTGGCCTATCACCTAAAGAGCCTCTTTCTTCGAAATCATTCACTGCAAGATAAATAAATAAATCGTTTTGCTTCTCCCAAAACTTTCATATAATTTTCTCATCGTCACAGTAATCGATGACTTGATTTTGATAAAACACGTTAGTTTATCGAATATTTACCACGTGTCTACTTCACGTCTGCCAAATGTTTCCCAAGTTGGCGGTAAAATAAGACACCCTATATAAAGGTTTTGTTTTCTTTTTACTTTGTTAGTTGATTGTTGAGTTTTCCATAAAGAATTTCAGTAAAATCCACTGATGAGCAGTAGTGAGAAAGCCATATGGATATGTTTTCCCCACAGTAAAACATTTAAATTTTTAAATAATAAATATTTAATGAGAATTTCTTGAGCCAATCAACAAAAATCGAAAATGAGTTTCTTTATTTGCTTTGTTTCATTTCGATGTTTGTTTGATTTCGATGGCACATTACAAATCGTGTGCAACTTCAAATAAATACAATTCAATAACGATTGTTGATTGATTAATATTAACAACCCTTCGATGACAAAGTACTCGATATCGAATGCCATAATTTGCCGCCCGTTCGGCAATGAACAATACGTATGGAAATTTAAAAAAATAAAACATTTTGTTTAATATCAGTGGTGTATAATAATGAAATGGATGACGTCATAATATAAATTTTTCGTTATTTAAGGTTTTTGAAAAAAAAAAATAAATAACTGTTGATTGTGCCACGCTCACTATTCACAGTTGCACTTAAATCAGTGTCTGAAGGCTGTATGCGGTTTGTATTCAACAGTTTATTTTCAAAGTTTTCGGCTCACTGTTGCATGTCGCTAGAGCTTTCAAAATAACCAAGGATCATAAATACAAATTCAATTTGCTAATTAAAGCATACTTTAGGGAGAGTGTTCAAAGGGTACAATACCTTTTTTTCATGATGTATTGTATCCTAAGAGCTAACTCCTTTTTAAAATACGTAGCTGAAGATAACAGCAGCAAAATCAAATCAATCAATCAATCAATCAAAAAGAAGTCATATCAATATTAAATATTTTTAAGGGTTTTCTACACTCTAAATCATATATCATGAGGTTAGGAACTAAATTAAATTTACACACATGTTTTCTTAAGAACTAAGTTTTATTGATACCATTGAAAAATAAAAATATAGGAATTAATAATGGAACAAGATATCGAGCAAGTGATCACCTCTAGGCAGACACAGCGCACTGCGCTGAATTTCAATTTTAAAAAGCCTAGTTGTTTGTGGGTTGTTCACGAAGTCCGGCCTTTTGAAGAGCCCTCAGAGAAAATAATCCAGCGGCGTTTAATCACAAGAGGTGGCCAATTGATATCACCAAATCGAGAAATTACATGACCGGCAATTTTTCATGCGATAACTAAATATTTTTGGGTGTTTGTGGTGCGGTCTTGCTGATGTCATCATTAGCTATATGTTGCCACAAAAAATTGATTATCATGGTTTGGTAGCGCAGAGAATTCACAATAACCACAAATTGCGAGATATGCTCACTTTATTTGGATGTAATGATTTTTCAAAGACGGTTTGTCGATATAAATGGGCCCCATGTGAGACAATTCTGTTTGTTTACATAACCTCCTAATTGAAAATGAGCCTCATCATCACTAAAGATGATTTGGCGTCATTTTTGTTCAGATTTTCAAACAGCCAACTCACAAACTTTCGATGCAAAAAACATTGCTCGGCTGACTTTAAGTCTTGAACGAGTTGTACTTTAAAAGTGTCAAGATGAAGGAAGGTCTTTGTGGAAAATGTTGCATAAAGTTCCTCTAGTAATGCCCACTTGTTGCTAACTTTGACAACACCTTGCTGTTCAGCAGCAATGTTTCCATCGCAGCGTCATATTATTTTGAATTTCTGCCAGCCAGAATAATGTGAGCCTAGAATCTAACGATTAAATTGCGCACAGTAATCTCAGAAGGAGTCTGATTATGAAGAAAAACTGCTCGAAGTGATACAGTGAAATGCTTACAAGTTTGATAGTCACAATAAAAATTCTTTACTCAAGAGTGTAAATTTCCATGCTTAAAATTGCCCATTTCTTACTAAATAAGCTTCAAAAGATGATTCCATTTTTGACATTTCATTATTTGATAGACAATTTACCTACTAACCTCTAATTTGCCCATATATATATATATATATATATATATATATATATATATATATATATATATATATATATATATATATATATATATATATATATATATATATACATGTATCTACTTATCAGGTGTATGTAAAACATTAATATTGGAACATAAGCAGGTTCGTAGACACATAAGAAAACTTATTTGTTATTCATTTCTATAGCCTTTTCTTGAAGACTTGTTACTGAAAGCTCTTGGAAAATGTTATTTCTTATGGGCTGGCTGTCAATTCATTTATTAAAATATGTAACTGTCTCAATGTGTGTCACTTTTGGCATCTAAACAATATCCTCATCGCTATATTCATCCAATTTAATTTTTTCACTTTTGTTAACAGTATTCCAATCACACAGTCTTTGAAATTTAAGCTCACGAGCAGGATGTGATTTTTATTATCGTTTTAATTGATGGGAATCACATGTTTTTCGAGGCAGCTTTTCTTATAAAAGAACGGAACTGCTTAAAAATTTGCCGGTTTTTGGAGACAGTCAAGGGACTTTAAGCTGAAATAAAATAACAAAATCTAGCAAAAAAAGTTAAGTATTCGTGTAATCGAACAATAAAATCGTCCATCTATTCATAGTTAATAACGTGATAAGATTTACATCTGCACCCGGTCGTGGTCCCTAATCAGATGGTGGATCAGTACCACTGTGAATGGTATGTAGCGCCATCCTCGCCGCAGAAGGCCTTCGGATACGTATATCCTCTGGTCACTCCTAGTTGTAACTTTAAAAGCCCGGAGTAGGCCGCAGCCTTCACTCCTTGCTGAAGAGTCGGAGACTATCCAACTCCTGGTCCAGAACGCATGAAGCTTAATATAATTAAGAACACGATGGCATTCATACTCACTGGACCTGGACCATTCATTGTGTTCATTGTGAATGATCGGACCGACAAACTCAAACGAGGCTCTCGAAATCACGATACTCCCGAAGGGCTTACCTCAATAATCACACAGACAACAGCTAAATGCCTAAAGAGACAAATAGCGGAACTCTGGGGCTCACTGATTCCCGTGGAAATATAGTGGATTGTCCAGTTGGCTTCTACTTGCCTTGAAGGGGACTGGGCTTCCTTTTACCCCGCAAGACACAAGTCTAGATGGTGGTAGGATCCATAAAGACTTATAATGTGCCCCCGGGGGAAAGTTCAGAACAGTCAATACAATCACATTCCTACTATTCGATTGTCCTAATAGAGCAAGTACAGGGTGTCCGCCGAAAAGCTAGACTACTTTATTTTGCCGCCGTTTTGGTAAACATTAGTCTTGACAGTTCATCAGGCAGACAAACAATGTGCCAAAAAAATGCACTATTTAACGTGTAGTGAATGATTTAGAAGAAAGAGGTTCGAAGCATGGATCACAACGCACTGCAAGATCGGCTGAAAACGTTATTGCTGCTCAAGAAAGTGTTCAAAGTAATCTATCAACCTCAATTCGACGCCGTGCTCAGGAGTTTGGTTTTCAAAGAACAACTTTGGCCATAATTTTGCACAAGAATTTTCATTTGTTTCGATATAAGGTTTAGTTGATGCAAGAGCTTCCTCCACAAGTTCATTTACACCGCTGTACAGATGCCAACAACATGTTACAGCTCACCTATGACAACCCCGATTTTCATAAAAAAAATCATGAGTGACGAGCACATTTTCAATTGAATGGATATGTGAATAAACAGAATAGTCAGTTGGTTCTGGGGAATGGAAAACATCCATTAAAAGTGATAGTCTGGTGACAATTTGGTCAGAAGGAATCACTGGAGATAACTTCTTTGAAAATAAGAACGACAAAACGATAACTGTAAATAGGGAAGGATATCTTAACATGATTGAAAACTTTTTAACGTCACAACTGCATGCTTTGGGCTTGATTAACATGTGGTATCAACGAGACAGTGCCACATCGCATACAGCCAGGATTACAGTGGAATTGCTGCGAGACCTCTTTCCACAACAAGTTACTTCAAGAAAAGGTGATGTTGATTTGACTGCTCCGTAATTCTTTTTGTGGGGATATCTGAAAAGCGAGGCTTATGCAAACAAACCGGAAACCTTTGAGCAACTCAAACAAAGTATTCGTGCTGAAATTGATGAAATAACGCGTGTAAAATGGGCTCTAAAGGGCTCCCATTTGTGAGGCTAACAGAGGCGGACATTTATCTGATATTGTATTCCATACAAAAAACATTTAACAATAGAAAATCCATTCGCTTTCACTTATTCAAAAATTATAAACAAACAAACAAACAAATTAGTACACCTTCCCGGCGGCCACTCGTTACAAACTACTGCACGTCCCCTGTACGAATTTATTTATTTTATTTTATATATGCCCTTCAGAGCCTATAAAACTAAATTTGAAATTTGTTTGTTTAACCTCTGCTTTTGATGTTATAAAAGTTTGTTTGGCCCTATTGTTAGGTAAGGCTGCTTGATTATTAAAGAAAAAAACAACAAAATTTGCAAAGTTGTTGCTTTTTAATTGTATTTTGCTTGTAGATTTTTGTAAGTTGTAGTTTTGAGAAATATGACCCTGATCGTTATTTAAAACGCAATAAATAAATATAAAAAAGGGGCTCGTTATAAAACGAGAACCCGATATGAAATAATGCATGTTGTGTGTGTTTATTAAAGATAAAATTTATTAAAAATCGTTGTTTTTATTGTTTTTGCTTTAATTTCTATCCTGAAATGATTGTATAGATTGTAAAGACCTTTAGTTCAAGGTCTTCTTTTGCTTTCATTTGGTTGGGGTTTTTTTTTTGTTTTCGTATATTCCTGTTATATTTTTTATATTTTATCTCTGAAATATAACAATTTCTTCTTTAAGATTATCAGTTTTATTTCCATTGTTATCTGTTATGTTAAATAATTTCTACAAAAAAAAAAAACATTATAAATTATTATTTTTTAGAGTGTGTTGAATCATGCGAACGTACGTACGTCAGCAAAACTAAATATTTTGCATTTTTATTGTTGTTTGTTTGGAGTCGATGATCGTTAAATTGTCCAACATCAGCATTGAGCAGCAACCATCAATGAAATAGAGTTTTTAATTCAAAATTGATTCATAAAACTGAGAATAATATATGCGCTCATACTACTGCTCACACAATAAAGGCAAATTGTGTCAGACATTTGAATATCTTAAATCTTTTCTCCATTAAAAAAATTTTATATTTTTCCGTTTTTTGCAATGCAATCATGTAAATTTTAATTACGTCAAGAAATAACTCTAAAAATTGAAATATATTCACAGTAATTTTAAATGAAAATTTATTTCAAACAAATTTGATTTGCCTTAAATGTAGACTTGATAGGCATAGGGTTTTCAACAAGAAGCTTGTTTTTCAATTGTGACAATACCAACAACATGATAGTTTTGACATTAAGGTTCGTAGCAGATGCATTGAAAATTGTTACAATGGATTCAATTTGGCACGGAAATTGCATTAAAATAATTGAAATCCGAATTAATCGGACAACTTAGCCTTCCTTCTGAGACCGCTATTAAGAAATGCGTGCACAACAACGCGTGTTTTACCCGGTCGTTCAACTGAAAACATCGCAACCTTGAGCCACAATGTTAAAGCAGATCTAAATTTGCCAATTAGGGTATCCAAAACAACCACACGGCTAATTTTGCATGAGGATTTGACTTTGAAGCCTTAAAAGGTTCAACTTGTGCAGGAATTGAAGCCAACCGACTATTCACATTGCCGTAGATTCACTTAATTAAAATTATGTCTTCTAACAAAGTCCATTTTCACTGGTCAGGGTTGTTCAACAAGCCAAATTGCGGCATTTGGGCTTCTGAAAACCCTAAAACTATTATTGAGAAGTCACTTTATGGTGTGCTACGTGGCTGCAGGCGTGATTGTGCCGTTTTTTTCCAAAAATGAGGCTGGAAATGCAGTAATGGTCAATGTATCACGTTATCGCCAGATGCTAACAACTCAATTATGGCCTATTATTAACGATGTGGATATCACTGAGATGTGTTTCAACAGGACGGTGCCACATATCACACAGCCAATGAAACGATCAATTTATTGCAAACCAAATTTCTCGATCACATAATTTTGCGACAATCAGTAGTTAACTGGCCAGCAGCGTCATGTAACACCACTGAATTATTTTTTTTGTGGGGCTATGTTAAGGACAGAGTTTATTCAGAGCCAATCGAATCGATTTCAGCCTGGAAACTCAAAATTCGTGGTGTGATTAACGCATAGGACGGCTATTTTGCTAAAATGTGATAAAAAACTTTAATGAAAAAATCGATATCTGTCTGCGTGGTTGTAATAGACATTTGCCAGATATCATTTATCATTTCGCTCTTCTAATTTAATAAAAATTGAATCATCTTTATCTTAATTTTTTGTTTTATTTTATTTTAGAAAACAAACTTGTTGTTGAAAAACCCTTTATATAAGGAAATATAAGTCTATGTTATTATTATGTGTTTATTTATCTCTTGCGAACTAGATGCCATAATGCGACCACTGGCGGTATTTAGCCAAGGTGGATGATTTGCCAACATTGCCCAGACGGCATGGGGTTGTTTTGAGGCATAGGCTTGGGCACAATGCGTGCAGTCCACAGCCTTCAAAACGACCCCTGTGCAATTTCATGTTCGCCTCGGTTTTTGTGGCCAAGTAGTACCCAAGCATGACGGAGATGTTAACCTGCCTTAACCACTTCATGCGTTGGCCTTTTTGTTTGATTGCGGCGGGGCCAGCACAAGCCATGCATAAGCCTTTTCCATCAGGTGGATTGTTTGTGGTTGCGATTAGTGGTGCAGCGCCACACCCCTTACCACGCCCCACTTTTCGAATCTTTTTAGACCTTCTCATATTTGCTTCATCTCCATCGAACTGGGTAATAGGTGGAGGCAGAAGTATCCTCCACCAATTTCCCAGAGCCCTGCTAGCTTCCCAGAGAGCTAGACCAGTTGGTATACCAATCAACTCCCCAGGTCCCCAGGCTGCACCACGTGGTGGAAGGATTAGAAATTCTACGGCCCTTATTATTATTATAATTATTACATTAACACAGTCAAATCGGTAATATTTTAATATTGTTCTGAAGTCCTTCGCTGCCATTGTCTCAAGGAAAATTAGTTTATAATTTTAATTATAAAACTATTAAATAAATAATAATAACAAGTATACAAAATATATATTATCTTACATATACATTTAAACATAAATTTTTATGATAATAAATTATTTATAAAATATTAAAACAGGCAAATTAACTAAAATTATTATTTGTAAAGTAGTATCGTGTTCGTCAACATTAACGTTTGCAAATAAATTCCCAGATTTTAAATTACTGAAGGGAAACTTGCAAAAGCATATAATCAGGAACCCAATTAAAACTAAATACTTCCTTTAAAGTACTGGATAAATATCACTAGATTAGTATAATTTCAAACAAGCAAATTGTTCTCTAACTTGTTTTTGTTGTTGTTTTTTTTTTAATTTTTGAGGGCTCGTCTCTTGTTATCATATACACTGAAAAACACATGCATATAGAAAAATAATTGCTAGACCGAAGGGCAGGGATGGTAAATGTAGTGCAGTTAATACTGATAAAATATTCCACAAACCGCCAATTTTTTTAATACTTCAAAGTATTAATGACACATTTAGGTCAGTGTGAAAGAAATTAATAATCTACTATTATTATTAATCTATTTAGAATAGATATGTAGGTAATAACTCGTATACTTCTGCTTTGCACTACGATGAATCCTTTAATATTGTGTTCGCTATATCTGATTAGATTTTTAAAATTTTTAATAATGCAAATAAAATAATTTACTTCATATTTTTCCTTAATGTTTCAACAGCGTTTTTCCTAAGCTTTTCTTCAGAAGGAACTTTTTTTTTATTATAATGCCAATGTGCGCCACGACTTATAAAATCGTATATTTGAAATAAAAATAATTAATCGAAAAAATTTCACAAACAAATTTAAATTAATCACTAAATATCAGGGTTCAGAATTTTCATTTATGAACATTCAAAAATCAACATTCATGATATTTTTCATAAATGAGAAATCTAAAATTTTATATCTATTTTTCACGCTCATAAACGAACAACAAAAAATGTTCTGCTTATGTTTATACATGAATGCGAACAACAAGAATTATTAGTCTTATTGATATGATTTTGAATGATAAATTAGCTTCTTCTCATTAATGTTCTTTTTCATAAATGTATATGTTCATATATGAACGTTGAAATTTTATAAAATTTCTCATAAATGAACGTGAAAAAATTTTTTCACTTATGAATAGAAAAAAAAAAAATAAATCGTCGCATTCACAAATGAGAAAACACAAAATATTTTGTAGTCTCTCACACATGTATGAGAAGAAGCGGCTAAAAAAAATTAAATGTACATATTCACACATGTATGAACAGTGAGTGAACACTTCGCTACTCTGCTAAATACCGTAGTTTGGTGTTATTCTCGTTTCTTAATATTTATTTGGTGATAATTTAATTTGATGCCAGACTACCAATGTGCTATATGGCTGCTATAAGGTTCTGTAATAATATTTATTCCAATTTCATAAGACTTCTGGTGTAACACACTGCACTTTACCTATAAACCATGTCATGATTTTGAACCCTGGCTCGTTTAACTCAGAATTGAGTTAATTCGGGTAAAACAACTACAATTAAGAAAGCAATTTCCTAAATATCGCTTACCATCCCTGGCGCACAATCTTACCTATATTGTGTGTAGAAAAAATTAAATAAAATGAAGGCCTTATATTATCCAGTGCTGCCAGCTGGCTTCACTCTTTATTCCTAAATTACGATGATTGTGGTGCTGTGAACATAACATCTTTAAAAAACAGATTGTTATTGTACGAAAATGATGTTAAGACAAGCAAATGCTTTATCCATAACATAACAAAACACAGCATGTAATATAGCATGATATTATGTCGTAATACGGTCGAACGCCAATAACAGTAACTGCTTGACTAACATTATTTTATTTGAAACAAGTGTTAAAGGTAGAAGGATAGTTACATTGCCTTTAAGCTTTTATTTTTGTAGTGAAAACAACCACCCATAGATTGGTAGGCCTACCTAGCCTACCGGGGCAGCTTTTATTTCTAGAAGGCCAATGTTATCGGAAATTAACTGTCGTTTAAGGCAGCACAGCGACCATTGACTAAGCCTTCATCACTGAGCAGCCTCACCGCAAGTCAATTTTTATTTTATATTTTTTATAGTGAAAACAGCCAAGGTCTTTGTTGGGACTCGAATTCAAAACCCCCAGACTGGTAAGCTAGTATACTACCTACTAGCCTACAGGGGCACCTTTTAAATATAGCAACTTTAATGAAGCCATATAGACGAAAATAGCATTCGTCGTTTGTAATCGATGATTTTTATCGAAATAAAGAAAATTTATCTATTGATGTTGGATAATTTAATGTTTTCCCCCTCTATTGCTAATACAAATTTTGATGCATTTATTTTCTCAAAGGGATTATTAGGTGATTCAGAACGAAGTATTTCCACACTGGTTTTAGCATTTGTTGAAATATGAAAAAATGGCGTATAATAATATAATAAACCTTATAATTATAAAGATGAATTTTTTAAATTCACAGGAATTTTACTTCATTGGAAAAATAATCTTCTGTCATTATAATTTAAATATAACCGCCTCGGCTGGCTCGCATGCAGTCTAATCTAGAGGTCCAATTTTCTAAGACTTTTACTATCATTTGTGGCCGTATATCGGTGATAGCTGACAATCATATCGGGCTTATCGGCGTTGACTAGTGTCTTCACATTTCCGCCCAAAAATGGCCTACAAGCATTATATTACGTGATGTTATCGGCCAATTCACAGATCCAAAACGTGAAACAATTCGGTTATCAAATGTTTTCTTCAATAAATCAATTTTGGGACAAAGTGTGCGAGACGTTGCTGCGTCAGCTCCTGCACATCATGGTTGTTCAATTGATAAACGAAACAATCAGTAGTAATTACTCTATAGTGGTCACCATTGACTGTAAAAATTCGCTTATGAAAATCTGCATCAATGGCAATTCGGTTTTGTTTGAGATTTGCAAAATTTGGAACCATTTTTTTTTTGGCGTCAGTCTATTCATGTTGAAATGCTAAATCAAACTGAAACTAATCACTTGCCGCCAATTAGGAAACTGCTTTACTGGTGTAAAGTTCTATATTTCTATTTCTAAGGAATCGCCTATAGAAGCGTCACCTACATTATCCGCTCCGTTGTAGGAAATTGAAGCACGATATAACTGAATACAAGTATTTCATTTAGTTTAATATTAATCATTTCTTAATTTTGCGATTAATATCGGGTTTTTCAACAAGAATTTTGCTTTTCAATTGTGACTACACTTACAACATGAAAGTTTTGACATTTAGTTTTTTGACGTATCGTAGTATATGCATTCACTATGAAAATCGTGGCTCTGTTAAAGTTACATTTCGTAAGTTTCGTGATATTTTTGGGCAACATAAACGTCTTTCTGAGACCGCTATTAAGAATTTGGTCGTTAAATTTGAGTCGACAGGATTGACACAAAATGTGCGAATACTAATTGGTGCAGGAATTGAAGCCCACTGACCATTCACATCGCCGTAGATTCGCTCAATTTAACCAGGAACAACCGGCTGATTTTTCTGAAAAAAATCATTTTTTCAGACGAAGCCCATTTTTATATGTCAACAAGAAAAACTGCCTCATTTGGGCTTCTGAAAACCCTGGAGCGATTATTGAAAAGCCTTTGCATGCTCAACGTGTCACTGCATGGTGTGCTATGCGGTCTGGAGGGGTGATTGGGCGGATTGTTTTAGGATGAGTCCGGAAATGCGGTAACGGTAAATGGATCATGCTATCGCGAGATGCTATCATTAGCCTATTATTGATGACAAATGGTTTCAACAGGACGATGTCATATGTCACACAGCCAATGAAACATGTCATACAGCCAAAGGCATTTCAGTGGCCAGCCAAATCGTGTGATTTAGCACCACTGGATAATTTTTTTGGGGCTATGTTAAGAACAGAATAACAGAGTCTATACGGTGCCAATCGAATCGATTTCAAATTTGAAACTCAAAATCCGTGATGTGATTAACGAAGTGGAACCGCCATTTTCCCAAAAAGTGATTAAAAACTTTGATGAAAGAATCGATATCTATTAGCTTGATCGCGGTGGACATTTACCAGATATGAAAAATAATATTTGGCAAATGTCGGTTAACTTTTCTGTTCGTTGTACAATAAAAATTAGAATCTAAATTTTTTGTTTCATTTTGTTTCAGAAAGCAGAATTCTTTTTGAAAAATCCTTTACAATACTCTGTTTTAAGTAGCATTCCGTAAATTGGCAACACTGTTAGAATATGATATTTTATATGGTGTGATTTTTATTGTACCCATAAGTTTAGGTGTGAATAATAAGAGTACTTAACTCATGCAATAAAATTTTAACACACTAACACATATAAAATATAATAGAAATATTAGATACGTGATGCTTGTTGTTCTTAATTAAAAATCTGTTGACGTAGTAGAAGTTGTTTTTGTATATTTTTATATGACTTTAAAATGTGCGCGCCCCTTTTTTTAAGGCAATTGATTTTAATTGTTCGAAAACAATAATAACTATGAAAATATACTAAATCCCTGTTTCGTTTGTTTGTTTTGCTGATATTTATTTAAGATAACATTTGTTTTCTTACTTACAAATGCTGCAATTAATAACATTTTTTCGAATTTTTCATCAATTTGTTGCTCTCAACCAATGGCGAAAATGGCACAAGTTTTAGATAAAACTAAAACTGAATTTCAGAAATTTAATGGAACTTATTTTTGAAAAGGATTTTTGTGCATGAAGTTTATTTTTTGAAACAAAACATTTAAATTAACAAAAAATTTAAATTAAAATGATCTAAATTGTTATTGCATTACGAAGAGAAAAGTTCGACAATTATGAATGAAAAATGATATCTGGCAAATGTCCACCACGACCCCGCTGACAGATATCGATTCTTTTATCAAAGTTTTTAATCACTTTTTTTTGGCAAACTGGCGGTCCGTCCTATTTCGTTAATCACATTACGGAGTTTGAGTTTTAAGGCTGACACCCGTTCGATTGACTCCGTATAGAATCTGCCCTTACGTAGTCCCACAAAAAATAATCCAATGGTGTTAAATCACAAGATCTGGCTGGGGACTTAACTGCAGATTGTCGTAAAATTATGCGATCGGGAAATTTGGTTTGCACTAAATTAATTATTTCATTGGCTGTGTGAAATGTGGTACCGTCTTGTTGAAACCATATGTCATTGATATCCACGTCGTCAATAATAGGCCAAAATTGAATAGTTAGCATCCCGCGATAGCGTGATCCGTTGACCGCATTTCCAGCCTCATCTTAAAAATCACGCCTCCACACCACATAGTGCACCATACAGTGACACGTTCAGCATGCAAAGACTTCTCAATAATCACTGTAGGATTTTCAGAAGCCTAACAAGTGAAAATAGGCTTCGCCTACAAAAATGATTTTTTTCAAAAAAACCAGCCGGCTGTTCCTAAATAAATTAAGCGTATCTACGGCGATGTGAATGATTCCAGCATCAGTTGAACCTTTTAAGGCTTCAAAGACAAATCCTTATGCATAATTCGCCATGTAATGGTTTTGGATAACCCCAATTGTTGAGAATGTCGAGGAATTGTCATATTTGGATCTGATTTTACACTGTGCCTCACGGCTGCAATGTTTTCAGTTGAACGATCCGGTCGAACACGCGTTGGTGTGCGCAAATTTCCTATCCAGCCTGTCGACTCAAATTTCACGACCAAATTCTTAATAGCGGTCTCAGAAACACGATTATGTTGTTCGAACTTTAACTTTAACATCATTTTTATAGTGGATTTTAATTATTTAAATGCGATTTTCGTGCGAAATTGAATTTATTGTAACAATTGCTATTGCATCGACTACAAATACGTCAAAAAACTAAATGTGAAAACTATAATATTGTTGGTAATGCTACAATTGAAAAACAAACTTCTCGTTAAAAAGCCAGATATAAGTTGAAGTTGCCAACATTTTTTTAACTGGCAGCCATTTTATCAGCGTCAAGTGATTTATGATAAACTTTTCCGAATTGTGCAAATTGAGGCCCAGCACAAAATTGCATTGATCTCGATTTTCATTAACGGAATTTTGTTTAGCCTTCATGCTCACTTTTGTTTGAACAGATACTTCAATAGACAATCCCCAAGTGTATAGGCCCAACTATAATATGCATAAGCTGGCTTACGCTAATGTCAAAAATTAAACGAAAAGTCTGTCAAATACTAAAGCGAATCATTGAAGACTTTTACGTGGCTATATTGTACTTACATGAATATAGAAATTATTATGCACAGTTGTACATTTGTCTTATTCGTACTTTTGCAAAAACATTATTTCGTTCTAAATGAAGCTAAAAAGCATTTAATAATCATATTTTGTATACTTAATACTATCCTCATACAAATTTATAATTTTTTGTTAATGGTTTTAAGAAAATTACGAAAGAAAAATTACACATATATCGCTGTATGTATTATTTGGACCAAAAGTACTAAAAAATGCAACTGTGGGCATCATTGAATTTATAAACAATACAAAATTAAATTTTATTGAAAATTGTGGGTTAAAAAAATGGAAAAGTGAATAAAATGTCTAAAGGCCCTCGTTCCTTTGAATCGCCGTTATAATAAAACGCGTCGCTTTTGTTATGTAAGCTATTTTTTCTTTGTACATTTTCTATTAAATTCAGATAAAATATTTTTTCGCTTTCGCCCTCCATTGGAATTTGTTTACTAATGTATCTATAACACAATGCAGTACAGCTGCTTCCGTACGGAATGCGCGATCAGTATCGTACTTTTCTTAAGCAAATGACATTTGACGAAAAGTTTTGTTAAGTACATTACAATTTCCCACAAATGATTATTAGGTTGCTTAAGTTGCCTTAAGCCAGTATATGCATAATATAGTTGGGCCTTATGTTAAGACATTCCTACATTCAGAAAAACTTACTGTTTAGTGTTAAAATAGCGGTGTGAAAATGTTTTAACACCGCTGGATTTTTTTTGGGTACTATGTTAAGGATATATGTGGAGCCAATAGATTTGATTTCAGTTTTTAAACTCAAAATCCATGATGTGGTTAAAGAAATAGGAGCGCAATTTTGCCAAAAAAAAAATATTAAAAACTTTGATGAAAGAATCGATATCTGTCAGCGGGGTCGTGGTAGACATTTGCCAGATATCATTTTTCATTCATATTGTTGAACTATTCTCTTCGTAATTTAAATCATCTTAATCTTATTTTGTCTTCCTCTTCCTCTAAGAAAAATACCCAATACATATGCCATTGCAATTTGAAGATGTCAGCAGTTTTTTTTATGAAATAGTTAGAAATCGCTGCTTAAATCATTTCTAACTTACCGAATTCATATCAGTCGTCAGAAGTGTTTATGTGCATGTACGTGTACGTGTATGCATTTATGTAGAATACGTGTTATAAATAGCCTCCATTTTTATTAATAATAAAAACTTGTCTAATATTTTCTTTTTATTTCTAATTCATGTCTTACTTGAACAATAGATATAGCACTACAGCGAAATATAATGTCAATACATTTTAATTAAAATTTAAATCAATTTAAATATTTTCATTTCACTAGCGTGACTATTGTTCATATCGCACTTTTTTCCTCACACAACGTCTCGTGGCTTGTACTTTAACAAAAAAAAAAATCTTGAAACGTTAAAAAGTGCACGTAACCACTGCCTTCAAATAAACATTTGTCTATGAAAATGTTCATTTCAAGCATTTGCGTTCATATTTCAAAGCTGAATTATGATTGTGCAGTTGCAGTTCAATACAAAATTGCTCTGAATGTAAGTCATTTACCTTTTAACGTCATTCAGTGTTTTATAGTTTTTTTTTATAACAAAATTTCAAGGATTTTTAGTTAATAATAATTTTAGTTGTTAGAAATCTTTATAAAGCATCTCTTTAATTAAAAAAAATGCTTTAATAGGCTGTTATTTTTGTATTTACTTGCATTTATATCCAATTGGGCTATCGCCCTTAGCGAAGCTATTAAAAGGTACTTTCTGATAAATGAAAGTACTAATGTTGCATGACAAAGCTCACGAATTTTTTATTCACTCTATTTTTTTGTTTTAAATTATTTTTATTCTCTTTACTGGCTGTTAAATGGATCCGGTGCTATCAATCTGAAAGACTTCGTGTTACTGAGTAGACGTTAGCATTACTCAGTATTTAATTACTGAGTGCTTACTACTTAATCTATCTTCTATATGTATAAAAATAAGTCGGATTTTCCTTCCTGACGCTATAACTCCAGAATGCACGAACCGATTTCCACGGGAAAATTTTCAGGAAAAAACTCAAGAGAAAAGCAGGAAAAGCAGGAAAAATCATTTTTCACATACAGCGCCATCTCTGTTACATAGCATGTACTACAACGGTACCAGTAAGTGGTGTGTGAGTTTCCCCTTAAGAAAATAAGTACGTTTCATTTTAAGTAGATGGAGCCGGTGCGTGATACATTGTTTGACAGCTACTCGTGAGCACGTGAAATTGAGGATAAAGTTATTCGTTTCCTAATTGGAAACCATCAAATCTATCACGCGTGTTGTGCATATTTTTATTCAACTTCAACAGCAGGCTTTTGTCCATAAGGTGCCCCTGTAGGCTAGTAGGTAGTGGGCTAACTTGTCAGTATGGGGGTTGTGGGTTCGATTCCCAACGAAGACCTTGGTTTTTTTTCACTACAAAAATAAAAATTGACTGTTGGTGGGGCTGCTCAGCGATAAAGGCATAGTCACTGGTCGCTGTGCTGTCTTTATACGGCAATTAATTTCCGACTATTCTTCTACTTTCACCACCTGTTTCATCTCTTCTCTATCCTTTTCCTAATGAATGTAGCACGGTACTTGACTAAATAGGCATTGTTGCCTGAAGTGCTACTTCTCTTTAAAAAAAAAAAAAAAGTTGAACTGTGTAAATTATATGGATCGTGCATTTGAGGTTAAATTCACTAGTCTGTCCATAGTCCAAAATTCCGAGAGGATGAAGTGCGAACATCAGATGCCGCACAAGACATGCCAGCCAGTAACAAGTGTATTCACATAGCTTAAGCGAAGAAGGACAAAATATAATAAGAGAAAATATCCGATTCAAACAACGCGTGAGCACACGAAGATCATTGGCATCATACAATCGCTTGGCATTCCAATATGATCCCACAATTTAGATATTGAACCAATGAAGACTGTATGCCGATATTGCAATGCGTAAAAGTTCAAAAGAGAAACGGCTGGATTGTGCTGCGCAAGTGTAAAAGTCAAACTTGATCAATTACTTACACCACCACAGCTGCAGAAACCATTGTTCGATGGAACTGATCCCGATTCCAAGCATTTTCTTCAACGCATCCTTGAATACAATATCTGCTTTCACATGACTTCCTTTGGAGCTAATATCATTCGAGAAGGCGACTTCATGCCGACTTGCAAGGTAAAAGATTTTATTCAACCAATCACTTACATCAATCAATCATACCAACACAATCAATTGCAACACGTAACAAATACATATACACCACACCCTACTCCATCACACGATCAGAAGTCACACCGTATTCAACGTCAGACCCGAAAAACAAAAAATGTGGTTTACCAAAGATCACTTCAATGAAACGGATAATTTGCGGACAAGTATAAACCTTCGATTCAGTATTTACTTTGGATTCACTTTCCACTTTATTTTTGTAATCGAAATGAATTCATTACTGTTGTGCAATGAGACAATTAGCGGAAACTTGGAAATAACGTGGAGCTTTCCAGTTGACCCGTGCTGCCTTCAGGGGACTGGGTTCCCTTATACCCACAGCGGCATAGTTCTAGATAGTCAAGTATTCTATAACGACCGATAAATGTGCCTCCGGGGGGGGGGGGGGGGGGGGAAGCTTTTCAATAATCGGTCTAGGATTTTGCTTGTAGACATACCCTGACAACTGCAAATGGGCTTCGTATGAGAAACTGAAGTGTTTTTATAAAAACCAGCCGGTTGATCCTGAATGAATTGAATTGAATATGGCGATGTGAATGCACCAGTTGAAACTTGTAAGGCTTCAAAGTCATATCCTTATGCAAAATTCGCCATGTTGGTGGTGCTGGTTAACGCCAATTGTTGAGAAGGTCGAGAACAAATTGACAAATTTGAATTTGCTGCAACACTGCGGCTTACGGCGGCGATGTTTTCAGTTGAACACACGTTGGTTTTCGCACATTTTGTATTGAGCCTGTCGACTCAAATTTAAAGAACAAATTCAAAATAGCGGTCTCACAAGGACGATTATGTTTTCCCAAAATAACACGAATTTTACAAAATATAACTCTAACTGAAGCACTATTTTCACAGTGAACTTAAATTATTTTAATGCGATTTTCATACGAAATTGAATTCATTGTAACAATTGCCAATGCATCTACTACGAATACATCAAAAAACTAAATGTCAAAACTATTGGCACAATTTAAAAACAAACTTCTTGTTGAAAAACCCCGTTATACTTATGTAAAAAATTAATTATAATTACATACATAGTGGTAAATTCGTTATATAAATTTTCGTTTGCTAATACGCAGCTGAATTCGCAGAATTTCGTGTGCTGTACTGTGTTAGGAATTAGTAAGTTAGACTGATGTAATATTTCTAAATTATTCGTCACACACCGGCAAAGTATATTGCAAGCCAGAAGGTCTTAAAAGATAAGGAATATTTACCAAAGAATCAAAATGTCTAAAACGTTTTTCATTTTTAAAACAACATTTAATTATTAACATTTTTTACATCCCATAACTCTACGTCTGCAAGAGACACAAAAATGATTTTAAATTTGAACTCATCTTTTTAAATGATAATTTTTATGCTCATTTAATACAATACTTTTCTCAATTAACACATTTTACTCAAATAAAATCTCTTCTTTTCTTTCAACGAAAGAAGTGGGAGAGAGAGAGAGTGAAACACACTCATTGTTTTAACTCTTGGACTGCAGTAGTTGTTGTTAGGGGTACATTTTTTATTTTATCTTTTGCTTATTAGTGAGAATTTATTAAGGGTCATATTGCTATGAATATTAGAGCAAGCTAAAATAGGTAAAAACAGAACGACATTGGCTGGTGTAGTTCGATGAATTGGCTGATGTAACTTGTTGAAAAATTGTGGCATACTACGAACAAAAAATGTGCCAAATAAACATAAAATACCCCTGCTCAGTCCAATGACACAGACGCATAGGTTGAATGACAGACAGACAGACAGGCAAGAGAAAATGCTGAATGCTTTTCAATGAACATATAAAGTCTGTTCGAAAAGGCATTTAAAACAACACACATACATACATACTTTTTAACATAATAAATAGATTATTTTAAAACATATTTGTTCAGCGAAACAGTTGCTTTTGAAATAGAAGAAATTGTTGATAAATTTAATTTAAAAGTAAAAAACAAAAATCAAATTTTATATTCAAAATTTAAGATTTTAAACATTTGTAAACGTTAATGGTAACTACTTCTTGGCATTTTTTAGACCTGGATATTAGTTATTGCTATTTTCAAAATCTTTTTACACAACAAGCCGGCAAGTTAGTGTTGTGGCCATTTAAATATTTTCCCTAAAAATCTATCCAATTTCTTTTAACCGCCTTGCCAGCACCCACCACTTATATTCGAGGAGAAAGGTGATTTTGTCCGCCGGGACGGTATACTACTTTGTTTGTTTATAATTTTTGATTAAATGAAAGAGAGTGCATCTTATATTGATAAATGTTTTCTTTAATGTCGGCAATTATGTATGGAATATAATATCAGATAAATGTCCGCCTCTGTTAGCCTCAAAAATACGAGCCCTTTTGAGCATATTTTTCATTACAATCTCTTATATTTCACGCGGACTTTCATTAATTTCATCACGAATATTATACTTTAGCTGCTCAAGACTTTCTGGTTTGTTTCCATAAACCTGACTTTTCAAATATCCCCGCAAAAAAAAGTCCGTAGCAGTCAAATCAGGCGACCGGGGAGGCCAAACAGTATCACCATTTTTTGAAATAACTTGCAGCAGTTGTTGTTCTTTGTAGACCAAGCTCCTGAGAACGGGGTCGAATTGAGGCTAATGGATTGTTTTGAACACTTTCTTGAGCAGCAGTAATGTTTTCAACCAATCCTGCACAACGTTGTGGTCCATGCTTGGGACTACACATGCTCTTTCTTCGAAATCATTAACTACTGTGCGTTTTGTTGGCACATCGTTTTCTCAAAAATTTAATTCTTTGGCCTATCACATACAAAACCTCTTTCTTCGAAATCATTCATTGCAAGATGAACAAATAGTTCGTTTTGTTTCTCCCAAAACTTTCGTGTAACTTTCTCTCATCGTCACAGTGATCGATGATTGATTTTGATAAAATGTTTTAATAATTAAAACACGTTGGCTTATCGAATATTTTTCTATAAAAATTTGCCAGCATCTACTTCACGACTGCGAAATATGAACTGTCAGAACGAATGTTTACCAAAATGGCGGCAAATAAAGCCGTATACCTTTTCGGGGGACAAACACATATTTAAACAATTTTAAATTTAATATCAAATTTAAAGTCGAATTGAATTTTTTAATATTAAATTTTGGTTTTTTATTATATTATTATAAAAGTAATTTTTTAATATTTAAATTTTGCAGAGAAGCAAATTAAACAAAAACGTACGAAATTTTTCAAATATATTGGGATGGAAAATTTGAGGTTAAGATTACTTACTCACTTTGTTTCAGAATCATAGTTTTATTGATACCAATGTAAAGTAGAAATAAGGGAATTAATAATCGAATATGATGTGGCACAAATGTTTACCTCAAGCACGTCGGCAGACCTACGTCAAATTTTATGTTTCAGAATGTTAGTGCTTTCGATGGGCTTGTCTACGTAATCTCAGTCTTTCAAATGGTCCCAGCACCTTAAAATCATTAAAACAAAACGAGTAATTTAAAAAAGACTTGTGTGTCTTGTGGCACCATTTTGCTAAAGCTCACCAAAGCCACAAAAATTTGGTTATAATGGTTTGGTAGCGCATAGAATCCACGGCAAGGGCGTGTCCTTGCACCGTACGGGCATTTTCTTTGTTTGTAATGGTTTTTCGAGAGAATTTTAAGAATGGAATATTGCACTCTTGAGCAATCAAAATGGTGAAAATTTCACTATTTTCACTTTGTAAAATTTGAGAGCTTTTCCTCATAATCAGGCATATTTTAAGACCACTGTGCGTAATTTAATCGTTAAATTAAAGTCTCCTGATATTGTTACTAATATTAAACCAAAACAATACGCCCGTAATAACCATAATTGATGCAAACATAGCTGCTGTACGACAAAGTGTTGAGAATGATGCTGAAACATAATCTAGTCAAAGTTCGCAATAGCTTAGCATGACTAGAGGCACTTTGCACAAAATTTTGCATGAAGATCTTCATTTTCAAGATTGGTCGGTTGGCCGTACCAGTGTTTGCGTTAAACGTTTGCAAATTGGCTGTTTCCAAAAAAATCATTTTTAGTGCTGAGGCTCATTTTCAACTAGGCGGTTATATAAACAAATAAAATTGTCGCAAATGGGGCTTACAAACTTCATAAAAAGCCCTCGAAACACTATACAATCCAAGGAAAGTATATGTATGGTGCAGTTTGAGGTTAGGTGGCATCATCGGCCTCTAAATTTTTGAAAATTACCATGCACACACCGTCAACGTGGATTTTATTTGCTACCAATGATAACCATTTTTTTGTGGCCGAAATTGACTAATGTTGATATCAGTGATCTTTGGTTGCGGCAAGATGGCGCCACAAGCCACATCCATTCCGGTATTTTTTTCCCGTCTTTACTGGCTGTTTGTTCGGTATGAACGGCGAGCCCTTACGGCGAGCCCTTTTTATGTGAAGACATCATTCCTGAGTCAGTGTTCGTGTTAAGGTAGTTCTTTTATTACGGTCGCATCCTATCATGTAGGTAGAATGCCCGCTAGCTGGCATTTTATGCGGGGCTAATTCAGTTCAATATTTCCGTCTTTTATTATTATCCAGATACGTGTGCACGTCTGAGGATATTTTCCGTTTGTTCGATTGAGTGAGAGTTTTTAGTGATGTGAAAATTGTGTCTGGGATCGTGTTTACCTATTCCTTTATAATGTCACAGCTAAACGTTTTTGTTTTATAAATTTCCATGCTTTCAAGAATGTCTAGTTTTCGTCCTTTTTTTTCTAGGATGTAAAAATGTCATGCATTCATTTATTTCTTTTGGTGTGTGTCCGTGATTGTCAAGATGTAATGCAAAGTTGGAGTCTTTTCTTCTTCGTTTGTATGGGCGACTGTGTTCTGTAAATCTTGTTTTTAGTGTTCGTCCAATTTCTTCTATAGAAGTATGTTTTCAGGTACAAGTAAGTCTGTATACTCCGCTGGAACTAAATTTGTCAGTTATTTCTGTCGATGTTTTGAGATTATGTCTCTGAATGTTGCTGGCTTTTAATGCTGTTGGGTAAATTTTCTTTGTAAAAAAGCTTAGTTAATCTATATATATCTGGTCCTGTGTAAGTAAAAGCGTGCCGTCGTGTTATAACGCTTGTTTCTTTGTCTTCTTTATTCCTGTTTTTAATGTTGTTTTGTCTAAGAAGTTTGTCGATAATTGTGTAGCAAAGACGGAAGGAAATTTTTAAGTTTGCCGTCGTATGAACAAACCTAATCGCAGCAGAGTGTGCCAGTATTGAAGAGGGTGCTTGCATATGCTAGGCACAAGATCGCACGCAGTGCCTAAATAATAAAAGAATTTCAACATAAAAATCATTGACAAAAGAGGTGACAGGTAAATTCCGAGAATATTTATTCAAAAAATTACAAATAAATTAAAGATAACAAAAAAATAAAGCAACAAAAACATCACTGAAATGTGATATGCTCGAGAGATATTAGATGATTAACACTGTACACAAACGTGCTTAAAGGCATGTTTGGTTCGGCATGTGTCAAATTTATGGCGGACAAAAATCTTTAATAAACATTAGTGATTAAATGATTAAATCATTTACTTTCTATAAAATTGTTTAATTAAAACATTCAAACTAAATCTAATTTTTATAGTTAAAATTCTGAAAAAAGTCAACAAAACGAAAAAAAAACCAGAACTCTAATAAACGAGTCACGTTTTCACAATAGCAAGTCATTTGAATCATTAATAAAACTCACACGTACAAACAAAAGATAAGAAAAGTTACGTAGCTGTTCAACTTGATAATGAGTCAAAGTGATCGTTGGCATGATCAAACAAAATTGTTAATAAACTTTAACAAATAAATGATATTAAGTGTTAAACTGTTTTATGGTGTCATCTTTTTAAAACTTTTTTTTTGGGTTGTTGACGTCATGGCATTAATTTAATTTCTAAAATATTTTATCTATTAAATGGAAAACTTTTATCGCAAAGATATTTTTTTTTTTTTTTTGGTGTCAAATAGAATTTTTTGTCCCTTCTTTAAAATTCTAGGAATTTTGTTTAAAACAAAAAATATAACTTTTGTAGATATTGGTGGAGGGAAAAAAGAATTTCACGTGTGGTATTTACCAGCTAATGCTTGCTAAGTTGTAATAAGAAAGGAAAACTGTAATGAAATAAAAGAAAAATCCGGTAACAAATGTAGAGCAACTGCGGAAGCTGTATTAGTGGTAGTGCTTTTTAGGTTAGAAGACAGAAAGCAAGATTTCGAGTTAAAAATCCAAAGGCTTTCTGCAGAATGGCCATGAGTTCTAAATCAAACAGAGTCTTGAGAATTGTTGTTAAATAGTAACGGTGAATAAATTCAAACCTTACCGAAATCTCAAAAACCAAAATCAAAATCGTCTGTGTATTAGCCAATGAGATAACCAATTCGCATATCCCCCTGGGGGCACACAGTCTAGATGTATCGCTTCCCCATCGTGACATGTGCTTTAGGTACCAGTTGCCTGGCTGGCAGGAGCTTAAACTGGAAGAGCCACTAGCTCTCGAAGTCTGATAAGTGAACATATACTGGGGAAACAGTTGCCCCCCAGGGCTACGGCCTAAACGAAGAGCAACGTGGTGGCTGTGATTTAATCGGGCTTTGAAGAAAGTTCCGAAGAGATGTTAACGCAGGTTTAACATCCAGAATCCTAGCTTGCACATGCAAAAGGACTAGCAGCTGAATAGCGTGCGAAAACTGCAACTAAGGCGTGAAAACGTCTTAGGGCGCGGGTATATGTTTTTCCACCCAGTGATAAGACCTACACACACGGCGCCGTATTTTTCAAACTATACTAAAGAAACTAATCCAGCGGCGTTAATCACAAGAACTAGGCGGACAATTGAAATCGCCAAATAAGAAATTATGCGAACGGGAAATTTCTTATGCAGTAACTGAATTGTTTGGCTGGCTGTGTAGTTTGTCACTGATGTCAACCGCAGTCAGTTGTGGAAAAAACAAAAATTTGTCATCAATTTAAGTAATGCAAAAATTCACGATGATGACGTTTCCTTACTTATCTTCATGCTGATGATGCCGCCTGACCATAAACTGCACCATACGGTTACTTTCCTTAGTTTTTCGAGGAATTTATGGGGATTTTGTGAGTCCCATATGCGCCTAATTGAAAGTGAGTTTTATCACTAAAGAATGCGTTGTTTTCGTTCCATTTTTCAAGCAGTCATTTTACAAACTTTCGACGCAAAGAATGATCTCGGTCGGATTTATTTTTTAAACGACTTAAAGCGTAAACATTATCAGCAAAAATCACGGTATTTTTGGTTTAACTAAAATTACACACATAAGGAGCCTGTTTACGAGGAAAAGCTGCACGAATTTTACGAAGTGATAAAGTAAGATTTTCACCATTTTGATAGTAAATTTTCGTAATTAAAATTCTTTGCTCAAGAGTCTTACGTCCCATGCTTGAAAAATCTAACATTTTCACTAAACAAATGTGAAAGATGACAGCTCAGTTCTTAGAATTTTAATAAATTGATACAATATTTATTTCCTAATCTCAAATTTGCCCACCCAGTATAATAACAATGAAATAGGGATATATTCGAAAGCATATTTTCTTTTCCCTCTCTCTCTCTCTCCCTTTTTACCCTTAACCAATAATAAATATTGTCATTATAACATTTTGTTTTGTGACTTAATGATTTCAAAGAATTCGCTTTTAACGAAAATCCCAAAAATGATAGCGATCGAGAAATAATCATTAAATTATATAGTATTTAATGAGAAAACGTTTAAAGTTTCCGGCGACGTGATAGTTTAAATGTTTCTTAAAAGTTCGATTGTAAAAAATTTAAAATTTTTTTTAATTATCTTTACATTCATCGATCATTGTTAACTATCGTTTGACATACTTAATTATTGAATGAATGTTCATATAACTTTAGCTGTCGTCTATAGTTATATAACGTCTATACAAACTTGTGGACGTCATAGATATATTTTTAAATAAATTAAATAATTTGACTGATAATTAAACACTTTAATACATGTTAATAAATAAGTGTAAATTAACGTTCTGAGTTTTATTAATATATGAATTATAAATGGGCGATTAACTGGTTATTAGACTTTGATTTTTAGCAATAATTCTTATCTAACTTATCTTAATTAACACAAATACAAATTTATATTAAAAAAAGAATAAGTATAATATTGGGTAGGCAGATTTAAAGTAAATATAGTCTGTCAAATGATTAAATGTCAAGAATTGACCTGTCACCTTTTGATATTTACTTAGTAAAACGTTGGGAAAGTTTAAGCATGGTACATTACACTCTTCAGCAAAGTATTTAATTGTAAAAGTTTACTATAAAATTGGTAAAAAATGTGACTGTAAAATTCGATAAGCTTTTCCTCATAAGCAGGCGACTTTAAGGCCGCTGTGCGTAATTTAACCGCTAATGTTGAGGCTCTTGTTATTGTTACTGATAATGGACCAAAACAATATGCTCATAGTGGCTCATAGTGGTAGCCGCTGTATGTGATGAGAAGGAACCTGCGTCAATATTTGCAATAATTGGGCATCACTAGCGGCACTTTACGCAGCATTTTGCATTCAGATCTTCATCTTCACGCTGATAAAGATCAAATCGTTTAAGAATTAAAGCCGACCGACCAATATTTGCGTTGAACATTTGTGAACTGGCTGTTTGAAAAATTGAACGAAAACAATCCGTTTTTCCGAATTTTGGTATAAAATGTTTTTTTTTTTAGTTTTTATTGTAACGGGTGTTTGTATAGGGATATATAACTTTAAGATCTATACCTCTATAAAAATAATTTGCACTTTTTTAACTGGCGGGCATTTTATCAGCTTATGTTTGATTTGAATAACGCTTCTAAATTGTGCAAATTTATTTTGAAAATCATGGTTTTGTTCGAAATACTCGATCCCGATTTTACATACGAATTGTGCTTAGCGATAAAGTTCATTTTTGTTTATGTGGATACTTCAATAAAAAAAATGATGAGAATCCTTAAGTGTATGTTGAATGTTGAGACATCATTACATAGAGAAAAAATTACTGCTTGGTGGGCTTTATAGGCTGCTGGAATCATTCTTTCGCACTTCTTTAAAAAACGATGTTGGTCAGAACTTTACAGTTAATGGTGATCGCTATAGAGTCGTGATTACTGAGTTTTTCGTTCATCAATTGAACAACCATGATGTGTGGCTCCAACAGGACGGCGCAACGTCTAACACAGCTTGTACCACAATTGATTTTTTTATTGAAGGAAATGTTTGCTAACCAAACTTAGATTTCCATTTTAGACTACGTCCGAGTTAGTTTTGGCGGTCATATATCAGAAGTTATTTTTAAATTATAATGCCAGAAGGTTATCTTTTGAATAAAGTAAATTTTATAACAATTTAAAAAAATTCATTCAGAGGTTATTACATTTCAAAATTTTATACCTCTATAGAAAACACCTTATACTTCATATTGCTTTCTATTGATTTATTTTTTTTTTTTGTTATATTTTTGGAAAAATATTTTCGTGCATCCGCCGGGAAGGTATACTACTCAGAAGCTAGGTCTTCAAGGAACAACTTTGGGGACAATTTTGAGGATTTGCATTTTTTTCCATATAAGATTCAGTTGACACAAGAGCTTCTTCCAAAAGATCATTTACGCCGCCATACATATGCCAATAGGATGTTACAGCTCGTCCATGACAAGCCCGATTTTCATAAAAAAATCATATTGAGTGACTTCGTCACATATTCATTTGAATGGGCATGTGAATAAACAGAATAGTCAGTTCTGGGGAATGGGAAACTCTCAAATTAATCAACAGTTACCTTTGCATCTATTAAAAGTTAAAGTCTGGTGTGCAATTTGGTCAGGAGGAATCATAGGACCTTAGTTCTTTGAAAATAAAAACAGCGTAACGGTAACTGTGAATGAGGATGCGATATCGTGATGTGATTGAAAACTTTTAACGCCATAACTGCATGCTTTGGGCTTGGTTACCGAGAAAAATATTCGTAATGAAATTAATGAAATACCGCGTAAAATGTGTGAGAATGTAATTAAAAATGTGCTCAAAAGGGCTCGCATTAGTGAGACTGTGTAATTCGATTTTAAATCCGCACCTGGCCATGGAGCCTTAATCTGCCTACCCAAATGTCTAAAGAGACAAATAATGAACTCCGCGGGCATTACTGATTCCCGTGGGAATAAAGTGGAGTTTCCAGTTGTACCCCTGCTGACTTCAGGGGACTGGGCTCCCTTTTTTCCCCCAGTTCCGCTGTGTCTAGATAGTCGAAGTTCTATAAAGACCATATTTATGTGCCCCCGGGGGCATTAGTGAGACTAACAGAGACCGATATTTATCTGATATTTATTCCCTACATAATTGCCGACATTTAATCAAAAATTATAAACAAGCAAAGTAGTATATCTTCCCGGCAGACACCCTGTATTTATTTAATACAGATTTGTGTATTTTTTTTTTGTTTGGCTATTTAGGCGCCTTTTTGTAATTTCTATAAGGCTGTGTTAGCCTAAAAATAAACATCACGTCTAGTATTTAAGGAAACTGAATTTAGCAGCAATTTTTAAAATTCCCTTGGAAATAGCCAAGGTTTATATTATGGCTAGGAAAATCCTTCTAAAGGTCTAAAGTTACTTAACAGTTTTGTTAGCGTGATTTTATTTTTGTCATTTCGATGCGGAGGTAAAATTTTAAAATATTTAAATTTAATTCTCACATCTTGTTTTAGTTGTTATCGGTAAGATTACGTGACAAAAAACATGTGAAAAGCCGAAACGTTAAGCCAGTTTAGTTTATATTTTTAGCTTCAATAATGTTAATGTGTTAACGTTTGTTTGTTTGTAATTAAATGCATATGTATGTTTGTAAGTGTATGTGAGTTTCTTTGGTTCAAAAATCCATTGACGATTTTCTAACCGTTCATTCAAAACGTTTTAGTTTAATTTACGACATTTACACACACACACACTATCTTTATCTCAGATGGTAATATTACAGTTGCATGTTCGAGGTCATTCCTTAAATTAAGTTGCAACTGATTTAATATGTATTCTTACCTGATTGGCGAGTGTTATTTTAAAATAAAATTCAAAAAGAGAACTACATCTTAAATTTAATATAAAGTTGTCCCCCCGGGGTCACATTTAGAATACGGTCTTTGTAGAATACTTGACTATCTAGACCTGTGCTGCTGGGGGTATAAGGGAGCCCAGTCCCCTGAAGTCAGCAGGAGTACAACTGGAAGCTCCACGTTATTTCCACGGGAATCAGTGAGCCCCAGAGTTCCGCTATTTGTCTCTTTAGGCATTTAGTTGTGCTCTGGCTGATTATTGAGGTTGGCCCTTTTGGGGGTATCGTGGTGGTTGTGGTTTTGCGGCCCCATACAGGTATTGTTTTATGGTGGCCAGTATCATCTCGCCTTTAATAACACACACTGGTGAATGATCCACATCTAGTGAGCATGCTAGTCATGTGTTCTGGAGAGGAGTTGGAAAGTCTCCAGCTCTTCAGCTGAAATTGCAACTAGGAAGGTACTGTTGCTAGAATTAGTCTTCGGCCTCCTAGGGGGTGAGTGCGCTGCTTTTCACTCACAGTGGTTTGACCACCATCTGATTAAGGCCCACGGCCAGGTGCAGATGTAAATCTTTTCACGAAATCCTATTGAGTTAAAGTTTACAAAAGAAAATTACAGGAGCTCTCGGACCCGGCTTCGGTAGGTTTTTAAATAATAGAGGCCAAAAAGCATGCTAGTGTGAATAATTTTCAATTATAATTTAATATGGCCTTAAGTTAAGTTACTCGTAAGTCAAAATTTTAAAATTGCAAATAAATTACAACAGAGAATTTCGTCTGGCAACATTAATAGTGAGTGGTTGATATTAAGTTATAAATAAATAGGAAGAAAGATAGATACGAGGAATGCTGACTGATGTATAAATTTTCAGTGTTTATTTTTTATTGTATTCTTTAACATTAAAGACATCATTTATTTATTTGCAGGTGATCCCAAATTATGCTTATTTTTGCGATATTCCTCTTATTTACAGAGATACAGCCATTTTAAGTGTTTAGTTAAATTTTCATATAAAAATCGATTTTTTGTAGGTGATCCCAAATTATGCTTATTTTTGCGAAATTCCTTTTATTTACGGAGTTACAGCCATTTTAATGGACTTTTGTTTGGTGAATCCAAATCTGCTTACAGATTGATTCCATCACCCCTAGTTTTTGAGATATTCTCATTTAAATAAAATATTTAATATGTATTTATTGCAACAAATGTAAATAATCTTACACCCAAGTGACAACACCAACAACATGATAGTTTTGAGATTTGGTTTTTTGACGTATTCGCAGTAGATGCAATGAATTCAATTTCGTACGAAAATTGCATTAAAAGAATTAAAATTCACTATGAAAATAAATGGCGATTCTGTTAAAGTTATATTTCGTCAAATTCGTGATATTTTCGGACAACAGAAAGTCGCTATTAAGAATTTGGTCGTTAAATTTAAGTCAACATGCTCGATACAAAATGTAAACTGAAAACATCGCAGCTATGAGCCACAGTGTTGGAGCAAATCCAAATTTGTCATTTCCCCGACGTTTTCAACAACTGGAGTTATTTAAAACCACCGCATAGCGAATTTTGCGTAAGAATTTGATTTTGAAGCTTTACAAGGTTCAACTAAGCCGACCTACCAAGTCCATTTTCATTTGCCAGGGTATATCGACAAGTAAAATTGTCGCATTTGGGCTTTTGAAAATCCTGCAAAGCAAATTTCTCGATCGCATAATTTCACGACTATCAGCAGTTAAGTGGCCAGCCAAATCGTGTAATCGTGATTTAGCGTATCATTTATATTCCGCCTTTTGGAACTTACCTCCAACTGGTTCGGTCTACCACCAAATGAACACGAATGACAAATGGTGCTGTTATTGGCGAAAGAGTATATAGGGTTGCAAGTTTGACAAAGAAGGTCATTTCGAAAAATAAGAAATAGGCTAGAAGACAGAACGGAGCCTTGCGGTATCCCTGAGTTAATCTGAATAATTTAAAAAGTGTGCTAAAGGTGGAAATAAAATGGGATCCATTTAGACATAGACGGCTTAAATTAGCAGGTAATTTTTAAGTTCAGCTAACTGCTTTTTTTAATACCGATAATACCTATATTTTAAATAAGGCCCGATCTTAAAGTTAATACAACAAAAACCAATTTCCAATCCCGTCAAAAGTTAAAGAATTTTGACCGCCAACACACAAAATGTGCATAAAAGCCTTTTTTTTCATAAAAACTATAATAGAGCTCGCCTTTAGCCTGCGTTAAACTTTTTATTGAGCTCATCAACAGACAACTTTATAAAAAATTTAATTTTTATCTTAAGGCGTCATTTTAGCAGCATTTTCAGTTTTCTCTCGTTAGTTTTTAAGTTTTTTTTGTTTTTTTTTTGTTATTTGTTAAGCTTATTTTATGATTATTCGAGTATAATTTGTTTCATTATTAATCTTTTATGAAGACATGACTAACTGGCTGTAAGAGTAGTGAACATGCCCCCTGTTGCCAACAGAAAAAATTGTTCATAAGCTGTTGCTATAGCTGCCGCTGATATTGTTGCTATTGGATGTGTGTCTGTGTGTGTGTGTGTTTGTGCTAAGCATGTTAAACTTAAAAATGAAAAGATCAGTCCGGCCAGTAATAAAATACAAGTCTTGTTACTAAGTGAACATTTACACAAATCCTCGGTCAATTATTGTTTGAATGGATGTATGTAAGTAATGTGTGCATGTATCTGAATGCACGATGTGATTGTGTGCATATAATTTGACATTGTTGTATTAAATAAAAACGATACAATGTGAGTAACATTTTAATACCTCTATACACGAAATATTTTAGTACACACTGTACAGTGTCTTACAAAATTCTGTTAACGTATTTACATATGCACTATTTAGAGGAAAAAAATATGAGATGGCAATTTTGATATTATTTCCAAATACAACTGTGTAATTCGATTTACATTCGCACCTGGCCATGAAGCCTTAATCAGATGGTGGATCTAACCACTGCATGATTTGGAACGTCATGCTCGTCCTAGAAAGCGAAGCGATAATTCTATGCAACAAAAACCTTCTAGTTGCAACTTTAATGATTCCAGAGCAGGGCTGCAAATCATCACACCTTGCTAAAGAATTGGAGACTTTCTAACTCCTGTCCAGAACACATGTCTAGCATGCTCACTGGACTGGATCATGCACTTTGCGTGTCATTATCAGTGAGATGATCCTGGCCACCATAAGAACCATTATAACTGTTATGGGGCCGCGAAACCACAACCACCACGATACTCCCATAAAGGGCCAACCTCAATAATCAGTCAGAGAACTATTAAATGTCTAAAGAGACAAATAATGAACTCTGCGGCTTACTGATTCCCGTGGAAATAAAGTGGAGTTTCCAGTTGACTCCCTGCCTGTCTTCAGGGGACTAGGCTCCCTTTTTCCCCAGTTGCACTGTGTCTAGATAGTGGAATTCTATAAATACCATATTTATGTGCCTCCGGGGGGATTTTCAAATACTGAAAGCTAACTTTGTTGTTATTGTCCGTTGGTGTGGAAAATAGATGTTCAAAACTTTCTAAGCTCTGAAATAGAAAAGTGAAAACAGTTTTCGTCGCCACTATAGATGAGTTGAGTTGACGAAGACGCAAATCATAAAACAAGCCTAAAAAGTAAGTAAAAAGTGTGCGCAAGTGTGCTTAACAAGACATGAGTAGTTCTAGTCTTGTCGGAGAAACCCAGTGGTGTAGCGTAGGTTGCCGTGTAAAATCGTAAAAGTGCTGGCCATAGTAACAAAAGAAATATTTGCCTGAAAGAGCAGACAAGTTGCATGATATATGTTAGGACCTTTAGACCACTAACTTTTATTCTTATTAAAACTGACTTCTAGTGCCAATCAATAAGTACCACGTGTTTTGAACCCCGGAGAGATCTTAATAGAGAACTACTTATAGGCTGGCTGAAATGGTGCTTAAGTAGGACTAAGATTTTTAGAGTAGATCATGTAAAAGTCGAGAAATCAAAGGCCTTTAATTTGTTGAGGCGGCCACACGATGTAAAGATTTCCAAAATTATTTGTATTTAATAAGGAATTAGAACTATCGTAATCATTAACACTGGCAGCACTACCAATATTACCATTGCCATATAAGATGACGAAGAGCACTCATTTCAATATTGCGTTCCTCGTAACATTTAAATTCTACATTCTAAAGAAGATCTTGTTCGAGATTTTAGCGATTGTAAAATCGTTATAATCTTATTCTAGTGGAGCTTGTTTAGAATTTTTTATACTCTTTGAAAGAAAGCAGTTCGAGGTGGAGGAAGAAGATCTGGAGGCAGTATATGGTGTTTGCTGTTGCTGATGTTCCTTTAATTATTATACAGTTTAAAAATGTTTTAAAATTGTTGATTTACTGGCATTTGTTGTTATTGCATTTGTAATTACTGCTACGTTAACGGCCACAGCTGCATTATTCGATGTGTCTGATAAAGTTGTTATAATTTTTGCAGCCGAGGCTGCTATTTTATTTTTAGCAGCTAAACTCGTTGGTCTTGCAGCGTTTTTGGGATTGTGGTGATGTTGCCATTGCTGTTGCTGGCGTTAAACAACTTGATTATTTTGTTGCGGTTGCTGTTGCGTCGCTGTTATGTTATGTAGATGACATATAAAATGGGGATGTCAAGAGTGTGACCTTAGTCTAATGCCAATATTTGCAATTGTGCACTACTCTGTTATAAGCAAGAATGTTGACAAGTCAAGTTTAGAGTTAAATTCTTCTGGGTAATAAGTGCTGGCTCAGTATTGCGACAAATGAAAGGCGATTAAAAGAGCAGCCAAATATTTGAAATGCAAATAATATTTTTGATGTCATAAAATAATAACATATTTGTTAGACACTGTTCGCAAACGAATACATTGTTATAAAAATGTTTGCTTCTAGAAGCGGCTTAACACAGAACTGACAACTAACTAATTAAGTAACAATAAAATATGTCCATTTTATTTGGTTTGTAAAATTTTAAATTTATGAAAAATATTAAAATGTAAAAGTAACACTTCTCACATATTTTCTCTTTTTTGTGGGACATGACAAATGCATTTTTTGTTTTTTGTTTTTTTTTTTGATTTTTGATTTTAATTTTCGAAAATGCCGATCAACTTCTGCCTTTCCACTTGCAAGTGTTTTAATTATTTAAAGGTTTTTAAAATAAAATGCCCAGCTGAAACTGCATTATTTCCTTGAATGATTGCAAAATGCATGAAAAAATTCAGCTGCCGTTTTAGGTTGACTTTATTTTCAAAATATGGATTTTATTGTCACCCTGGGCCTTAGCTTCACTGATAAAGTTTTCAATTGTTAATTGTTTGAAAGTTTAAAGGCCAAAATTTTATAGATTAACGAGTTTACGAAGCACAAGGTTAAATTCTGAATTCGTTCGATTGCTGTAAAAGCATAGAAATGCCTTGGTAGTCAATTCAAGTTAACTTTGCGTAAGAAAGCCATACGGAAAACGTTGCCACATGCAGCGCATGACATATCCTAAATTTAGTCTGCAACTCTTGTCGCTTGATGGCGATGTCCTTACAATCCTCTTAGAGTTTGACTATAGCTATTATGTCTATTATCTTGTAGCGGCGATAATAAACATTTAGCCGGTTCTAGAAGCCTTTACGTATTCTAGAAATATATTTCAAAAGCCCAGGGCAAATTGTGCATTTTTGCATAAGATAAAATTCTTAAAATTTAATTTAATTTTAAGAATTTTACTACAACCACCACGATACTTCCAAAGGGCCAATCTCAATAATCAGTGAGAGAACAGCTAAAAGGCTAAAAAACCATAAAGCTGAACTCTGGGGCTTTACTGATTACCGTGGAAATAAAGTGAAATTGTCCAGTTGGCTCCTGCTAGTCTTTTAAGGGGGTGGGCTTCCTTTTACCTCCGGTGGCATATGTTAAGACGGTGATATTCCGTCAAAACAATTCAATGTGCCTCCGGCTGGGAGGCTCACGTTATTCTTATTGTTGCCGCTGTACATTAAAGTGATAAAAATGACCCTGACACATCAACTGACGACATCAGCTCGCCATCACTCGTTCAAGAATTAAAGACAACCAACCCTTATTTGCGTCGGACGTTTGTGAATTGGCTGTTTGCAAGAGCTAAATGAAAGTAATGCGTCTTTTAGTAGAATCACCTTTAGTGATAATGCATTTTTAATTAAGCGGTTATGTAAAGAAGCAAACTTTGGATATAGGGACCCCACAAAATGCACAAAAAGTCTTTGAAAAATGATTACATCCAAAGACAGTAAACTTTGTGTGCGTTTTATGGTCACGCGGCATTGTGAATTCTTTGCTTAACCAAATTTTTGTGGCCGCAATTGGCTAATGTTATAATTCCCAAATAACCTTAAATTTGTTGAAAGTCATTTTAAAAGGAAAATAATAGAAATATAGTGGATAATATTCGACCGCATAGACTACGTCCAGCACGCACTGAAGAAAATATAGCGGCCGTGTACACGCAGACCGTGAAGAGTCGATTCAGCGGCATTCGCAGCAACTCGTACTAACATATGGAATGAGCAAATATTTTCACGTTTTGGGCCGGTCAATTGGCCGCCAAGGTCGTGTGATATCACACCGTTAGCCTTTTATCTGTGGGGATATGTAAAGTCTAAAGTTTATGCGGACAATCTCGCTTCGATTCAGGCCCTGGAGTACAACATCATGCGTGTCGTTCGCTAATTACCACTCGAAATGGCCGAGCGAGTCATCAAAAATTGAGCTCAACGGATGGACCATCTGAGACGTAGCCATGGCCAACATTTGAAAGACATAATCTTTAAAAAAATAAATGCCAAAGAATGTTCTTTCAAATGATAATAAAAATTACCCATTGAATTTGAATTTTTGGTGTTTTTTCTTTAAAAAAGTAGGGAACCTCGAAATGAATCACCCATTAGTAATAGCGGTTTTTGCAAAAGTAAACAAAAAACTTAAATTAAGATGATTCAAAATTTTATTATATTTCGGCAATTATGAATGAAAAATGATATCTGTCAGACCACGACTGATGACAGATGTCGAAGTTTTTAATTACTTTTTAATTGACAAATTTGGATCTGCTTTAACACTGTGGCACGCGGTTGCGATGTTTTCAGTTGAACGACCCGGTCGAACATGCATTGGTGTTCGCATATTTGGTATCGAACCTATCGACTCAAATTTAACGACCAAATTTTTAACAGCGGTCTCAGAAGCATGATTATGTTGTCTGAAAATATCACAAATTTTACGAAATTAAAGTTTAAGAGATAGTGGATTTTAATGATTTTAATGCGATTTTCGTGCGAAACTGTATTCATTGTAACAATTGCCAATGCAAAACTATAATGTTGTTGGTGATGCTACAATTGAAAAACAAATTTCTTGCTTAAAAACCATATTTTTATAGAATATCATTTGATAATTATCAGCTTTTTCTTTGCGCTAATTCTTTCCTTCATTTTTAACGCCTTAACCATTACTGTTCTTGTATTGACATTAAATATTGTCAAAGATGCCAAAAGTCGAAGCTTCCTCAAAATATCAGAAATGGTTTTTTAAAAGCTGCCTCTGACTTAATTGGATCGATATTCCGAAAACTTAAGATCGCCGGTGCAAGCTTAGGAGGCATTAGGATAGTGGAATAATGCTGCTTTATACTACAGAGAAAATAGAACACTAAAGATGACATATTGCCGAAACCGGTATGTTTACAAACCAAATTTGACGCGGGATGACGTAAGATCATATCCAATTAGATCAAACCCCGTCGGACAATATACGCACACATCTCTAAAATAAAATTTTGTAAAGAAAATGCAAACATTAGCTAGTGCACTCTTTTCTTCTAATGCAATGGAATGTTTTTGTAGCAAAAATATATTTAAGCAATAAATTGCTCGAGTCATACAACTCGCTGTATATATTGGAGCAGGCAGTCGAATTGTTCAAGATGTGTCCTTAACTGCGATTATAAAATATTCCGTTCCACAATTTACGATAGTCCTCTTGAATTTAACATTTACCTAATTCTTTCTTTAGCCACAGATTCTAGAATATTGAGGCAACGTTTCTATTCCATTTCAAAAGTGATATATCCTGGCTTTATATTATTTATTATTAGTTTTTAAATGTTTGAGAAAAACGACACAGCTAGACTCGTTGTTGAATGATACAACTCGTTATCAAACACGACCTTTTAACTCATAAATGTGATGGCGACAAAGAAGAAGGTAAAGCAAGTCTTTTCCGAGCTTTTTTTTCCAAGAGCGTTTGAGGCAATGTGTTGCTGTAACACAATGCTTTTACTCTATTTTTCAATTTCCATTTCTTCTATACGTTGAAAATAGCTTATTTTTTATTAATAAAAATTATTTTTCTTTTTAAGAAGTAGTAAAGTTTAGTGTAAGACTATCGTAGTATTATTACTAAGAATAATAATCAGAAGATATATTATATGCAATGTGTTCATGAGCATCGAAAACTTTACCCTAATTGTTACAGAATTATGTTCGATTGAATAAAATTTCAACAATTATTGGTTCGGGTGGGCGTGCTTTGTATCTGTCCTGAACTTTTGGATTAGTGAGACTAAACATATATCTACTTTTTAAAAAGAACGAACACCTTAATTATTGATTATTACTAAACGAATATTTTAGATGACTTACGGTTAAGACTTACGGTATGAAATCTTTCTTAACACTGTTCTAATACTTTCATTTAGGTCTCGAACATAAATTTTAAAAGGTTTTACAAAATTTAGTTCTCTATCTGGTTTCCATGTTTTTTGTTTGTCGATTACTTTATAATAATTTCACATATTTTTTTAAAAATGAATTTGTTTCTTCTAAAATTATTAGGCTATTCTAGAAAGTCAACAGTAATGAACCGTTCACATCAGCGGCGATCTAAAAAATTATGTCGCCGACGGGTTTGAGGCGACTTCAAGCCGCGAGTTTGAGTTTTCCCTATCGTAACTAATTTTTTTCGCGCTCACAAAAACCAAAAAGACGTGCTGTAGCATGCACAACAAGTCGAATTGCGTGAATGTGTGAAATTTATCTCACGATCCCATCTCTACCAAAATGCAACATTGCAACATTTTATCTAGCTGCTAGTGTCAACAATGTGTTTGCCTTAACAATTTGTTTAAAAAAACAAAATACAAAAAACTGTTCATGTGTTAACTAACAATAATAATAAAAAAAGTTAAGACTCGAATAAAAATGTTTTTGTTAGAATGAATCTTTGCAATTAAGTTAAGTGTGGAACAGGAAAAGTTTCTTTCTAAATTTGTAGTTGATTATCTTTTACGCTATTTCCTTGTGCTTATAAATGCCATACACACCAATTGATAATTTAATTTCTTGATAAAAGCTTTTTTTTCCAGGAAGCATAGCCGTTATGCATTTAATAAAATTTGTGAAATGTTTATAAGCTTGGGGAGAATGTAGGCATGTATGTATGTATGTAATTGCTACTGTTTATACTAAAAAATTTTCTAAAGATTTCATTATTAGTTTTCTGCTTTGTTTTTGTATTCCAACGCTATTTTTTTTAAATTTATTTCCTTTTTTGATTTTTAACAACTAAATTAATATTGTATACATGCGGAATAATTAAATTTGTTGTTGTTGTTAGAATTTGCTTATTCAGTCATATGATCCTTTTGTCATTTTTTAACTAGTTTGACACGTTTAAATTAAATATTTAAACACGCTACTAACAATAAATATCTAAAAAAAGAAAAAACAAAAAATATTTAACCCTCACCTGATTTCGTTTGGATTCAGTTTTTAATTTGCAGAATGTTTAAAGTCTTTTTTGCTTTGTCATATTTCTTTTTTTTTTAATTTTTTTCCGCATTTAATTTAAAAGATGATGCAATTTTGAAGTGAAATTTTATAATGAGAATCTACAACTATTTAAATTTATAAAAAAGTTCATTTCATTAATTTTAATTTCAATAATCGAGCCACGAGATGGCCAGTTTCTTTATATATTTTTTTGGTTAAATTAAAATGTTCAATTTGTTGGTGTTTACTAACAACAGGTAGTCTAATTTATAAGTCATAATTCTTATATGTATTCTATGTACATATATATTTATGTATGCATGTATGTATTGGGTTTTTTTTAACAAGAAGTTTGTTTTTTAATTGTGACAACACCAACAACATGATAATTTTGACATTTAGTTTTTTTGACGTAATCGCAATAGAAGCATTGGCAATTGTTGCAATGAATCTAATTTCGTACGAAAATCGCATTAAAACAATTAAAATCCACTATGAAAATGGTGGTTTTGTTAAAGTTACATTTCGTAAAATTTGTGATATTTTTTAAGACAACATAATCGTCCTTCCTAGAACGCTATTAAGAATTTGGTCGTTAAATTTGAGTCGACTGGCTCGATACCAAATGTGCGAACACCAACGTGTGTTATTCAATTAAAAACATCACAGCCGTGAGCCATAGTGTTGAAGCAGATTCAAATTTGTCAATTCCTCGACGTTCTCAACAATTGTGGTTATACAAAACCACCCTATGGCGAGTTTTGCGTAAGGATTTGACTCTGAAGTCTTACAATGTTCAACTGGTGCAGGAGTTTAAGCTGACTGACCACTCACATCACCATAGGTTCGTTCAATTCATTCAGGAACAACCGGCTGGTTTTTTTTGGAACAATAATTTTTTCAGACGATTTTCATTTTCACTTGCCGCCTGTGGGCTGCTGAAAATCATAGAGCGATTATTGAGAAGTCTAGGCATGCTTAACGGTTACTGTTTGGTGCGATATGTGGTCTGGAGCCCTGATAGGGCCCTTTTTTTCGAACATGAGGCTTGAAATACGGTAACGGTCAATGGATCATGCTATCGCAAAATGATAACAAGTCAATTTTGGCCTATTACTGACGACGTGGATATCACTGGCATGTGGTTTCAATAGGATGGTGCCATATGTTACACAGCCAATGAAACGATCAATTAAATGCAAACCAAATTTTCCGGCGCATTATTTCACGACTATCAGCAGTTAAGTGGCCAAACATATCGTGTGATTTAACATGACTGAATTCTTTTTTGTGGGGCTATCTAAAGGACAGAGTTTATACGGAGCCAATTGAATGGATTTCAGTTTTAAAACTCAAAATTCGTGATGCGATTAATGAAATAGGACCGCCATTTTGACAAAGAGTGATTAAAAATTTGGATAAAAGAATCGTCATCTGTCAGCGTGGTCATGGTGGATATTTGCCAGAAATCATTTTTCATTCATAATTACCGAACTTTTCTCTTCGTAATGCAATTAAAATTTGAATCATCTTAATTGATATTTTTTGTTTTAGGAAACAAACTTCCTGTTGAAAAACCCTTTATTTATGTATGCACAGCGCATAAAGTAAATTTTTTTGTTTAAAATACACAGAACTAGATATTCAAAAAAATATCCAATTAAGCATGGGACATCGTTATTGGATTTGTATGACGCCATATGCGGTGTGCCATTTTTAGGTTGATGTACTCAAAATGTATATATAGAAACAGCTTAAGCTTAAAAAATAGAATTCGGAAGACTTTTTATTTCAGGTTGAAATTTTTGTCACATAAAGAGAGGTCCACTGGCTGAACTATCAAATGCAATTTTGGTCGAAAATATAATTGTTCTTAAAAATATTTAGTATTGAGGAAGGCCAGGTAATGACCTAATGGCTTAGTAAGAACAAGTTTCTGTCGAGTAGAAGTGAGTAACTGCAGATGTTGCCAAAATGAACATCATTTTACCAATGGATCAGATATAGCAAATATGCGTCAAACAACATTGAAGTCACTAAAGAAGATTTCACTTAAAAAGGTTCATATCTTGATTATGGTTCGTTGGCTACTTAGGGTTGGCAATTTAAGCTGAAATAAACTTATTGAGAATTATGGAATATATTCATTATTGCAATAAATATACCATAACAGTTCCCATAAATTCGAACCATTTGCAAAAATAATAAAAGTAATAATATTAACCTAATTTAAATAAGTAATAAATACAATATATTAATTGAATATTTAAAAATTGTCATTTAAAATAAGTTTTTTTATTTAAAAGTCGGCTATTTTCTGAGATATATTTTTTAATGAAGAACACTTGTTTAGTTCATTTGCTATATTTATCTTAAAGCAGGATTTCTAAAATAATTACATAATGATAATTGTTTCTTTTAAGTTATTTTTGAAGTACTATAAATAAAATTATATTGTTGGTCACAAGTAAAAAGGCCCTAAGTCACATATTGTAAAACTGTGGCGAAGTGTGTTTGTTTAAAAACCTACAAAAAAATTTTTGGTCAGTCATAATTTTTCTTCAGCCATACTTTTTGCTATAAAAAAATTTGCTACAAATAATTTTCATCAGCCATGATTTTTGTAAGAAAAAAAAAAATTCATCACTCATGATTTTTCATAAATTTCTGGTCGTTATTTTTCTTAATAAATTTCATCACTCATGATTTTTCTGTAAAAAGATGTCATCAGCCACTTTTCTGTAATCAATTTTTATTACTGAAAATTTTTCTATATTAAAAAATTTCACCCTTCATTTCTTTTCGGTAGAAAATTATTATCATTTTTAATGTTTCTACAAAAATGTTCATCGATCATAATTTTGCTATGATTTTTCTATGATTTGTCGTCATTTCTCCAGGAAAATATTTCATTAAATACAAATTTTCTCAAACGAATTGTCATCAGTTACAATTTTTTTTTATAAAAAAATTTCAATCGTTAGTTTTTCTATAAAAAACCTACCTATACAGCGAATTTTCTTCAGTTATAATTTTTGTTTATAAATTTCATGTCATAATTTTTCTATAAAAAATTTTACCAGTTATCAGCCGCAATTTCTCTATAAAAATGCTTCAGTAGTCCTTTCAACCCGTCTTAAAAGAAATTTCATCTATTATAATTTTCTGTAAAAATTTCATGTCATCATTTTGCTATAAAATATTTCATCAGCCGTGATTTTTATATAAAAAGATTTTATCAGTTATATTTTCGCTAAAGCTAATTTTCATCAGTTACAATTTTTCTAAAAAAATTTCTTCAGCCATAATTTTAATTCCATCATTTATAATTTTTTTCAAACAAATTTCCATCCGATATAATTTTTCTATAAAAAAAAATTTATTTGCTTATATTTTTGCTTTAATAAATTTCATCATTGGTGATTTTATGTCATAATATTTCTATAAAAAAAAAATTTTCCAAAAATGCGAGTTAGGGCCTTTATATATGAGATGACTGTTATTAAAATAAATAATAAAAACCGGCAAGTTGTAGCCGAGAGTTCAAAAACCCTAATCCGTTGTTTAAGCTTAGATTTTAAGTTTCCTGTTTAGGTTTTGAATACTCTACAATATAGTCAGGTTCAAAAAATTTAACTAAACCAATTTTGCATTTTGTTAATAAGAAATAATAATATTATATGCAATTAATATTCATATTTTTGCAGCTTCTTTTTGTGGATATAAAGCCATATTTATTTAAAGAAAATATTCAGGTTGCAATTATTGATTAATTAAAATAATATTGTTACGTTTATACTTTTTATAAACGTTTTGTTGTGAGTTCTTTATTGCAAAATAAATAACACCAGTTTTTAAATTAATAACATTTTTTTTTTACTTTAACTACACAAAGTTGACACTACAGAACAATTTACTTAAGATGCACGTCTTTAGTTTATGAGGTTTATTTTTACACTGATTGACTATCCACTTAGATGCTGCCCTATTTATATTTGTCCATTTAAAGTCTAGAAGATTTAAGAATCTTCTACTCCCTTTGTATCACATTTTGTTGTTGTATGTTGTTTATTCGATGTATAGGCGCCTGTATGTCTGCGTGTATTTTTGTTTTCGTTTTTATGCTGATTAGGTTTCTGCTTGGGATTTATTTCAAAATATTTGTTGTTGTCTTTTTAGAAAAGGTTTCTTAGAAAACTACGCAAATGGTAAACAGCATGCATGTTTGTTGTTGTCAAATTTGTTTTTATCTTGCATGCCACACAGTTAGTAAACAGCATAACAAGTTGTTGTTGTTTGTGTATAAAATTTCTACGCAGCTTGTAACTAGAATTTTGTTGTACTATAAGTTTTCTTAGCAAGCCATGCAGTTCGTAAACAACATACCCAGTAGTTCGCTTTATTGCTTAACTATTTTATTTTAAAACTTAAGCAAGACACATCCGTAACAATATTATTTTGTTTAATTTTATTTTTATTTATTTAGTTTTTTTGTTTGCTATAAATATGATATATTTTTCATCCATTTTCTAAATTTCATTACGTTTGAAAACTATAAAAACACCTGCAACCGAAAAAAGCAAACTCAACACGATCAAAATTCGCACCCCACAGTTTAAATAATGAAAAACGCTAAATGAAATAAAATGAAATAAGGTTTGCCGTTCACAATCATTTAATTATTTCATTATATTTAATGCATTTACATATAAACAAATATATCAAAAACTTATAATAATGTCAACATACAAAACCATAAATAAAACAAAAATTTAGTTTTAAAGAAAACACAAAAAATTTATAAATTTCAAAAGAATTATTTTTATATCAGTATAGTGTGAAGAAACATTTAATTTTGCAAAAGCAAAAGCATCACAGACTTATGCAGAAGAAAATTATTCCTACACAGATTATTTAAAATTTTACTCTCGAAGCAATTTGTGGCGAATAAAAAATCAAAAATACTATAATGAAAGTTAAAAATAATAACACAATAATATTAAAATTTTTCAGTTTTACAAATCAAAAAAGAAATATAAATTTAATTTGTTTTGATCATATTATGTTTATGTAAGCATTATAATATGATTATTATGGTTATGTAACAATATCATGAAAATATTATGAACACAGTATGTTTAAATTACAACCACATAATTTACACATAATATGTTGGTTGCACTTAGATTATGGTTAACAGACGTGTTTATCATTTGCTTATTTGTTCTAGAAAAAGAAACTTGAATGCAAAGTTTAAATAGTTTTAAGTAAAAAATGTTTACTGGGCTGAAATGACGTTACAATCGAATGCCAGTGTGTCTGCCATGATCGTTTTAGCACATCTCATGTGATTTCTTAGTTAATTAAAATAAGATATGAGAAAAAACAGATCCAATATACTCTACATACTTATCTACAAACAATTTTTATATATATGAATGAATGAATATATATGAACGTACATATGTATATATATATATATATATATATATATATATATATATATACATATATGTATTTATATCCATCCGCCAGAGCATTAACCAATATAAAAACAAAAACAAAAAAAAACAGAAACAAACTTAATACTCGTGTGCAATTGTCTTAACATTTTAGAATGAATTGAATGTGAGCAAAACAAAACAAAATATTTAAGTTGGCTGGTCGGTTGGCGTATACGTTTCTATCATGTCGACTACATTCGTAGCCACAATAATAATTTAAACAAGTAGATATTTAAACTTGATGCCGATATCAATCATTATTTAGAAGTGTCGACCATACAACTAACAACGAACAAACCAATATAGTCAGTCAGTCAGTCTATGAGGCGGATTGTTTACAACAACTTACTAGTCATTATGGCTTAGCTTATTCACCAGATACAAAACAATCTATACTATGTATAGAAATTCATATGCATACATACATACATACATTCATACATCCATAGAAACGAAACAGCAAAAATAAAATTCTACACATAACATGCTATAATAACACAGATATATGGCAGACACACTGGCAACTTTTAAAGCATTTAAAACATTTTAAAATAAATTAAATTTTCTACAGTGACTAACAACACATTGCTTCAAATGTCCGCTTTAGACAGCAAGTTGGAAAAATCCTAGAAATTGTGAAAATAATAAATTGTGTTTTAACTTTGAAAAAAAAAAAAAAAATAAAATCCATAATCCAGAATATTAAACAAGTTTTTACAATAACGTAAAACTGTTTATTAAACGAATTGAACAGTTTGTTTATTGATCGTATACTGTATTCATAAATTATTTAAAAGCCTTATGAACCATTAATTTTTATTAAATTTAAAATTAAAACCTTAATTTCGAAATTAAATTATAAATAATATAAACTGTTTACTTATATAGGGGTTTTCAACAAGAAGTTTGTTTTCTAAAATAAAACAAAAATCCAGATTAAGATGATTAAAATTTGTATTGTATTCTGAGGAGAAAAGTTCGGCAATTATGAGTGAAAAATGATATCTGGCAAATTTCCATCACAACCCCGCTGACAGATGTCGATTCCTTCATCAAAGTTTTTAATCACTTTCTGGCAAAATGGCGGTCCATTTCGTTCACTACATCACGGCTGAAATCGATTCGATTGGCTGCGCATAGACCCTATCCTTAAGATAGCCCCACTAAAAAAATAATCCAGTCGTGTTACAACACATTATCTAGCTGGCACCTCCACGGGGATCAGTAAGCCCCAGAGTTCATTTTTTGTCTCTCTAGACATTTAATAGTTCTCTGGCTGATCATTGAGGTTGGCTGCTATATGTGAGAAACGTGGTGGTTGTGGTTTCGCGGCCCCATAATAGTATAACGGTTTTTATGGTGGCCAGGATCATCTCACTGATATTGACACGCAAAGTGAATGATCCAGTCCAGTGAGCATGCTAGACATGTGTTCTGGACAGGAGTTGAAAGTCTCCAACTCTTTAGCAAGGTGTGATGGTTTGCAGCCCTGCCCTGGAATCATTAAAGTTGCAACTAGGTGGTTCTGTTGCTTAGAATTATGTCTTCGGCTTCCTAGGACGCATGTATGACGTTCCAAATTATACAATTGTGGTTTGTCCATCATCTGATTAAGGCTACATAGCCAGGTGCGGCTGTAAAACGAATCACACTATCTATCTGGCTGGCAACTTAACTGCTGATTGTTGTGATTGCAATAAATTTATCGTTTCATTGGCTGTGTTACATGTGGAACCATCCTGTTGCAATTTCATGTCAGTGACATTTACGTCGTCAATAATAGGCCACAGTTGAGTTGTTAGCATCTCGCTATAGCGTGGTTCATTGACCGTTACCACATTTTGAGCCTCATCTTCGGAAAAAAACGAGCCAATCACATCTCCAGACCACATAGCGCACCATACAGTGACACGTTGGGCATGCAAAGGCTTCTCAATAACCGTCTAGGATTTTTAGAAGCCGAAATGCGACAGTTTTGCTTCTTAATATATTCCGACAAGTGAAAATGAGTTCCGTCTAAAAAAATTAATTTTTCAGAAAAACCAACCGGCTGTTGTAATTTGAAAGAATTGAGCGAATCTACGGCAATGTGGCTTCAATTCCTGCACCGGTTGAACATTGTAAGGCTTCAAAGTCAAATCTTTACGTAAAATTCGCCATGCAGTGGTTTTGGATGGCCCCAATTGTTGAGAACGCTGAGAACTTGACAAAATTAAATCTACTTTAAGACTGTGGCTCACGACTGCATTACTTTCACATTTGATATTGAGCCTGTCGACTCAAATTTAACAATCACATTCTTCATAATGGTCTCAGAAGGATGAATATGTTGGCGAAAATATGTCGAATTTTACGATATATTACGATATAATTTATATTTCGAACCACTATTTTTATTTATTGAACGCGATTTTCGTGCGAAATTGAATTCATTGTAACAATTGTCAAAACTATCATGTTGTTGGTGTTGCCACAATTAAAAAACAAACTTCTTGTTGAAGAATCCGATAGATCGCAACTGATCGCTGTGTTCATAAATGATTTAAAAGTCTTATGTATCTTAAATTTTTATTAAATTTTAAATTTAAATTTAAAATTTAAATTAAATTAAATTAAATAGATGGAAATAAAATAAAGAAACTTTTCAACACTCTCTACATTCGGAGAAACAGTGCTTCAAAATTTTTATAATTTTTTTTTTATATCTTAAACACATTTTAATGGAATAAGACACTAATGAGCAGGTATGAGAGATAAACTTATTACAGACAAACAAAATAATAACCCATTATAAAATAGTGAGCTTCTTCAAAAATAAGAAATAAAGCACCGTTTATAACTCTTAATTTAGCTAGTCCTGAAGACGGGACTGTACATAAAGATTTATTTTTATTAGAAACAGTTTCAAATTCTAAAAATAATAATTATAGTTTTTTGACATTTTTAATATTTAATAAATAATTATTAATTCAAGCACACGGTCTTTACAAAAAATTAAGTTAATTTTTATTTTTCAATAGTTCGCCACACCAGTGGGGTGGCATCTTCAGGAAAAGAAAAGTATATAAACAATTTTACAAATCAATCAATGATTTGATATAATTTGATCAATGACTTGTTAAATTGTTTATACACTTTACTTTTCCCGAAGATGTCAGCCAATGGTGTGGTGAAATATCAAAAACAAAAATAAAAATGAACTTAATTTTTATATAAAAACCTTGTTGTTGTTGAACTAAAATTTTTTTATAAAATTTTCAAATTCTACTCAACCAGTTGAAGGGATTTGAAGAAATAGCAATAAAAATAGCAACAGTCTTAATACCAAAAAAAAAAAAATCAAATTGGATGACATCGAAGAAAGTTAGAAACTCTTACAATTTTTTGAAACCCAGATACTCCCAGTTTTGGCCCACAGTAGCTTCGTTTGTACCTCAGCTAAAAGCTTAATGAGACACGTTTTATGATGCCCGATGTCTCGTCTAAAGACCCTCTAAGTTTAGGGATAAATATTAAGTATTATTTTTACAGAGGTATAGACTTTTAAGTTACAAAACTTTTTTAACTGGCGCCCATTTTGTTTAAATTGGGCCCAAAACAAGAGTACCATTGATCTCGAATTTCAGAAGCGATGATGCTCACTTTTCTATGAATGGATACATCAATAAACAAAATTGCCATATCTGGAGTGATGATAACACTCAAGCAAAGTTTATATATTATCTATAAGATATGTTAAGACACCGGTACATCCCCAAAAATTGATTTATGCTGGACAGAAAACTACAGTGAATTGTAACTGACTTTTTAATTGATTAAATTTGATCTGCAAACATTTCGTAACTGTATAGTTTTATGTTTCGGACCCGTGAAGTGGCCTCGAAGATCGTGATCGCTAGACTATTTTCTACATTGATGAGTTCGAAATGATTGAGCACTTGGAGGACAGCATTCGGTGGGTTATTACAAACATGCCAATAAAATATTTGAAAAAAAGTCATCGAAAATAATATCTCCATATTAAACTACGTCCGAGCCAATCTGGAGGTAATATTTCCGAAGTCGTATTTAAATTATATTGTCAGAAAATTAGCTTTCGAATAAATAGGTGCCCCTGGAGGCTAGTAGGTAGTGTACTAGCTTGTCAGTATGGGGGTTGTGGGTTCGATTCCCAACAAAGACCTTGGTTTTTTTTCACTACAAAAATAAAAATTGACTGTCGGTGGGGCTGCTCGGCGATGAAGGCACAGTCACTGGTCGCTGTGCTGTCTTATATACAGCAGTTAATTTCCGACTATTCCTTTACTTTTAGCACCTGTTTCATCTATTCTCTATCCCTTTCCTAAAGAATGTATCACGGTACTTGACTAAATAGGCATTGTTGCCTGAAGTGCTACTTCTCTTTAAAAAAAAAAAACTAAACTTTATGTCAATTTAAAAAAAAATTATACTTAAAAATTATAATTAAAATTATAAAATTTCAAAAAAAATTATCTTTGTTTTATTCCATTTCGAAATTCTACTCCTCTCTCCACCTCCACCCTTTATGAGCAATTTAAAAGTTTTAGGGTCACTGGCGAATATTATTTACACATTTTAAGAAGTTGCGATATTGCGTTGAAATAATGGCGGCGGCAGGAGCTGAAGATGAAAGTAAATGGAAATGTACCATAATAACCTCCCCCCTTCCAACCGGCGGCATATTAAAAGTCTTTATGAATCACACAACCATCTAGACTTGTATCTTGCGGGGGTAAAAGGGAGCCCAGCCCCCTTAGGCTAGTAAGAGCCAACTGGACAATCCACTATATTTCAACGGGAACCAGTAAAGCCCCAGAGTTCCGCTATTTGTCTCTTTAGGCATTTAGCTGTTCTCTGACTGATTATTGAGGTAGGTCCTTCGGGAGCATCATGGTGGCTGTGTGTTTCGAGGCTATCGTTTGAGTTTATGGGTCGGATCATTCACAATGAACACAATGAATGGCCCTGGTCCAGGTCCAGTTAGTATGAATGCCATCGTGTTCTAAATTATATTAAGCTTTATGAGTTCCAGACCAGGAGTTGGATAGTCTCCGACTCTTCAGCAAGGAGTGAAGGCTGCGGTCTACTCCGGGCTTTTGAAGTTCCAACTAGGAGTGACCGGAGGATATACCTATCCGAAGGCCTTCTAGGGCGAGGATGACGCTATATAGCATCCACAGTGGTAATGATCCACCATCTGATTACGACCCACGGCCAGGTATAGATGTAAATCTTATCACGTCGTGTACCATTAAATACATGTTTGCAGGTGGAATGGCAAAAATCTTTCAGTCAGACTGCCATCCAACACATCATCATTATAACATTTTTCTGCTGCCTTAAGAACTAGCTTGACGCAGAGCGAATTTTAACCAACAAAGAGATCATGTCTGTAATAAATATCTTGTGTTTAAAACTTTAGAAAACCATTTGTCTGAAAGGGTAAATGAAAAAAATAAATAAAATTATTTTCAGCAATTTGTAGTGCAAACATTTTTAAGCGACACTGCATTCAGGCAGTTATAAAAAAATCAACGAACCGACTAACTGACATGACGGGTATATCAACCATTTAAAAATTACTGATATCATATAAAACATATTTAAACGTAATAAATCATGGTTCATTTAAAATTGGAAAGCGTTAAGCTTTCCATAGCTCTTGATTGAAAAGATAAAATTACATTTAATTACAATTAAAGTTCAATATTTGAAAGTGTAACAAACATAATTGATTTTTGGGTATATGGTTAGCGTAAAGTGACTTCTGATTATTTTAACTGACTTCTAATTTAGTCAAAGTAGATTAGTTTTAAATATAAAATATTTTTAGTTTATTAAATTCTTTTCGTTTTGCTTTCAAGTTGTAGGAACTTGATGTGAACAATTAAATAATTTGGAATGCAAAATTTAATTAAAATAAAATATTAATTTTTAAACAATTATGTCAAAAGAATGACTGTATTAAGGGTCAAGTAATGGAAACTTTCACTTATCGCATACTAGTGTTTAGATAGCAAGAATGAATTGACGGGTGTTTTAGTTCTAGAAGAAAAGAACTTTTAGTTAGCAACACTTTTTAACTGCCAGTCATTTTGTCAGCTGTCAAGTGATTTATGTTTAATTGGATTTGAACAAACTGGCGTCTGAACAAAGTTAATTTGAAAATCCTGTTTCCGATTTCATCAGCAAATTTCTGTTTAGCGTTGAAGTTAATCTTTACTTGAATGGAATGTTGTTAATCAAAAAATCTGACTGTTTAAAAACGATGCGGGTCAGAAGGTTACAGTCAATGGTGACTGATTACTGATTTTTGCGTTCACCAATTGAACAACCATGTGGTGAAGGAGCTGAGGTTCCAACAGGATGGCACCACATCTTACACAGCTAGTGGCACAGTTGATTTATTGAAGGAAACGTTTGATAACCGTATCCGTAAATTGCCCTCCAAGTCGGGGAATTTAATGGCGCTAGACTATTTGCTGTGGGGATATGTAAAGCCCTTAAGCCCGAAAAGATTGACCACTTGCTGCATTATTGCCACAAATATTGAATGAAATCACCAAAAAATGAATCTCCAGATTAGACTAGTTCCGAACCAGTTAAGGCGGTCATATACCAAAAGCTATATTTAAATTAAAATGCTAGATGTTTATATCTTGAGTAAAGTAAATTTCATGTCAATTTAAAAAATTCATTATCATCATCTTCAGCTCTATAAAATACACCCGTTATAATAAAATTCTATAACGCTTTACAAGACAAAAATGACTGCAGAGGCGATTGTTCAAAAAATTTAAATTTAAATTTAGATTTTTATTTACATTTTAGTCATAACACGTAGTCGCAAGGGACCGACCTTTTATTACGACATATTGAGATTTTCGGGTTAGTGAGATTTCGACTTATCGGGAGTAAAATTTAAAAAATACGTCTTAGTGGGATTTTTTATTTTTTTTTATTGACGTTTTATGAGAATTTATAAGAAAATAAAGTAATGAAAAGAGTTACAATGTCAATACATATTAATACATAATAATGATTAATGATTTTTGTACACTTAAACGATCAATTATATTGTCCAGTTTAAAAATAACTTCAAAGGATGCATCATCAGTTTCTGTTTGCATAAGAAAATCACGAATTTTTTGTACGCTAGATTTGGCACACTTAACAGAAACACGTGGAATTTCCACATCGTTTTCATCGTTGTCGTCCTGTTCATCAACTTCTAGGCCCAAAATATCATCATCCGTCAAAATTCCTTCTGTAGCCAAGCCATCGTCAAAATGAACGTACTCATAGAACGTTATGGTGGATTCTTCATTTTGTGGAATTTCATCCCATTGCGGTACGTGAACTATCTCACTGCTGACTACCATTTCGTTTGAATCGGTAAAACCGCAAGCTCTAAAACAGTTTTTTATAGTGGATTTTGAAACATTCTGCCAAGCTTTAAAAGCATAATTTATGGCAGAATATAAATTGATGTTATGATTTTTTTCTTCTCGTATATTTTGTATCATTTGTGAAACTACTTCTTTTCGGTATAATGTTTTAAAGTTTTGGATAATGCCTTTATCCAGTGGTTGTAGTTTGGAAGTGGTATTTGCCGGCAAAAATTCAACATGAACATGACTTAAATCTTCATCAATTTTGTGTGCAGGACAATTATCAACAAACAATAAAATTTTACGATGTTGTTTTTCCATTTGACTGTTCAACATTTTAAGCCATTCATTGAATAAGATTGCCGTCATCCATGCTTTCTTCTTAGCACGGTAAGTGACGGGTAATGTTTTCACATTTTTAAAACATCTAGGTTTTACTGATTTACCAATTATTAGTGGCTTTAGTTTCTCTGTGCCATCCATATTGGCAGCAAGCATTATTGTAATGCGGTCCTTACTGCTTTTACCACCATGGCACTTTTCACCCTTTAAGCTCATAGTGCGATCAGGAAGACAATTGAAAAACAAGCTCGTTTCGTCCGCATTGAAGATATTTTTTGGGTCAAAGCCCTCTGTGAGTTGACTTAGCTTAGCACGCCATTCTGAACACACATCATCATCCACAGAGGCACTTTCCCCGCAAATTTTCCGAAAACTTATGTTATGTCGCTTTTTGAACCGATCAAACCAGCCATCACTCGCTTTAAATTCTGGAAAACCTAATTTTACAGCAAATGCTTTAGCCTTTTCCCTCATACGTGCTCCGCCGACTGGTATGTTAGAATGACGACACTGCTCAAACCATGTTAACAGTGCTTTTTCTAAATTTGCATGCTCAGATTTTTTTTGTCTTTTTAATTTATTGTTTGACGAAAGGTTTAAATAAAACTCGCGTTTTTTTAAAATTGATGTTAAAGTTGATGGAGCTATTTTATATCTAGCTGCAACTTCAACTTTTTTTTCTCCACTCGATACTGCATTAATAATTTCTTGTTTTGTTTTTTCGCACAATGTGCTGCAACTCCGCTTTGACATTTTTACTTAATGAACTGAAAATGTGCTACAAATTCAAGTTGAATAGAGCAAAACACTATGGTAAACATATAATACATAACGGTAAATAATATGATCATTTTACGGCGACATCATTTTTTTGTTTTTTACAATTACGAGTTAGAAGAAGTTTTAGTGAGAAATTTTTTTTGCCAAATTGACTTTGCAAAAAAATTACGACTTATTGAGGGGACCGAAATGCATGTATTTTATACGAGTTACCGCGATTTTTCAAGGGAGCGACCAATTATTACGAGTTAGTGAGATTAACGAGTAATCGGGATTGCGAGTTATCGGGATTCTACTGTATGTTATTTTGGCGAAATGTTTAATGCATAGATATAAAAAAATATTAAAAATTAGCTCGCTACAGCATGAGTTAGGAATTTTCGACTATAAAAGGCCGTAAGCTTGGCCATTTCGCCACCTCAAAGACAGTTAACGTAATTTGTTTAATTTTGAGCCCTATTCACATTTGTGAGCGTTTTTAATCGCTGACGAAAATTAGATTGATTACAACACTGTGGTAATAATCTAAGAAATGTAAAATAGGAAAGCCAAAGTAAAAGTGCCCTAAAATAGATAACACGGGGCCGCAAATCTAAAATGACAAACAAATGTTAGTGAATCAGAAAAAAACTACGTTTTTGATATTTTCATTTTAAATATAAAAAACATTGATAATGACGTCTGGCAGCATAATAGGTAGAGGTCAGTTGCAGCACAATAAACAGACATTTTGTTTCCCATTCACTCTACGCAAAAACAAAAAAATTTTTTAATTTATTATTAAGGGAAAAAATAAAAACTGAGTTGTTTTATTATTTTTTTAATAATTAGTTTTTTACTTTAAACAACGCTGTAGGAAATTGCCCTATTGACTGCAGATTGTGTAAAATTTTAAAAGTAGAAGCTGTGAAATGCTATTTAGGGACTTATTTTTAGGCAAGACGCAACCACCTCATTTGGTGTTTGCGAACTTGAATTTTTGAGATTTGTGTTTTAGTTTTTTTTTGTAGTTGTTTTTCTCTTGACGATTTCTCACATTAGTTAGGAATATTTAGTAAGGCAACCTTATGCTTTAAATATTTGTGAGATCTTAAACAAATTTTCCATTCTCTCTGAAATATTGAATTTCATTAGTTTAAGTTGATCCCTGTATAAGGCCTGAGGTTATCTGGCATCGGCGAAAAGCAATTTGTTATCCGAAAAGGGAGATAGTCATTATCGTGGAGAAGATGCTGAAATACGAATAACATTTTGTTGGACCCAATTTTGACAGTACAGCTCTAAAAATAATACACATATGCCACGTTTAAAGACAATCAGAAAGATGTAGATATATAATGTAATCTACTATTATACAATATATTAATTGATTTTTAGAAGAAAAACAAACAAACAAACAAAATAACAAAACAACAGAATGAAAAATGTGTTTATTTCAAGACACAAGAATCATCGTTTCATACAAGTTGCCGGTTATTGCCGGTTGTTCGTGGGGGCTTTAAACGTACTGCACCAGAAAAGCTAAAAGATCAAGTGATCTGAAATTCTTTAAATTCATTTGGAAAAGAAGTCAAAACCACGAACATTTAAATATTCATTTTGCAGGTGTGTATTTAGTTTTTTTATTCGATTTTTGTTCTTAACTTTTTTACTTCGCTTTGTGTGTGACCTAAATTGCAAAACCTTTTTAATCTTAGTTTGCTTTTAATTTCATATAATTATTATTTTTTTTTATTTATTTACACTTAATTATGTTTTAAATTTCGTGTGAAATAAATTTCCTGTATTTTTTGTTTTTGGTGAAAATTCTGAATTAAACAATTAAAATCCATCATAATTTGAGATCATAAAAACATTTGATCTAATTAATTTGAAATGTTTACAGAAGATGGGCGAAAACAACTTTATGATATCAATAATAATAATAGTAATATTATTATTATTATAAGAAGAAACAAATAAATATTTGATTTTCTAGCCAATAATATTCAAGAAATTTATCTAAAGAGTTTTTCAACAAGAAATTTGTTTTCTAAAACAAAGTAAAACATAAAAAAAAACAATAATTAACATTAAGATGATACAAATTTTTATTGTATTATGAAGAGAAAAGATAGACAATTATGAATGAAAACTGACATCTGGCAAAGCCACGACTACGCACACAAGGGATTTTTGCATGGAGGTGAGGAAAAAAATATATTTGTAAAAAAAATATAGTGATTTCATCACAAATTTAGTTTTATTTATTATAGTAATACACAAAAGTAATCAAAATAAAGAAAGTTAGAGAAATGTCGATCGTTACCTGCAATGTAAAAAGCCATAACAAAAATATTTAAATGATTTTTTGAATTTTTAATTTATTATTTATTTTAAATTTATTTTTAATTTATTATTCTAAAAGAGCCTTAACTTTATCGCTTATAACACTATGCTCTTTCTGGTTAAATGAAGGCGTGAAATGTGAGATCATGGTATCTGATGTTACCATCATTCGGTGCATAATATCTTCGTTCGTTTCAATTCGACTGCATTTTCTGGAGTGTCTAAGGCGATATTTTTTATAGTCTTTGTTACGTCTTTCCTAAGCCTTTTTGGATAGTAGAAGGCCTACAGGAAAAATACACTTTTCAATTATATCCTTGCCATGAATCAGCATAGTGTAGGAGGCATATTGTGCCACTCGTACAGTGCAACAAGCTCTTTTGCCGTCTCCAAACAAAAATCACCAATTTTTTTTTTGGTTCAAGTTCTACCTCGGTGATTGTTATAGCTTCGAGAATTATCGAAAACCTTTTGATTATGTGTTCATCTACACCCGTGATTGCGGAAATCAATGCAAGATTCGTAAAGAATCTTCATGACGTATTTCCCAAATTTGTCGTACCAGAGCCTTACTTAACAGGTTGATAAACTGTATTTCAATTTTCTCTCTAAGTTTACGCTTTTTCAAACATTTTTGGACTTCTTTTGAGTGGACTGTCCCACGTTTAAATTCAAAATTATAAGCCACATGCAAAAGACACTCCATCAGCTTAATACGCGCACGCAGTGGTAGCATACCAAATTGCTTGTTCATTTACGGCAATAGCTTGAACTATTTCGATTTTATTCATCTTGGATGTTGTGGCTCCACAAATAAAACAAGAAGATTTACAAAGAACTTACAAATAGTGTTTTGATGTTAATAACCTAAGTATTCGGATAACGAGCTTTGTTTTGATAAGATGTACATCAATAAGGTTAACATAAAAATTATTAGTTTAAAAACAAAATAAAAATATAATATTTTATTATGCCAATTATTTGTTGTTGTTGATTTATGCACCAAAAACTTATGCGCAAAAAATACGCAAAGCAGCGTTTAAATAATAAAATTACTTCAATTTCTTCTTAGATTTTTTTAAGCGACTGCATATTCCTTAAAACCCTGCTGTTGCAGTAATGATTGCACAGCAGCAAATGTGTCAGTCACATTTAAGTAGTTCTAGTAACAACATGTAGCATAAACCGCAGTTGCCAAATTAAAATGTAATAAGTTGGTTTTTTTCCTACTTTAAAGTTAACAAAAGATCTAACAAAGGTATTTTAAGGTAAAAACGTTTTATGAATACAACTTTAAGACACTTTACTTAACAACGGCAGTTAAACCTGCTTTAAGTTTTTATGCATACGGCTGAGAGTCTATACGGAGCCAATTAAATCGATTTCAGGCTTAAAACTCAAAATCCGTAATATGATTGACGAAATAGGACCGCCATTTTGCCAAAAAGTGATTATAAACTTGGCTTAAAGAACCGTCATCTTTCAGCGTGGCACACGTGGGGATTTCGCGGACGTACTCTCCATGCAATAGGCAATGATATTTTTAAATTTTAGACTAAATGGTACAATCAAATCAAAAGGAATTGCTCCCATCTGACTGCTAGTTTTTTTTTACAGCCGTCCCAAGCTCAGTACTTGTATGTTTTACTGAACCAACTTAATTTAAACCTAAGAATTTCAAAACGAATATTATTTTATTATGTGAGCTAACGTTTTTCTTTTTATTTTCTATGTAAAGTAGAATATTTCAGTATACTAAAATTGAAAAAATAAACTCTGCAGAGACTTAAGTTTTTTTTTGTTTGTTTATTTTTATGAACATATAAAAAAAAATCCCTTTTTTCTGCAATTTTACCCATACTTTGCCACAGTTGGAAATCACTACTAATACATTGTCTCATATCCGTTTTTACATTTTTTATAAATTTCAAGTGCCACCAGGTGCCACCTCTCAATTTGTTGCGTTGCACAGTACAACTGTTTTTTAACTGATAGATTCGCGACTCAATTCTGATAAGGCCCTTTTGTTTAACATAACTCAAGAACCACTAGTGGGATTTTGCTTAAAGAAATTTAAAAAAATCAAGAATTATAACGTTTCGCTACATAAGCAACAGTTTCCCAGTTATAAATAAATGTATGAAGAAAAATAATATTTTTTGCCTAAAATTAATTAATTTTTTGTTTTTTTTTTTAATTTATAAAAAATCCCAAACGGTAAAAAAGTGTCTAGTCCTATTACTTTCAGGTAAAGTCGTATAATCTATGAACAAAATGAGACATAACTCATGAAAATCGATGAACGCGTTTCGCTTTTATGCACAATTAAGTAACGGTATGAATTTAAAAAATTTGTATCTTAAAAACTTTGGGGATGTTTACAAAGCTTGAACTTATAAAAGAAAAATACGAGTGTCTAATGCATTGGTTACAAAATGAAGGGTACTAAATACTCGTACCATACAAACAACTCACGAAAGAAAAAACTAACAGTTATCTGGAAGGAATTTCTATTACTGAAAGTTCAGGAAGTGTACCTCTGCAACATCTGTTGGATCATACTGCTAAAAGACCCCTAAAGACCAGGTTAGCAAAGGAAATAAATAAAATTGAAAGCGGAAATCTAACAATCCACTATAAATAGGGATGTGATGGGGCATCTAGTCAAAGCGAGTACCAACAGAGGTTTTCAGATGATCAAATTTTTGACTCTCATTTATATATGACATCAGCTCCACCACTTAAATTATTATTATTATGGAACAACAATAAATCTTCTTCCACCCAGTATTGTAGAACACTACAGTTTGCATACGTTAAAGAGACAGCTCAAGTTATACGAGAAGAAAAGAGAAGAGTCGATGAGGAGATATCTCAACTAGAAGAATTTGAGTTAACAGTGAATAATCGCAATAATCTGTTGAAGCAGATCCAAATTTGTCAATTTCTCAATGTTCTCAACAATTGGGGTTACCCAAAACCAGCACATGGCAAATTTTTTGGAATTATTTATTTCACTTTAAAGTTTTACAAGGTTCTGGCATTAAAGCCGACCGATCATTCACATCGCCATAGATTCTTTTAATTCATTTAGAAACAACCGGCTGGTTTTTCTTAAAATATCATTTTTTGAGACGAAGCCCATTTTGACTTGTCAGGGTATGTCAACAAGCAAAATTGGTTGGCGAATTTGGGCTAGAGCCATTGCATGCTCAACGCGTCACAGCGTGAATAGACCGTTTTTTTTCTCCCGAAGATAAGGCTGGAAATGCGGTAACGATCACATTTGGCCTATTATTGACGACGTGGATAACACTGACATGTGGTTCCAATAAGACAGTCACACAGCAATTTATGGCAAAACAAGTTTCTCGATCGCATAATTTCACAACAATCAGCTGGAATTATTGGAATCTCTTTTGTGGGGCTATGTTAAGGACAGAGTCTATACGGAGCCAGTCGAATCTATTTCAAAGTCCGTGATTTGATTAACGAAATAGGAGTGCCATTTCACCAAAAACTGATTAAAACTTTGATGAAAGAATAGGACACCTATCAGAGTGGTGGTGGTGAAAATTTAAAAATTTTAATCATCATAGTTAAAATTTGTTGTTTTAGAAAACAAATTTCTTGTTGAAAAACCCTTTTATAATAATGCATGTGGAAAAGTTTTATCAGAAACACTGTGAAAGTTAAAGTTTAAATGATAAAAAAAGCGATTTATTAGCCACTGTGACACACTCGTCGGCCGTTTTATCGTTATGCTAATTAAAAATTAACAAACATTATCGTTATAAATCGAAATAATCACACTTCGTAGATGCTTCGTTAAATTATACGAATGCAATTATAAAACGAATAAGAAATTAATCACGAGCTGGTAATTGTTAACTAACTCTGTTGCTCTGTTTGGCCAAGGGAACAGGCGCATTTACACGTTCAGATTGCTCAATTAAATAATTATTGTGTAGATTTAAAGTTTGTACGAATTCTTCTATTGTTCTATTAAAAAAAGTCGATTGCTGCATGAGTATAAAATATTATTTGATAGACAACATGTTTGGGTTTGTAGTAAATGTCTTCTTTTGTGATACATATGCCGAAATTAAGAAAAAGAAAAAAAATAAAACCAAACTAAAGAAACAAGAGAAAATTGAGCAAAATGAGTAAAACAATTATGTACTTGAACACACACTCAAACCAGCCTTTTTGAATCAAGTGCAGTAAGATTTCAATGAACACTCAATTTTTCATGTGAATCTCTCTGAAACAAAAAAAAAAAAAACGAAATAATAATTATTTAATAGAGTGTAGAGAGCACTAAACGTTGGCAACAGAATATAAAATGATTGAATTAAACAATTCGTGATCAGTTCTGTTTCAGTCCCGACTGACAAAACATCTTCAAATTGTAAGCGATCTTCGTAGCATTAATATATAGCTCCAGTTTGCAAGCCTTTGGCTGACACCTGATACCTCCTATTTTAAAGCTAACAAAAATATATATTTATATTTAATAAATAAATAATTGATGAATTAAAAAAATAAAAAGAACTGCAATTAAAGGAAAACTCTATACGACTGTATTTTTTTTTTAAAGTACAGAGTGTTCTTAACAAAGACAATAAATAAATAAAATTAATTAATAATAAAAAAAACTGTTAACTTGTAATGTCTATTGACTGGCGTAAAATTCCCAGTTTTTATCAGATTTTAACACAATTTTTAAATCATTATAAAAATCTTAAAATGTTTTAATTTACAAGCGTCAAATAAGTGAATTTTTACTTAAGGAAAATTAAAAAAAAAATACCAACAAAAACATTAAAAAAAAAATTTTAAAGTTAAAAAAAATTATTAAGCAATTTAATGAAATTATTCTTAAAAAATAAAAACATTTTTTAAAAATTACAAAGTTTTCCTTTATCAAAAAAAAAAATTTTTTTTGCGTTAAATAATTTTTATATAAATAAAAACAACGTGACTTTTCTAAAAACAAGTTGAAACAAAATCTTTCAAAATTCCGCTCTCATTGAAAAGAAACTTTACCAAAACGCAAACCTTTATAGGACCTATGTCAGTGCTAAATTATTTACTATTGATCTTCAAACAAAATAGAGCACCCACAAGGACTCAAAGTAAAATAGAACTTTTGAACCTTTTTATAACGTAACACTAAATGCAGACGTTTTATGGCACAAAAATCATAATTTCTTCAAACTGCTGCTGACGAGAATACCCCAGCTGTTCCTTCAAAATTACAACACAAGTTTTAAACCACAAAAAATAATATTTAAAAGAAAACGCAAGAAGAAAAAAAAAGCAAGGAGAGAAAAAAAACGTTAAAACGTTATAAAAACTTAAAAGAAGAAGAAGAAAGAAGAATTAACCAATAAAATAATAGCAAGAAAGCAACAAAAAAACACAAAAAGGAAAAGTTAATTGTGTTTTGAGCCTAAATATTTAAATATTATTTGCGCGACGATTAACAAATAGTAAAAGATTTAAATAAAGCTGCCTGAAAAGCTTTAAAGGAACTCCACAGAACAGTTAGTTCTTCTGCAATTTAAATAAAAAAATATAATCAAAACTTTTTCACTTTAACAGAAAGAAAAAGGAAATAATTTTAAATAAAGTCTATTTAACAATTTACAATCATTTATAATTTACGTAAAAGACGCCGAAAGAAAATGAAAGTAAGTTTCTTATATGAATTTTATTCCTTTACAAATAATTTAAAGATTTTGAGGTTATAAACGTTTATAAATTTATAGCATTAATTAATTTACTTTAAATAAACTTTTACGGACTTAATAGGTTTGGGTTTCAAGTTTGCGAAAGGATTTTACATGAGTTTGGGAAAATAATTTAACATGCTGTTTCTGTATTACGAGCATTACGAAAGATCAATTCGTTTAAAAAAATCTACAATTTTTCAGCTGTTTCTATATAAAAAATTTTTGTTTAAATAATCGATCATCTGTTGCAAAGAAACGGAAAATTAGCTCCTGTTTAAATTAATGGAAGTTCAGAATTTCATAACACAATTTTGGTTTGTTTAGGAGCAGAAACGTTAGAGATAACCAACCTATGGTTTATCGTTATACTTTCCATTTCACAATACTGAGAATCTTATTAAATTTGTTAAGCACAAAATAAAAATTTAATATATCAATTTTTTTTGTAAAAAAATTTACATTTCTTGATTTAAAAAAAAAACTGTTGAAAAATCTTTCTTTTCCTGAAGGCGAAATATTGAAAGTAATTTTATTTAGTTTTTTTTTAGAGCTAAGCTATGTCTTGTCTTTATATTTTCTATTTCACAATATTACGAAACTTATTTAAAATATTTTAATATCACAAGGTATTTAGTTATTTATTTTTTTTAATAAAAATAATAATTATAATAATTTAAAAAATAATTTTTTAAGCACAAAATAAAAATTTAATAAATTTAAAAAATTTAAAAAATTATTAAACATTTTTTTACCTGAAAATGCCACCCAATATAGTGGCGAAACATTGATTTTAAATATTTTTTTTTTACTTTAAAAATTTCTTATTTTTATAGATTGATTTAAAAAGCTGTTTATATATTTTATTTTTCTAAAAATGTCACTCAATTAATGTGGCGAAATATTAAAAATAAAACATCATAAAGTATTTTTTATGACCAAGCTTTTTTTTATATAATAATTGCTTTAAAAAATTTGTTTATACTTTTTCTTTTCCTGAAGACGCCAGCCACACAATGATGTGGCGAAAAATTGAAATTAAAAATAAAAATTAAATTTTATATATAAAGACATATAAAATGTTTATGATAAGAAAAAAATAATAATAATAAATTATTATATACTTTTGATTTTAAAATATTTTTTTTCCCAAAAATTTTTCATTTCCTTTATCTTTCTGAAGATGCCACAACGAAATATGAAAACGAAAAAATCTTAATTTTTTTTTTTTTGGATAAAAATTTTGCATTTACTGATTTTAAAATTCCTGAAGATTGCCACCCAATAGTGTGGCAGAAAGTAACATTTGTTTAATTTTTAGTTAATATAAAAACCTTTGGTTAAAAAAATTATTTACAAAATCTCTATTTGATTTGAAATATTTTTTGTTTTACAAACATTTTTCATTTCCCCCCCTGAACATGCCACTTACTCGTGTGGACAAATATTAAAAATTAAATTTTTAAAATATTTTTTTTACCAAATTTTTCCATGTATTAATTGCTCTTTTGCTTAAGATGCCACCCAAATGTGGCGAAAAAATGGGCTTAAAAATAAAATTTATATAATTTTTATATAAAGACTTTGTGTTTAAAAAATTATTTATTTATTTTATTTTTATTATTAGAAAAAAAAATAAATAAATATACTTTTGATTTAAAAATATTTTTTTTCGCAAAATTTTTTTATTTGATTTATTTTGCTGAAGATGCCACTCAATAGTGTGACGAAATATTAAAACGCAAAAATCTTATTTTTTTTTTGATAAAAATTTTGCATTTACTGATTTTAATTTTTTTAAAGATTGCCACCCAATAGTGTGGCGGAAAGTAACAGTTGTTTAATTTTTAGTTAATATAAAAATCGTTTTGCTAAAAAAATTATTTACAAAATATTTATATGATTTTAAATATTTTTTGTTTTTCAAAAAAAAAACATGCCACCCAATCGTGTGGCCAAAAATTAAAAATTAAATTTTTAAAATATTTTTTTTAACAAATTTTTCCATGTATTGATTGCTTTAAAAAAAAATGTTGATAATTGTTCTTTTCCTTAAGATGCGAAATAATGGATTTAAAACTAAAATTTATGTAATTTTTATATTAAGACTTTGTGTTTAAAAAACTATTTATTTAATTTTTATTATTACGAAAAAAAATAAATAATTATATATCTTGATTTAAAATATTTTTTTTTCATTTCATTAATGGTGGCAGTAAGATAAAAAATAAAAAATCTTAAAATATTTTTTTTTTATTGGATAAAAATTTTTCATTTACTGACGGATTTAAAAAATTATATACAAATTTTTCTTTCCTAACGATGCCAAAAAATTAAATTTGTTTAAATTTTTTTTTTTTTATAAATATTAATATTATTTTTTAGTAATTAATTTTAAGCACTAGCTCTTATTTAATAAAAAATTTTTAAAAAACTTTATTTTTTATTATCTTTTCAAAATTTCGCCACACCGTTGGTTGGCATCATCAGGAAAAACCAACGGTGTGGCGAAATATCGAAAGGATAATAAAAAATAAAGTTTTTTAAAAATTTTTTATTAAATAAGACCTAGTGCTTAAAATTAATTACTAAAAAATATTAAAAAAGGTTAAAGAATTATAACTATTATCTAGTAATATTATTTCTATCAAATCTTAATCTTAATCTTTTAAACGGTCCTTTAAATTACAATGATTTATTTTTTTCTCGATATTTCGCTTTCCTCTGGAAAACTTCTACAGGAAATTAATATTTATATTTTTCAAAAACCAAAATTATAATTTCCTGAAGAAGCTTTTTACAGGAAAGCGAAATATCGTTATAATTTAAAGAACCGTTTAAAAGATTAAGATTTAATAGAAATAAAAAAAGGTCGAATAAAACTGAAAATATTAATATTATTAATATAAATTATAAAAAAGGTAAATGCTTAATCATTAACGCTTAATCCTGCAGAAAAGATTAAACATTCTTTTACAAAATGTTTTCTTTATTTAAAAAGACTGTTTCAATGGTTAATTAAAAACAATTAATATAGATTTAACACCACAAAATTCGTATCCATGCTTCTAAATGTTTTGTTAATTTAAATATATTAGAAAAAAGCAAAACGGAAAGTTATAATGAAATATGGAAAATAGCCACAACTCGATAGTTGAAATGGTTTCTCACAAAAAACAAATATTCCACTATAACATAATTTTTTTTAGATAAAAAGTTAAATTAAAAAAAAAAACATAATGTTTCACATAACTTAAAATCACAATTTGCATACCAAACTGATGGTAATTTCATTAAAACTTAAACAGTAATTTAATATAAATAAAAACCAAAAATTGAGAAATAAAATAAAAGCTCAATAAATTTTATTTCTTATTTATAAAAAATAAAGCCCTACAAAGTTGCAATAATTTTTTTTACAAATTCTTAAAAAATATATATTTTCTATTTTTGGTATGTTGTAGCTGTGGCAGGTTTTAAAATAGATTATTAAAAAACCGCAAGTCTATTTAATGTTTAAGAAACTATTTTTTTCCAGATATTCTGTTTAAAGAAAAAAAAAATAAATAAAAACAGTGCCTTAACAAGCTATGCCCAACAGATAAACTTAGTGTTAATTATGGTACATTGTATGCTATTTGTATAGCTGGCAGTCCAACATTTTTTAACGTACAACATTATCAACTCGAATGTATGGTGTGTTGTTGTTGTTGTTGTTACGTTGAGTTTTATTTTAAAAATCAGACATCTTTTTAATTCTAAATGTAGAAAAGTAGCATGTGACGACTTGTTTTGTTGTCTGCCTATCGGTGCTATTTAATGACTAAGTATTCCGCTGTCTCTGTCAAGGGAATAAAAAAATGTCTACGTCAAAAAAAAAAACAAAAAAAACAAAAATATATTAAAGAAATGACTGTTTCGGTCTGTATGCTTTTACAGTTAGCACATGGAAGCTATAAAAAAAAACTCACAGTATTTCATGAATGAAAGCATATGCTCTTCACCTGTTGGTTTACAACAACAACAATAATAGCAACATCGAAACAACAAATACAAATATCTCAAAAATAATAAAAAGAAAAGAAAGAAAATATTAAGTTATGCAAAAGTGTTACTTAAATATAACGCCACCTTTTCTTCACTTCACGCACTAGATTTGTTGTTTTTCCGCCGATATAGTTTTGAGTGTTGCGTGAGTAAGCAGTTTGTCTAAATGATTGTGATTTATTTCCTGGCAACAGCAACACTATTTGGCAGCGCGATAATTTCTTGTAGCTGTGACAGAATTTAAAAACTTTTTATGAAAATGTGTGTTGTACAATTTTTAGAATAAACATACATACCAACATACATATGTATGTACACTCATCCATACACACACACACACCCAATAAAGTGGCTGTGTGTTTTTTTAAATTTATGATCTTGTTAAAATGTCATTATGTTCTAGATAATTTTGTATTCAGTTACTAAGGAAATTGCAACTTTGAAATTAAAAAAAAATGAAATTGAGTTTTAAATCCAAAAATTATTTTTTTTATATCATTTTGTTCACTCAAAGTTGCTGAAAGAAAATAATTATCTTTTCTTTTTTATGTGCACAAATGGTGAATGTGTAGCATGTTGTAGATAGAATTCTGTTGCCAAGAACTGTGCACAGAAATACACACCTAATTAATTTTTTGTTTTTGTTTTCATTGTTTTTTTGTTTTTTTGTTCATATAAGTTAATTTTGTTGTTAGTTGACAAATTAAACTAAAGTTGTGCAGACAACAAAAAAAAAAAATATGAAAAAAATTATTTGAAATTCATTAAAGAATGTCAAGTATTAAGTCGTTTAGCCGATAAGATTATTAAGAGGTATGTGCTGTTATCAAATCAATCTTTAAAAATATTAAACACACACACACACACATGCACATACTAGCGTTTGTCGCCATAATGAATGAAGATATCAATATCAATGAAAGTATGAATGCCTGCTATCTTAGATCTCTTATCAAAGAATCCTAAAAATCGAACAACAACTTATTGCGAAAAAATTGATATAATTTCTTTAATAACTAAATTTTCTTTTAATTATTTTTATAATTTAATTATTTTATTTCTTTTCTTTTTTTTGTTGTTGTTTTTACAGAAAATGAATCTACAGCTTTTATTACTGGCCCTGCTGGTATGTGCCAGAATTTCTAATTCTGAGTCAAGAGCCATTGATGATGTTGACAATTCCATAGAGATTGGCAGTCATGAAAATACCCAGTCCTCAAATTCGTTATTGGCTCGCAGCCGCTTTAGCCAGGATTGGGTTAAATTTTCAAAAAGTCCCCCAATCAAGATTCTACAAAGTTTTGGTTCACCTGTGGAAATATCTTGCGAAGTAATGGGCTCTCCACTACCCACCATTCAGTGGGTTGTGGGAAATATTCCCCTGTCCGAGGTAAGTTATGTTAACAATTATAAAAAAAAGAAATTAAACTTAAAATAAGTTCCTATAGCAAATATAATTTTGACGGATCGCAGACGCTTTAAAATTGAATAATTTTGAACAAATTTGAGGTTAGAAAGTAAATTGGCCTAAAACACAGGCCTTATTTACCAACTTCAGTTTAACAACTACATGTGTAATGTAGAAATATGGGAATTAATAATGGATATGATTTCGACATAATATTCACCTCTAACATGTGTTAGGAAACCTCCGTTCTCTTCACCGCCGCTTATCTCGTCTATGAAGCACCGAATTTCATCTTTTAAGGCGTCACTTATTTGTGGATTGTTCACGTAAGCTACGTCTTTCAAATAACTCCAGAGAATTTAATTCAGCGGCGAGGTGGCCAACTAAAATCCTTAAATAAAGATATTGCGTTTCTCCTGTAATAACTTAATTGTCTTGCTGAAACCATAGGTCACTGATACCAACATTAGTTCCCCTACCCGGCGGCACATTATAAGTCTTTATAGATTGCACAACCATCTAGACTTGTGTCTTTAGGGGGTTAATGAGAGCCCAGTCCCCTTGAAGGCTATTAGGAGCCAACTGGACAATCCACTATATTTCCACGGGAATCGGTAAAGCCCCAGAGTTCCGCTATTTGTCTCTTTAGACATTTAGCTGTTCCCTGACTGATTATTGAGGTAGGTTCTTCGGAAGTATCGTGGTGGCTGTGTGTTTCGAGGCCCTCGTTTGAGTTTGTGGGACATATCATTCACAATGAACACAATCAATGGTCCAGGTCCAGTGAGTATGAATGCCGTCGTGTTCTTAATTATATTAAGCTTCATGCGCTCTGGACCACGAGTTGGATAGTCACCAACTATTCAGCAAGGAGTGAAGGCTGCGGCCTACTCCGGGCTTTTGAAGCTGCAACTAGGAGTGACCGGAGGATATACGTATCAGAAGGCCTTCTAGCGCGAGGATGGCGCTACATACCACCATGATAATGATCCACCATCTAATTAGGGCCCCCGGCCAGGTGCAGATGTAAATTTTATCGCGTCATACCAACATTAGCCAATTGTGGCGACAAAAAATTAGTCATCATGGTTTGATAGCGCAGAGAATACACGGTGACAACGTTTCCTTGCTCATTTTTCTATAAAAATACAGAACGATGAAGCTGCCTGATCACAAACGGCACTATACAATCACTTTCTTTGGAAGTAATAGTTTTTCGAGGAATGTTTGAATGTTTTTGCGAGTCCCATATGCGATAATTTTGTTTTGTTTGCATAAGCGCCTAAATGAAAAAAATGCCTTGTTTTCGTGCAGGTTTTCAAACAGAGGCTGGTAGGCTTTAAGTCTTAAACGAGTTGAACTTTATAAGCGTGAAGAGATGACGGTCTATATGCAAAATGATGCGCAAAGTGCCTCTAGTGATGCCCAATTGTTACGAACATCGATGAGTGGATGTTTCAGGCTCATTCTCAACACTTTGCTGTACAACAAAGTTGGTTTGTTTGTTATTATTGTCGCCGATAGGTTGCACGAATGATGGTTCTCTGGAAATTTGCGTGGGTCGTGGAAAAAATTCTAAAAGCAACTGCAACGACAAGGTTGGGAGGGCAAGATAGTGATCAAATACCATCTTATTTATAGTGATGTTTTCATGTTTCATTGTTGATGTCGTTTGATAGTTTTTTTTTTTTTGTTTGTGTTACGAGGCTGGCGAGAAGGATCAAAACCACCTAAAAAATACTAACCAGAGCTTAATGAGAACCTCGCTTAGTTGAGCGGTCCATAAAACCATAACGAATGGCGCCCGAATCGATCAGCAATCGTACAAAGCAAATGGCAACAAATGAGCCTGATTATAAGGATAAATTGCTTGAACTTTGTGAAGTGATACAGTGGTAAATTTGAGCAAGAGTGTAACTTTCTGTGATTAAAATTTTCCAATTTTTTACGAAATAAAATTCTTCAATTCTTGTCATTCAATCATTTGACAGACAATTTACTTTCTAACCTCAAAATTTGCCGACCCGTTACTTAATTTTAATGTCTCTCTCGCTCTCTTTTTCTTTCATTCATTCCCTCTAAAACTATTATTTTTGGATATTTCAGATTGAAACTATCGAATCGAATGTTATCTCTGAAGTAAGTTCTAGTGCGATTGTTAAAGTACGCTCTGTACATATCATCGACCATATGTTGAGCGAACCACGCACCTACACATGTGTGGGACATGCCGGTTCCAAAACTATTTATGCTTCCACTATTGTCTATCCAGCATCAGACCTTAAGGATTTGTTACAAGTTCAGGAAAAACCTTTTGTGGGACACTCTAAGCCACGCATCGTCTATAATGAAAGAATGCATTTAGATTTAGAGGGATCGAATGTAGTGTTGCCCTGTAGAGTACATGCCCGCCCGAGAGCCGAAGTATTCTGGATGAATGGTGAGGGAAATTTGATTGAGCAAAATCAACGTTATAAATTGTTACCTTCGGGAGATTTACTGATAGCCGACTTAAAGTGGGAAGATATGGGCACCTATAAATGTATAGCTCGCAATGCGATGGGAAAAGATACAGCCGACACTTTCATTTATCCAGTAAAAGTAAGTTTTGTTTTATATAAATTTTTTTTTAACTTTTTTATATTTGCAACGAAGTTTTTACAAATATCTTTTTTACTTTTATTTTTATTTTAGAAAGACAAATAAATTATTCTAATGGATCTTTAAGAAAAAAGCAAGAAGTTGAAATACGACCTTAATTTGGCTGGAAATTGAAAGCAAGCGATAAACAAAAGAATGAAATAAAATAGTTCCTGTTATTAACTAAAGAATCTTTTGAAAAAAAAAAACTAAAAACAAAAAAAAAACAAAAAACAAAAACAACTATTAATAATCAAGCAAAAATATTTATTTGTTTTGAATAATTAATAATATACAAATACAACGTAGTTTAAGCAAATTTTTACTTCTAGACAGATGCCGGCAATCTCCTAGAAATGCCAAACAACTATTAATCTATCGAATAATTAACTTTATTGATTTCCATTTTTATATTCATTCATTATTAATTTTATTTATTTTAAAGCAACAACAACAATGCCTTATCAATTAAAAAAAACATTTCATATAATTTTTACTTTTTATTTTTTATTTTTACTCCCAGATTTATTATTCTTTTTTTTTTTGTTAATTTATAAAATTATTTGGCCGTTACTTAAATCCAAATGAAAAATTTAACATTTTCTCTAACATGTTAATTTATTTATGTTTGTACTTAATTAAGTTTTTAATACAATAATTTAAGTATTTAATTATAAAAAGAAAATAATCAGGTTTTTGTTTTTAAATTATAATAATAATAATAATAATTTATAAAAAGAATGTTGCATTTGATTTGTGAATTTCACCACCTCATAATTTAAAGAAATTAAGCAAATTTATTTTTATCATTTTAAGGACTGTAAAACGAAATCAAAGGCAGTTATTTATTTTAGTTTATTTTGAATTGATTATTTTTTTTTATTCAAATTTTTAAAAATACTGGGACGACAGTATTTTATTTTTAATTTTCTATTTTTTTTAATTTTTTCGTTTACTTTATATCGAACTGATTGTGTCTTATTTTTTATGGTTTTAACTTTATTAACTTCTTTATTTAATAATTTATAATTAAATTTTAAAAATAAAGATTTATGTTGAATAAAATATAAAGTTTGTATACTAAAAACACAAAAAACAAAAAAAAAAAAAACAAAAAAATAAAAAAACAAAAAAAAAAAAAAAAATTTATAAAATAAAGTAACAATTTGCAATTGGATAACAATTATTTATAAAAATGTAAAAAAATAAGTGTTTTATTAAGTTACCATTTGCTGTTCGTTATGTTGGCATCTTGGTGTCATGCTTTGGATGCTGCGTCTTGCTTCTCTCTCAACCATTTTATCTTAGAGGATCTCCTAAAATTATTGCTACCCATATAAAACCGAATTAATTTTTCCTAATTCTGGGATTCGGGATATCGAAATTTTAAGGTTTTTTTCGGGTATTCTTCATTTTTGTATTTTTTCATGGGAAACGGAAAAATTACTTGACGGTTTGCTGCTGTTCAGCAAATCACTCGATTGAAAGTACAGGCAACCCTTTTATAACGGGATACTTCTGCAAAGTGTTTTCGCTTTATTAACACGGTGTGCAAAATTTTTTTTTAACTAGCTCTACTCTGCGCGAGTTTCTACGCCACCAACTGAAAGGTTTTTCAACAAGAAGTTTGTTTCCTTAAACAAATAATTTAGATTAAGATGATAAAAAAAAATTTTTTTGTATTACGAAGAGAAAAGTTCGGCAATTACGATATCCGACAAATGTCGTTTTAAATACGTCACGGATTTTGAGTTTTAAGCGATAAAATTGATTCGATTGTTTTGTTTGAATTATCCGTTCAAATAAATGCGAGCTTCGTCGCTAAACAAAGCTCGTTTTGGGAAAATCGAAATCGTCGGCAATCTTGTTTTGGGCCCAATTTGCTCAATTTGAAAACGGTTTTTAGGTAAACTGTTGCCGAAAAAATGCATGTTAAAATGCCAAACCAACTTAAACATAAATCATTTGACAGCTGACGAAATGGGCGCCAGTTAAAAAATGGTGTTGTCAACTTCAAGTTGTATACACTTTTAACACTTTCTATACAAATAAAACTTTTTTTTTATACAATTTTGTTTTTAGAACTGGAAGTTCAATCGGGTTTAAAGACACCCAGAATTTTATATGACCAAAAATGATTTTGGGGATATATTCTTTTTAGACATCCAATAATGGGCTTAATTAATATCTGTACCACAGAAAGTCTATGAAAGAAAGGCCTCCACAATCATCAGATTATTTTTATACATGAGGCTGTGATAGACATTAAATGAAACATACTCCACTTTGCACTTTGTTTCATCTTGTTTTTTGCAAATGAAAGTTAGTTATACTTACTTGATTAAATTTGTTTAATGACAATATTTTATACTTTTGATTTTTTGGCGAAAATAACAACAATTGATTGTTTAAAATTTATTTCGTGTATGATAATTGAAATATATGTATTTCATACACTTTAGTGACTCTGGTTAAAATATTAATTGTTTACAGTGTATGTGTAGGTGAATGTGTAATTGAATTTTTTAATAATTTAATTCAAAATAATTATAAAATTGTTAATATTAAAATACATAATCAATTTTTGCATTTAACAAATTGCATTGATTTTTAATTAATAATTTCAATTTATAAATATTTTTTTGTTTTATTATTTTTACTTTTAGTTTATAGAAAATAAATATTTGATTTTTTTTATTATAAATAAATCTGTTAAATCTACACATATAAATACGATATTCAATTTTGTAAATATTTATTAATAAAATTAAAACAAATACCAGCAAATTATTAAAATTATTAAGACAATTTAAAAATGTTAACAAGGTGCGCTTTAAATTAATAAGGTTACTTTTGCTATATTGCTTAATCGTAGCAGAAGCAGAAATAACAATGCAACAATTGAAACGAAGAAGACATGTTCAACCTCCAGTAAATTAGGATTCTGAAATTTATACAGTGGAATTGAATTTAAATTGGGGCTATTCTGCGTTTCGATTCGAATCGAAATTTGCTCCGCCTGGCAGCTTTGGTATTCTGCATTACGATCGGAGCTCCGTTTTTCTCAGTTGCTTTTTTGTTAACGGAGGGGGGGTTCTTCTTTATCAGTGTTTTTTAGTTAAAAATTTTAAAAATGTAAGTAGAAAATGAGATAAAATGTTCAGAAACGATAAAAAATCATTTAAAATTATTTTTAATTAATTTATTTAATTCAATTAATTGTTTTTTGTTTTAAATTTGCTAATTTTTGTACCCGAATATGATGTGTTTTTTATGTGTTACAGGTCAAAAACAACAACACCGCAGCAGTATGAAAAATTGGCAAATTTAATGGCATCTAAATCAGACATTGAATGTGGATACCACTAGCGATCACAGGAAGAAGTGGCAGTATTCTGGAGAAAGTTGCAGCAGTCCTCAATGCACTAGGTCCTCCAACAAAAAATGCTTCTTTTTAATTATGTATACTTTAACTTTTTGTATTAAATTTTACATTCGTTTATGAAAATGATAACAAACTTAATTATTTTGCTATTTCAATTCCACATTCCACAGTGATGCTATTAATTTTGTAAACATTGTTGTCTTCTTCTTTTTCTTTCGATTTCGTTTTTCTTCAGAATATCAATTTTCAATCGCAACGGAACTGAATGCGGAGACTTGATCGAAACGCAGAATAGGGGTGAATGTCTTAAACAGATCACTTTCTACACTTATTTTATTCGATGGGAATAACTTTCCATCCGCTTTCTTTCGAAAAATGTATTCTTTTTTAAGAAAAATAAGCAGTAAAAATTGAAAAGCAAACCACTTTAAAAATTAAAATGATTTAAATTTGCTTAAACTTGATCCTTTACCTAGAAAGTAATCGCAATAAAATAGAAAATAAGTAATTAAATCGCTAACTTTCCTATTTTACTCTCAAAAAATGCTGAGTATTTTTAATTGTTTTTTTGTTTTCGAAGACCGCTAGAACACAGTGTTAAACGAACTGTCAAACTACCCTGCTCGCTTGATTGACATATGTACGCCGTGTGGGCAAATTTGAGATTAGGAAGTAAATTGTCTGTCAATTGATTAAATACCAAGAATTTATTTAGTAAAAGGTTGGGAAATTTTAAGCATGGAACGTGACACCCTTAAACAAAGGATTTAAATTATGAAAATTTACCACTCAAAATGATGGTAATTTGAGCAGGTTTTTTCGTAATCCGCCTCGCTAAATTCGAGGCTCACGTTATTCTGGCTGACAATAGACCAACAACAATATGCTGATAAGTTTTCCCGTGTTTAGTTAAATTAAACCGCAGGCTCTAATCCTGGTGGTGTCCTTCTGTAAATTACTTTAACTTTCAGCTTTGCAAATATTCTTCCCCCTGGAGCTCAAAAACTTAAGTTTTCCGGGAAGCAATTGAGAGAGCTATGATAGTAGCTACATGCAATTGCTAGCTGGCATCGTTTATGGTTTGGCTCACAGTGGCCCGTAGTGAAATTTAACTCTGCACTGTCCAGATAAGCGAATGTTTCTTGCAAAATTTTCTACAACGAACAATCTTCTGCCGACTTCCTAGAGGTGAATATTCATATACCGTTATTAATTCCGATATTTTCACTTTAAATTTAAATATCAATAAAACTAAAGATGTGAAAAAAAGGCGTGTGTGTGTTTTGAGGCAATTTACTTCCTAACCTTAAATTTGTCCACTCTAGGGAAAATTATGATGATGAATAGATTGATGCTTGAACAATACCATCAAATTATTTCGATTTAAACTGAAAGTCACTATCAATTCAAATTATAAATTATTCAGTAAAAGGATAATATTTGGCCAAACGGCTTTGTTTATGAACAAAATTAAATTAACGTCCAGCATTTGATGCGATTTACATGCTGTTGAATGATATTTCTTTAAAATTAAAGCCAAGGGGCTGGTATTGCAATCGATATAGATCGTTGCCGCATCATAATAAATAGTATTCTGTTAGAAATTGCTAATATTTGTGACCGATTACGATATGGGCGAGATGTGATTTTAGCAGGATGGCGCTACGAGCCCACTGTCGTCAGATTGAAATCAAAATTCGGCGATAAGTTAATTTTTCTAGAAATGGGCATATTTATCAATTAGCCTTCAAAGTCATGCAATTTAACACTTCTCGTTCATTTCAAGAAAAGGACATATTTATCAATTAGCCTTCAAAGTCATGCAATTTAACACTTTTCGTTCATTTCAAGAAAAGGACATATTTATCAATTATCTTCTAACATCGTAAAATTTAACACCTCTCGATTGTTTTTCGTGGGGTGACGTAAAGTCATACTGCTGTTAAACCAACAACAATTGATGCCAATATTTTTCGCGCGATTCATGACACACGAGTACGGTTAGCAATGCTCGATAAAGGCTATATGCCTAAAAACATTTTTAAATGTTTTGATGCAATGCTTTGATCATCATTTGAATAGAAACACTTTCTGTACATATAAAACTTTTTTTTTATACAATTTTGTTTTTAGAACTGGAAGTTCAATCGGGTTTAAAGACACCCAGAATTTTATATGACCAAAAATGATTTGGGGATATATTCTTTTTAGACATCCAATAATGGGCTTAATTAATATCTGTACCACAGAAAGTCTATGAAAGAAAGGCCTCCAAAATGATCAGATTATTTTTATACAAGAGACTGTGATAGACATTAAATGAAAGCGTAATATTGAATGATAGTTGAGAAACGATCTTGGAGTTCTTTGTAGTTACTTTAATTTTTATGTGTTACAGGTCAAAAACAACAACGCCGCAGCAGTATGAAAAATTGGCAAATTTAATGGCATCTAAAGTATACATTGAATGTGGATACCACCAGCGATCACAGGAAGAAGTGGCAGTATTCTGGAGGAAGTTGCAGGAGTCCTCAATGCACTTGGTCCTCCAACAAAAAATGCTTGAGAACGAATTTGTGTGATCGCAAAGAAGAAACGCAAACAAATAAGTTCGATGCCCACCGCGGCTATTTTAACGGCGGCAGTAATCGAGTGCATGTTACTTTGGTTCTTTCACCGTCATCCGCCAAGACACATTGGACGCAGTTGGCGGCTGGCGACGACGAATTTATGGCGTGTGTGTATTTTTGAAGTAAACAATATTTACGTAAATGCGATACCCCATATAATATCAAAACACAGCGCACAAAAAAATTAATGCATGAATAGACAAAAATTCATTCAAGTCGATTCAGTCATATGTAGTTGCAGTGTAGTTGAATAATCTGGATACCGACTGCAGCGTCATCTGCCGGGCTGGTGTGTGAATGTAAACCATCCAAGGTGGCACCCAAACGCATGCAAGAAAAATTTATTCAGTGACATACACACGTACCGTAGAATTATATACATAAAGAAGATTTGTATGGGAGCTACCACGCGTCTTCATCAAATCCCGCCTATATTTGCAGCAGAACTTAAAATATGTTCACTCAACCGAAATACCAAATTCTGTTTAAATACCGTTAGCAAGAGCAGATTTATTGGAATCTTAATTTCTGGTTTGTATGGGAGATACCACGCCCCTTTGTACAATCCCGCCCATATTTGCAGCAGCACTTAAAAAATGCACACCAAACCGATGTACTAAATTTTGTGGAAATATCGTTATCAGGAGCAGACATAATAGATTTTTAATTTGTGGTTTGTATGGGAGGTACCATGACCCTTTGCCCAATTGGACCGAATTGTTAATCTAAACCACCCGGGGCGCCACCCAAACGCATACAAAAAAATGTATGCAAATCGGTCTAGCCGTTTAGGAGGAGTTCAGTCACAACACACGTACAGTAGAATTATGTATAAACATAGAAATTTGAGTTGTCAACACTTTTTTAACTGGCGATCATTTTGTCAGCTGTCAAATGATTTATGTTTAACTTTGTTTGGCATTTTAACATGTGTTTAAATGAATTACCTGGTGTACGTCAAACAAATCATACTAATCGTACGTTGCACTCATCAGATCGTCAGCAATCAGCGCGAGTATCTAAACATCGTTCCCCACGTAATCGCCAAGTTCAACCAAGACGTGGTATAACTGATCAACCTGCTGTCCGCAACCGCGATTTGTCTACCACCTCTGCCAACCCGAAACGGATTCTAGAAGGCGCTTTGAAAGCCCTACAACGTTTACAAAAATCCCTATAATTTATTGGCCATTCTGGCCAAGGGGCCCAGCATGTTTAAATGAATTAATATATTGAATTTCTATATTTTTGTATTTTAAGCGACTTTCAAGGAAGTAAGATTTCTAAAAGTAATTGGTCTCAAAGCGCGGTTATTGTGATTTCTTTTCCAACGTCAGCTTAACGAAAACCAACAGACCAAAGGAAAATCGGTAAAAAAAAATGTACTTTATAAAATGTTAGCGTTCTTGCTGGCTGACTCGCAACGTGGAAAGATCGTTTTTGAATTATCATTGCTGTATTCTTATTTCATAAATTAAAGGAAAAATTCTTACTCATTAATTGAAGAAAAACCAAATTCTTACTCAATAAGCAAAAGGAAAATTTTGTAAGTAGAATTGCGGATCCCACTAAAGTTTAGTCAACTATAAATTTTAAAATTTCCCCATCCCTCCTGCAATGGTACGAGATTGTTACCAATCAACTATTTCTGTCTCCAGAAATAGTCTCTCAGAGGGTTTCGACTGCATTTGGCACAACGCATTGTATATTTTTCTGAATGTATAATCTGCATATTCGGCATACATATGTAAGTTTGTACATTCGATATACATGTGTCTATCTGTACATTTAAAACCCCCCAAATTTACACAACATGAGTAGACTGACCCTTAACAACGCTTCCAATTGTGCACATTTATTTTGAAAATCATGGATCTGTTGGGAATACGATCAATATAATCGCCATCAGAACAAATAATTAGATTTACTAAAGGAACATTTTTGTTTACTGCATTTACTTTAAATAAAAATACGCATCCACTGCATTCAGAAGAAGTCATTGCTGCTGCAGAGCTCAGTGTAGAAAATGTATAAAAATAAAAAAATAAATTATTTTATTTTTAATATTACGATGCATAAGTAACTTTCAGAAAAGTTTTATCAAAATTTTATCACATACCAATTTTAAATGAACAATTCTTTATATTAAATTTTTTAAGAAATTATTTTTGCGAATAATTTTTGTTTTATTTGTTTAGAAATAAAACATATTAGAATGTTTAGAGATATTACGTTACGTTACTTTTATGACGAGACATTATAACAACTCGGTGATAATTGGTCTCATTATTTTGTGAATTAATTATGAACAATATTTTAGCAACCTTATCATTTTAGAGGTCACCTTGGATTAAATTAATCATAAATAGGCTGTGTCAACTTATTTTATTTTGTGTAACATTTTCAAAGGAATGACATAAATGTATATGACATGCGGAATGTTAGTTTTTTTTTATTGAAAAAACAAAAAAAAAGGTCAAATACTTTTATTAAAACTTAAAAATTGACATGGAATTTGATGAGTCAGGACGGGTTAATATTTATTTTATTTTATTTTACTTTAACAAGTGTTTAATATTTATATATAAAATAAATATTTTACGTATTTTGTTTATTTTTTGCCTTTTAAATTAAATATTGTTTGATAAGAACCAACTTAGTAAATCTTTAATTATTAACTTTTATTAATTGTTAACACAAGTAACATACTTATATTTGTATTTTTATTACTTAATACTTATAACTATATATATTTATATATATATATTTTTTTTAATTACATAAATATATATTTTTAAATAAAATAATGACAGACAATCATTATCATTATCAGACATCTTACTGACTCATTAATAAAATAAATGGGGGACTTTTTAAATTAATTGAACAAAAATTGATATTTGTTAAAACGAAATTAAATATTTTTAAATTTTTAATAATTATTTTTTTTTTCGTAATTCAAACAAGTTTATAATTTTTTTAAAATTAATATTCATAAAATTTTTTGTTTTATTATTTTATCAATTCAAATTTTATATTCTACACAGGGATGATTATTCCTGATGAATATGAAAAAAAACACAATTTTCATGTTTTTCAATTAAAGATTATTATGCCATAGAAAAACCCCCAATAGGTTCACACATAAACACAAACGAATAACAAGCATGCTCGTAAAAGGATTAAGGTAGGAAGAAAGACGAATGAAAAGGTAGAGACATATTAATGCAATAGCACGAAGTGAAATACGAACAAGACGAACTATATAAACACAGCTGAGTCCCAATTTACATTGGACGATTTTTGTCGCTGCAATTCTTAGTTTGTCGTTGTAAATAATGTGTATAAAGAGAATAGTGGTAGAGTTCCTCTCTTTCCCCCTCCATTCTCTTTACACATATAATTTACAACAACAAACTAAGAATTGCAGCGAAAAAATCGTCCAATGTATATTGGGACTGACAATAGAACGCAACAGGTATAAAGAGAAACACTGAAGATGGCAAATAGCCGAAACCAAATTTGACGAGGGTCGACGTAAAACCGTACCCATAAAAATAAAAATTTTCATGCACTTCAAATTTTTTTGTTCTTTCACGTAAAATTTATTAACAAATTTTTTCTTGAAATTAATTTCTCTTAAATTCGATAGACAGCTGTACCATCAATGCATATTGAAGGACAGAAATAGAAATAATTTTACATTCATGCCTGAAGTAAAGACAAAATAGATAACGATTTATAATTTTCAAAATTATGAATCGAACTTTTTTAGTGTTATAATCATCTTGTGTTACATCAACAGATGATGCTTTATTTCGTTGATATTATAAGCTAATCTATAGTATTTGAAATTTATAACTTCGATTCTGGACCTTAATCCTTATTAATTGAATGAAATACTGAATGATAATAAGAAACTACTTGATTTTGTTTTGTTAATGATAATTTCTATTTTATCGTAAATCGCTGTAACCCAATCTCCTTACCGAAAGATTTCCGAAAACCTATCTGTTTAATTTCTAATTTCTTTTTATTTATTTACTTCATTGAATTTTATTATGTTTATTTTAATTTTATTTGTTTAATTTTTAATAGTTTACTTCACTGAATTGCATTTGTATATATTAATTATATTTAAACAAATTTTTAAATGATCATAAAATTAAATATTTTAATTTTTAATTCGAATTTTAAAATTTTCAATTAATTATTTTAAGCCAGAAAAATAGTTTTGGTTAAACGATTGTGGCTGCCAAAAGGTGACTCTTACTTTTTCCCGCCGCTCTGCCTTTTATATTCTCTTCCTTTGAAAAAAAAACCCGCCAGTTTTGCAATTCAGCGACAGTGTTGCCATCGTGGTATATTTTGTCCATAAACATGGACACCATCCATTGGGAGCGATAAGTTTAGGACTACATCATTTTGTTTCAGTAAAATTAACTACAATTTGTTAAACGAACTCCTATTCAATTCTAACTATAATGATGGATGATGGGAAATTAAATGAGTTTTTATTTTATTTTTACACAAATCATTTTTATTTTAATAAATTTCTTTGAATGTATTGGCGTTATCAAAGGAACCGAAAGTCCTATTGACTTGAATTTTAAGTATTAAGTAAATAAACTCCTTGTATTATATGTGATAGTTTGGTTTATCAAAACTATAAGCCCCCGGGGGCACATATATATGGTCTTTGGAGAAAGGGAGCGCAGTCCCCTGAAGTCAGCAGGGGTACAACTGGAAAATCCACTTTATTTCCATGGGAATCAGTAAGCTCGCAGAGTTCCGTTATTTGTCTCTTTAGACATTTAATTATTCTCTGGGTGATTATTGAGGTTGGCCCCTATATGGGAGTATCGTGGTGGTTGTGGTTTCGCGGCCCCATATCAGTTCTATTGTTTAATATGGTGGCCAGGATCATTTCGCCGTTAATGACACGCTAGGTTAATGATCCAGTCCAGTGAGCATGCTAGACATGTGTTCTGGACAGGAGTTGGAAAGTCTCCAACTCTTAAGCAAGGAGTGATAATTTGCAGCCCTGCTCTGGAATCATCGAAGTTGCAACTAGAAAGTTCTGTTGCATAGTATTATAGCTTCGGCTTCCTAGGACGAGCATGACGTTCCAAATTATGCAGTGGTTTGCTCCACCATCTGATTAAGGCTTCATGGCCAGGCGCGGATGTAAATTGAATCACACAGTTATCAAAACTATATTATTAAATTATAATTTTGCATGATTTGTGTCTGCGCAGTAGATTTTCAAACACGTTATTGCGAAAGTAAACACAATTTTCCAAAATAAATATTAAAATATAAATTTATGTTCGGCCATGCTGAAAACTTTGACACCTACATCACCACGTTAAGAAGAAAGACATCACGAACTTTTCTGGAAAAATTAACAATTTAGTTGATATTTATTTTATAAGAAAATGTTTGCATGGATCGTTGCAAAATCGTTAATTTCAAAAAATAAGAAGAATAAACTGTACAAAATTATAAAAAATCAGGATCCTTTGTTGACTCTACTAAATACTCTTCTACACGAGCACAATATAATTTATGAAACTTGATTCTGTTGCATTTGATGATGAACTAACAATAAACAAATTTTTTGCTGACTTTCTTTCCAACAACATATTCTGATGAACAATATGATGAAACTTTTGCTTATCCTTTTCTTGAGTCATCAATTTTGGATACATATATTCCGCCTATGGTTGTAGTATCTGTATTTAATTATCTAATATTAATCAAAATTTTATTACATCCGGATTTTATATGAACAATTCTTTATATTAAAATTTTTAATAGATTATTCGTTTGTTTGTTTGTTTGTTTACAAATAAATCATATTAGAATGTTTGGAGATATTACGTTACGTTACTTTTATGACGAGACAATATAACAACTCGGTGATAATTGGTGTCATTATTTTGTGAATTAATTATGAACACTATTTTAGCAACCGTATCATTGGCATCCCGCGTTCTCTTCTCATCAATTGTGCAAAACAGCTCCTATATCGTATACTTTTAAAATATCAAGTAAATATGGTTATTTTCCAACATTCTGGAAAGATTCATGTATAATTTCATGGTTCAAATCCGGCTGTAAAAGTAATATCGCAAATTATAGGGCCATTGATAAGCTTAGTACTCTGCCTAAACTATTTGAAAAAATTTGTACGAATCAAATTTGTCATCAAGTGTCACCAATTGTATCGCCTGCTGAACATGGTTTTCTAAAAGTTTAATCAACAATTACAAATCTCTTATATTTTACAACTGTTATTAATTGGGGATTTGTTAAAAGAAAGCGGACTGATGTTATATACACTGACTTTAGTAAAGCCTTTGAGACAAGGTCAATCATAAGCTTTTGTTATACAAGCTTAATTGTATGGGATTTAAACTTGACTCTTTAAGATGGATTTTCTCTTATTTGTTGAACAGAATACAGAAAGTTTCCATCAAGAATCTGGCATGTAAGCCGATATATGTGCCCCTGTAGGCTAGTAGGTAGTGTACTAGCTTGTCAGTATGGGGTTGTGGGTTCAATTCCCAACGAAGACCTTGGTTTGTTTTTCACTACAAAAATAAAAATTGCTCAGCGATGAAGGCATAGTCACTGGTCGCTGTGCTGCCTTATATACGGCAGTTAATTTCCCACTTTCACCACCTGTTTCATCTATTCTCTATCCCTTTCCTAAAAGAATGTAGCACGATACTTGACTAAATAGGCATTGTTGCCTGAAGTGCTACTTCTTAAAAAAAAAAAAAAATAGGTGTACCCCAAGGTGATCATCTCGGACCGTTGTTGTTTCCTTTGTTCATCAATGATTTACCAACAGTAATAAAGTTTTCAAATACCCTCTTGTTGTTTTTAAATTATAATTTTTATCCAGCTCATTATCTTCTTGCAACATGATTTTGATGCGATTAGTTCCTGGTGCAAAATTAATCTTATGCAGCTCAATTATACAAAGTGCAGTGGAGAACACATTTTAATGTTGAATTGTATATCTTGAACGATGGAATATTAAACAAAGTTGAAGTAATTTGTGATCTGGATGTGTTGCTTAATCCTAAACTGAATTTTATGCGACACATTTCTTTAACAAAGCAATTGTATACTTTATTAGTTAGACCTATTATGGAATATGGCTCATATTCAATGTTCATATTAATAATATCGAATCTGTTCAGAAAGAATTTTTGCTCATTAGTCTCCGTGGCTTGCATTGGAATATGCGAAATTTACCATTTTAAAATAGACTTACTTCAATTAAACTTTCGCCGCTTAATAGTCGTAAAACAATGTTGAATGTTAGTTTGGTCCTTAAGCTTATTAATGGAAATATGTCCTGCCAATTTTTAATAAGTAATATCTGTTTTAATGTTCCATTACGTCAAGTAATTTTATATCACTATCCATACAAGTGTACAGAGTTAACTAGGCTAACTGGGATCCATTATTAAAGGTTTTTTTCTGAATTTAAGGAAAATTAGAAGAGAGGGAACCAAACAAGATGACTATAAATTTGACTTCCAGTAAACATTGAAGATGGATCCACTCTCTTCTTTTAAAATTGGTTTTAATTTTCTCACCGAATTTTTCATTTAAAGCGGATTCGTGTAGTTGCAATTACGCCAATGATGTGGAAGATATGGCCGTTTCATAGAGAAACACGCTTTGTCAAACAAAAAGATTAGAGTGACATTCTGGCAACTCTTTCATTACTAAAATTTTTGTTTAAACACATTTTTCATTTAAACATAGAAAAAAAAGAGAAAAAGTTCTTTCGAAGACGAGATTAGGAGCTTAGCTAAAACTTAACTTTTTGCTCTTTATACATTTGAGTAATAAACAAATTTTTTGACATTTCCAAATAAATTTTAATCCCCGTGGTATCCAATATTGGGGAAATACCCAGAAGCCCCGCTTTTATCCTAGGGAGCCGATTGTCCGTAACTTTTCTTAGAAAACCTCTGCTTGGCCTCTGTGAAATTTCATTAGGATATCTTAAGTGGTTCATGAGCTGTAGAATTGTTAAAAAAAATAATTTCAAACCACTGTGCTCCGTAAAAAGCATACAAATTCGATTAAAAATAAATTTTTTTCTGTGTTCTAAAAGTGATAAAAATAATTTTAAAATTGATAATCCTGTTTGATGTATTTAAAATATTTTTTTTGACAATAAAACAATTCCTAACCCTAGTTCTTATACCCAACTTTCACTACGAGAACGGTAAAGCCAAGTACATGTGTGGCCACTATAAATATTTTCCGTGTTTCTTCATATTTAAAAAAAAAAAAATGATTTTTTAATGCGATTCTGCAGCTGAATATATTAACGAATATTTCACGTGTTCGTATATTCAATGTAACTAGTTTCAAATTCGGGGCTTCCCCTTATAACTATAGAAGTGAAGTTAAATTTAGTGTTTTTCTGCTCAGTTGCATTCTTGTTTTCATTGGATTTGGTTCTTGTTTTTTTTTTTTTTAATTTATAACTAACAAGAACATGGACTGCAGAGGAAACGTTAATATTTTGTCATCCAGTCAATATAAGAGGTAAATTGAAATATATTAAATAATAATAAAAAAATAATTGCAATGAAAATTGAAGTATAGTATCAATGTATGGTGGATATGTGATGCCAAAAACTTTTACCCACTGCATGGGCAAATATACACCGGTTAAGCTGTTACGGGCCGAGAAATTAATCAGGGTGATCGAGTTGTAAGGGATTTAGTAAGCCGCTTTCGTGAAAAGGGACGTAATATTACAATGGACAATTTTTTTACAAGCCTTAATTTGTTTCAAAACTTATGGCCGATGAATTTGACAGCGGTTGGAACTGTATGAAAAAATAAATCATTTATTGCCAATGAAATGTTGGCTCATAAAGATTGCCCTTTGGAGCCGAGCGTTTTTGGCTTTATGCCCAATATTTCCATATGCTCATAAGTGCCGAAAAAAAAAACAAGTCAGTGGTTTTATTATCATCAATGCGCGAGGATGATGCCGTCAGCACAAATGGCAAGCCCGAAATCATTGACTTTTATAATGCAACAAAAGGAGTAGTGGACGTTATGGACCAATTACTTGGAGAGTATATTTGCCAAAGACAAGCGAAACGTTGGCCATTATTTCTTTTTTTTAACATGATAGATTTGACGGCATTCGCAGCATACATCATATACATACTATGAAAATAACCCAAATTTAACATACAGTAATTTAAGGCGTAAATGCTTTCTTCGCCAGCTCGCCAAAGAGCTTTGTATGCCGGTCATTGAAGAGCGGTCAGTTAACGCTCAGGTAATGAGGAACCTTAATACGAAGCTTGCCGTAGCGAGCTTTATAACAAAATCCTTAGAAGAAAGAGCTGAAGCTGTACCATCAATGTCTGCAGCTGCTGCTGGGCGTGTTAAGAACCCCCAGATTGGAAGCTGCTACATGTGCTATGATTGCGAAGAACGCAGAAGACGCACCCGTAATATGTGATCTTTATGTAAACGGCCAATATATTTGCAACATTCAAGGAATTCCTTTGTGTGCGAAATTTGCAATAAAGAGGAAAAAAATTTAAATAATAATAAAAAATTACAATAAATAATTATTATAATATTAATGTTATTATTATAGATATTAATAAAAAAACATAAATTTATATTACTTAAACAAAAACATTTTTTGATTACCTAGTCAACTCATTTATGTGCATTTAAAATACACCAAGTACACTTGTACATGGGCATACTTGAGGTGTCAGTGGAAGTAGTTTTGCAGAAAAAAATTTCCAGCAGTTTACGAGGTACATTGCTACGAGGTACACACTGGCCACACCTGTACCCGGGTATAAGGACTAGGGCTAATATTCATATAAAAATATACGCCCGCAATATGTCATCACATCTTACTCTCTTGATTGATTATAATTCTTATTCAGTCTATATCGCTTTAAACTTATACATCTAAGCTATAGTTTTTAAATAGAATTGGACAAATATCGCTGATAACTTTCTTTATAAGTAGAAGAAACAACTTTTATTTTCTATTTACTTTCTACAAAACATTTTGTCAAAATATCACAGCAAATTTTTTTTTTTAATTTTGGATTTAGCAATTCAAAATAGTGAGAGAAAGTCAAGCCAATAAACACTCGTAATGTTAAGTGATTTCAAATTGATTTTGTATTTCTGAATAGTTTTGCTATAAAATATTTTTGTTTTGATTCGAGAATTTAGAATTCCATAAGATTTTTCGTTTGAATTTCCATTATTTAACTTTATTTTTCTATGTAATTTTTAGTGTTAAGTTTAAGTTTGCTTCATTATCGTTGTAAAGTGTTTTTGCGCGCCTTTTGACGTTTTTAAAAATTTTTTTGGCAATTTATTTATTTTTTTTTATTAAAATCAACATTTCTGCTGCTGCTGAGGTATACGGCGAGGTGTACGAAAATTAAATTGTTTAATAAAATTGTGTTATTAAATTATGTTTATTAAAAAATAGAAAAAAGAAAGAAATTTTGTTTACGAAAAGGAAATGCTGGAGAATTATTACGCACGGCAATTAGTGTTAGTTGAGAATTAAGACAGTCTGGTCATGAATGAGAGTCTGCCAAAAAATATTCAGGACTGCAAGAGTGAGTTTTAACGCAGCGATAAAAGAAAGTTCAATATTGTTTTGTTACTGTTCAGATAAGGCTATATTTTTGCGATAATAAAAATAAACAAATTAAGAAGGATCTTAAACACAGGTGCTGAAAAATACAGTATTTTGAAATTAAAAATTAATTAATATTTTCTATAAGGACTGAAGAAAATATAATTCTGATTTTAGATTTTATTCATGATTTTTTAAAGATCTAACAGATTAGTTAGTGTTTAAACTCCAACTGTGATTTAAATCGCTTTATTACTTAAAAAACATATTTTTTAATTAATTGAATTGTCGATGATGGTCCTAGTTACTAACTAGTGCTTTAGTTCGTAAGATTTATTGTAATTTTAATTATAATAGATAAAAAAATATAGAAAATATAGTTATCTACTTGTTGTTGAAAGTAAAGTTTTCCATGGATGTTCTGATGCTTAAAACGAACACAATATAAAACTCAAAAGTTTGAGATTTTTTTTTTTAAACAGATGATTTAAAAGTTTTTTTGAGAAGTTTACTATCAATTCCAAGAAGAAACAAAACAATATTCTTTTAGAATTATAAACATCTGAGATATAATTTAGCCTATTTAAAAGACAAAGTATTAAATTTACGTAGAACAGAAAAACCTTGAATCATCGTTGTTACTAAATAAAATAAAAAATGTCTCAATCGCATAAATGTTAACATTTGGGTTTTTTCAGAATTCATGTTATCAAGTAAATTTTAAATCTATTTAATTGTGGGGTTAATGGCAATTTAGGAAGTGCTTTAATATATTTTTTTTTTAATTTTTTATTTGCTGACGAGCATAATTTGTTAGACACTCATATTAATGTTTCAGACATTATGCCGATTTCTATTTTTTTTTTCAGTTCTAAATAAAACTTTTTAATCAGTAATTTTTAATTTGTAAATTTATTTTGATTTATAGTTTTGTGACTTACGTGACTTTTTTTTGGTTCGATTAAATTTTACTGATTATTTGTTTATCATTTCAATACAGGTTTTGCAGTTTCCTTTTTAAAGCTTCAATTGGTGGGTTTAAAAATAATATTTTTTCAAATCAGAAAATTTTGGTAAATAGTACGTTGTGTCAATTTTTCGGAAAAATTTTTGCTGACAATCTTAAAAAAATCTGAATCAAAATCATGTATTATTTAGTCCATTATGGACCATTATGACTGCAGTGCAGCATAGGCCAAAACAAGCCTACTAAGAGTTGTTTAAAATTTGTCCAGTATGTGGCTTGATAATAATGTATTCACATCGAAAGCACTCGCCATTCACAAAAAACAGCCGGGAAGTACGTTAAGAGGAGGAATTAAAAACATTGGTTCATTCACTAGCGCAACAAACCCAAACAATTTATCGTCCACGTGTAACTAGACTCGTCACAATTGTGTGCCGAATAGGAAAAATACAATAGTGTAAAAGTTAATTGCAGTTTTATATATGTTTTTATTTTACCTTTTTTGTTTTTAGCAATAACTTTTTAATATTTTATAAATAATAAAAAAAAAATTCTTTCCAAAATTTCACCACATCATTCAGAAAAATAATTAATTAAAAAATATTGATTATTTAAAAATTGGTTATTAGAAAACTGTTTATAGATTTTTCTTTTCTTAAAGATGCCACCCAAAGATGTGGGGAAATGTTAAAAATAAGACTAAAACTTTTTTAATTTTTATTAATTTATTAATTTTATATTTAGGCCAGTAGTTTAGCGTTACGGAAAATTCAAAAACTTCATTACGAAAATCGTGAAAGAATATTTACTTTAAGTTTAAAGTGATAACACTGTTTCAAATAAGTTGGGCGACAAATGTTATTTAGCATTTTTTTTTAAAGATAAGTAACACATCAGGCAACAATGCCTATTTAGTCAAGTACCGTGCCACATTCTTTAGGGAAGGGATAGAGAGAGGTGAAACAGATGGTGAAAGTAGAATGATAGTCGGAAAATTAACTGCCGTATATAAGAACAGCACAGCGACCAGTGACTATGCCTTCATCGCTGAGCAGCTCCACCGACAGGCAATTTTTATTTTTGTAGTGAAAAAGATCTTCGTTGGGAATCGAACCCACAACCCCGATATTTACAAGCTAGTACACTACCTACTAGCCTACAGGGGCCTACAGGGTTATTTAGGATTAAGGGATTGTTTGCGGAAATTTTCAAATGTTGAAGCGGTTTTTGGAAATTTTTTTTTTTTACATTATTTTACTTACATATTCTTAGAACTTGAGTTTATAAGTCCTTTAGAGTGACTATAAAAATGCTGCAGAAAAATTTTATTAATCGTACCGGTCGTTAGATTTCATGATTTTGGGTGAAGATTGTGATAAAAACTTTAAAATTATATGTTGGACAAAAGTTTTCCTATATCAAAATACCGCTGAATGAAACTCCCAAAAATATGAAATAAAATTAGATTGAGTAACCTCTTGCTGTTGCAAATTAAATAAGTTTTTAAAAACACAAAAAAAAAAAAACAAATATAACATATTTTGATAAATGACATATTTTTGGGTACAAAAAATTTTATGATTTAGGGATACGACTCAAAAAATATTGGGAACCCTAACAACAAGTTCGTCAGGAATTTCTGTACTCATTATAGAAAATGCTTTGCTAAAAAATGAATTGCAAACCGAAACAATTGAGAGTATTATATTCGGCCGTGTCTAATCTTATACAGCCTTCATTATAGTGATATTAGATGAGATGTTGTCTTAGGCCGTTATACTTTCAAGTTTCAGGGTTTTCTTGTGTTGTATAGGCACTTTTTACAGCAGCTAAGTTATAAAATTTATGTTAAATAGTCAAAGACATTAATAAGTTATTTATTGCAGGGTCTAAATGAATTATACCTCAATATCGCAGTCTGTACAGTTGATACTTAGATAATCTTTTAAAAGTAATTTATTTTCTAACGGCACGTTGAAGGCGACGTTTTTTGTTTTTATAATAAATGTTTGTTGCTAGCTGACATTTTGATCTATTGTTTGTTTAGTTAAAATTTCAGAAATGTTGGCTCTGTTCACTCTGTGTTCACAATGCTATTAAACTGTAAGTTTCGTAGAAGCAAGTTTGAAAGACATGTGATATGTTATTTAAAATTGTCATTCAGAAAGTAGGCAATGATGACGAAGAAGAATTATTAGATTGTTCTTTTGTTGAGACTGGATAAGCGCCAGCTACTTTTGGTTTATGTAAAAATGTGAGTGCGCATATTATCAGTAGGTTCTTAAAGCAGACGCCATAAAGATTATTAGAAACAAAGAAAGCTATGATTAAATCTCTTTAATCCATCCCCGTAACTTGTTATATTGTAGAAAAAAACATTTAATTTTCTCTTAATTACACCTGCAGAGAATTTAACTCACACCCATAGAGAAGAATCGACATTCTCAAAGGGATAAATTATTGTGCGCTCCAAAGGTTATACCAATCAGTAAAATAATGTGATTATCCCATAAATAAATAGGAAAAAGCAGAATCAGAGGCAATATTATTAACCTTAGAAATTTAGGATGCCGATTATTACATCCCACTGTGTTTGGTTTTATTTAAGAAAAAAAAAGAAAGCAGAAAACACATTATACTGAATAACACAGCACTTTTTGCACTGAATTTCACCGTTCAATCAAAAATCTATGGCGATATGGTGACATATAAATCCGTTGATTCCATAACAAATCACGATGATGCAGTAAATTATCCAAAGGAGTTTTTGAACTCTCTGGAGTTACCAGGATTTCCAACACATAACTTGCAACTCAAAGTTGGTTAAGTTATTATGATATTGCGTAATTTGAATCCACCGCGATTTTGCAACGGTACTTGACTTGCAGTGAAAAGACTTATGCCGAATTTGATTTAGGCAACCATTATTAACGCAAAGTACGCAGGGGAATACACATGATTCCGGCTGATCTTCCGTTTGACATTTAACAAGTCGCAAGGCCAATCGCTTAGTGTTTGCGGGATAAATTTAGAAAATCATTGTTTTTCACTTGGGCAGCTATACGTTGCGTGTTCACGAGTTGGGAAACCATCCGCTTTGTTTGTGTTAACGTCAGGCCAAACAAAACAAAAAATGTGGTTTACCAAAGAGCACTTCAATGAAACGGATAATTTGCGGACACGTATAACACTTCGATTCAGTATTTACTTTGGATTCACTTTCATTTTTTACTTAGAGAAGTTCAACTAAATTCCATTTCCATTTTTGTAATCGAAATGAAAACATTACTGTTGTGCAATGAAATAAAAGTTTTCCTTTTCAAATATAAAACAAAAGAAAAAAATGAAATCCACCTTTTTCTTCATCTTTTAATCCCCAAACGAAACGGAGTTCGCCGGGTTTGCTAGATGTGTAATAAGAATGTTAAAATGTGCTTCAAATTTACAAGGGACCACAGAAAACAGACGATTTAAACGTGTTATGTAGTCTAATGAGTCGGTTAAATTGAAAGCAATTATGTTGTCGTAGAGCCGGGGAACGTGTTTAAAGACACCATGTGAAGCAAAATTTTAAACATAGGGAAGGAAACATAATGGTTTGGATCACATGTTGGCCATTTGCATTTAGTAGATGGTATCACAGGAAAAGAAGACTATCTACGGATTCTGCCAGCTGGAAACACACAACAAACATTGTAAAGGGATGGATTAGAAAACAAAATTTGCAACTAATGGAATGACTAGCACAAAGTTCCAAAAATTGTTGGTGAATCGTAAAAACACGACTCTCACAGTACGAAGCAACTCTAAAAACTTTGCGCAACCTTTAAGATGTTATCGACAATTTGGTACAAAGCATGCCGAACCGCATAAACCAAGGTTTTTCTAATAAGGGGTCTATGGACCAAATATAGAAATTGGAATGATAATTCTTATCATTTATTATTGTTTCTGTACTCCAATACGAGTTTTATTTATATGACCTACGAAAGTTAGTGTCGTGAAAGTGCACTCACTGCTGTTCGTTTATATGTATTTAATTTTTTTTGGTAATTTTGGGATAAATGTATATTTTTGGGAATTGATTTTTTTTCTAGCAAATTTTATTGCTCTGGATTTTCGATTTTTAAAGCAATTTTAATTTTTGTCGATTGAAGTTTTTGTTTTGAAAATTTTGATTCCTTGTGAATTTTTGCTAAAGAAAGTTTGCCTTTGTTTTTTATGAGCTAGAAATTATTCATAATTTATAATCTATTACTATTCAGCAGTTTTGGTTTTCACTGCAACACAAAAAAAAAACAATGGCAACATACACGCACACACACACACACACAAACTTGAGAAAAACGCCAGGAATAAAAAAGCCATCGCATCGTCTTTTTAACGAATCTATGCCTAATTTTAAGCAGGTCCTCTATGGTACAAATAGGATACAGAATAAATATGCATGTGCATATATACTTTACGTGACTAAGCATATATCCTTTCCACCTTTCTGTAAAAACTAAAATTAAAAAATATAAAATAATAAAACCGTATTTGTTTTTGAAAAATTTTCTTTGTACAAAATTATTTCCTCCTTTTTTTTCTTATTAAAAATTAATTTAAAAAGTATAATTTTGTGTCTTAAATGTATAAAACAGTAAATAATTGAAATCCCCACATATTAAAACAGCTGATAAAGATAACATGAATACTAAATATAAGCAACGTCTTAAATGGTGTTAGTAGATTAAAGCAAGCAAAAAATAATTGATTTATAATTTAAAATAAATAAAACAATGTGTTGAAATAATTTGTTGTTCATTGTTTAAATAATTCAATACTTAACTGTTCCCTTAGGAATAACTATATGATGCTGTACCTACACATTAAGTACAGAGTGTTTTTTTAAACCTACAGGTAAATGAACAGCTACTACAGCCAAACGGCCATCACGTAACGGTGCTAAGATGTGTGTGTTGCCTGGTGTTACTACTACTGTTTGTATCGGCACATGCAACGGTATGTCAAACACCGGCTTTAATCTGCAATAATAAAGAATAAGCGAATGACAGGAGATTATTTCTAAAGTATGAACAAAAGATGAGTTTTTTTTGTTTGTTTAAATTTTGTTTAAATTTAATCATACGAACTTTGTGTTAAAATGTTTAATAATTAAATAATTTATTATTAAAGTCACATACAACAAATGTATACATATGCCGTTGATTAAAAATTTTGTGTTGGTGCTCTTAATTTCATGTTTATTTAAGTACTTTCCATACTTAACAATTTAACTGCAATTTGTGTTTTTAATTCTGATGACATTGAAACGTTTTCAGTTACTACTTTTAGGCGATCTGTTTCCTTTCCATGTTGATTGGGAATAAATCGTATCCTTTTTAATTAATTAAAGTTTTAAAATACTACTGTTGTCATACTTTTCTGTCGTTGCTGGCTGATGGCTTGGTATGAACGACGAGCGCTTTCGATTTGAAGACATCATTCGCAAGCCGTGTTCTAATCTGTGCTGAGTGGTGCGTCAGTGCTCGGTTATAGGTAGTTCTGTTATTAAGTTCGTATCTACACATGTTGGTAGAATGTCCGCCATCTGGACAAATTTTAAATACTTCCGTCCGTCTTTTATTGTTATCTAGGTGCGTGTGTCCGTCTGAGGTGTTTTCCGTTTCTTTGAATGTATAAATATTTTTAGTGGTGTGAAAATTGTGTTTGAGCTCGTGTTTATCTGTTCGTTTATAATATCACTCTTACAAGTTTTTGTTTTGTAAATTTCCATGTTTTCAAGAATGTTTAGTCCTCGTGCTTTTTTGCTATGATGTATTAATGCCATACATTAATCTATTTCCCTTGGAGTGTGACCGTTAATGTCAAGGTGTAATGCAAAGTTGTAGTCTTCTCTTTTTCGTTTGTTTGATCGTATGCGTTCTGTAAATTTTGTTTTAAATGTTCGTCCAGCTTGTCCTATATAAGTATGTTTGCAGGTATAAGCAAGTCTGTATTCTGAAACTAAATTTCTCTGTTGTTTCTGTCGACGTGCTGAGATTATGTCTCAGAGTGTTGCCGGCTTTTATTGCTGTGAGTAAATCTTCTCTGTATATAGATTAACTAACCTTCCTAACCTTTTTAGTCCTGTGTAAGTAAAAGTGTGTCGTCGGTGTGTTGCATCGGGTGTCTCTTTTTCTTTATTCTTGTTTTTAGTGTTGTATTGTCTGAGTAGTTTGTTGATAGTAATGGTGTAAGTTGTGCTGAGTTCCTTGTAGTACTTATCTGGAGTAAGTGGGATTATCTTAAGTCTGTGTATCATATGTCTAAATGCTGCTAGTTTTTGTTGGGTAGGATGGTTCGAGGCGGCGTGGATGGTAGTGTCCGTTGCAGAAGGTTTTCTATAGTAAGTTCTTTATATTATTGTGATGTCAAGAAAATGTAAATTTATGTCTTTTGCGTTTTCCATTGTGTGTGTAATGTTATAACGGATTGTGTTTAAGTCTGTTAGAATTTGTTTGGCGTAGTCATCTTCGTATCTATAGTAATGAGTTATTTTGTTTTTACCTCTAGTGTTTTTACGTGTAGTTATCAAAACACTATTTGTGGACAAGTTCCGTTTTTGTTTGATAATCAGGTTAATGGCCAAAGGAACAAATAAATTAATAAGTTAGTTTAATACATACCCATGCAATCGACTTAATGTTATATCACCCGCATCATCGGCTACAACCAAATAATCTGATGCTGTTGCTAAGCCTGTAACACGACCAGATACATATTTGGAACCCAAACTTGCACCATTGATACTATAAACATGTACAGAATGCGATGCGTCATCTAAAGCACTAAATGCTATATGACCTAAAAAACAAACAAAAAAAGTATAAAAGTAATGAATTTGAAAAAATATTGTTTAAAATTAATTACTATTTCTTAATTTTATTCATCTTTTTATCAAAACCTTTAGAAAAGCTATAAATAGTTACAAAGTTTTTTCTTGAATTTCAATACAAATTAAATTTTAAAGAACGATTTCTAGTTCGCACTTGAAAGCTTTAATCATTTCCATATTGCTAAAGCCTACCAGCCACACTAATACTGAGTATTAAGATTTTCATTGGATATTTTAATTGCATCACGCTTCAGATATGGTTCATACCATATGAATGAAAGCAACGGCTTGAGAATATCATGTATGGTGCGGCAGTGCCGCCTCATGATAATTTATAGCCATTTGGTTTACCGTAAATAAAATATAGTGAGAAAAAAATAGTTATAAATAAATATCTGTTATTCTTTTCAATGGTCTTATTTAATTAATTTAACAGGAAATTATTTTTTATATTTTACAAAAACAAAATGTTATAACAATTAAAATAATTAAATTAATTAAATTAATTTAAAACTGTATGGGAATTATTTGTATACATTTACCATAGCATAACAGTCACATTTCCAGTGTAAAAAATCTTAAAAATAATTACTAAAAGTGGTACCTTTCATCAAGGGTTATGATCCCAGCATTGGGATTTTTGAACATATGGACTAAAATCGAAATTTCTAACAGGGTTGTCGGTTTCGATCAATAATAAATAAAAAATGTTGAAAGTCACATATTTGCCAATTTAGTAAAATCATGAGACTAAAACTTACGACATAATTTTGGTTGGAAGTTAACTGGAAAAAAATCTACGAGACACTATTGAAAATTGTGTCAACATTTTTAAAACTACTTTTGTTTTTTTTTTCTAATTGAAATAAATAAAAGTGAGATTTGGGTTCACGCAAAGGTTTTTGTAACATTTTTAGGTTAAATAATTGACTGTCATTCTTTTCTGGCTTTTTGTTCTTCAGTATGAACGTTGAGCGCTTTCGATGTGAAGACATCATTCTCAAGACGTGTTCTAATCTGTACTGGTGAGTAAGTGTTCGGGTTTAGTTAGTGCTATTGTTAAGGTAGTACCTACTCACCTGGCACTTTTTGCAAGGCTGATTTTCAATATCTCCATGTTTTATTATTATCTAGGAAAGTGTGAGGGCGTTTTCGTTTGTTCGAGTGTACTGAGTCCGTGTTTACCTGTTCTTTTATAATGTCACTATTCAAAGTTTTTATTTGGAAGATTCCCATGTTTTAGAGAATGTTCAGCCTTTGTCCTTTTTTTTATTGCTAGGATGTAGTAATATCATACATTCATCTATTTCCCTTGGTGTATGACCGTGAGTGTCAAAATGTAACGCAAAGTTTAAGTCTTTATTTTTTCGTTTGTATGAGCGTATGTGTTCTGTAAATCTTGTTTTTAGTGTTCCTCCAGTTTGTCCTATATAAGTATGTTTGCAGGCATAACTAAGTCTGTAAATTTCTCTGCAACTAAATTTGCCAGTTGTTTCTGTCGATATCCTGAGATTATGTCTCAGAGTGTTGCCTGTTTATAGTTGTAATGCTGTGAGTAAACCGTCATTGTGAAAAAGATTATTTAATTTATATATTCCTCGTCCTGTGTAAGTACAAGTGTGGAAGTGTGTGATCGTGTTGTATTGGCTATCTCTTTCTCTTCTTTATGGCTGTTTTTATTGTTGTATTGTCTAAGAAATTTGTTGATAGAAGTGGGTTTGTAATCGTTATTTTTAGCTATGGTGCAAATTGTGTCGAGTTCTTTGTTGTACTTATCTGGTGTCTGTATATCCTATCAAATGTCTAAAAGCTGCTAGTTTATATTGTGTAGGGTGGTTCGAAGTGATGTGGATGTGATACTTCTCATGTATATTCTCCACTTTGGGACGCCTCTAAATACTGCAATTTTTGGCTCGAATGAACGTGCTGGTAACATGTGAAATTTTCTTGCAAAAGGCGTTAAAAAATTAAGGATTTAATTGAAAAATCTTTTGTTTCTGCCTCATTGTGAATTAAAGGAGGTAACGATGATAAAAATATACTTAAATGAATTCAGGCAGAAGGAAGTAATTAAAATTGTAAATGTAATTAAAAGAGAGAAAATGAAAGTATGGCGATTATTCATATGCAAAGACCTTCCTCATCAAATAGTACTTAATGCAAGCGCTGCGCCAAAGAGGTTTCATAAACGCTTTGGCCGAGAAGTGTTTATTAACGACAAAAATGGGATTATGACGATCAGAGAAAGACGAAAATTACCGTTAAGCGATAAATGATATATAACTGTGCGTTTTTTTAAAGAGTTATAAAATTTTGAAATAGAATAAAACAAATATGAATTTTTTAAATTGACATGAAGTAGCACTTCAGGCAACAATGCCTATTAAGTCAAGTAGCGTGCTACATTCTTTAGGAAAGGGATAGAGAAGAGATGAAACAGGTGGTGAAAGTTGAAGGTTAGTCGGAAATTAACTGCCGTATAAAGACAACACAGCGACCATTGACTATGCCTTCATCGCTGAGCAGTCCCACCGACAGTAAATTTTTATTTTTGTAGTGAAAAAAAACCAAGGTCTTCGTTGGGAATCGAACCCACAATCCACATACCGACAAGCTAGTACACTACCTAGTAGCCTACAGGGGCACCTTTCTTGTCATTATAATTAAAATGTGTCTTTTGGCATATGACCCCGCCACAGTCATGGATGTAGTCTAATCTGGAGGTCCTATTTTAGATGACATTCCAATATGTGTGGTCGTATATCGGCAATGACGAAGGGAAGGAATGTTGTCCTCCAGCGTTTCGGCGTTTCCTTCAGTAAACCAATTGTGGCACGAAATAAGTAAATTTTTTTACATCATCTTGTTGACACCACAGTTCGTATACATCAAGGATACTTTGATGAACTAAAAAGTCAGTAGAGCCATGATGCTATTGGGGTCACAATTAACAATTGACTGATCAGCATAATTTTTAAAGTAACGAAAAATGATTTCAACAGTCCATAAAGTACACACAGTCATTTTTTTTTTGGATTTCAAAGCTTTCTTTTGTTGGGATGGCTGAGCTACAAATTTGAAACTATTGTAGACATAAAATAATATTGTGGAGAACTTTGAAATCGTTGATAGATCTTAAAGTCGGTAGGCCTGATATTTCTTCCATTTAAATATTCAAAATAACTAATTATACATAACGGATTTAATGGCATGGAGTTTGTCCTCCTTTTACCGAAATGAAAGGTAGAAAAATGTATAAATAGTTTCCAAAAATTATGTAGAGTAAATTTTTAACAAGCAGCAAGTAGAATAGGGAGATATGTAGTAAAGTTAATTGCAATTATCCCAAAAGGTTTTTTTTTTTGGAAAAACTCAATAAAGAGCACTAAAAGAGGGGTGTTACTTTTAACAATTTTATAATTAGTACTTTTTTACTCGCATCGCTAGGTTTAAGTCGAAAAAAATTAATTTTTTTCTTTAATATGAATTGACCAAATCTTCTTTGTTGCTTGTGACTGTATAATTAAATAATAAATATTTCGCAATGACAGTTTGGTTTTTAAATTAACGGATGTTGAGATAATAGAATTCTTGATTATAATGGTCTACAACACAACCAACTATTTCTGACTGTTTCTGCCTAAAACCTGTAAAATTAGCTGGTAAAAGATCTGTAAATCTAAATAAATCTACAAGCTTCCGATTCACTCTCGCTCTCTCCTTTCTTATCTTTATAGTTTGCTGTTAGAAACAGTTTTTTTTGCAATTTTTTGTTATATCTTAAAGTCTTCAAATTCACAAAATTACATACAAGAGCCTCCATAATGTTCTAAGAACACACACGCATACACATATAAATATATATATGTGTGTGTTTATTAATTTAATTTATGCTTACCGCCCAGTCCAACAAACAGACTGTGCGGTAGGTAAAATGTGTGTGCTTATTTTATTCATTTAAAAAAATCATTTAAATGCTACAATGCACGGTGGTTTAGAAATACATAATTCGTTAGCTCATTTACCACTTAAGATGTTGTAATAAAATTTTAGAGAGACCAAACCGAAAATATCTACAAAAAATATGCTTACATGTCAAGGTTACCTCTTTTAGTTTGGAAAAAAATCCGATTGGAAAACAATTTTTTTTTTAATTTTTGGCCGGCTTTGTTGACTCCGAATTTTTGACGTGGCGTGTAAAACTGAAAAAACGGAACATTCGCATTTGTTAAAGGTTGTATGTCTTTAAAAAAGTCCAAAAAATTTACTAGTACCGAAGTTAGCTTCAATTATATAAACAAAAACACTATACCACCTTTTTGGGAAAAATTCTAAACAAAAGGCAGTTTTTACACTTTCCCGATTTAGAGGCTTGTAAATCTTTTTTAACGAAACATGCCATCAGAACCAAACTTATTTCTATTTTATAATAAAATGAATCAAGAATGCAACCAATGTCTTAGTATAATAATTCGAACATAAATAAGTACACCAGGTAAAAAACATTAAGTTAAGGTTGGCCCAAAAATAAATAGTTTTCTGGCCCGATTTTCGTCCAAATTAAAAGAGGTAACCTAGACATGTAAGCACATTTTTTGTAGATATTTTCAAGGCCTACTTAGTTCAAAAACTCTTAACATTTGAGTAATAAATAAACTTTACATGTACCCAACTGTGGGTGGATATCCAGAAAACCCTCCTTTACCCTAGAGGGAGCCAATGGTCTGCAGCATCACTCAAAAAGACCTCTCCTTGCCCGCTGTAAAATTTCATTGGGATATCTCAAGTGGTTCATGAGTTACCAAATTATATCCAAAATAAAACGGTTTCAAACCACTGTGCAGTGGACGAATTAAATGACGTTAATGTGTGTGCACAATTTTAAAGAATTTCATTTAATTTTTTTCAACGTAAGACTTTTAAAATATGCACTTGTAAAGTGTAATAAAGAGATTTTTGGACTAAATAACTTTTTATTTAAGAAAAGTACAAAAACGATTTCAAGACTATTTTAATATCGGGCTTATCTTGAAATTTATTTTATTTTATTTTAGATTATTAATAAAAAATGTTTTAGGCATAAAAACATCAAAGTGCGATTGTAATTGCTTCAAATATTAATAACAAAAAATATCCATAAAGCAAAAATTTGTATAATTTTGTTAAGAAATATTTGATAAGCGCCATCAGCCATAACCTGATAGTCGAGCGTGTTGAAGGCGCATAGCGATAGCTCAAGTCACACTGAATCAATGAATCGGCATTGAGCGAGCATTCTTTCCTTTGATTGTGGATTAAATCACAACCACAGCTAAATTTCTGCAAGGGCTTAACCAATAAGCAATACCTGATCAGGCTCCGAAGGTCCTTATGTCCCGTCTTAACTTTTCGCAAGCCTAATCGATAGGTGTTGTCATCGGCAGTAAAATCGTTAAATAGGAAGAGCCTCAAAACCAATATGCTCCGTGGCAGACAAAGTGTGCTCAAGATTAACGTCGGTGTGTGCTATTACGGCCTAAACTTTTAGCATCGAATGAAATATAATGCTTTTACCAATGAGGAGCATAGCGACACCCTAAGAATGTAACTTCAGAAGTACAGCAAGCAAGCAGGCCCGTGTCTTTAACTTTTTAACTTTTGCTTAAGAACCGGAAGTTATCGAAATCCTCCGTACCATTAGTAACATTCTGTTGAGAATACAACAGCACATCGGAAATCACAGCCTCCATTTTATTCCCCGAAAGGCATCAGCAATAACCCCAGACATGCGAGAACTACAAGAGTTGCTGTTTTTTTTATAATTAATCAACGACTGTTGCAAAAACTTGCAAAACAAACTTGGCACAACCGCGGCCTAAAAGCAGTTTTATTTTCGAAATAAAACTAATAATTAATTATAAATTATTTAATGTTGAATTTTTTTGGAAAAATTTTACAGACATTTGACTGGTGTTAGTAAATTAGTGCTAATTAACAAATTTAAACTTTTTACAATATATTTTTTAAACTTTTTCTTTAATAATTGATAATTCAAAAATAGAATCTGTACTGAACAGTTTGGGTATTAATAAAACATCTGGTTACGACAATATTACACCAGATGCAAAATATCCAAATGTTTTAAAAAAGCATAAGATTATACCAATACCTAAGTCACCGGAAACGAAAAAAAATTGAACATTTTCGTCTAATATCTGTTCTTCCAATAATTGATAAAATCTGTGAAAAGATAATTTCTGAACAATTTACAAATTATCTTGAGGTAAATAAATTATTATTTGATCGTCAATAAGGTTTCAAAAATGGTTGCGGGTCTTCTAAAGCTATTTGTTTGCTGTCATTGATTACATATGTAGCGGTCTTGATATGGGTCATAAGGGTGTCGCAAGTGTCTATTTTGATTTATCAAAGGTTTGCGATTTGATAGATCATATTCTACTAATTGAAAAATTTAAGTATTACGGGTGTTCTGGTAAATCCCTGAAAATTTTCGAAGATTATCTACGGAATAGAAGGCAAGCTAGGCAAATCGGCGAAGCTAGAAGTTCTGGTGTGCTTTGTGGTGTCTCTCAAGGTATTGTTCTTGGTCCATTACTATTCAAGGTTTTCATTAATGATATTAAAAATATCACATTTAATGGAAAACTTTTTATGTATGCTGACGACATCTGTCTGCTGTACAATTATAATTATGAAGAAGTACTTAGAAATCAAGTCGAGTATGATGCTTCTTGAATGCAAGGGAAACTAAACTAGTACGTTTTAGGCCATACCTAACAGGAAAGGATCAGTTAATGAGTTCATATTGATGGCGAGGTAATTACGGAATCTGAAAGTGCTAAATACCTTGGAATGCTATTAACTCGTTATATTTCATGGGATAATCACATTAGTTAACTTAACATCAAAAGCCCCCCACACATAAATATGGTCTTAATAGAACTTCGACTATCTAGACACAGTGCAACTGGGGAAAAAGGGAGCCCAGTCCCCTGAAGTCAGCAGGGGTACAACTGGAAACTCCACATTATTTCCACGGGAATCAGTGACGCGCAGAGTTCCGTTATTTGTCTCTTTGGACACTTAACTCTTCTCTGGCTAATTATTGAGGTTGGCCCCTATATAAGAGTATCGTGGTGGTTGTGGTTTCGCGGCCCCATATCAGTCTATGGTTCTATGGCGGCCGGGTTCATTTAACCTTTAATAACACCTACCGGGTGAAATGTTCCCAGATCCAGTGAGTATGCTAGACATGTGTTCTGGACAGGAGTTGTAAAGTCTCCAACTCTTAAGCAAGGAGTGATGATTTGCAGCCCTGCTCTGGAATCATCGAAGTTGCAACTAGAAAGTTCTGTTACATAGAATTATAGCTTCGGCTTTCTAGGACGAGCATGACGTTCCAAATTATGCAGTGGTTTGATTCACCATCTGATTAAGGCTTCATGGCCAGGCGCGGATGTAAATCGAATTTTTTAGTTATTAAAATTAATTGTTATTAGTATTTAGTTGCCAGTTTCGCCTCTATAAAGCCTTCTCTTGGCGCTGAGGCATAAATAATTCATGAAATAAAATAAAATACTTATGTAAATAAAAGAAATAAAAAAAAAGTTTCATAATCTACAGATTTTATTTGCTATATTATTTCACTGTGATATTTGTATTATCGGCTTCTCAAAACATTAATTTGATTATTTAGCGTAGTTTTTACAACTACTCCAGTCTTTTCAGAGTATATCACAAAAGCAAAAGTTTGTATATATCAAACACATCAAATATTATGTAGCTGCTACTTGGATATTTAAATAGCAAAAACTACAAACAACAAAAACATAATAGTGTTGAATTAGGCAATTAAATTATTATAGGATATGAAGCTGTGCAGACACTTCTGCAGCAATTAAAAACTGAATGGTAAAACTGAATTTTAAGTTCTTTTTCGCATGATATTTTTTATTCCAAAAATTTATCGAAGTGCTTTTCGTTGAATGATTTCTTAAAAGGACTCTTTTTGAACTTTTACTAAAGTGTGGCCTATGTATCGTCAATCGTTTCGACCAAGTTGTGTTCCACAAGGTGGAAGTATTTTAAGGGCTCATTAAAACGTAAAACATTTTTCGTTTAATTAGTTTTAAATTTTTTGAATAAACTTGACTTTCTTGTAGACTTTGTAGACTAGAAATAATACTAACTGATCACCTGTTCAATGAACGTACAGAGAGAGCCCTGATTAACTTGTTTCTGATACATTCCGTGCTGCTAGGGAAATTAAGAATATATATTTTTTATTTTCATTATTAAATTTAATTTAAAATCGCTAATTTTCTGTGTAGAAGTTAAATAAAATATATAACGAATTAAAAAGTAATAAAATAATTTTTTTTTTATTAAGCAACGATTCTCAATATTTCAATTACGAATAAAATATAAAAACAAACAGGAATTTTTCAATTTGTTTTACCCAAAACTGTTACATAAAATCCATTATTTCTAGTCGGAATATTTTTTTTTGCACAAATATATTTTATACACTCCTAAAGTTTGTGGTGCTCTTATTCGTCATTCTTTTACGGTTCGAAGTAAAACAAGGAACGATGAACGTAAGAAACGTACCAAACCCTTTAATTTTTTGTTGCGGTGGGATTGATTCACAAAACGGAACGTTTTTATCCAATTCTACTAAACCCAAAAAGCCTTGGACACACTTAATAATCTTTCAATAAATAATCTTTGAATAAATAATAAATAAATAATAATTCAATTTTAATTTCTAATTATTATAATTTGTACTGTTCTCTTTTTTTTATCAGAATAAAAGCACTATTTTTTTATTTTTGTTATATTGACATCACTTTTCTGGTAACTGCCAAAAAAATTCGAATTAAGTTTAATTAGCCTAGAATGATAAAACCAGCTTGGACAACAAACTGGCGTCTATATTCTTTTTTTGATGGCTTTCAGTCGTGTGTCAAATGCGGGTGTTAAATGCATAAGATGTTCAGAATGGAATATTTCATGTATGTTGTGGAAATTTTTAAAATCGCTTCATTAATATTTTTTTTTTAATAATTGAAGTACTGAGTTTTATATCGCATGACTATGCTATAATTTTGTTCAATATATAACTTCGGAATAAAAAGTGGCTTTTAAATGTAAATGATATAGCATTCACGTCCACAAACGTTTTAATATTTAATGACTGAAAGTAAGATTGTATATAGTTCGTATCTACTTTAGTTGCCTTTCAGATGTTTGTCTGTCTTGTGTGCCCTTCTCACAAACAATTCTCCACTAATAATAATATGCAAGCTGAGCTTTGTTCCATCCATCAAGCTGCCTGAGTAACAGTTAACAATCAAAAATGCTTTGTGTTTATTGAAATATAAAATACTGGACGGTAATAGACCCAATTATTTTCATAATAGAAAATTACAAATAAATATTAAAAAAAAAAAAACAAAAAAGAATTTGTCCAAGATTTTATATAAACTAGTAAAGGAAGCAAGTAAGTATTGCTGGATTTAGTGTGACTTAAAATAAAATCTTTTGCAAGCAGTTTGTGAAATAGTTGCTTGATGTGCTATTTTTTTTTATATATAAATAAATAAGAATCTTCTGGTAACTGTTTGAACCATAGAGGAAAAGAAATTAAATACTTTTGTTTTTTAAGCCTATTTTTTATCTTTATTTTAATCCACGCGCAAACAAGATGAAACTATTTTTAGAAATATTTAGTCTGGAATGAGAAGGTTTTAAATATTGACAACAGGCCAAAGATAATATTAAAAAAAGAAACGCAATAAAATATATATAAACAATCTTTTTTAAAAACCTTTATATTAATAACTTTATATTAGTACGAGTTTGTCTTTTTGTTAGTATGACTATGATATACATTCACAAAAAATAGACGATGGATTGGTGTGTTTGTTTGTAACTATCGCATCGATTAGAAATTGGTATCGATTGTTTAATTTTAAATTGTCTACAATTGCAGTAAACTAGTAGTTTGGTAATTAAATAATTTAAATGTTTTAATTTTTGCGAATTACAAAAAAAATGAAACTTTTTGAGGTTTATGTTTTCAAATGGATGCTAAAGTTCTTAAGACTGTATAAGTCCAATCAGTAATACTTTTCCACTAACAAAACCACCACATACATGGCTGTCGCGAAATGCTAACAACTCAATTTTGGCCTATTATTGACGACGTGGATATAACTGACATGTGGTTTCAATAGGATGATGCCACATGTCACACAGCCAATGAAACGATCAATTTATTGCAAATCAAATTTCCCGATCAGATAATTCCACGATAATCAACAGCTAAGTGGCCAGCCAAATCGTGTGATTTAACACCACTGCATTATTTTTTGTGGGGTTATGTTAAGGACAGAGTCTATACGGAGCCAATAGAATTGATTTCAATCTTAAAACTCAAAATCCGTGATGTGTTTAACGAAATAGGACCGCCGAAAAGTGATTAGAAACTTTGATGAAAGCATCGACATCTGTCAGCGTGGTCGTCGTGGCTAAATATGATTTTTCATTCACAATTGCCGAACTTTTCGCTTCGTAATACAATAAATATTTGAATCATCTTAATATAAACTTTTTGTTTAAATTTTGTTATAGAAAACAAACCTCTTGTTGTAAAACCCTTTCTCAGTACATATATATTTATGCATATATGTATATATATAGAGTACCAACAACTAGTGGCCTGACCTAGGAACCACTAACACGATATTGCGTATAATGTTAATCATACTGGTGTCTCTTCTAAGTGTTTTATACAATATAAAATGTTTGCTGGGTAGGGTATGTAGGCCCATACATTCTGCAAAGGGACGTAGGCTTGCTTTGTATTTTATTAGTAAAATTAAAGTGCTAGTACAAAAGAGAAGTAGCACTTCAGGCAACAATGCCTATTTAGTCAAGTACCGTGCCGACCAGTGACTATGCCTTCATCGCTGAGCAGCTCCACCGACAGTAAATTTTTATTTTTGTAGTGAAAAAAAATCAAGGTCTTCGTTGGGAATCGAACCCACAACCCCTGTTATCTTTCAACAACATACATATGTAAATACATAAATATGTATGTATTTTCGAAATTATTGTCATAATAATTTTTATTTCGAATTTTATCAGCATTTTATTTTTATTAATTTACGACTTGTATGGGAAGAATTTTATCAGTTCAATTTATAAAAGAATGAGTAAATTCGAAGATAGGTAAATTAAAATGTCAACCAAACTGCTTTATAATTCTTTCCACACTTTATTGGCGCACAGTGGGGTATTTTAGTAGAAAGCATGTAAAATGTAAATATAATAACCTTTTTTCGATTGCCAGCAAATTTTTTTTGGTTTACAGAGAAGTAGCACTTAAGGCAACAATGCCTATTTAGACAAGTACCGTGCTACATTCTTTTAGGAAATGGATAAGGAAGAGAAGGTAGAAGGATAGTTACGGAAATTAACTGTCGTATAAGACAGCTCAGTGACCAGTGACCATGCCCTCATCACTGAGCAGCCCCACCGACAGTCAATATTTATTTGTAGTGAAAAAAAACCAGGGTATTTGTTGGGAATCAAACCCACAACCCCCAGTCATGTAAGCTACCAAACTACCTACTAGCCTACAGGGGCACCTTATTGATCCCCACATCTTTTGAAACATCACAAGTCAATGTTGAGCACTATAGAGCCATTATTACTGACTTTCGCGTTCATCAATTGAACAACAATGATGTGTAGGAGCAGGTCACAGTTCGTAACACAAATAATTTATTGAAGGCCTCCAAAATCATACGAATTAAAGTCACTAGACCATGATGTGCAAGAGCTGTAGTTTAAAAACAATATGTCACACAGCTCGTACTTCAATTGATTTATGGAAGGGAAGGTTTGATTTCACATGTTGGATGCGCGAATTAGCTCAAAGGTCGTATGATTTAACTTTGAAGGTGCTGGTAGACTCCGATAAGGTCGAAACGATTGACCACTTAAAGGATGACATTCGGTGTATTATTGCCCACATACGGCCACAAATGTTGTAAAAAGTCATCGAAAATTGGACCACAGATTAGACCATGTCCGAGCTAGCTTTTGGCAGTCATATGCCAGAAATCATATTTAAATTATATTGCCAGAAAATTATCATTCGAACAAATTAAATTCCATTTCAATTTAAGGGAGAAAATTTTGTCAAATAATGGATGGACTTAGTCCCAGGTATGGTTATAGTATAACATATAAAATAACATCGACCACATTATTAATAAAAATAACAAGTAAGAATGATGTTGCGATTAATATTAATTAATAGTGGTATAAAAACTAGCAGAGTACAAATAAAAATGATTAAGCGATCGATTCAAACTAGATGTGAACGACCACAAATACTTAATATACATTTTAAAATTATTTAATTTTTTCTTTTACTCAAAAAATGTCTTATCGGAAATTAATTTTTAAACTTTCGATTATCATAAATAAATTATTTCTTATTTAATTTATAAGCCTGTCATTAATTAAAATATATTATTATGATAAACCACGCAAATAAAGTGATTATTAGAGGAAGCATGAACTGGTTTTTTTTTTCTTCAAACATTTAGATGGAAACAAGTAACATGAAACATGTTTTTTCTCATCTTTTATGTCCCATTTTACATTTAATTTACAAAGATTAAAAATATTTGCATTAGTTCAGTAGGTAACCTAAATATAGTTCGTAATTATAACATAATTGAATATAATTTATTTACTGCGGGAACCTTTCCCGAATAACTTTTTATAGATTGTAAATAAATCGCTTAAATAATAATAAAATTAAATATTTATATATTTAAAAAAAAATTATACCAGTTTTTTTATTATGTGTGATAAGTTTTTCGTCAATAAAACTATAAATTTATAAGTATAAGGAGAAACCATTTTTGCTTTAATTTGAAATTGCCTCCAATAAATGAATGGTGTTTTATGAGGCACTTGATCAAACATATTTGATATTAAAACTAGTAAATGATAATTTAAATTTTAATCTATAGAGAGTGTGGAATCAATAAAAATAACAAAGTTTTGTTGCAAAAGCAAAACAAAACAGGCACGCGTAGGCTTTGAAAATATTTTATTACTTTTATTTTTGTTTTTGTTAGTTTAAGAGAAATAACTATTCGTTACTTGTTAGTCGCATTTAAGATTCGAATCCTTTTCTTTGTATATTTTTATATTGCTGGATATGAATGAAGTGTTGTAGTCTAATTCCCGTGACAGAGGTGAGAAGAGAGAATAAACTGATATTTTTAAATAATAGTAGTTTAGTAATAAACATGCTAACCATCTAAGCTACATCAGCTTTTTTAAGTTCAATGACTAAATGTCACATTAACAGCAAAGAAAAACATTTAAAGTGCCAGTTACAAATAACACATTTAAAATTAGGGAAATAATCATTGGCAAATTTAAATTCAGAATTATCGATTTGGTGTTAAAAAAAATAATATAATGGAAACCTTATTAAATAATCCGAGGGGAGGTATTTCTATAATAACGAAAATTGTTATTTGTTTTATCATTGACGCTTACAATCGATGATTTCGCTGAAAAATTTACCACTTTTGGGTTCAGTATTTTCGATGTTAAAATGTTGTTATCATGGGATAATATTTAGGCCTTAAGAACAAGTTTCATTTGTATTGCTACAACTTTTAAACTGTTGCACATTTACGAACCATTTAATTTTAAGGGCTCGGCCGTTATAATAACAAGTAATGAATTAACATATTACTCATAAAAATATTTATAATTTTTGCCCCTGTAGGCTAGTAGGTAATGTACTAGCTTGTCAGTTGTTGGGGGTTGTGGATTCGATTCCCAACGAAGACCTTGGTGTTTTTTTTCACTACAAAAATAAAAATTGACTGTTGGTGGGGCTGCTCAGCGATGAAGGCATAGTCACTGGTCGCTGTGCTGTCTTTATACGGCAGTTAATTTCCGACTATCCTTCAACTTTCACCAGCTGTTTCATCTCTTCTCTATCTTTCTTTCCTAAAGCATGTAGCACGGTACTTGACTAACTTCTCTTTAAAAAAAAAGGAAAATTGCACAGTGTCAGGCAGCAAATAAAGAAATAACACTCTAAACTAAAGGGTGTTCTAAAATGATGTTTTATTTTACCTCCTTGGCCTTGCTTTTGGTATCTAAAGTTTGAATATTTTTGTGTCCGCTATAAAATTAGTTCTTAAACCGTGGCAGAAGTTACACAGGGTACGCTGAAATATGTCCGCTATAAAAATAGATGTGAACAATAAATTAAATTATAATTAAAGGGTATTTCCATACGCGTCAGAATTTTGACTAACATTTATAACAAGACGACTGAAATATACACTGTGTGCTGCTAGCGCAAGTATACAAAATTAAAATTAAATTAAATGAAGGGTGTCTCGATAGTAAAGTGATTTACACACATATGATATTATGTATTAATCTGTAATAAGATTAGAGTATGTATTGTTAGCAGCTTTGCCACGCAAAGAATTGTTTTATAACCAATAAAAAAAATATAAAAAAAGTAACCAAATTGGGTAACCAGTTTCCATAACTTTGCGAGTTTTCAATTCCGGACCTAATAAGTAGACAGAAAGGAAAACGAGCATATTTTTATGATTTAAATAAATTTGAAACTTATATAGATCCTTATCCATAAAGTGGCATAACTTTTGCCTGATTTTAGCAGTGGGAAAGGGAGGAAAACCTTTTATGTTAAAATGTTACATATCATTTTCCACAAGTTCCTAACCTACTCAATAAAAATGTATGTTGCGCCTCTTCTAAACACTTAAATTTTTATACTGTTCAAGCACACTTAATTTTTTTTAAATTCTATGGCCTAGATTAAATACGTTTTCTAGTGTTACCCTTTGAACGGGTACATTACAATGTTTGAAAAATGAATAAGAAAGTTAAAAAAATTATATACATATTAAATTTTAGTTAAAACCAGTAACTAAAACAATGAAAGTACCCACCTAGACATCGGATAAAAATTAAACAATGTAAGACTGATAGCTATTTGGCTTTGAAAGTCCAAAGTTCGTATTATTATGCTGGCTGTAACAAGTTTTTAAAACAAAAAATTAAAAATTAAAGGATGACCCATATATGATACTGAGCCCTTTGTGCGTGACTTCAACTGCACTTGGTGTATTTATTTTAAGTAACAATTAGTACTATCGTGAATACAAGTGAAGTGAAATTTTCGCTTCTCTTCTTTTCAGAAAGATTTCAGGTAGATATTATCATAGATGGCCAATTTGGAGTACAAGTGAAATTCCAGTACAACTAAATTTTTACTGATACCGCAATCTAATTTTCATTATCAGTAAACAAATTTACTAATTAGTGAAAAAGTGCAGAAACAATTGATAATTAATTAAATTTTCTTTGCATTACTAGCAAAAAAATCTTTGCGCCATGAATATAAACATTCATAATACACAGTATTATTTTAAAATTAAATAAATATCCCATGTTAAAATCTTGTCTTGCCTACCGTCATCATGTGTAAGTTTTTTCATTGAATTGTGAAATAATTGCAGTAATTGGTAGGATTTTACTGTTAATTCAATTTTATTTTAGTATTAGTAAAAATCACAGAATTTTTCACACTTCGTTAAAAATTTATTGGTAATGCAAATTGGAGTATTTAGGAAATTTTTAATGCACAAAAAGTATAATGCAGTTGGGCCTGTATGCTTAATAGGAAGGGTTTTTCAACATAAAGTTTGTTTTCTAAAAAAATATTAAATGAAAAATTTAGGTTACGATACCTTTAGCTACTTTACGTGGTCTGACTAGTTTTTAATTTTTTCGTATGATTTATTACGCTGAAAACGTTTGCCTTTGTGACGCTAGTATCTGTAAGAATAATTCCTTTTTTTCCTGTTTTAATTTATGTATTTACGAAAAATCAACATTAAAGAGAAACCGACATCTTTTAGGCTGTAAAATCAGCTTTAAACTCTCTTGGAAAATAGAACCGATGAAAATCCAATAACATAATGTAAGATATGTTTACAAAGGCGCTTAAAAATAATAAAAGAAGCAAAAGGCTAAAAACCAAATTTAACTACAAAAAGCTGCAAAAAAAATTAATTTTTTATTTAATTTTTTTATTTTATTTTTTTAAGAGAAGTAGCACTTCAGGTAACAATACATATTTAGTCAAGTACCGTGCTACATTCTTTAGGAAAGGGATAGAGAAGAGATGAGACGGGTGGTGAAAGTAGAAGAATAGTTACGGAAATTAACTGTCGTATAAGACAGCACAGTGACCAGTGGCCATGCCTTCATCACTGAGCAGCCCTACCGACAGTAAATTTTTATTTGTAGTGAAAAAACCAAGGTCTTTGTTGGAGAACGAACCCACAACCCCCATTCTTGTAAACTAGTGCACTAGCCTATAGGTTTTGTGTTTGTTAAAGTGGATCATAAAAATTGATTACTTTGTTTTTATTTTACATATTTTGTTAGATGACTTTCGTTGAAGTTTGTATAATTAACTAGTTTACTGTTGGGCGCCCCTTATCAGTAAGTAGCACACCTGAATTTATAGCTCAAAATTTGATAAAACCTTTTATTGATTTCAAAGTGATAAGAACTATTCAGTCAAAATGTTCAAAGCAATTCAAATTCGGTCATAAATATTAATTAATTTATATTTAAACGACAAATTGAGTTAAAAAAAGGGGAGAGCAGATTTAGTGATCTCTAAACGTAATATTTAACGTTAATATTTTTTAAAAATCCAAAACCCCTTTGTAGCATGTCTTACAAGCCAACTAACGGGATTATTAGTTTTTGGGTTTGATCAGAATTCTCTCGCACTTGGGTACTTCTGCTTAGGCGCAAACAGGAAAAGCTCTTTATAAAACTGTCTCGAAGTGCACTCCAAAAGTTATGGAATCTCATTATGACATAATAAGCGAGTTGCTGTACCTATGATTTAATATTTATAATCAGGGAAAGAGGTTTGTTTCACTTGCGAGTAGCTTTATTTAAATCCGAATCGAAAACTTATCAGCAAACACACATACACACCGTGTTGTCTTGGTCTCGTAAAAATATTTCATTATTAAAATACTAAATAGTATTTAATATTAATTGACGTCACATTATTATATTAATTTAAATGATAAGTGATCTTTATTCATCAGCGTTTTACATTTTTCAGATGTTATAATAAAAGAAATGTGCAAAGAGGAACAAAAATTAATTTAATAATACAACTAAGGCTACGCTAGTCTTAGTTAAAGTGAACATAAAGTTTATAAAACGCCAAATTGGCAATAACAGGAATTTTAAATAAAACAAAACATGTCATTGAGGCTGTAACTACAGTATGAATGTTTAAATTCACATATTTCTAAAAAGGGAATTTTTTATAGAGGTATAGGACTTTTGAAATGGAATAAAACAAACATGAATTTTTTAAATTGACATAAAATTTACGTTATTCGAAAGGTGATCTTTTGGCATTGTAATTTAAATATGACTTCTGGCATATGACCGCCAAGATTGGATTGGACGTAGTTTTATCTGAATGTTAAATTTTCGATGACTTTTTCCAGCATTTGTGGACTGTACACCGGCATTAATACGGCTCCTGCACATTATAATCATTTCCAGCATCGGCATTAATACGGCTCTTGCACATTATAATTGTTCAATTGATGAACGAAAAAGTCAGCATGGTGTTCAGTAAAGGTCACCCTTGACCAGTATCATTTTTAAAGACGTAAAAGACAATGACTCTACAAACAGACAGTTTTTCTGGATATCTATGGTTATAGCGTCCTTCCTGACGCTATAACTTCAGAACGCACGAACCGATTTCCACGGTTTTGCATTGGTTGGAAAGGTCTCGGGATCTGTGAGGTTTGTAGCAAAGAAAATTCAGGAGAAAAGCAGTAAAAATCATTTTTCACATACAGCGTCATCTCTGTTACATAGCATGTGCTACAACGGTACCAGTACGTGGTGTGTGAGTATCCCTCACGAAAATAAGTACGTTTCATTATAAGTAAATGGCGCCGGTGCGTGATACATTGTTTGACAGCTACTCATGCGCACGTGAAATTGAGGTTAAAGTTATTTGTTTCCTAACAGTTCAATTGGAAGCCATCAAATCAATCACGCATATTGTGCAAATTTTTATTCAACTTCAACAGCAGGCATTTGTCCTTAAGATGGTAAGTTGAACTGTGTAAATTATGTGGATCGTGCATTTGACGTTAAATTCAACAGTCTGTCCATAGTGCAAAATGCCGAGAGGACGAAGTGCGTACATCGGCCGTCGCACAAGACATGCAAGCCAGTAACAAGTGTATTCACATAACTTAAGCGAAGAAAGACAAAATATAATAAGAGAAAATGACTGATTGAGACAACGCGTGAGCACACGAAGATCATTGGCATCATACAATCGCGGAATGCCAATTCCAATATGATCCCACTGCGAACTACAGTGATGATGACAATTTAGATATTGCACCAATGACGACTGCATGCCGTTATTGCAATATTTCAAAAGAGAAACGGCTGAATTGTGCTGCGCCACTGAAACCATTGTTCGATAGAACTAATCCCAATTCCAACCATTTTCTTCAACGCATCCTTGAATACAATAACTGCTTTCGCATGACTTCCTTTGGAGCAAATATCATTCGAGAAGGCAACTTTATGCCGACTGGCAAGGTAAAAGATTTTATTCAACCAATCACTCACACCAATCAATCACACCAACACAATCAATTGCAACACATAACAACTACACATACACCACACACTATACCATCACACGATCAGAAGTCTTCAAAAATAAATAAACTAATTATTCTATCTTAATTGTTTGCCAACGTCAGATCAAAAAACAAAAAAAAAAAAATGGGTAACCAAAGAGAGCTTCAATGAAGCGCTTTGTATAACGCTTCGATTCAGTATTTACTTTGGATTCACTTTCAGTTTTTACTTAGAGAAATTCAACTAAATTCCACTTCATTTTTGTAATCGAAATGAATTCATTACTGTTGTGCAATGAAATAAAATTTTTCCTTTTCAAATACAAAAAAATTTTTTTTTTTATCTTTTAATCCCCAAACGAAATGTTACAAAAAACGAAGCCATCTGGTGACGAAACGGAGTTCGCTGGGTTTGCTAGTAATTTATAAAACATAATTTTCTCGGCTTCAAGTAAATAAAATTAAGAGTTAAAAGGATAAAAACATGGGAATCAATAAGAACGTAATTGTTAATTTTTCGCAAAACCTAGATCCCTGTTTCTCGCTAAGAAAGGCGACAGTTATCTTTCAACAACATACATACATAAATATGTACGTATTTTGGAAATTATTGTCATAATAATTTTATTGTGGCGCTAATGGGGTTTTTTATTTCGAATTTTATCAGCATTTTATTTTTATTAATTTACGACTTGTATGGGAAGAATTTTATCAGTTCAATTTATGGAAGAATGTGTAAATTCAAAGATAGGTAAATTAAAATGTCAACCAAACAGCTTTATAATTCTTTCCACACTTTATTGGCGCACAGTGGGGTCGTTTAGTAGAAAACATGTGAAATGTATATATAATAACCTTTTTTCGATTGCCAGCAAATTTTTTTTTTTGTTTACACAGAAGTAGCACTTTAGGCAACAATGCCTATTTAGTCAAGTACCGTGCTACATTCTTTTAGGAAATGGATAAGGAAGAGATGCGACAGGTGGTGAAAGTAGGATAGTTACCGAAATTAACTGTCGTATAAGACAGCTCAGTGACCAGTGACTATACCTTCATCACTGAGCAGTCCCACCGACAGTCAATTTTTATTTGTAGTGAAACAAACCAAGGTCTTTGTTGGGAATCGAACCCACAACCCCCAATCATGTACGCTAGCACACTACCTACTAGCCTACAGGGGCACCTGTTTTTTTACTACATTTTCTACAAAAACGTTCGATAACTTTACTACTACTCATACTATAGGAAGTTTGTTGACTTTTCGTAGGTTCATAATTTGAGCAAAATATTAGAACCTTTCGAAATGTAATGCTCTGTCACAGTTTTATATACAAAGTTGAGGGGCCTATTGCTCGAAAATTGGAGTAGGTGCCATAGCATGGCTCGGTAATGACTAGATGGCTATGGCTAATGTGTATTTTTTTTCTCGAATATTTCATATGGTCTAAGGATTATTATTATTAAGGTGCGGCGGCAGGCATATAAAAAATTCGTATTACTCATTAGAAAATCAAGAGTGTTGTTCTGCCTTCAAAATAGGAATCAGCTATATTGCATACAGATTAAAGTGGGACAGGAAAGAGAAAAGAGAAATTAATTTTTCAATTTTTAAAATTTATAATTTAATATTTCTGTGTTTAGTTACAAGGCATGCAAGGGCTATAAAGGTTAATAATCCCTTTCATAACATATAGTAAAGATCCTAAGTTAGACTCCGGCAGGGCCTGGAAGCATAATAATAAATATAAATAACAGAATATTAATCGAATAATTCAAAATGGAATTTAAATTATAATTTGACTCAAATTGACAGACAGAGTTGCCCGCATTTGGGTATAGCAGAATTGTTGATGTGTTGATGCATGCAGAGTGAATGCTTGGTGCGGTTTGTGGGATAGTGTCGTTATCGGTTCTTCTGAATTGCTGTGAATGGATTTCGCCATCACGAGGTTATAACGGACTTGATATTGTCAGAAATTGAAAATATGGACCTAGGCGGTATGCGATTCCAACAGCATAGTGTAACTTGCCACACAATGGCTCATTTGCGGGATAAATTTAATGACTATTTTATCTCACATCGTGCCGATATTAATAGGCCGCCATGATCATGTGACTCGACACCGTTGAACTTCTTTCGTTGAAGATAATTAAAACAGAAAGTGATAAAGATTAAGACAATTCGGCACATTAACGACATTGAACCTCAATTATGTCTCAGTCATTGAAAATATGGACCAGAGGTATGCCACTGATTTTTTGTTTCCTTCTATCATAATACAATACAATACATAATACAATATTAAGATAAGATAATTCTCTGAAAACTTTTTGTTTTATTCACAATTAACATTGTGCGTTTTGGTTTAGTGGTCCACCTGTTATGTGACTTAGTATTGCACTATGATTTTTTTGCAAAAGATTTTGGTCACAAATACGTTAAAAATTCACTTTAATCAATGTATTTAATTTGATGAAAAATATTCAAATTAAAAAAATATTTATCTGTATGTATATGTATGTTGTTTGAATGTAATAAATTTGAATTGTTCAGAACACCAAAGGTTTCCTTAAGAGCTTAAAATTTACATAACCAATTGGTTCAAGACACCGTGTGCTGATGTAAATTTGGTTTTATCCTAAGCAGAAGCACTAGGACTTAATTTACTTTGTTTATCACCGTTAGAAACACTGTAGTCATTCTTTTCTTTTATGTGCGTCTATTCTCCGACGGGGTTTAATTTATTTGGGTATGAGTTTACGTCAACCCACTTCAAATTTGGTTTGTAAACAAACCGGGTTGACGTAAAATCATACGCAAATTCTTTTCTGTCTTTGCTGGCTGCTGTGTGTTCGGTATGAACGGCGAGCGCTTTCGATGAGAAGACATCATTCTCTAACCCTGTTCTAATCCGTAGTGGTGAGTCAGTGTTTAGGTATAGATGTTTCTTTTATCAAGGTCGTATTTACTTATATGTACGTAGACTGCCCGGCTGACATTTTATGCGGGGCTAATTTTTAATTATGTTGTTTATATATCCTCCGCCAGTAAATGAAATAATATTGCTATTCTCCGTCCTAACTGGCGGGTTTGTAGTCGAAGGCGAGCGCTTTCGATGTGAATGCATCATTCTCAAGCCGCGTTGTAGTTTGTACTGGTGAGTCAGTGTCGACGTCAGGCAGTTCTGTTGTTAGTTTCGTATCTAATCAGGTAAGCAGAATGACAGCCACCTGTCATGTTTATGTAAAATGAATTTATCGATACCTCCGTCTTTTACTATTATCTAGGTATGTGTGTCCGCCTGAGGGTGTTTTTCGTTTGCCCGTTTGCATGAGCAGTTTTAATGGTGTGGAAATTTTGCCTGTCGTCGTGTTTACCTGTTCATTTATAATGTCACTGTTAAAAGTTTTGTTTTTGTAGATTCCCATGTTTTCAAGAATGTCTAGTCGTCTTCGTCATTTTTTTACTAGGATGTAGTAATGTTATGCATTCATCTATTTCCCTTGGTGTATGTCCGTGAGTGTCAAAGTGTAACGCAAAGTTGAAGTCTTCTCTTTTTCGTTTGTATGACCGTTTGTGTTCGTTCTGTAAATCTTTTTTTTTAACGTTCGTCCAGTTTGTCCTACATAAGTATGTTTGCAGGTACAAGTAAAAGTCTTTATACTCTGCTTGCACCAAATTTGTCAGTTGCTTCTGTCGATGTTAGTTAATCTATATATTTCTGGTCCTGTGTGAGTAAGAGTGGACCGTTGTGTTGTATCGGTTGTCTCCTGTGTTTTAAGTGTTGTATTGTCTAAGAAGTTTGTTGATAGTAGTGGGTATGTAACCATTATCTAACTATTGTGTAAATTGTGTAGATTTCTTTGTTGTACTTATCTGAAGTAAGTGGGATTAGCTTAAGTCTGTGTGCTCGTATCATATGTCTAAATGCAACTAGTTTTTGTTAGGTAAGGTAGTGTTCGTTGTAGTTGGTTTTCAATAGATGTCAAATGTTAAACAGTCAGTTCCTCGTGTTGTTGTCATGTTAAGATAATGCAAATTTCTGTCTTGTTCTTTTTCCATTGTGTATGTAATGTTACAATGGATTGTGTGTAAGTCTGTTGGAATTTGGTATTATGTTGTTTATAAATTTTCATATAAAAATCGATTCTTGTGGGTGATTCCAAGTAATGCTTATTTTTGCGATATTCCTCTTATTTACGGAGACACAGCCATTTTAAGTTTTTAGTTAAATTTTCATATAAAAATCGATTTTTGTGGGTGTGATCCCAAATGTGATGTTTTCTCCGCCAGTATATGAAATACTGTTGTTATTTCCCGCCTTAGCTGGCTGTTGTTATCCTAAAGTTTTGGCATTGTTTTGCTCGAGGGTGCATATGATGTCATCTAAGCAGATGATGTATCTACAGTAATGAGTTATTCTGGGTTTTCTCATTAGTGTTTTTATATGTAGTAATTTGAGATGTTGCATGAAAATTTCCATGAAGATAGCTGAAGTTAGGTTTCCCATGCCATCTCCATCAAGTAATTTGTAATGGTGATTACTAAATCTAAATTTGTTCTGTTTTATTATCGTCTTTGCAATACCTATAATGTCGGTGACGTATTGGTTGTCGTATAAATTGTCTAGTGTGTCGCGCAGGATAACTAAGGTTTCTTGTGTTGGTATTGAGGTACTTGATGTCAAAAAAAACGAGTCGCGTGTTTTCGGTGCATTGCGTACAGTATATGTATTTTGTAAATTTGTAGGTCGGTGAGGTGTTTAGCCAGGTGATATGCTGGGGCATATCCGTAGTTTATAATGGGTCTCATTAGTATGATTTCTTTGTGTATTTTCGGTTGTGTTTTAAGTGTTGGTGGTAGTAGGTTCATGTTAATGTATTTGTAAACGTTTTACAGCGTTTTAATAAAATGCGTATTTCGTTTTGGAACGATTCAGTTGGGTCATTTCTAAATTTAGAACAGTTGGTCTGTTGTCTATGTAAACTTTTTTGTACATTACTACCGTCGTGTTTTCTTTGTCCCTAAAAAGTGATTGACTAAATTTATACTTACCATTTTCCCACGGGAACACTTTTTAAATGGAAAATGATTGAATTTCTGGCATAGAAGCATTTGTACATTTTTGGTAAATTATATAAAATAATTTTGGTTCTTCTTTTCTTTGTTTTATTCTTTTTCTCTCTTGCATTTTTAGATTTATGTGTTAATATGTGTTAACATATGAATATATATATATATATATATATATATATATATATATATATATATATATATATATATAAGTTGGTAACACTGTTGTGTGATGATAGATTTATTAATTACCTTTGTGTCACAGACTTTGGTTTTTTTTGTTCGTTGACGTCTTTAGTCATAAGACGTATTTTTTTAATTTTTGATAAATGATTCAATTCGTATGAAAGTTTTTTTTTTAGCCAATTTAATTTAAGACTTTGGCACGATTTATTATTAGATTTAAATGAGGTGAGAACATACTTATGACAAATTAATTTGTTTTAACCAGCGTCTATAGAAAAGAAAAAACTTGCGTGATGAGGAAAGATAATTTATGAAGAAACATATTAATAAATATATCACAAAGTGAGTAAAAATTAGCTGAAATTAAATTATGCTGTTATGCGTAAAAGAAGACAAAATATGAATTCAAACATCAAAGGCACTATAGATTAATAAAACGAAAGGTGTTTCACATGCTTTTGTTTTTTGATGCCGTTGCCATTATTTGCATTTCGAATTGTCTGTCAAATGATAAAATGTTAAGTATTGAACTGTCATCCTTTAAAATTTATTTAATAAAAAGTTGGGATATTTTAAGCATGGGACATTACACTCTTGAGTAAAGAATTTTAATTCTGAAAATTTACTATCAAAATGATGAAAATTCACTGTATCACTTCGCAAAACACCAGCAGTTTTTCATCGTAATTAGGCTTCTTCTGAGACAACTGTGGGCAATTTAATCGCTAAATGCGAGGTTTACGGTATTGTTGCTGACAAAAGACCAAACCAACCATTACGCTTGCAGTAGCCGTAGCGATGCAAACATAGCAGCAGTACAGTAAAATTTGGAGAATCAACCTAGAACATAAACTCGTCTACATTCGCCACAATTGGGCATCACTAGAGGCACTTTAGGTAACATTTTTAATAAAGATCTTTATTTTCACCCTTATAAAGTTGAACACATTCAAGAATTTAAGGTGACCAACCTTCGTTTGCGTCGAACGTTTGTGAATTGGTTGTTTAAAAATCTGAACGAAAACAATGTATTTTTCAACAAAATCATGTTTAGTGATGAGGCTCATTTTCAATTATCCCCTTATGCAACAATTTTGCTTCACAAAATCCACAAAAAGTCTAAAGAAAATGACTGTATGGTGCGGTTTGTGGTATTTAAAAAAAAAAACAGCAAAGAAACGCCGTCACCATGACAACTAACTTTTTGTGGCCACAACTGGCTAATGTTGATATCAGTGACCTTTAGTTTCAGCAAGACTGCGTCACAATCATTACAGCCACCTAAAAAATTCAGTTATTGCATGAGTATTTTCCCGGTCGCGTAATTACTCGATTTATCAATGGCGGACTATTTTCTCTGGGACCAACGTGAATAGCCCTTAAACAACTGTGAATATAAATGGCGGATGTCTGCTACGATCTAAAGGTGGACATTTGCTCGACAAATAATTTTCACTTTTTCTACTTTAATATTATTTTCTACTTTATATCAATAACCTGAAGTTGTTAAAAAAAGTGTGCTTTAAGCAGCTTCTTCACTCTGTGGGCACACCCTTGTCCCCCTTTAGAAATTTGGAAAAGGTGCTAATTTAGCTTTAAATGTTTTATTTAATGTCGGCATTTGTGTGTGGAATACAATATCAGATATATGTCCGTCTCTCTCAAGTGCAATCCCTTTTGAGCACATATTTCATTACATTCTCACACATTTTACGCGGTGTTTCATTAATTTCATCACGAATATTTTGTTTGAGTTGCTCAAGCGTTTCTGGTTTGTTTGCATAAAACTTGCTTTTCCGATATCGCCACAAAAAGAAGTTCAGAGCAATCAAATCAGGCGACCGTGAGGGCCAATCAACATCACCATTTCTTGAAATAATTTGTTGTGCAAAGAGGTCTCGCAGTAATTCCATTGTAATCCTGGCTGTATGCGATGTCGCACCGTCTTGTTGATATCACATGTTAATCAAGCCTAAAGCATGCAGCTGTAGCGTTAAAAAGTTTTCAATCATATTACGATATCGCTTCCCATTACCGTTACGCCGTTTTCATTTTCAAAGAAATAAGTTTCAATGATTCTTCCTGACCAAATTGCACACCAGACTGTCACTTTTAATGGATGCAAAGGTGACTGACTGTTAAATAATTTGAGGGTTTTCCATTCCACAGAACCGACTATTCTGTTTATTCACATATCCATTCAAATGAAAATGTATTTCGTCACTAATTATGATTTTTTCATGAAAACCGGGGTTGTCATGGGTGAGCTGTAACATCCTATTGGAATATGTACGGCGGCGTAAATGATCTTGTGGAAGAAGATCTTGTGGCAATTGAATCTTATATGGAAATGAATTCAAATCCTTGTACAACATTTTGGCCAAAGTTGTTCTTTAAAGACCAAGCTCCTGAGCACGGCGTCGAATTGAGGTTGAGGGATTGTTTTGTACATTTTCTTGAGCAGCAGTAATATTTTCCTCCAATCTTGCAGTAAGTTGTGGTCCATGCTTGGGCCTATTACCTACAGACCTTCGATATTATTCGCTAAATAAATAGTGCGTTTTGTTGACATGTCGTTTCTCCCAAACATTTCACCTAAATTTCTCATCGTCACAGTAATCGATGACGGATTTTTGATATAATGTTTTAACGATTAAAACACATTGGTTTATTGATTATTTTTCCATAATAAATTTGCCATGTGTCTACTTCACGGCTGCCAAATATGAACTATCAAGACTAATGTTTACCAAAATGGCGGCAAAACAAAGTAGTATAGCTTCCCGGCGGACACCCTGTATGTTGTATTCGGTCACCCTTTAACAATTAACTTTTTTTTAATTATTTTGCTGTTTCGTTAAAAACGTTTCTGGAGCACTGACATAGTTCTATAGTTGTTAACATAAATAATACACATAAGAAGAGTTTACTTTTTTTCGATCTAGATTAACTGGATATTTGTTGGTCATCTTTAAAAACCCAACATTTAAAAAGATATTTCTTTGTTTCAATTCTTATTTCTTTTTGTGTCCATAAACATTTTCTGACTTTCTGATTTACATTTGCATAAGTTAGATAATTCTTTAAACAATTTATATTTAAATATTTTATTATACTATTTTTTAATGCGTCATTCCTGTCAACCATTAAAAGAAAAGAAATGGTTGATTGGAAATATAATAAACCAAACGTTAAGAATTCTTCAATTTGCCATTATCGAAAACGTGTTCGTCCCACTTCTTGCCCATGCGATAACTAAAACCAACAAACAGAAATAAACAAAAAGACTTATTTGCCTGAAACGCAATAGAGAATCTGCCTGGCTTAATTTCAATAAATTTGTTGCAAAAACGTTTGTTTTTTTTTATTAAAATTATGAAATAATTCGATAATTGAAATGAAATTGAAATGTTAAGCCGGTGCGTTCGATTTTTAAATACGCATTTGATTATAATTTAAGATTTTAAATATTTTAAATTTTAATCTTATCGTCTCACATTCAATAAATTTTGTTAGCTTATCTATCAATTTATGTACATATATAAAACAATATTAATTAAACAATTGCGTTATTATTTTAATACGTATTTTAATACGCCTGCCTAAGCAATGAAATACAATTATATTGATAAGTAACTATTTGCATTGGCATACATGTACTTATAGCAACCAATAATTGCTGAAGAATTTAACATAAATTATATTGATAAGACAACTACAGTGGGCCTGCCTAATAAACAAAAAATTTTAAAAATATATTTTTATTTTTTTTAATAATTGCAATGAAAAAGTATTTTCATTCTAAAAAAAACTCAATAATATTCTTCCCAAAATCGAAACAAGTAAAAAAAAAACAAAAATATTGTTAAACAGTACATAATGGATTACAAATTTTTAAAGGAAATAAAATCTTAATATAGTGTAGAAACTGTTAGCGCAATCCTTGGTAAGCGCAATAACCAAATGCTTAATTTAATGTTATCGCAACTTTTGAAAAAACAAGACTTTGCAAAGTTAAGATTCTCGTTTTTTCTTTCGTTTTTATAAATAAATTCAAAAACAATGGCTTCTCATCAAAACTTTTGTGCCAGAGGTACAAATTCTGTAGCTTAAAAATATTGTTTTAGGTAAAATCTTTGTTTTCCATTCTCCAAACAATTTCGATTGAAAGCGCTGCTACTTTGAAGAATTGGATTAAAACGTGAGAAAGATGACAAAACTTCTGCATAAGAAAATCTTATAATTTGCGTAATGCTGTTTGTCCTTTGGCAATATTTCCCCCGCGGGGGCACATTTATCGGTCTTTATAGAATACTTCACTATCTAGACCTGTGCTGCTGGAGGTATAAGGGAGCCCAGTCGCTTGAAGGCAAGCAGGGAGTCAACTGAAAGCTCCACGTTATTTCCACGGAAATCAGTAAGCTCGCAGAGTTCATTATTTGTCTCTTTAGACATTTAATAGTTCTCTGGTTGATCATTGAGGTTGGCCCCTATATGGGAGTATCGTGGTGGTTGTGGTTTCGCGCCCCATAACAGTATAATGGTTATTATGGTGGCCAGGACCATTTCGCCGTTAATGACACGCTAGGTGAATGATCCAGTCCAGTGAGCATGCAAGACATGTGTTCTGGACAGGAGTTGGAAAGTCTCCAACTCTTAAGCATGGAGTGATGATTTGCAGCCCTGCTCTGGAATCATCGAAGTTGCAACTAGAAAGTTCTGTTGCATAGAATTATGGCTTCGGCATGACGTTCCAAATTATGCATAGTGGCTTGACCACCATCTGATTAAGGCTTCATGGCCAGGTGCGGATGTAAATCAAATCACGTCTCTGTCCTTTGGAAATATTCCCCCCCCCCCCGGGGGCACATTTATCGGTCTTTATAGAATACTTGACTATCTAGACCTATGCTGCTGAGGGTATAAGGGAGCCCAGTCGCCTGAAGGCAAGCAGGGAGTCAACTGGAAGCTCCACGTTATTTCTACAGAAATCAGTAAGCCCCAGGATTTCCGCTAATTGTCTCTTTAGACTTTTAGCTGTTTCTCTGACTGATTATTGAGGTTGGCCCTTCGGGAGTATCGAGGTGGTTGTGATTTTGCGGCCCCAAGCATGAACTGATTTATAGTGGCCAGGATCATCTCGCCTTTAATCACACCAACGGGTGAATGATCCGGATCCAGTGAGCATGCTAGGCATGTGTTATGGACCAGGAGTTGGATAGTATCCAGCTCTTCAGCAGCCCTGCTCTGGAACCGCTGAAATTGCAACTAGGAAAGACCTTTTGCTAGAATTAGTCCTCGGCTTCCTAGGGCGTGAATGGCGTTGCTTTTTATTCTAATTAAGGCTTACGGCCAGGTGCAGATGTAAATCTTATCACGTAATGTCCTTGGCAAACGCATGGAGAAAACAACCTCCAATACAAATTGAATATGCTGTAATGTATTGCAGCAGCCAAATAATAAATGGACTCATGAAGATAAACAGCCATCGGGTATTGTAAGACCTGATGTAATTAATTATCAATTACCTTACACAATTAAGGATTATCTACAAATTATAAGTGAAGAAATAAATGTTTGGATACCTAAAAGCGGCGAAAACATTTAAATTGAAGATGAAATTGCATTGGAATAATGTGAAACTGAAGGGGGAAATGACAATGCCTTCAGAATGTTGTGGAAGTTTTCAATTTCTGTCTAGGATGGGCCTAATGGCAAATACAAAAGATTTGAGAAACTGCAGTTCAAGCATAGAAATTAATAATGAAAAACGGATATCATCTTTCAGAGCGTTAGTTGTTTGTGGGCTGATCACGTAAACCCGATCATTCAAAACAATAATTTTGCAGCAGTAAATCGCAAGAAAGTGGCGGCCAATCTATGAATTACGCGACCGGAATATTTCTCATATATTAACTGAATTGCTTGGATGGCCGTGTGGCTTGTGGTCATTGATGTCAACATTAGCCAATTGTGGACACAAATTGCTTATCATGATTTGATAAGCAAAGACTGATGATTTTTCTTTGCCAATTTTCAAGAACCATATAGCGCACCGTACAGTCACTTTCTGTGGTTGTAAGGATTTTTCGTAAGTAAAATGAGACTTTTCACTAAAGTTGATTTTGTTTGAAAATGTGTTGTTTTCGTTCATTTTTTAAATAGCCAATTTGCAAACGTTACCGCAAATAATGGTCGGTTGGCTTCCTCTAATGATGACCACTTATTGCGATCGTGGACGGAAGAAACCTGCTTAAGAGAAAAGACGGTTCAAATTACGCAAAGTGATGCAGTACAATTTTCACCATTTTAATTTAATTTTCGCAATTACGATTCTTTACTCAAGAGTGCAACGTTCCATCTGTAAAAATCATTTCTTGATATTTAATTAATTGATAGACAATTCACTTCCTAACCTCAAATTTGTCCATACGTTGCGTTACAACTTATTTTAATTTTAAAAGAACACACCAAAAAATTAAATTTAATTAAAAACTTGTTTCTGAATAGTTTTATTTACAGCACGTGGGTAACAGAAGAAGAAAATTAATTATTTGTTTCAAGTTACATTGTAATGTTTTGGTTTGTTCCTTGATTTAAAAAAATGTATTAATAAAAAAATAATAGCGAAACACGTCAAATGAGCCAGGAAAAATTTAAGTTAAACGAAAAAAAAACAACAAAACAACTTAGCATACAGTATTGTGGATATCATTTAACTTTAAGGCTTTCCCCATATAGAACATAAAAGGTAAATTGTGCTATAGAAAATATGTTATAAAAGAAGATAATGTTTGCATACAAAATATACAAAACCTAACATACAATTGTGTGTGTGTGTGTGTGTGTGTTTGCATATCTTAAATAAATATGCTGGAAAATGATAAAAATTTGCTTTACGACACTTTATATTTTGAGTGATTGTAGTTATTCTACTCGTATTATATTAAATGAAGAACAAAGTTATACAAGCGCACACTTAAAAAAAACACGAGACCTTTGTAATTTTCTTATTTGCTAAATAGCTGTGTGTTGTATTTAAACAAACAAGAAATAAAATTCAACTTTTGAAATGAAACGTACAACACATTAAATGTTTATGTGTTTAAAAGATAACGATGAAGATAATTTCAAAATTTTGTTGTTGATAAGCAAAAACTATTAAGAAAGACTTTTTTTTATTTATTAATGCAGTTGGATGACTTATTTTATTTCATTTTATAAAATTAAAATGTAAATTAAAAATAATATAACACACACTTTGTCACGTGATTTAGTCACTAATCTTTGCAAAAGTTAAATTAAGGGACTAAAACATGCTATGTCATTAACATACAAATACATTTATGATTTTTAATTTAAAATTTTTATTCTTATCAGTTGTCATAATTATTTCTTTAAATCACTGCACAGTGTCAGATGGAGATATTTAAGCGGAAGTGAACTATGTCTTTATATTTAAAAAAATTTAATACACAAAGTGCCAGATACAATTTTTCCATTAAAGCGATGTCAGGTAGATAAAAGCAAATTATACAAGTTGGGCTTTTAAAATGAAATGCTTACATATATAATACCCAGCACACGAGATTGTAATTGAGATTGATTACTGGATTGCAATAACGATCTGGGGTCAAATTTTGTCAATCATATACGAGTAAAATCTTACACGAAGGTGCGAGTTTTTTTATTTTGGTTTTATCAGATAGTCGGTATGGAAATTTCTAATGATGACATTCGATAGCATACGAGTTTTCAAATGAAACCATGCGCTTTTTTACAATCATTCAATATTTTTTTGTATTGATAAATGAATAATCATAATTTTCATAGAAATGTAAGTAAAAATAAGGTCACTATTGATTCTTAGTATTTTGTTTGTTTATTTTTTTGTCCACTCCCCATTTGGTCAAACGATTTTTTAAACATAACATGCAGCTATAGCTTTTCTAAAATGTGGTTCCAGCTCCCTTAACGGTTTGAGTTGAGCATTCAATGAAATTATCATAGGAACTATCTTTACCACCAATAACAAATTTAGTGATTTTAATCAAAATAAATTTGGGCTATATAAAGCTATTGGTATAAAATAATTTTAGTACAGAATGTCCGCTGGAAAGGCATACTACTACTTTGTTTGTTTATAATTTTGGATTTTCGTGATAAGATTTACATCTCCACCTGGCCGTGGGCCTTAATCAGATGGTGGTCAAACCGCTGTAAATGAAAAGCAACGTCATTCACGTCCTAGGAAGCCGAAGACTAATTCTAGCAACAGGTCTTTCCTAGTTGCAATTTCAGCGGTTCCATAGCAGGGCTGCAAACCACTACTTCTTGCTGAAGAGCTTGAAACTATCTAACTCCTGTCCAGAACATATGACTAGCATGCTCACTGGATCTAGGATCATTCACCAGGTAGGTGTTATTAAAGGTGAGATGATACTGGCCACCATAAAAAACAGACCTGTATGGGGCCGCGAAACCACAGCCACCACGATACTCCCGAAGGGCCAACCTCAATAATCAGTCAGAAAAACAGTTAAATGCCTAAAGAGACAAATAGCGGAAACTCTGCGGGCTTCCAGTTGGCCCCTGTTGCCTTCAGGGGACTGGCCTCCCTTATACCCCCAGCAGCACAGGTCTAGATAGTCAAGTATTCTATAAAGACCGATAAATGTGCCCCCGTGGGGTATAATTTTTAATTTAATGAAGGAGAATGCAACTTATATTGATAAATGTTTTACTTAATGTTTGCAATTATGTATGAAATAAAATATCAGACTCACATGTGAGAGCCCTTTTGAGTACATTTTTTATTACATTCTCACACATTTCACGCGGTATTTCATTAATTTCACAACCACAAAAATAAGTCCGGTGCAGTCAAATCAAATCAGGCGACCATGGAGGCCAATCAATATCACCATTTCTTGAAATAACTTCTTGTGGAAGGAGGTTTTGCAGTAATTCCATTGTAATCCTGGCTGTATGCGATGTGGCACCATCTTGTTGATACCACATGTTAATCAAGCCCACAGCGTGAAGTTGTGGCGTTAAAAAGTTTTCAATCATATCACGATAACCCTCCTTATTTATAGTTACCGTTACGCCGTTTTTATTTTCAAAGAAGTAGTTCTAAGAATTCTTCCTGATCAAATTGCACACCAAATTGTCACTTTTAAAGGGGACTGTTGAATAATTTGAAGGTTTCCCATTCCTCAGAACCAACCGACTATTCTGCTTATTCACATATCCATTCAAATGAAATTGTGCCTCGTCACTCATTGTGATTCATGAAAGTCAGAGTTGTCATGGGCGAGCTGAAACATTCAATTGGCATTTGTACGGCGACGTAAATGGTTTTGTGGAAAAAGCTCTTGTGCCAACTGAATCTTATATGGAAATAAATGCAAATCCGTGTGTAAAATTGTGATTAAAGTTGTTCTTTGAAGACCAAGCTTCTGAGCACGGCGTCAACTGCAGACTCTCATTCACTCTACGATAAATAGTGTCTTTTGTTGTCACATTGTTTCTCTCAAAAATTTCACATAACTTTCTCATCGTTACAGCAATTGATGATTAATTTTGATAAAATGTTTTAACGATTATCGAATATTTTTCCATAATAAATTTGTCAGGTGTCTACTTCACGACTACCAAATGTGAACTGTTAAGACTAATGCTTATTAAAATGGCGGCAAAACAAGGCAAAAATGTTAAAAAAGATTTTACTCAGGGTTGGCTCAACATACAGATTTAGCAAACAGCATACTTCGAAACTCTATGCAGGGAAAAGCCAGGGCTTACATACTTTGAGAGCAGCCAACGGTTAAACTTACTTTTTTAAATTTTCTAATTTTTGGTTTTTACTTTTGTGACCTTTCTCTACTTTCTTAATGTTTTGTAGAATATATTTGTTTAGTTTTTCTACAATACTTAAAGCACTAATTTGATTCGGCTACAAAGTTTTGTTAATTTTTTAAAAATATATATTATTTTATATCGGATGTTTTTTATAGAGATATAGTAGTAAAGACAAGGCTTAGATTGAATTAAATCAAGAGATAGTGAGGGTCGGCAAAACATAAACAATAAAGAAGTTTCAAAAAAATTTCGGATATTTTATAGAGGTATATAACTTTGAGTAGGCAAAACTCTTTAAACTAGTGATCATTTTGATAACTGTAAACTGATTTATGTTTAGTTTGGTTTGGCATTACAACATGAATAGGCCGACCCCTGAAAAACGCCTCCAACTTGTGCAAATCGAATTCACAGCCCTTGATCTTGATTTTTTAAAGTGAATTTTGTTTAGCAATGAAGCTCACTTTTATTTGAAAGAAGACGACAATAAGCAAAACTGTCATACTTATTACACTAAGTACGCGCCAGTCGTGGCGGCCATATATGCCAAAAGAAATATTATCATTATAATACCAGAATATCATCTTTTGAATAAAGTAAATTTTATGTCAATTTAAAAAAATTCATCTTTTTGTTATTCCATTTTATTTCTATAAAAAACACCCTTTAAAATGCTTCTGGCTAACTAAAAAAATTCTAAAGTAAGCTCATAAAAGCCAATTTGCTAATTTTGATATTTCCATTAATAATACTTAATAGTATTTCTGAAATTTATTGCTATAATTTCCTGTATTTTCCTTTGTTAGAAACCAAGCCCTGCTACCAAAAATCAGCCGCACAGTTTAATTGCGATTTTTTTATACACTAAAAACAATTTATAGCACGCAGCTAATAATTATTCTTTATGAATTTTTAAAGTATACATTAAGGCGCCAAATAATTTAAATATAATATTACCAATTTTTTAACACTTACCATGATATGACACTGTCACAAAAGATATTTGAACACAAAAATCAGTACAGCCAATTGGTTTTAAAGTGCGAACAAATTGACCATCTTGTATGGTATAAACATTTACCGTGCCATCCTTAAAGTAGTCAATCACAAAAAATAAAAATACATATAAATTCTTAGTATTAGTATTAGATATGTATATATTTTGTAAAACCTACCAATGATCCTGAAACAACCATATCTAACTCTGTGTAAATAGCTACACTAGATATAGAATCGTCATGACCGTATAATGTAGTCAGGGGTTTGGGTGAAAAACTATTTTGGGTATTCAACTGCATTACAGACTGAAGATTAGTTTGGCTAGTTAAAGCGTGTACGGGAATATTAGCAGAGTTATTATTAGCACCGGCATGAGCACCTTGAATACTCCAGATTATGCAAGTACAATCTCTAGAACCAGTTACCAAATAAGAGCCACAGTTATCCAAAGCCAAGCAGGTAATTATGTCTAAAATAAAAGGAGTCTGATCAGTAAAAATTTGTTACATTATTAAGATAGCTTGCGTTTTACCTAAATGCCGGGTAACAGAGGCTAAAGTTTTTCCTTTATGTAAACTGTAAACCCTCAAGGAATTATCCCATATACCTCCAACATATAACAGCTTGCCATCTGTACTTACAGCAAACATTTGAGAGTGTGGTAGTTGTGAGGGATGCAAGGGGCCAAATATTCTTTTACGGTTTCTGAGACATAAAAAAGGATTTCAAAATAGAATTTAGGATAAATTTTCTTTGAAATTACTTTAAATTTGTTGTGGTGGCATCTATTTCCAGCAAAAAGCCTCTATCTTTATCGTAAGACATCCATGAGTTACAACCTAGTATGCAAGATTTTGATATGGTTACCAGCATATCCGGACTTAATTGCAGAAATGATCGCGGTGGTGATCTAGGTGGACTCAAATATATTATTGGATCTTTAGGTGTGCTGATTTCACAGTAATATTGCACGACTTTATCAAGGAATTGTGTTAAATCGGGACGTTTTAACTCGCCCCTTAAAAGTTTAAAAGTAGTTTCTTCCTGAGTTAAACGTCGGGGATGAGGCTCTCTCATCAGCTGTGAGGGAACCTGGCCGAAGTTATTTATCATGCCTAGTTAAAAATTTGCATTAATTTAAAATTTAAGTCTTTTTGTAACATTAAAATTACCCTCAACAGCTTCCCTTTCTACAGGATTGGTGATTTTATCTAAATCGACAGCACGCTCATAAGAGCAATAATAAAACACATTTAACGCTTCCGCTGCTTTGGGACCATTTTGTTTGTAACTGATAGAATATTTCAAATAATTTAATAAAACAGTTTTTTTTTCAAATTTACCATCACGATTAGTCTCACCCAAATATTAAATCGATCCAATTGTGTAAATTTTGACTAACATATTCTGACTCCAAGGCTCTACGATGTATGGCTATGAATTCTTCAGGTGTTGTCGCCCAAGGCGGCAGTATCACATCATCGACCTTTTCCTTAGTTATTTGCAAGTGACCCAAATCAAATCTATTCAATGAAATTGAAGTATTAAAATTCTTCAAATTCAGGTCAGCTATTCACACATACTTGTTCATATTTTTCAAAAATTCTGGAAAATAGAAAAATTCTGGTATTAGCTCTTTGACGTCATTTGGATTGTCCATTAAAAGCTTCCATGTTTGGGGTATGGAATGAAATTGTCGATCGGCCACATCAAAACGACCACTCTGTAATTCAATATGCAGCGAGGTAAAAGGTTCTACTCTTAAAAGATAATGTAACACTCCAGCCGAATTTGAATAGTGAGTTCCATAATGAAACTTCGGTATGCCCCCAGAAGGATCCTCAAATGAGTCGTATTTAGCGCGTACTTCTGCTTCATTTTTGGGATTTATCTACAAGTTTAATATTGTCTATATAAAAATTATACCAAAATTAAATAATAAAAAAATCATACCACTCCTATAGGTTTCGAGAGATCTCTAAAGGATTTTGGATCTGTTAAATCTAAAATATCACTCGAATAGTCAGCTAAAATCCAAGGGAAGACTGGATATTGACTTAAATCATTATACGAACGACCTGAAATTTCGTTGTTTTAATAAATTGCAAAATCAAAAAAAAAAAATCATTCATAAGAAAATGTTAAATTAAAATTTTTTTTAGAAAATTTTCAGTTATAAAAATAAAACCCGTTACCCATTATGCTGTCTGTAACCTACCTGCTATGGTATTTAAATACATTAGATATTCAAAATTCGAAATTTCTCGATTCGTCCACTTTTGTGTTAAACCAGATGTCTTTAAAAGTTCTGCGGGTGATCGACCGGAACCGTATAAAATATTTGGCGGTTGTAAGGTTAAGATTTTCGAAAATATTTTATTGCGGGTCTAAATATTTAAATATATATATGATATTCAAGTATTTCGTAAATAATTAACGGGTGGACAAATTTGAGGTTAGAAACTAAATAGCATATCAAATTTAATAAGTTTTGACAAATTTTAAACGTGAAATGTTAAGACTCTTTGGCAAAGAATTTTAGTTAGTGAAAATTTACTTACAAAATGGTGAAAATTTCATTGTATCACTTCGTAAAATTCGAGCAGCTTTTTCTTATAACCAAGACCCTACAAATAATTCAGTGCGTAATTTAATCGCTAAAGTAGAGGCTCATGTGTCTGTTGCTAATAACTATAGACCAAAAAAATATGCTCATAGTGGAAGTAGCGATTCATAAATAGCCGCTGTGGAGCAAAGTATTGAGGAGCCTGGAACAGCAACTAATGCACATTCGCAACAATTGAGCTTCACTAGAGGCACTTTGTGCAACATTGTGTATAAAGATCTTGATCTTTACGCTTATAAAGTTAAACTCGTTGAAGAAATAAAGCCGACCAACGATTGTTTGCCGCGAACGGTTGTGAATTGGCTGTTTGAAAAACTGAACGAAAACAACGCATATTTCAACAAAATCATTTTTAGTGATGAGGCGGGTGTGTAAAGAAACAAAATTGTCGCCTACAAAATGCACAAAAAGTCCTTGAAATATCATTACATCCAAAGCAAGTGACCGTATGGTGCAGTTTGTGGTCAGACGGTAAAATCGTACCGTATGAGCAAAGAAACAAGTCTTACTGTGAATTCTCTGCGCTGTCAACCCATAGCAACCAACTTTTTGTGGCCTTAATTGTCTAATGTTGACATCAGTAGCCTTTGCTTTTAGCAACACAGCGCCACAAGCCACACAGCCACACAGCCACCCAAACAATTCATTTATTGCAAGAGAAATCTTAAGTAGTTACCCATAGAAGCATAATCTCCTGCACTTCCGTCAGGAAGTGATTGAGACAGCCCTGCTCAGCTTCGTGCTCGCGGTGGAACACCGCTTATAACATTTGAGTGATTTGCTGATTGTTGTTGGCCAGTTCGTGGATAAGGCAAAGATCCTGTTACCGCACTACTTGTAGAAGATGTGACAGTATTTGCAACAGTGCTGCAAACAACTGACGCTCTGAAAAGTGAAATTCGGCGCTGCTTTGACGATATAAACGAAATTTTGATTTAAATGTTTTTCCAAATTTTGTGAAAAGAGTGGACATACGCCAACGTGCTACCAGTTGGATATTTACATCACATTTTCTTTATTAATTTCCATATTTCTCTTTTCCATTGGTATTTTATTGAAACTGAAGTTGTCAAAAAAAAAAAACAAAAAAAAAGTGTTTTAAGCCAATTTACTTCCAAACCTCAAATTTGCCCTTCATAATAAAAAAAAACAAGCTTAACTCACCTTGGTGGTAAAATTCAAAAAATAACTTGTTTGATCGATTAAAAATATTTCCAAAGCACTTCTTCTTAAATTATATTTTCTTAAATGCACTTCACGGATTTTGTTAATAGAAAATCTAACACAAATTTCATTAAAAGTTTCAAATAATATTCTTTTTTAAATTAAAGACTTTACCTAAAATCATGTTTGGAACCATCTTCTGCTGGTGGACTTAGATCGATAAATGTGAATAAAGTTTGATTAACTTCAATACGTCCCTTGACTTTTGTCATTAGGGTTATTAATTCACATTCTTGTGATATGACTAATTTTTCTAATGTATTGTCTTGTTGTGATTGCTGTTCTATTGTCAAACGTAAGTCTTCCTCCAGCTGTGAATTCTCATCATTGTCCAAAAAATCACGTACCACCACATTTTTAATAGTCGAATCAAATTCGGAAATTTCTCTGTTCGAATGAGGTGAAACAAATTAAATTAATCTAATTTTATTAACGATTTTCAGGCACCGAAAAACAACATTTGTAAATAGAAACAATATTTCATGTTCGCCAAAAAAAAACTCTTTAGCTCAATGTAATGGGGTTTTCAACAAGAAGTTTGTTTTCCAAAACAAAATAAAACAAAAAATTTTGTTTAGGACGACTCAAGTTTTTATTGTATTACGGAGAGAAAAATTTGACAACTGTGAAAGAAAAATGATATCTGGCCACGACGATCACGCTAATGGATGTCGATTTTTCATCAAAGTTTTTAATCGCTTTTTGGCAAAATGGCAATCTTATTACATTAATCACATCGTGTATAGACTTTGTCCTTAACATAGGCCCACAAAAAAATAATCCAGTGGCGTTCAATCACACAATCTAACTGGTCTCCCCCCCGGGGGCACATTTATCGATCTTTATAGAATACTTAACTATCTTGACCTGTGCAACTGGGGGAAAAAGGGAGCCCAGTCCGCTGAAGTCAGACAGGGAGACAACTGGAAACTCAACTTTATTTCCGCGGGGTCAGTGAGCTCGCAGAGTTCATTATTTGTCTCTTTGGACATTTAATAGTTCTCTGGCTGATCATTGAGGTTGGCCCCTATATGGGAGCATCGTGGTGGTTGTGGTTTTGCGGCCCCATAAGGGAATTATGAAAATTATGGTGGCCAGGGTCATCTCACTGATAATGACACGCAAAGTGAATGATCCAGTCCAGTGAGGATGCTAGACATGTGTTCTGGACAGGAGTAGGAAAGTCTCCAACTCTTTAGCAAGGTGTGTCCTGGAATCATTAAAGTTGCAACTAGGTGGTTCTGTTGCTTAGAATTATGCCTTCGGCTATCTAGGACGAGCATGACGTTCCAAATTATGTATAGTGGTTTGTCCACCATCTGATTAAGGCTACATAGCCAGGCGCGGATGTAAAACAAATCACACTCTCTAACTGGTCTAACTGGTCTCCCCCCCGGGGGCAAATTTATCGGTCTTTATAGAATACTTGACTATCTAGACCTGTGCCGCTGGGGGTATAAGCGAGCCCAGTCCCCTGAAGGCAAGCAGGGAGTCAACTGGAAAGTTCCACGCTATTTCCACGGGAATCAGTAAGCCCGAGAATTTCCGCTAATTGTCTGTTTAGACTTTTAGCTGTTTCTCTGACTGATTATAGAGGTGGGCCCTTCGGGAGTATCGTGGTGGTTGTGGTTTTGCGGCCCCAAGCATGAACTGATTTACGGTGGCCAGGATCATCTCGCCTTTAATCACATCTGCTGGTGAATGATCCAGATCCAGTGAGAATGCTAGACATGTGTTCTGGACAGGAGTTCGATAGTTTCCAGCTATTCAGCAAGGAGTAGTGGTTTGCAGCCCTGCTCTGGAACCGCTGAAATTGCAACTAGAAAAGACATGTTGCTAGAATTAGTCTTCGGCTTCCTAGGACGTGAATGACATTGCTTTTCATTAACAGTGGTTTCACCACCATCTGATTAAGGCCCACGGCCAGGTGCAGATGTAAATCTTACCGCGAAATCTGACTGGTCACTTAACTGCTGATTGTCTTGAAATTATGCGATCGGGAAATTTGGTTGGCAATAAATTGATCGTTTCCTTGGTTGTGTAACATGTGGCACCGTTCTTCTGAAAGCAGTTATCAGTGATGTCCACGTCGTCAATAATAGGCCAAAAATAAGTTGTTAGCATCTCGCGATAGCGTAATCCATTTACCGTTACCGCGTTTGCAGCTTCACCTACGAAAAAAAAAGCGGCCCAATCACGCCTCCAGACCACATTACAGTAAAGTGACACGTTGAACATGCAAAGGCTTCTCAATAATCGCTCTAGGATTTTGAATAGCTTAAATGCGGCAATTTTGAAAAGAGAGAAAATTGGCTTCATCTGAAAAAATTATTTTTGCTGAAAAACCAGCCGGTTGTTCCTAAATGAATTGCGCAAATTTACGGCTATGTGAATGGTCGGTCGGCTTTAATTCCTGTAACAGTTGAACCTTGTAAGACTTCAAAGTCAAATCTTTAAGCAAAATTTGCCATGTGGTGGCTTTGGATAACTCAATTGTTGAGAATGTCGATGAATTGCCAAATTTGGATCTGCTTCAACATTGTGTTTGCTCACGACTGTGATGTTTTCAATTTAACGACCCGGTCGAACTATCGAGCCTGTCAACTCAAATTCTTAATAGCGATCTCAAAAGGACGATTATGTTGTCGGAAGATATCACGAATTTTACGAAATGTAACTTTAACGGAACCACCATTTTCATTTGCGAAATTTAATTCCTTGTACCAATTGCCAATGCATCTACCACGAACACTATAAAAAACTAATCAAAACTATCATGTTGTTGGTGTTGGCACAATTGAATAACAAACTTCTTGTTGAAGAACTCGATATAAAAATGGCTGCACTATTTCTTGTATATCAAATTTTGTTTCTATTTATTTCATTTGACGGTACAGCACTTACTTGGCATCATATTGCTGTGTAGCATTGTCACGTAGTCTTGAGGCATTCTCATGTTTGTTGGGATATAATTGAGGTTCCAGTTTCAATCTCATTCTAGCTACGTTTTCATGATTGGATAGTGTCCAATATTCTTCCATTATGTCACTAAAATATAAAAAAGAGTAGAAATAAATCTGCGTTACTTTAAGTTTAAAAATAAATGATTTTCACTCTTCAAGAGGAGTAATTTATATTTGTTGTTTTTGTAGGCACGTGTACAATTTCCGGAATAGGCATTTTTGAGTTAAAATCCAAAAAATATTAATTCAGTTTAGACAAAATTTACTTGTTAAATTCCCTGTGACTAGTTTGGTGGATTCGTTTTCTCAAAATAGCAGTGTTGACACGATGCCACATGGCATCCAATAATTTTGCTTGTGAATCAATTTTAATGATTTGAGATGTTTTGTGCTATTTACTTGTAAAGATTTTGCAAATTCAGTTAGTGTATGTCCTGAGTTTTTGTGAAGTAATTCTTTCTATCATAGTTTTTAGTTCGTTAATACTAGATCTCGTATAAGTTTTTCCCGTTTCCCAACAGATGGTGTAACGCTTTTAAAAGGAGTGCCCTCTGTTGGGAAATGGCGAAAATTTATACGAGATGCTTAAAATTATGGTTGAAACATTAATAAAATTTATTACCTAGTGTCTGATTTAGTCAAGGCGAACGAATATTTCTGTGGCATATTTATATTAAAACAAATAGTAAAATTTTATAATTCTTTTTTGAATTGAGAATTGAGAAATAAAAAGAATGCGAAGAACTGATGCAGCGGTCCAAAATATGTATTATACATACCTATTATTGCATCCGAAAAAAAAGTTTTCCTGATAAAATGGGAAGTAAAAAATACATAAACTTATGTCTAACTAAAATTGTTCCTCATTATTCTTAGAAGAATAATATTAAAATGAGAAGTTACAAAAAATTAAAAAGCATCATATTAAGGCTTAAGGCCTAACTATATTATGCATAAACTGGCTTAAGGCAACTTAAGCAACTGTACAAATACCTAATAATCATATGTAGCAAACTATAATGTACTTAACAAAATTTTTCGTCAAGTTTCGTCAAATGGCATTTGCTTAAGCAAAGTACGAAACTGATCGCACATTCCGTACGGAAACAGGGGAGAATTAATTATCTGGACCTAACGATCAAGAGGAACATAATCTCGAACAGAATCGAATATGAAATATACAGGAAACCAACAGCAACGGACACAATAATACACAAGTCATCAAATCATACCCAGCAACACAAAAACGCAGCAATCAGGCAGTTAATAACAAGACTCGAGAGAACACCACTAACACGGCAAATGTATATGAAGGAAATGGAAACAATATACACCATAGCGGAAAACAACGGATACAAAAAGCGCCTCGTAGATAACATCAAGAAACAAATTAGAACGAACAAAGAACAGGAGAAGGAAAGGAAAAAATGGGCCACATTAACATATATGGGAAAATCAACGTACAAACTGGCGAAATTCTTTGGAAAATACAACATCAATACCGCATTCAGAACAAGAAACAACCTAGGCAGAATACTACGGAATAAAACAACCGAGGCAAATATACTAGACAAACAAGGAGTGTACAAATTAACTTGTACATGCCATTATAGCTACATCGGGCAAACAGGGCGAAAAATTAAGACCAGATTTAGGAAACACATTAGAGACTTTAACAGAAGACTACGGGAACCAGAATCGACTCCGGAATCAAACCTTGCGAACCACATATTCAACAGCAAATGCATACCAGGACATATAAAGACTACGGTTAAACTGCTTCATACACAGCGCAAAGGAAGGAGACTAAATGTATTAGAAAACATGGAAATATACAAACAGACAACATTTGACGGACGAATAATAAATGAACAAATAAACACTGCTTCGGACACAATATTTGAACCATTGAAACATTTTTACAGGAAAACAAACACTACACCAACACAAAAACGTTACGCAGGTGCACAAGACCAAAGCAATAAAGAACATCATAAACGTGCAATTACACATTATTATGACACATAAAAAAAGGAAAAAAAGAAAACCCAATAGGTTCACACATAAACAAAAACGGACAGCAAGCATGATCGTAAAAGGATTTAGGTGGAAAGAAAGACGAATGAAAAAGGGAGCGACAAATTAGGTAAAAAGAGACAAACGAAAAAGGAGAGAGAGATGCAGGCAAAAAAGACAGAAAGTGACGAACGCAATAACTCGAAGGGAGACACGAACTATATAAACACAACTGACAATAGAACGCAACTAGTACGAAAAGAACACTGAAGATGGCAAACAGCCGAAACCGGTTTGTTCACAAACCAAATTTGACGAGAGTCGACGGAAAACCGTACCCAAATAAAAGTAATTTTAACCCCGTCGGAAAATCCAAGCACATATCAATAAAACTTAAAATTATAACAATATATGTATAAAGAAATATTACGTATTTTAGTATTTTGTGTTTTGAGATTTAGCTTCTTCAACGGCAAAGAGTCTTTTCGTCATTGAATGGACTAGACTTTTTGTAACATCTCCAGGAATAGAACTCCACATATCCTTTAAGTCGATTTTTAGGGTTTTTTTTGCTAGAAATCCGGTAATCCTTTAGTTTAGTTCTCATATATGATCTTAAATGCCTTTTCGGGGCTTTGTGGGGAATGAGGCAATACTTTTTCGTATTATAAAGCAGCCATTCCTTTACTACAAGGGATTAGTGCTTTAGATCGTTATCTTGGACGAATGCAGAGCTATCACCCAAACCCATTTTTTGAGCAGATTGAGCCAAATTGTTTTTTTAAAATATGTAAATAATCCATTTTGCTCCTGTTTCCTTCTGCGAAAACAAAATTCTCTGCTCCATTTGCACTCATAGCACCCCAAACCATTACATTTCTACCACCGTATTTAACAGTATGTGTTATATTACGTGGATTCAAAGCTTCTCCTTCCTTTCTCCATACAAATTTTCGTCCGTCGCTGCCAAAAATATTGAATTTAGATACGTCTGTAAAGCAGAAAGCATTGTCTTTGCTAATAAACTCATTGGCATACATTAGGCATTTTTGGGTATTTAATTTGGAAAGGAGAGGTTTCTTGCGTGCTGCATATCCATACAATTTTGTCAAACTGAGGAAATTTCTAACCGTCTGTGGAGTCACAACAGCTATTTTAGAGTTTTTAAGTTCTTTAGCAATTTCTTTTGTTTGGGCACGGTTTTCCGTCGACCCTCGTCAAATTTGGTTTGTGAACAAACCGGTTTCGGCTGTTTGCCATCTTCAGTCTTCTTTTCGTACTAGTTGCGTTCTGTTGTCAGTTGTGTTTATATAGTTCATGTCTCCCTTCGTGCTATTGCGTTTGTCACTTTCTGTCTGTTTTGCCTGCATCGCTCTCTCCTTTTTCGTTTGTCTCTTTTTACCTAATTTGTCGCTCCCTTTTTCATTCGTCTTTTTACCTAACTAAATCCTTTTACGATCATGCTTGTTGTCCGTTTTTGTTTATGTGTGAACCTATTGGGGTTTTTTTTTATGTGACATAATAATCTTCTTTAGCAATATTTACAGCAGAAACTTTTGGATCTTGGATCTGTACAAGTTTTTTTTTGTCAAAGAAAAAATTTTTTTTTTTCATATATAAATTATTTATTGTATCTTCATATACATATAATATGAATTATCAACAATTTTTCAAATCTTAAATCTAAATGTATAATCATTGGGCCTGAACAGTGTCAGACATAATTCTAGTGACAGCAATAAAATAATATCTTAACAAATTCTCAGAATCAAAAATAAATATAAAAAAAAAATAAAAACTATTTTCAAGAGATTCCATTTGGAGGGTTATTGACCAATGCCCCTGTGTCTCTCCTTTTTAATCGGATATGATCTCTAAAATTCAAAATATTCCGCGCAAGGGGATTCGGGTGGCACTCGAGCTTAGTTAAATATTTGCCTGCGTATTGAGCAATTTCAGCAGTCACGAGTGGAATATCCAAATCGGGATGTATAATTAAATTTCGCATGTACCATGGAGCTAATGTAATTAATCGTAGTATTTTGTTCTGTCGGCATTGAATTTTTTTCACATTTGAAGCTGAAGCAGTGCCACATAGTTGAATTCCATAGCACCATATTGGTTTCAGAATCGACTTATACAATAGAAGTTTACAGTCCAGACTAAGAGTTGAGTTCCTGCCAATTAGCCAGTATATTTGAGGTAACTTGATTTTCATTTGGATTAGCTTTGTGTCGATGTGGTGTTTGTAAGCCTACGATCAAGGCTTATGCCAAGATATTTAGCGTGCAAGTGCTAGGAATAATGTGCCCGTTCATACGAATAGGGGAGCAAGTTTCCCTTTTTAAAGTAAAAGTTAAATGGACACACTTTTGCTCGTTTACTTTTATTCTACGCAAATTCAACCACAATTTCAGATGCGTAATATGTTCCTGAAGAACCTAAGATGCCATACGGGGGTCTTCGTGAGAACTAATCATCGGGAAATGTTGAAGTATGGATGCTACTGCTCACAGGCATATCACAAGTATAAAGCAGATATAAAACTGGACCCAGTATACTCCCCCCTGCGGCACACGAAAATTGAAATATTTTTGTTGTTATTTTTACTTTTCTTGTTATATATAAGCATTACAAAACCAATTTTGATATACATTTATAATATGGATCTCAAGCTTTAATTTGTGTTTAATAAATCTTTCTTTCTTTCCATATTTTTATTAATTTGATTTTCTTTATTCTGAGTTGTTAACTGTAAAGTTTTTTTTTTTTGTTAACTGTATATGCATATTATAGTTGGGCCTTTAAATATCAAAAACCAACCAACAAACAAAAAAATTAAACAAGAAGTATTAAAAAAAGTAGCCGAAAAGTATTGTTATGGCCCAAATGCCCTAAAAATGCTCTAAAAATAATAAAAAGAGCACTTAATTTTCCGCAAAGTACATAAAAATTGTTGCTCAAGCCTGAAATTAGGCAACATTTAGTTTCCGAATATTGCAGTTAGAAATCAATTTCTATTTCATTTTGTTTAGGTACTTTTACTTTTCCTTTTTACTATTTTTTTAAATTCCCTAGGGTGGAAAGGGATATATTTTATAATATAGAAGTCAGCAGATTGACTTTTAACTTAATTTTAACGTAAGCCCCAGAAAACAACAATGTTTCATTCTTGTTATTTCATATGTATCTTTTTTCTGCGATTTCTTTATCTAAAAATCTGCGAAAAGTGGTTGCTCGCCATAACAGTATCTTACTCTTCTCCATAAAAAAAAATAAAAATCTCACAAAAGCATTTTTTTTATTCAAATTTATTCGTTTTTTATTTAAAAATCTAAAAGAAATTTCTCAGACAATCGGTGTAATCATTCCATGGAAAAAAATGTTGTAGCAACATCAAAATCGGTAATTTTACAGGGCGGTAAATTTAACACTACAAGTTTTATTACACAGAGAGAGAAAGAGAGAGAGAGAGTAATTATCAATGTTTGCAAAAAAAAACACTAGAGAATTTTACTTTCGTGTTGTGTGCTTTCCCTACAAAAAGTACAAAATCCACAAAGATTTCTTTACCGTGTATGCGTGTGACACAAACGAAATATTGTAAACAAAAATTGAGAACTCATTAGTAAGAAACACTATGATGATGCATCGATCTATTTTTTTTTTTTTTTGTGTACGCAAATGTCTTTAATGTTTGTGTACTGATGCTAAGAACACAGTTAGTTAGATGAGTTTTAGTGAGCTCTTTAGTGAAGAGTGTTATAAATAGTACGCTAAATACTATAGCTTAGTATTCTAGCGATCAATACACATTCAGTAAAAGGATACACTCGCGTACACTGAAAAAAAACGAACGCTTCATTACTGTTGTGTTTGTCTTCATATGTTTTCTATGGTTGTGTTCACTTCTTTGTTTACATACTTTTACCCAAGTAATAAACTATGTTTAGAGTTTGTACGCTACGCTATCAATTTGAAATCTTCTTATAGAACAAAACCCTTAATCGATTTTATATAATTCGAAAAATAGGTTAAGATAAGTGATAATAGAGAATTTTAGACCGTTTAGTCGACTTTGATAGGAACATAGGTCCTTAGCAATAGACTTTGTTCTTTGTTTATACTCGCTCCCGCAGATAGGATAAGGGGGAAATGGATAATTTTATATAAATTCAGGAGATAATAATAGGTCATGCCTGTTTATGCAACTCTGACACAGAGGGAGAATAGAAGATATACGGTCATTGATATACTATTTTAAAAATGATATAAATAGTTCAAATGTAAACTTATTCTCTTCCAGAAGCTGTGTAGAAATTACGTAATATTGTATTACGTAATATTGTATTATATCAACATATTATTCTCGCTCAAATACTCAGCCGATTTTAGTGACATTTTTGTCTATGAGTGCCGCCTTACATTACCGACTTAGGTCCAACAACGACTTAAATGTTTTAGCCCCAAAATTACGTCTTTAGATCTTAGAAAACCTTCAGTGCTAGAGCCACAGGTAATCTAGGCCGGGTGTAATTAACTAGTGATATATGAAACATTTTTTTTTATTTAAAAATTTAAAATTTTTTTATTTAACAATTTTATCAATGTCATGATGAAATATGTGATGAAAGTTAAAATTTTTACAACAACGACAATGATTACAGAAAATGCTATTTACAAATGAATGTCGCTTACGCCCGCAACTGTTTGTCAATATCTTGGCAGCCGTAATGGGTTGGTTTAACCTTTGCGCAACAATGAAGAGATATTGTCTCTTCTAAGATTTTGTGGAAGAAGAAATAGTAGGATAAGATTAGAAGGAAAACCAAATAGAGTGATGATCAATTAGCTAGGAATGAAGGCAAATTGGCAATGTGGTAGCGATCTACTAATTGATGAGGCTTGAGAAGAAAATTAGGCAACAATGGGAGCAGCAAAAGTTTTGGCAACAACAGGAGCTGGAGCAGCTACAAGGGGAGCAGCAGCTACAGGTACATCTTTAGAGACAACAGCATTGAAACCATTGATGGGATCAGAATAGTAGTTGACAGTACGGCGAGAACCGTCAGGTTCAATAAGAGAGTAGGAGCCACGTACTACATCACCATCACGGGATTCTTCTTGCGTTTTAGAGTCACCGGTCAAAGAATCTTGAACATCGTAAGCAAACTTGTATTGGGGATGAGCATCAACTATTTCTGGTTCTACAATGGCAGCCTTGGCTACAACGGGAGCAGCAGCTACAGCAGCAACAGGAGCGGCCAAAGGAGCAGCAACTGGAGCGGCCAAAGGAGCAGCAACAGTCTTGGCCAAAACAGGAGCTGGGACAGCCAAGGGAGCAGCAGCATAAGTCTTAGCTATAGGAGCGGCCACATAGGGAGCTGGAGCAGCAGAATAGATTGGAGCTGGAGCTGCAAAAGCTGGTGCAGCAGCAAAGCTTTTAGCTACTAAGGGAGCAGAGTAGGCAGCTGGTGCAGCCACATAAGGTGCCGCAGCATACGGATGAGCAACATACGGAGCAGCAACATAAGGAGCAGCAGCATAAGCTAAAGGAGCCACGGGAGCCAAACCTGCATTAGCAGAGAGAGCCAAGGTTGACATAACAGCAGCAGCCTAAAATAAAACGAAGTAACCCAATTAAGTCCATTGTTTTTTGAGAGCGAAAATTCGAAGAAAAAATCCACAAAATGTTAAACTTTCAGATGGGATTTACTACTTACAGTAAATGATTTCATTGTGGACTTGGTAAAATTTGCGATGTTAAACACTGTCGGTTGGTTAAAACTAAACTGACATATCGTTTTCATAATCGTTTGGCTTTTTATATAAAACTCATCTTCAATTGCGAAGGAAAACAGAAAAAAAAGGCTAAAGTAGAAACACAAAAATAAAAATCAGTAGCTAATTTTTGTTTTTGTTAGCAGGCATTCAATTAGTTGACAAACGAATTCTTTTTTCGTATCTGCACTCAGTGGCCATCGTCGTCTATAGCCGTCAAAATAAAAACAATTGTTTTTGTTTTTTTTTTTCGAAAAAGGTTTAATTGTTGTTGTTGTTGTTAATATTATAATTTTGATGCAGTAAGTTTTGAAGTTTAATTTTTGGTAGAGTATATTTTTATTTAAATATATTTTGATTGTATTTTTGGTTTTATTTTAAAACATGTTGAAAGTACGCAAGCAAGCAAGCAAACGAAATCGAAAAGAAAAAAATTCTGGTTAAAAATTCTTTGCACGTAAATCGCGTAATACAATTTAAATACGAAACTACCACCAACTATATTATTTACAAAATATTTCTTATTATGGTCACATTAGCACTCGTGCTCATTTTGTAGTCAGCGATGGTGTGTTATTTTAGGCACATTTACTTACTCCCACCACTGCACTATTTTAGTCTCTGTTTGATTTTGTTTTGACGAAAGTGAAGACGTCTGCCAATAATTATAATTCAATTCTCATCGTTTCTTTAACTCTTGCTAAAATTACATTTTCTTTAAACAGTCATGTTCATAAAAATAGCATTTATTATTTATTAAATTTGTTTTTTTTTATTAATATTTTAAACATTTCAATAAAATGCTTTCGAAGAAGAAGTATTTGCTTGTTTGCAAAATTTGTTCAGAAGTCAAAGAAATTAAAATCAAAAAAATTGCTTTTAATATTTTTTTTATTTTTGGTTAGAATTTTAAATCATTTTTACGTGTTCAGTTTTCACAGCAAGTGCATAGCACTGTTCCTTAATTAGTGGATTTGTGTTCCTTACATTATCTTGACTTGCAACTCTTGCAATAGTTCGAGCGATTTAATTATACAATTTTCTTCCGTCACTGTTTGCCGACTGAAAATGCTTAACGAAATTCGACTTAAATTTGTTATAAATTTTCAAAAAAGGAAAGCGCTGCCTTAATGATTGGCGGTTAACTATTTTTTGCTCTTTTGAAACGGAAATTTTGAATAATTTTTCAGATATCGGAAGAGAAAACAAAATATTTTTAATATAATGCAGTGATTTCAGTGCGGTTGGAATGATTGATAATATTTTGGCATTAAGGGGAGATTGCGTGATTTGATTTACATCTGTACCTGGCAGTTAGCCCTAACCAGATGGTGGTCAAACCACTGTGAATGGTATGTAGCGCCATTCTCGCCCTAGAAGGCCTTCGAATACTTATATCCTCCGGTCACTGCTAGATGCAGTTTCAAAAGCTCGAAGTAGGTCGCAGCCTTCACTCATTGCTAAAGAGTTGGAGACTATCCAACTCCTGGTCCAGAGCGCATGAAGCTTAATATAATTAAGAACACGACGGCATTCATACTCACTGGAGCTGGACCATTTATTGTGTTCATTGTGAATGACCCACAAACTTAAACGAGGACCTCGAAACACACAGCCACCACGATATCCCAAAGGTCCAACCTCAATAATCAGTCAGAGAACCGCTAAATGCCTAAAGAGACAAATAGCAGAACTCTGGGGCTTTTCTGATTCCCGTGGAAATATATCGGATTGTCCAGTTGACTCCTACTAGCCTTGAAGGGGACTGGGCTTCCTTTTACCCGGCAATACACCAGTCTAAATTAAATAGTAGGCTCCAAGAAGACTATCATGTGTCCCCGGGGGAGATTTTAAGGGCAGATATTTATTATTATTAAAATCCGATGTTTTCCAACAAGAAGTTTGTTTTTCAGTTGTGGCAACGCCAACAACATAATAAAGGATCCGCCATCTAACGTTTTTTTTTCAACTAGTGCTTATTTCGTAAATGGTAACACTGAGCTCATGTTTGATTTGACAGATAATAAATTTTATCCTTCCGCTAAACGAATATGGTGGTGTATACGCTTGAACAACGCTGGGAAATATTGCGACATTACTTTAAAAATCATGGTAATGTTGCAGAATGTGTGCAAAAATTGCGTACGGATTTTGGAAGAAGAGAAGCACCGTCAGCTCCGTATGTTCGTTATCTTGTGCAAAAAAGTGAAAGAAACTGGCATCCTCATCGATAAACCAAAGCGTGAAAAGCCAAAAATAGTGCGTACACCCCAGAATATTGCTGCTGTGACAGAAAATGTGCGTGAAGCGCCATCAATATCAATTCACCATCGTTCTCAACAATTGAACATTTCAGAGACATCATTGAGACGAATTTTGCATAAAGACCTTGGTAATGACGCCATACAAAGTCTAATTAGTTTAGGAGTTGAAGCAAAGTGACCAACCCTGGGCCTGCGATCGACTTACAGAAGATGCCAATTTTGTTAAAAAAAATTCATTTTTTCAGATGAAGCCCATTTTAATCTTGGCGGGTATGTAAACAAGCAAAAGTGTCCCATTTGGGGCACAGAAAACCCGCACGCATACTTTTGAAAAGCCGACGCACCCAAAACGAGTCACTCTTTGGTGCGTATTTAGATCTAGAGGCATAATTGTGCCATTTTTCTTCGAAAATGAACAAGGAGTGGCCGTTACAGTCAACGGCGATCGTTATGGGGCCATGAACGAATTTTTGTTCACAAAAATTGAAGAAGAGGATATTGGCAACATTTGGTTTCAACAGGACGGCGCTACGTGCCACACAGCCGAAGCTAAACTCGATGTTTTGCGCCCTAGTTTTGAAGATTGCATTATCAGCCGCAGAGCTGCGATTTGACACCGTTGGACTATTATTTGTGGGGTGCCGTCAAAGATTTGTGTTACGCCGACAAGCCAGAGAAAATTGACGCTTTAAAGGACAATATTTGTGAAGCCAATGGTGAAATACAGCTGCACACAACCGATAATGTGCTTAAAAATTGGACCAATCGTGTAGGCTACTGCATGGCCAGCCGAGGCAGCCACTTGAATGAATTTTTTTTCCATTATTAACCGGAAGGATTGTACTTTGAAGTAAAATTCGTGATATTTTCGGAAAACATAAATAATCGTCCTTCTGATACCACAATTAAGAATTTGGTCGTTTATTTTAAAACAACAGACTCGATACACAAAATGTTCGAACATTAATGCATGTTGGACCGGCTCGTTCAACTGAAAATATTGCAGCTGTGGGCCACAGTGTTAAAACACATCCAAATTTTGTCAATTCCTTGACGTTCTCAACAATTGGGGTCATCGAGTTTTGCGTAAGGATTTCACTTTGAAGCCGCACGATCATTTATATCGCAATAGATTCGCTCAATTCATTCAGGAACAACCGGCTGGTTTTTCTGAAAAACTCATTTTTTCACTTGTCAGGGTATGTCAATAAGAAAAATTGCAGCATTTAGGCTTCTGAAAATTCTAGAGCGATTGTTGAGAAGTCTTTGCACTATTGACGACGTGGATATCACATGTCAAACAGCTAATGAAACGATCAATGTATTGCAAACCAAATTTTCCGATTGCATAATTTCACGACAAACAGTAGTTAAAGTGGCCAACCAGATCGTGTACTTTAACACCGCTTGATTATTTTTTGTGGGGCTGTGTTAAGGACAGAGCCAATATGGAACCAATCGAATCCATTTCACCATTAAAGCTCAAAATCCGTGATGGGATTAACGAAATAGGAATGCGATTTTGCCAAAAAGTGATAAAAAACTTTAATGAAAGAATCGACATCTGTCAGCGTGGTCGTGGTGGACATTTGCCAGATATCATGGAATCATCTTAATCTAATTTTTTTACAACAAACTTCTTGTTGAAAAGCCTTTTATTATATTATAAAAATCGACATATAGGATTTTTGAGGTTTTATTTTATTTATTTTTAATACCGGCTGCGTTTTCTGAATTTCAGATATTTCGGTTATTAAGAACATTGATATAAATAGCAGCTGTGTTAAAAAATAAGTTAAGCAAATTGCATAAATATTTTATGGAGCATTCGCCTCCCTAAAGTTCTCTAATAGAAATATTTTGTGCAGTTTTTATGAAGGATTTATTGGCATTTTCACCAATTTCAAAAAATGGACCACAGAGAGCCTGAAAGATTCGCTGAATTTTCGCCTATCTTAGAAACCCGAAGGGGTAAAGAGAAATATTCAAGCCCAATTTCTTGGTTCTTAAGCATTTAAAGATTTAACGTAACTTATCCAAACCAATGCAGTTATTACGATATCTAATGGAATCTTAGAGAGGCAATAGAGTTTATTTATATTCTTATTCCTTGTTTGTGCTAACGGTCTCAACAGCTTATTTCGAGAGCCTGATTGTGCAGAAAATTGCGGAAGTTTTTTGAAAAATATGTGAAGCATTATGGAAACCTGAAATAAGGCCTTGAAAAATTGGAATATTTTATTTTTTTTTAAATGTAAGTCACTCGCTTAATAAACACTATAACTTTATGATTTATAAAGGTGCCCCTTGGTTTTTTTTTACTACAAATATTTTAATATTTTTTAGTAAAATCTGCATAACATGATAAAATAATAAGATACTGTTTATTTAAAGCAATGTATTTCTTTAAAATGTAGGACTAACATTAAGAAATATATTGCCAGACTTTTTTGTTGAAGAGAACAGTAAAAAAACTGGGTCAAAATATCCAATTTAATTTGGATATTTTTCTCATTTCGTATTTTGGTGGAGGATTTAAAAATTGATTGCCGGTAGAGCTGGTGTGCTGTCTTTATATGGCGGTTAATTTCCGACTATCCTTCTACTTTCACCACCTGTTTCACCTCTTCTCTATTCCTTTCCTAAAGAATGTAGCACGGTACTTGACTAAATAAGCATTGTTGCCTGAAATGCTACTTCTCTTAAAAAAATGATTTATAAAGAGAATTTTTTATTGAGGTATAGCATTTTGAAATGGAATAAAACAAAGATATTTTTTTTTATATTTATTTGAAAGATAAGCTTCTGTCATTATAATTTAAATATGATGATTTCTGGCATATGACCGTCACTGGTGACTCCAAAGTAGTCTAATCTGAAAGTCAAAGTTGCGATGACTTTTTTAAAGCATTTGTGACAGTATGTCGACCATACTGTCACGAGGTGAATTAAGCGGACAAACGTTTTGACCTTATCGGCATAGACCAGCGACTTCACATATCTCCACAGAATATAGTTTAGCGGTGTTAAATCACACGATTTTGTTGGTCAGTTCAAAGGAACAAATCGTGAAATTATATGGTTACCAAACATTTCCTTCAATAATTCAAATGTGGCATGAGCAGTGTGACATATTGCGCCGTGCAGTTGAAACCACAGCTCCTGTACATCATCTGATTGTTCAGTTGATGAAGGAAAAAGGAAGTAATTCTTAGGGAAATCTTAGGGAAATCAGGGTCAACGGCAATCTCGCTTTTAAACCCAATTTGCACAGTTATCGTTGTTGCTTCCTCTATTCATGTTGGAATGGCAACACAAATTAAATATAAATCACTTGATGGCTGCAAAAAATAGCCGCCAGTTAAAAACTGGCCAAATTTAAATACCTGATACTTGGTCTTTAGGACCCTAAAAAACGTTACGATATTCGTTGGTTTTTGTATAGAAGAATAAGAAACAACATCTCGATGTAGAAAGTGTTTATTTCGTTTGTGTTGTTATAATAAAAAGAATAAAACTTTGATGTGACTTTCAGGTAACTTCCCCTCGCATGTTTAGTTTAAGCGTTTCCTTATTATTGTGTATTAATTTATTTTAAAATAAGTTTAATTTTTTTATTTGTCTTTTTGGCAAAACTTCCTTAAAGACAAGCAATTTAGGCTGACTTTATGTGATTAAAATGACATTTTTGTAGGTTTAAGGAACGTGACATTTTTGCATAAAAAATCTTGGGATACACATAAGAACTTGTTCTCGTTGTTAAACAAGTTAATTTATATTTAATAACTTCATCAAGTTTTTTTTTTTGGTTAATTTTATAAACATTTTATTGGTTTTTAACAATAATAATTTCCAGACATTTCCAGAAAGATAAAATAAAAAATTCTCTTATGTTGTTGTTAGACATGTTTATGGTTTAATAAAAGATAAAATTACAATTGTATAGAAAAACTTTTAATTAAAATTATAATATTTTGCTGTTCGGCTATGTTGGATAAGTTAGCTGGTTTTAAACTAATGCAATTTCTTTTCGTAAACAATTTTTCTAAAATTCACAATTTTTCTTGTATATAGACAAGGATGCCAAACAGCATAATTTTATAAATCAAATTAATTAAAAATTCTCACAAAATTTAAAGCAAAAAATATCAAATAATTATTTTTAATATTTTTTAGTAAAATCTGCATAACATAATAAAATAATAAGATACTGTTTATTTAAAACAATGTATTTCTTTAAACTGTGGGCCAAGCAATAAGAAATATATTGCCAGACTTTTCTGCTGAAGAGAACGCCACAAAAACTGGGTCAAAATATCCAGTTAATTTTGGTTATTTTTGCCATTTCGTATTTTGGTGGAGGGTTTAAGGCTTTTTACTTTCTTCACTATCGACATTTTACATAATCCAAAGTAACTAAAAGCTATCAAATCGTCACTCTTAACTTTTCTACTTGTTTAAGTAATGACGTCACGGCAAAAGTTAATAGAAAAATTCAATATGAAAATTGTGAGCAAATTATTCGGAAATCACGCCAATCTAGAAAATTTTTGGGTTCTTAGAACTTTGAAGAATCTTAGGTTTCCGCAGTCAGAATTTTTAAAATCGATGAATTAGGCTGTTAAGGCCTGGCCTATGTGTGAAAAGGTAAGTGGGTAAATTTGGGGTTAGGAAGCAAATTGGCTTAAAACATAAACTTTTTTTGGGAACTTTAGCTTTGTTCATACCAATGTAAAGTAGCAGTATTGGAATTAATATTGGAATATGATATCGGACACGTCGGCAGACGTCCGCTCTTCTCAGAAAATTTTGCAGCATATTTCTCAACAAAACTTCGCTTTTTATCTTTCAGAGCGTACCACTGCAGGTTGGTCATCTCAATCCGCTCTTCCAGCGAAAATAATTTAGCGGTGGTAAATAATAATAATGAGGTGGTTGACATCGCCAAATCGATAATTACGCTATTTCTAATGAAATAACTGATTTCTTTGGTTGGCTGTGTGGCTTGCGGTGCCGTCTTGCTGAAACTAAAGGTCGCCGATGGCAACATAACCCAATTTTGGTCCAAAAAAAAAAATGGTTATCATGGTTTGGTCGTACAGATAGTTCACGATGACAGCATTTCCTTGTTTATTTTCCATCAAATACAGCCCGATGATGCCGATGATTGAACACAAATCGCACCATAAGGTCACTCTCTTTCGAGGATTGTTTGTGGAATTTGCGATAACTTTTTTTGTCGCATATGGGGCTAATTAAAAATGAGCCTCACAAAAGATTATTTTGCTGAAAAATGCGTTGTATTCGTTCAGTTTTCCAAACAGCCAATTCACAAACGTTCGACACAAACACTGGTCGGCAGGCTTTAATTCTTGAACGAGTTGAACGTTATAAATATGAAGGTGATAATCTTTATGTAAAATATTGTGTCAAAGTGTCTCTAGTGATGCCCAATTATTGTGAAAGTCGACACGAGTAGATGTTCCATTGTCAACACTTTGCTGTGCATCGGCCATGTTTGCATCACTGCGCCAAAATGAGCGTATCTTTTTTTAGTCTATTCTCAGCAATAACATCGTGAGCCTCCTCTTTAGCAAATAAATTATGCACAGCGTGGTCTCTGATAACGAAAAAAAAAACTGCGATACAGTGAAATTATTCCTCTTTTTATTCACTTCCTAACAAATTTATCCACCCAATATTTACTATTGACATTTGCCAAATTTAGGTCTTCATGGTGCTGCACTCTTTTTAAGCTTTAAGTTATTTTTTTTTTACAAAATTTTGCAGCACATTTTTCAACGAATGCAGGGCCGAATATCATCACTCAAATGGACCGGGAGAAGATAATCCAGTGACCATAAATCGCAAGAAGGAGGATGAGGAGGAGGCGGGCAATTGACATCGCGATTCAAGAAATAAAAGGCTAACGGAAATATTCTCATGCAATAACTGAATTGTTTGGGAGCTGTGTAGCTTGAAGCGCCGCCTAGCTGAAACCAAAGCTCATTATTGTCAACATTGGTCTATTGTGGACCCAAAAAATTCGTTATCATGGTTTAGCAGCGCAGAGAATTCACGGTGACGACGTTTCCTTGCTCATTTACGAAAATGACTACAAACCTCACCGTGCACCGCACTACGGCCTCTATTGGCACATTGTTTTGGTCTATTGTCAGCAGCAATACCGTGAGTCTGGCATTTAGCGATTAAATTACGCACAACGGGCTAAAAACGAGCCTGATTATAAGAAAAATCTGCTCGAATTTTATAAAGTGATTCGTGGATTGTGTGTGGTAATTTGTGGCTTCATCTAATTCGTCAGTCATTCGAAATTATATTATTATTTTATTATTTATGCCATTTATGTGGCAGCCGTAGGGGCCCCAGTGAGTTTACCGGCAAGCTATTTCTCTGCTTTCGAGGAACATATTTTAAAGGGTTCCAACCCTCTCATTGGGTACGGTAGACATATATACAAATTTACACACAGGTAATTAACACAAATTTATTACTAATAAAAAACGCATCAGTGACACAAATTTTCTTTTTCTTTTAGGCAGATATTTAGCCATAAGTTGTTTAGCTACGAGTAGAGTCCTCAAAATTATACACGTGACTCCAACCCCAACTCAACGTTCATAACGTGTGAACGAGAAGTATTACCTCATTTACTCATGTGAAATAGACTGAGTGCTTGATACACACGAGTGTACATTAAATGGAACATTAAAATTGGCGATGGGAAAACAATTCTACCTGCAATTATCCTGACTGAGAAGAAATATAAAGGAAAAAGAAAGGAAGAATATGATAAAAAATGGTACAAAAATCAAGTGAAAGATTTTTAAAAGATTTAAAAGCAAATGAGATGGAGCACTACTACTCTGGGAATAGACAAACAACCCATTTGGAAAAAATACAATTTTAGGATAAGTTGCAGCTCTATTAATTTTATTTTTATTGTATAATTTTTCATATTTTATATCCTTTTAAATTTTTTTCCTCATTCAATTTTTTGCATGTTATTATTTTAAATTAAATTTGTTCGTCGAACACTTCGAAGCATTTAACAACACCGCGATTGGGTTCATTCAAATAATACAAGAATTGATAGGAAACATTGCTACACACGAGGAAACATTAAGTAAAACATGCCCATATTTCTTTAAATAATGCAACACGAGAGTAAAAAAAATGGAAACATGCCCTCCAATGCTTCCTCGTGCGTAACTTCCAAAATGGCTGGTGTGTGATCAGTTTTAATTAATCACGATTTTAACAATTTTTTGAAGTAAAACAAAATAGATATTAATTTTCTAACGGCAAAAAAGAAGAGTGAAGAATTTTCTTGCTTTCTTTTGCAAACGAAGTTTGTTTTTTTTTTTGTCAATTTCTTAAAGGATTTTTTAAAGGTCGTATTTTACTAACCCTCGTTAGTAAATTTTAAAAATTCATATTCCAGATTACAAAAATGACCATAATTTATAGCTTTTAATTAAAACTGAAAGAATGCAATTAAAAGAAAAAAAAAAAAATAAGAAAATTATGCTGCCAACAACACTGGCTATACAAAACGAGAGTTTAAATGTCTGGTATTCGAATCTTTAGGATCTACGAAACTGTCTTGTTGTCAACCATCAAGCAGTTGCTTTTCTTATGAATATTTATCATTTTACAATTAGTATTTCAGTTAATATTCCAAACTTTATACGAGCAATAGTTTTTTTTTTATTTCAAATAAAATATTTGTTGCGTTTTGTGGTAACTGTGCCAAAATACTTGATGACCTTGTCATTTGTTGGCCAGTTTACAACGATACGTGTAATTTAAACACAAAAAAAACGTAAATTTGTTTGTGTGTTTATGTTTATGCATATCACATATCAAATTTTCATTTGAAACGCATTAAATAATCATATGTATTCCTAACACTTGTTGTTGACTGCCGGCCGTATCTATAACAGCGAAAACGACGTTAACGACAGCAATGACAATAAATAGCCATAAATTAAGGCGGGAATACCACCACTACACATAACTACAGCTATGTGAGAAGGCATTCATTTTAAAATAGTTAAAAAATAAAAAGTTACATGAAAATAAAACAAAATATTAATTAGTTGTTGTTGTTTCCATTTCAAGGTTTCATACTCAAAGGGTAAAATTATTTCTCTTTTGCACATAGCAGCACCATTTGCCATTCGTATTCATTTAGTAATGGACCGAACCAGTTGAAGACAAGAGTTCGAAAAGGCGGAATATGAATAACACGATTAGTCACGCTGTCGCAACAATTTCGGAATGGAGTTGACTTTAAAGCCCGTAAGACGCAATGTTGCATGCTTACGCATAATCTGTGTTTAGAAATACTGCTGCATTTGTTACTATGGGTATGGACATAAGTATTACGGAATAGGAAGCTCTTGATGTTCTTGGCATGAAAATTAAGTTTGATGTACTAGGTTTTCTAAAACGGTGTAAGAGAACTTCACTCATCCGATCTTCGTAATATTTATACCATTTATATCCGTCAAAAAATGGAATACAACTCTCATATATATGAGCCGGCGCCCCCAAAATCTATTTTCGAGTTGCTCGACCGCATTAAGGAGAGGGACAAGAGATTGTTTGGGGACAATAGGGTATCCAACACTGTTTTGTCGTTACTATAATGGTAAGTGCTCTAATGAAATTAGGAAACTTGTTTGTTTGTGGTTGATTGGCCAGTGAATCGAACGGCGAATTACAGGAAAAATTCATTTTTTTACACAACAGTCCGTATGTGAAATAAACTCCTTCCTGCGATCATTCCTGTCAAATGTTCAAATCGAATGTCTACATACACTACTCCCTTCTTTCCTCCTCCCCATAACATAACTTCCTAGTTCCGGCACAATGCATTGCATGTGTAGGGGTCATCCCCCCTGAGTGCTGCTACAAAGAGAAAGAAAAAAAAGTAAGAGAGAAAACTAAATATTTGCTTGCCTCTCTGTTGCAGCTATCTTTCTCTGGCAACATTGTAGGTCAGAAAGTTGTAGAAAGTTTATCTCGGGTGACCAAATCTGAGGTTAAAAAATGAATTGTCTATCAACTGACTAAATGTCAAGAATCGAGCTGTCATCTTTGACATTTGTTTAGTAAAAAGTTTGGAAAGTTAGCATGAAACGTTACCCCCTAAGCGAAAAATTTAATTGTGAAAATTTCACTGCATCACTTCGTAATATTCGAACACCCTTCTTCGTAATCAGGTTCCTTCCTGAGATCGCTATGAGTCATTTAGTCGTAATGATACATTCAGAGCAACTGTGCAGCAAAGTGTTCAGAATGCGCTGGGAGCATAAACTAATCGACATTCGCAACAATTGGACATCACTAGAGGCACTTTGCACTATATTTTCCACAAAAATCAACTTCACGCTTATAAAGATCAACTCCTTTAAGAATTAAAGCCGGCCGACGTTTGAAAAATTGAAATCATCATAAGTGACGATGCTCATTTTTAATTGGAATTTGCAACTAAACAAAATTATCGCATATGGGGCTGACAAAACTACAAACAGTCCTCAAAAAACCATTAAATCCAAGGCATGTGAGCGTATGGTGGGCTTTGTGATCGAGCACCATGATATGCCCGTATTTTTTTTTTTTTTTTCAAAAATGAACAAGAAATCACCGCCATTGTGAAATCTCTGCGGTACCAAATCATGATAATCGCCAATTTTTTTGTGGCAATTGGCTTATGTTGACAGCAGGTGGCCTTTGGTTTCAGCAAGAGGTCTCTACAAGCCACTCAAACCATTCATATATCGCCTAAGAAATTTCCCGGTCGCGTAATTTCTCGACTTTGTAATGTCAATTAGCCATCCTTTTCTTGTGATTTAACGTCACTGGGTTGGATTATTTTCTCTGAGGCCATTTAAAAAGAATAAGCCACAAACAACCGACGCTTGAAGATAGCAAATTTCACGCTGCATTCACGAGATAAGCGAAACACTGGTGCAAAATTTTGCAAAAAGAGGGAAAATTTGCTGATATGCTAGAGGTGGATATTTCCCATACTTTATATTGGTATCAATAAAATTTAAGTTGCCAGAAAAAAAGTATGTTTATTCCCTAACCTCAAATTTGCCTACATGGTGGGCATACTTAATTTTAATTTAATTTACCAACAAAAACTAAAGGGCATTTTAAAAGTGATGTGTTATGCATAAAATGCTATTTTTTTAAGTGTCAAAAAAAGTTCACATTTTCACAGTGTAGATAAAACTATGTTCGCTATGGGAGCAAGTGAAACAAAATGAAATTTTATATTAAGGATGTTCACGTAAACGTCCTTTTTTCACCGCAAAAGGCAGGCACATCAAGTTTTAATATTTTTATGTCTGCTATAATAACAAGCACAAAAAATTAAAAATCAAGCTAAAAAATAAAGGGTGTTCCTTTGAGACTTAATTTTAATTTTAATGAATACTGTTTTACTGTTTTAACCGTAGTAGACAGACATTTAGAATTTGCGCAAAGAATGTGTATATAAGACCGCTATCAACACAAATGTGAACAATAATTTGGTTATTTGAAAACAAGGTCTTTCCAGAGAGGCCATGGATTTGACGAATGCACACTTATTTTTTAAGACGTTATAGGCGGACTCTTGAAATTTGTATAAAGTACTAGCAACCCGGCGAACTCCGTTTCGCCACCGGATGGCTTTGCTTTTTGTAACATTCGTTTGGGGATTAAAACATAAGAAAAAATTATTTTTTTGTTTTATATTTGAAAAGGAAAAATTTTATTTCATGAATTCATTTCGATTACAAAAATGAAGTGGAATTTAGTTGAATTTTTCTAAATAAAAAATGAAAGTGAATCCAAAGTAAATACTGAATCGAAGGGTTATACGTGTCCGCAAATTATCCGTTTCATTGAAGTACTCTTTGGTAAACCAAATTTTTGTTTTTTGGTCTGACGTTGAATACGGTGTGACTTCTGATCGTGTGATGGTGTATGTGTAGTTGTTATGTGTTGCAATTGATTGTGTTGGTATGTGATTCGATTTACATCCGCACCTGGCCATGAAGCCTTAATCAGATGGTGGACCAAACCACTGCATAATTTGGAACGTCATGCTCGTCCTAGGAAGCCGAAGCTATAATTCTATGCAACAGAACTTTCTATTTGCTACTTCGATGATTCCAGAGCAGGGCTGCAAATCATCACTCCTTGCTTAAGAGTTGAAGACTTTCCAACTCCTGTCCAGAACAAATGATGCTTGCTCACTGGACTGGATCATTCACCTAGCGTGTCATTAACGGCGAAATGATCCTGGCCACCATATTAAACAATAGACCTGATATGGGGCCGCGAAACTACAACCACCACGATACTCCCATATAGGGGCCAACCTCAATAATCAGCTAGAGAACAGTTAAATGTCTAAAGAGACAAATAGCGGAACTCTGAGGATTTACTGATTCCCGTGGAAATAAAGTGCAGTTTCCAGTTGTACCCCTGCTGACTTTAGGGGACTGGGCTCCCTTTTTTCCCCAGTTGCACAGGTCTAAGTTGTTGCTTTCTCTAAAGAACATATATATGTGCCCCCGGGGGTATTGTGTTGGTGTGAGTGATTGGTTGAATAAAATCTTTTACCTTGCTTGTTGGCATGAAGGCGCCTTCTCGAATGATATTAGCTCCAAAGGAAGTCATGCGAAAGCAGTTATTTTATTTAAGGATGCGTTGAATAAAATGGTTGGAATCGGGATCAGTTCCATCGAACAATGGTTTCAGTGGCTGTGGTTGTGTAAGTAATGGATCCAGTTTGACTTTTCAACTTGCGCAGCACAATCCAGCCGTTTCTCTTTTGAACTTTAACGCATTGCAATATCGTCATTGGTCCAATATCTAAATTGTCATCATCACTGTAGTTCGCAGTAGAATTATATTGGAATGCCAAGCGATTGTATGATGCCAATGATGTTCGTGTGCTCACACGTTGTTTCAATCGGGCATTTTCTCTTATTATATTTTGTCTTTCTTCGCTTAAGTTATGTGAATACACTTATTGCTAGGTTCCGTTCTTCTTCACAACCTCTTCTATTTGTAGGTCTTCAACGATTTCTTCATTTAATTTTGCATCGCTTAAGCGGGTAATTTTATTCTTAAGCTGTTACCAGAATTCTTGTTCGTAGCTTTAGAGAACTGATTCACCAAACTCAATTTTTTGTATGTAAAGACGGTACACAAGAGTTGTTTTCTTTTTAAGATATATTCGCTCCAGCAGTTAATCACTTTATTTTGTTTTAGATAACAAACTTTGGTTTTGAAAATTCCTTTACTTCATGTAAATAAAAAAACTTAACCTAACTTTTGAAAATAATAAAACTTTTGGTTTTAACTTTGTTTAATTAGCCGAAAATACAAAATTATCCAACGTTCTGAAGAAAATTCTTTAAAAATAAGTTTAAATCAAAATGTTCGTCAAAATATGCAGTCAAACAATTAACAACATCAACACAACATTTCACATTTTTAAATATATAATTTACAGTTTAAGTTTTAATGTTGTTGTTGCACGACCAAAAACAACAATTTCAGAAACTAAAAACAATTCAACGGTAGATTAAATTATACGCGCACGCATGCCTGGGTTTTTTAAAATTATATTGACGACGAAACACTGGCAAAACTTTACAACAGAAAAAATTAAAAAAAAATCAATATTTATAATAAAGGGTGCTCTTACGAAGGTATAGAATAAAACAAAGATGGATTTTTTTGATTGTCGTGAAATTTACTTTATTCGAAAGATAATCTTCTGGCATTAAAACGTAGGTGCCCCTTTAGGCTAGTAGGCAGTGTACTTGCTTTTCAGTATAGGGGTTGTGGGTTCGATTCCCAACGAAGACCTTGGTTTTTTTTCACTACAAAAGTAAAAATTGACTGTCGGTGGAGCTGCTCAGCGATGAAGGCATAGTCACTGGTCGCTGTGCTGTCTTTATACGACTATCCTTCTACTTTCACCGCCTGTTTCATCTCTTCTCTATCCCTTTCCTAAAGAATATAGCACGGTACTTGACTAAATAGGCATTGTTGCCTGAAGTGCTACTTCTCTTTAAAAAAAAGCAACTAAAATATTTGAAGAGAAAAATGGAAATTGAGAAGAAAAATATGTTTTTTTTTTAACTGAAATTTGTTTTAACTATTTTTCATAAAAATAATAATAATTGCAAACTGATAGATAATTTTCATTTTCCTTAATTTGTAATTTTGTGTTTAAGAAAAAACTAAAACAAATTTACAAAAATAGCAAAAAAAAAACAAAAAAACAACTTGAACGAGTTTTCCTTTTAAGGATGAATTAATAAAAATTCAACTGAATGCAACTCATTCAATTGCACAATTCGCTCGATCCATATTTTATGTGTATGATTTTGTTGATTTTATAGAATTTCAATGTCTTTTTTTTTTTTGCATTAAAAGGGAAAACGCCCGTTATTGGTGTCGATAAATGAATACTAACAATGTTTGTTAAACCCAGTGAATTTTTAAGTATTTATTTGCAAAGTAAAGGTAAATCGAACACAATTTCACAAACTTTGTAAAATAGATTTTTATTTTATTAAAAAAATAGGTTTTTTTTTTTATTGAAATATTTTTGAGTTGAAATAGGTTTTATTAAATTTTAAAGTTGTGCGCTTTTAAAAACGCAGACACGTTTGTTGGGATATTTTTGTACAAACATACATTCATTCATGGTTTAAGCGCTAGACGTGCGTTTTGTTCCTAAAACACACAACCTAGAATGAGTGTTTGGTTGTACCGAACTTTATATTCCCTTCACTAAAACAGATTAGAATTATTTATATGCATATTTGAAAAAGAAAAATTTTATTTCATTACAAAAATGAAGTGGAATTTAGTTGAACTTCTCTAAGTAAAAAATGAAAGTGAATCCAAAATAAATACTGAATCGAAGCGTTATACGTGTCCGCAAATGATCCTTTTCATTAAAGTGCTCTTTGGTAAAACACATATTTTGTTTTTTGGTCTGACGTTGTTAACACAAACAAAGTGGATGGTTTCCCAACCCGTGAACACGCAACGCATAGCTGCCCATGTGAAAAACAATGATTTTCTAAATTTATCCCGCAAGCACTAAGCGATTGGCCAAGCACAAGGCGAACCGGAAATTGCAATCGTTTGAATCAAATTCGGCATTAGTCTTTCCACCGCAAGACGAGTATCGTTGCAAGGTCGCGGTCGATTCAAATTACGCAATATCATTATAACTTAACCAACTTTGAGTTGCAAGTTATGTGGTGGAAATCCTGGTAACTCCAGAGAGTTCAAAAACTCCGTTGGATAATTCACTGCATCATCGGGATTTGTTATGGAATCAACGGATTTCTATGTCACCAAATCGCCATCGATTTTTGATTGAATGGTGAAATTCAGTGCATGTACAACATCATTATTTTTTGCGTCGACATTTGCTCGTTGACTTAATCAAGCATAATTCTGATAATTCTCACTAATGTTTTAAGGAAAACATTTTCAATAGGAGCTAACTGAGAGTCTACAAATCGGCAAAAGTCGTTGATAAGAGTAATTAATCCAGCTGTCGCATCAACTGGGACTTTTCCATTTCCAACAGATAACAATTGTTTGGAAAATTGTGCAGCACTTTGATCATTTTGAAGTTGAACTCTCTTATTAGTGGTTACCGATAATGTTTTTACGTTATTTCACAAAGGTGATGCCTTCAGGCAAGCATTCAATTCATCTGCAGGCATTGCACGGGGAATTGCTGCCTAAAATCGCCTGCCAACAATATCATAAAGCCGCCAAAGATGTTCTTATTTCGCCGAAGATCCTTTAGTGTTAAGTTAAGTGCTTCAAGCGATTTATTATGTGTCGCTGTGCACTCATCCTAAACAATGAGCTTGCATTGCATCAACCATTTTCCCATTACACTGGATCGGGATATGACGTAATAAGGTTTACATCTGTACCTGGGCGTGAGCCTTAACCAGATGGTGGCCATTACCAATGTGGGCGCCATCCTCGCCCTAGAAGGCCTTCGAATACATATATCCTCCGGTCACAACTAGTTGCAATTTCGAAAGCCCGAAGTAGGCCTTCACTCATTGCTAAAGAGTTAGAGACTATCCAACTATTGATCCAGAAAGCATGAAGCTTAATATAATTAAGAACACGACTGCATTCATACCCACTGGACCTTAACAATTCATTGTGTTCATTGTGAATGATCCGACCCACAAACTCAAACGAGGGCCTCGAAACACATAGCCACCACGATACTCCCAAAAGGGCCTACCTCAATAATCAGCCAGAGAACAGCTAAATGCCTAAAGAGACAAATAGCGAAACTCTGCGTGCCACTGATTCCCGTGGAAATATAGTGGATTGTCCAGGTGACTCCTACTAGCCTTGAAGGGGCCTGGGCTCCCTTTTACCCCGCAAGACACCAGTCTAGATGGAAGTAGTTGGATCCATAAAGACTATCATGTGCCCCCGGGGAGTGTGTGATTAGATTTACATCCGCGCCTGGCCATGAAGCCTTAATCAGATGGTGGATCAAACCACTGCATAATTTGGAACGTCATGCTCGTCCTAGGAAGCCGAAGCTATAACTCTATGCAACAGAACTTTCTAGTTGCAACTTCAATGATTCCAAAGCAGGGCTGCAAATCATCACTCCTTGCTAAGGAGTTAGAGACTTTCCAACTCCTGTCCAGAACACATGTCTAGCATGCTCACTGGATCTGGGAACGAACTCTACGAGCTTACTGATTCCCGTGGAAATAAAGTGGAGTTTCCAGTTGTACCCCTACTGACTTCAAGGGACTGGGATCCTTTTTTCCCCCAGTTGCACAGGTCTACATAGTAACTCTCCATTAAGAGCACATATGTGCCCTGGGGGGTAGTGTGATTCGTTTTACATCCGCACCTGGCTATGTAGCCTTAATCAGATGGTAGGCAAACCACTATTGTATAATTTGGAACGTCATACAGCGTCCTAGGAAGCCGAAGACATAATTCTATGCAACAGAACCACCTAGTTGCAACTTTAATAATTCCAGGGCAGGGCTGCAAACCATCACATCTTTCTAAAGAGTTGGAAACTTTCCAACTCCTGTCCAGAACACATGTCTAGCATGCTCACTGGACTGAATCATTCACTTTGCGTGTCATTATCAGTGATATGATCCTGGCCACCATAATAACCATTATACTGTGATGGGGCCACGAAACCACAACCACCACGTTTCTCCCATATAGGGGCCAACCTCAATGATCAACCACAAAACTATTAAATGTCTAAAGAGACAAATAATAAACTCTGCGGGTCACTGATCCCCGTGGAAATAAGTGGAGCTTTCAGTTGACTCCCTGCCTGTCTTCAGGGGACTGGGCTCCCTTTTTCCCCCAGTTGCACAGATCTAGATAGCTGTTACGTACTATAAAGACCATAAATGTGCCCCCGGGGGATAACTGGATCGGGAAATATTGTATGTTGAAGTATCAATTGTGTTTAAAGTGAGTGGCAACTTAAGCGCAGAATGTGCAGTACGACCGCCATCTAGAAGAGTCGCCGCAATTCTTGACGATGCTAACGCCAAAGCTATGTCACATCTTGATCGAAAAGTGGTCAAAATCAATGAAATGAACGCAAGGCTTAACTTTATAATATAAAGTAATTATAACTGTAGTGAAGCATATAAAAAATTATATTGATTTAATCATTTTTTCGTTAGAACCCCTTCACTTTTTTTCGACTGCGATACAATATTTTAGAGAAACAAAAAATATTGTTGAAATGCGTCGAATTTTTGTGTGATTTAATTTTTTTTTATTTATTTTAGTTTTTAACTTTTTTTTTTTGCTTTAAATTAGGCTGTATAACTTTATAAACTGTATGCATGTGTGTATGTAGAAAAAATGTAAAATAACAACAAACAAAAGCAACTACCAAATGTATCAATTTTAAAGTTTGACAGATATTACACCAAAAAGATACGTTTATAATTTCGATTAATAATTAGTTTTTTATAAGAAATTAAACAATGAATTAAAGAAATAAAATAAAGTTTAATTAATTTAGTTAATAACAGCTGTTTGTTGTTATTAAATTAAAAACAAACATATATTATAATAATAAATATTTTTTTTTTTTTAAGAGAAGTAGCACGTCAGGCAACAATGCCTATTTAGTCAAGTACCGTGCTACATTCTTTAAGAAGGATAGAGAAGAGATGAAACAGGTGGTGATGGTCGGAAATTAACTGCCGTATAAGACAGCACAGCGACCAGAGACTATACCTTCATCGCTGAGCAGCCCAACCGGCAGTCAATTATAATTTTTGTAGTGAAAAAAAAAACCAAGATCTTCGTTGGGAATCGAACCCACAACCCCCAAACTGACAAGCTAGTACACTACCTACTAGCCTACAGGGGCACCTAGTCTCTTACAAAACTATAAAGCTATAAAGCCGTAAATTTATGAAACGTGATAACATTATGAATAAATATTAGAAATTATAAATATTTTAAGTACATATTAGAGTCGAAAAACATTCCAGAAATAAATAACATTACAGGAATATCAAAGTGAACTCTGATTCATTTTCTCATTTTTATATTTTTTGCTTGCTTTGGTTCCTTGTGTAATGACAATAACGAACGCTTATGAACACTATAGCGGAACAGAAAAAATAAATTCGATTTTCGTTAATTTTTCTTTGAAAACAAAGAGGCATTAATTGCACCAAGCTTTCGTTTCGAGTCTTCAGTATAACACAACTTCTAAAAAAGAGCTATTCATATCCCTGGTAATTTTTCAGATTATTTTTTTGACAGAAACCTTTTTTATATTTCGATTCTTTTTTAACGTTTTAAAATCTATTTTTATAAAAGTGAGATATCTTCAATAACAACAAGGTTGTCATTAAAAATGCTGGCTTTGTCTTAGCTTAAAAAAAAATAATACTGATTGCATTAGTAGAGGTCTCTGCTATTCGGTTAAACATTAGGAAAAGAGAAACAATTATTGTGTAGTGTACATGTGTTGGCGATGACAAATCTAGGGCATGAGAACAGATAGTTTAGGAGCTCACTATTATAGTAATATAGTGATTAAAACTTTAACAGCGTGATGGTTGATGCGTCAGGTAACAAAATTATATAAAGTCATAGCTGAGTTAGTTAAAGCTCTTGGATAGCTATAAAAGAGCATGAGTTTGAGACTCGCGTGGGCCACAGTGTACATTAGTCAAATTGTTTATGTGGTTTCCTTTTGTACGTTTATCTGAAATGTTATTCTGACATTAGCATTTCTTTTGTCGAGTAGGAATAGCTAGAGGTTATAGCATAGGCTCTGAAGTCAGTGTTCGAAAAGAAGCACAAAAGTACGTTATGTTACTGTTCGGTACTATTAGTTTTTGACAGCAATATACAAACACATTTTTTTCCGAAGAAATACAAAATGCACAAAAGATTCTCCTAGCGTTTCTATATGTATACATTAATAAAATATCGTACACAACGATTCTTGGCTAATGAACTCAAACACTAAAATAATGTACTGATCTTTTTTTTTCAGCGTACCTTAATGAAGTTTGTTTGTATGTGTACTGATCTTTAATAGTTTACGTAGTGAAAATTTAATGGTTGGGTTTGGTCCTTAAAGTATTTTTAGTGTTTGCGTAGTTTCCTTTGGCATACTTTTTGTTGCGCTATATTCTTTACCGCAGTTTTTAATTATCTTTAGCATACATTTTTAGTGAACTTTTGTATATTTTTTAAAGATCAGTACGCATACCTAAAACAGTTCATTAAAGTACGCCAACAACAATTGTTGTGGATTTTGTATTTTGTTTGCGTACACACACAAACGCCAAAAACAAATTTAACGTTTGTGCTCTTTAAATACTATGCTATGATAGCGTACTGTTTTCTTTTTTTTATTTGAACACTTCTTGAAACCACATCTGGCTGCCATTTGATTATTTTTCATGTTAGCAGTTTAGCACAGATCCGGCTGAACATCCAACTTTATTTTTTTTTTGATTCCTTCACAAAGAATATGATAGATATCTATCCTTCTCAGCAACTTTGTCACGCAAAAAATGTGAAACTCAATATGCGTACTTTTATCAGCGAAATTATAATTTTATAAAATTATTAAAAAAAAATTGGCGATTTGTTTTATCAACATGAAGCAAGCAACATTGCCATAACGCTTTTTTCATACAACTTGATATTAAAGATCGTGGTAGAAAGTCATATTAAGATCAAATTTATTTTATTTTGAGATTAATTTCGCTTATTCTCTCATTTTGTGACATGCATTCTCTCAACCGTGTTACCATACTTTCAAGAAATTGGAGGAAAAGAAAAATCCTACACTGAAATAATTTCTTCCGCTTAATCATGAAGTATTAAAAATGGTGTGGCAATGCGCTAAATATCACCAGCTATCACCCTATGACCAATACTTCTATGACATTCCAATAATGCAACACCTTCTGCACTTTTGCATAAATAAAGGATCCGCCATCTAATGTTTTTTTTCAACTAGTACTTATTTCGTGAATGGTAACACTTAGCTCATGTTTGATTTGACAGATAATTAGTTTTATCCTTCCGCTAAACGAACATGGTTGTGTATGTGGGCCTGCGATCGACTTACAGAAGATGCCGAGTTTGCAAAAAAATCATCTTTTCAGATGAAGCTCTTGGCGGGTTTGTAAACAAGCAATATTATCGCATTTGGGGCACAGAAAACCCGCACGCATACATTGAAAAGCCGACGCACCCAAAACGAGTCACTGTTTGGTGCGAATTTTGGTCCAGAGGCATAATTGGGCCATTTTTCAGGAGTTGCCGTTACAGTCAATGGCGATCGTTATCGGGCCATGTTGAACGAATTTTTGTTCACAAAAATTGAAGAGGAGGATATTGGCAACATTTGGTTTCAACAGGACGGCGCTACGTGCCACACAGCCGAAGCTGTGTAGTTTTGTTTATAACATTTTAAAAAAAAGTTATTTGGCGGACCCTTTAGAACAAAACCAAAGTGCCATTATTTGATTAAAATATTGCAAAACTTTAAAAGTTTTGTTTTCATTAAATTGAATATCGCATCATGAGTTCCCCCCCGGGGACACATTTATCGGTCTTTATAGAACTTCGACTATCTAGACCTGTGCAACTGGGGGTATAAAGGAACCCAGTCCCCTGAAGTCAGCAGGGGTACAACTGGAAGCTCCACGTTATTTCCACGGGAATCAGTGAACTAGCAGAGTTCCGCTATTTGTCTCTTTAGGCATTTAGCTGCTCTCTGGCTGATTATTGAGGTTGGCCCTTTTGGGAGTATCGTGGTGGTTGTGGTTTTGCCGTCCCATAACAGGTCAGTTTTAAATGGTGGCCAGGATCATTTCTCTTTTAATAACACCTACCTGGTGAAATGATCCTAAATCCAGTGAGCATGCTAGACATTTGTTCTGGACAGGAGTTGGATAGTCTCCAACTCTTCAGCAAGGAGTGGTGGTTTGCAGCCCTGCTCTGGAATCATTGAAATTGATACTAGGAAGGACCTGTTGCTCAATTAGACTTCGGCCTCCTAGGGCGTGAGTGGCGCTGCTTTTCACTCACAGTGGTGTGACCACCATCTGATTAAGGCTCACTGCCAGGTGCTGATGTAAATCTTATCACGTAATCGCATCATGAATATCACCATAATACAGTATCGTATGGTTTTTATCGAGGTGTAGAACTTTATTTTGGGGACACTTTTTTTAAACTGGTGGCCATTTTGTCAGCTGTCAAGCGATTTATGTTTTTGGTTTGACATATGAACATTAAGAGACAAATTGGGCCCCAAACAAAAATGCGGTTGATCCTGATTTGTACAAGTAAATTTTGTTTAGCGATGCCAGTTCACTTTTATTTGAATGGACACGTCAATATACAAAACTGCAGTGTTTTGGGTGATATTAATTCTCAAGTGTATGTTAAGATACCGTTACATCCCGAAAAACTGACTGTTTTCTTTGCTTTGTGGACTGCTGGAATCATTAGTCTGTACTTCTTTAAAAACTATGCTGGTCAGAACGTTACGTTACAGTCAATGGTGATCGCTATGGAGTTATGATTACTGAATTTTTCGTTCACCAACTGAACAAGCGTGATGTACAGGAGGTGTGACATATGTCAAACAGCTTGTGCCACAATTGATTTATTTAAGGAAACATTTGCTAACCTTTCACATTTCGGAGACCTCTGAGGACGTGCGATTTAGCACCGGGGATATATGAAGTTGTTAGTTTACGCCGATAAGCCGATATACGGCCACAAAAGTGATTGGAAATTGGACCTTTAAGCCAGGGCAGAAATTATATTTAAATTTTAATGCCAGATTAACTTTTGAAGAAACTAAATTTCATGTCAATTAAATTTATTTTTATCTGCCTTTATTTCCATACCTCTATAAAAATTATCCTTTAGAAATGATACCGCTTAAGCAAAGTTTCGTGTATGTAAGCAACTTCAATTAGGCAAAATGATTGACAAAAAAGGCTGATGTCATTTTTAGCAAACCAAGTAATGCACCCATAAATGATGACATATTTATTTGAATTATTGCAACTTCCTTCTAAAAGCAACTTTTAAAATTCTCATTCTTAGTGAGTGTCTCCTCTCTTTAGCGTTCAGTCATTTAGTTCAATAACCGGAATAAGTCAATGACGGAAATAAGATTTCAAAACCCAGGATCAAGGTAACATTCAAATTTTATTATTAAGTTGTAAATGTAGTTGCTGTTGTTGTTGTTGGTTTTCTTTAAGTATTTCTTATTGAAATTACAGTTGCTACTGACACTTCAAAAAGCTGATAGGTTTGCGTCAGCCTTTTTCATTTAAAGTTGATCGATACTCCAATTCAATTTGAATTCTGTTGAATTTTTCAAATGAATGATGAAAAAATGCAACTGTCAGTTAGTCATTCATTCAGTCAGTCATTCATTCACATGTTGCTACCATTTTTTGTTTGTTTTACTTTGCTTTTTTTATTGTAATTTTTTTTCTTCAACCAACTTCAGAAATAATGAACAAATTAAAAGCTTGTTTTAGCGAATCAAATGCAATTTAACGAATATTCTTATTGATAAAAAAAAAATTAAATAAACAAAATCAAATCAAAATTTTTTCAAACAGAATACAAGAATTACAAAAACGCCAATAATCAATCAAAGTTAAAACAAAATATTATTTGAAAAGTATGTAACTGTAATGTTACGGATAATATTACGTCAGCAGTAAGTTAAATTAAAAAAAAAAAACTAATTTCGTTTTTAGGCCCAAAAGTATTTTTGTTGATTTGTATTTCTTGTTTTTCTTTCAAAGAAGGTGCAGCCGTGCAGTATAAATAGTTAAAGAAATATATAACAAAAACAAAAAACACACAAGCTTTCAAAAAATTGTAACATTAAATTGCATTTTCTAAATCAGTTTCAAGTGCGTTTCTTAAAGTTTATTTTTCTTTCATAAATGGAAATATCTGTTAAAATCCAATTTATACGAGCACATGTACCATGTACATGCATTTTTGTACAAAGTCTGCACAGAAAAGTATTTTAATTGAGTACGGTGGTGCAAAAGCACAAACAAATGCTCCTAAATAAAATATCACAAAAGATTTGAAGATAGAAGAGTTATTAAATCCCTTAAAAATGGATTAAATTTTCAAAAAAAAAAAAAATAATAATAATAATTTCTGAAAAAGTGTTCCATTAAATTTTTGAAAATTTAGTATTCAAATTATTTTAGAATTAGAACCACATGAATATTGTTACGTTTATAGCTTTATAAACGAAATAACTTTTTTTTCAAAAATGCGTCTATATGTGATTGCTGGTGGTCAACCCACCTACTGGCCTACTGATCGGCAAAAGGTACCTGATGTTATTGCAAAATAAAGAGCACCAGCTTTTAGAGTTTTCAAATTTATTACAAGTTTATTTACAAGTTTATTTACTACACACAAAGTAAAATTTGCACGTTGGCACTACACAACAACTAACTGTCTAGTCACTCAGATGCTGTCTTTTATACTTGATCGCTATAGGTCTAGAAAAATGAAGAATTTTCTATTTTGTATTACATTTTGTTGTTTTATTCATAGTTGTTAATATATTTGTTGTTGTTGTCTAGGGTGTATAAGTTTTCATAGAAAACTATCCAGTTAGTAAACAGCATAATCAGTTATTTTGTTTACTTTATTATTTAATTATATTTTTTTTAAAACTTAAGCTAAACGCATCCGTAACAATATTATTAATTCGACTTAAGTTCGCGTACAATATATTTTAGTTTCTAAATTTATTTAGGATGAAAAATTAATTATAAATTGTTGTGATAACTTTTAAAGCAGAAAAGAAAAACGAAGCTGATGTATGTACCGCCAGCATTTTTTGTATCGCTATAGCACAGCCGTCATCTCTAGATTGTGTACGTTGTAAACATTGAAGAATATTCATAATCAATCCATACTAATCAAGACGAAGTGCACTCGCACTTCTAAGCTTTTTTCGTTGTTCTTTTTATTAATCGTTACATGTTTTCTGTTACTGTCGGATAGCAACGATTAATTTTTCGGGTTGTTTTTCGTTAATTGCTCTCTTAAAACGAGTTAACTGCTTTCGGTACAGATCCCATGTGATTGTCCGACCCGATTTCAACAGCTTCTAAAGCCGCCTTTTGATCCCACCAAATACAGAGCGTTGATTGGGCACTGGGGTCCCAATAATGGGTTCCTGGCAATGTAGCCATTTTGATCACCAGTAACAATACGATACAAGAAAGACTTCTTTTGTAGCGTTCAAGCACCATATTCGAGATGCAAAATCGCGCTTGAACTTTTCTCGGCTTCAATTTATACTGCAGCCAATTTCGTTGTTCCAGCGTTTTAAACGTAGGGAAATGGTTTGTTCTGTGAGTCCCAATGATAGTGCAAGTTCCTGCGTTTGACAGCAATCTTCACCTCATCTTTCAACTTTTTCGGCTGCCCAGACCTCTCGCGCAAACTAGCGTTCACAAAATTTTTTGAGTTAGTGCATGTTGACCGGAAGCTTCTACCAACAACCGATAATTTTCAGCAGCCGTTTTTTTTCAAATGAAAGAAGGTTATCAGATTTTCCCGTAAAATAGTTTTTTATTTCTTTATTAATTAAAAAGTTTAATCATTCGCGAACTTGAGCCAAATTAAAAATTAAACATTTGGTAAAAAAAATATTTTTTTAATTCATTATATTGAAAAGTCTGCCTTTAAAGGTTATCGTAGCCACAGAAACTCTGCCTCTTAAGGAACGGTCACACTAGACCAGTTTTTGTTGCTTTTTTATCGAAATTTTCTTTAAATTGTATAGAGTTTGTTTTGCGCTTAGACGAAGCACATTTATGTGATCATGTTTGTTTGTTCATACCGATGACAAATAGCGGTATTTGTGATGGAAGGGCATGTTAGCCTCAAACCTTTTTAATATTTTATAAGTAACTTTTTTAAAGATCAAGGTTTTATAATAAAAATATTTTATTTTTTAATTTTTAATATTTCGCCACATCATTGGGTGGCAGCTGCAGGAAAATGTGTAAACAATTTTATTAAATTAATTAAAAGAAAAAATATTAAAAATTAAAATAATATTTTTTTTATATAGGGTCTGCCAAATAACTTTTTTTTTGAAATGCTATAAACAAAACTACACAGCTTCGGCTGTATGACACGTAGCGCCGTCCTGTTGAAACCAAATCTTGCCAATATCCTCCTCTTCAATTTTTGTGAACAAAAATTCGTTCAACATGTCCCGATAATGATCGCCATTGACTGTAACGAACATTCCTGAAAAACAGCCAAATTATGCCTTTAGACCAAAATCCGCACCAAACAGTGACTCGTTTTGGGTGCCTCGGAATTTCAATGTATGCGCGCGGGTTTTCTGTACCCGCCAAGATCAAAGAGCTTCATCTGAAGGAATGGTTTTTTTTGCAAAATCGGCATCTTCTGTAAGTCGATCGCAGGCCCGCTTAGCGAAGCGTTGCTCTAGCGTATACACAACCATATTCGTTCAGCGGAAGGATGAATCTAATTATCTCTCAAATCAAACATGAGCTAAATGTTACCATTCACGAAATAAGTACTAGTTTAAAAAAAAAACGTTAGATGGCGGACCCTTAATAAAGACCTCGTGCTTATAATATTATTTAATTGAACGGTCAAGCCTGGTCAGCTAGCCAAATTTACACCAAAGCTAAAAATCTATGACGCCAAGGTAATGCTCTGTATTTGTTGAATTCAGTAGGGTGTTTTGTATTATGTGCTGTTGAAATCCGGTCACACGATCACAGAATACCTACTCCGAAGACAATTGATGGGTTTGAAGAGAGCAATCACCGAAAAACTACCAGGAAGATGGGAAAAAATAGTTGTTAACGAAGGACAATATTTTAAATAATTCATTTTGTTATTGTAATAAATGCATTTTGCAAGCAAAAAACTCGACGCTATTAACTTGTATGCTATAACAAATCTTTGGCTGGTAACGGTAACTGCTTTAAGGTTCCAGAAGCGTTAAGCAAATATAAATCTTCCATTTGTTCCAGATGACATAACCTCTCAACATTTACATGCGAGATATTCTGGATTTTTTTTTACGTTTCTTCAGTCACCGTAGCAGAATATTATAAGCGAAAATAAGAGTTATGTAACCTTGTGGTTTTTGATAAACAAATGATGAAAATTATGTTGAGCAAGTGCTACAGATTCCATTGCGTCCAAAAAACTTAAATAAACTAGACATTTATTTTAACGACATTCTTGTGAAAACCCACTGTTTTTTTAATTTTAACTAAAACTAAACTGCGACTAAATTAAAACGAATGTATTGTACAAACGATGAAGAAATCATCCGCAAAAACAAATAAAAAATAAAAACAAAGATAAAAAGAAAAAAAAAATAAATATTAAAAAGTTTCAAACCAGATCTTTAAAAATGCGTTTTTGTAAGATGTGAGAGCACAGGCAGGCCTGCTGGCCATTCTTGTGTTCACATAAAATAGTTTTTGTTACAATTTGTTTTTATTTTGTGATTGTTCTTGTTGTTGTTATTGTTAATTGAACATATTGACCGTTTAAAGTACAAAGCGTTTTAGTTATAAATATTTTTTGGTTTTATTTGTTGTTGTTGTCGTTGTTGTTGTTATTATTGTTGATATAGCCATTGTTGTTTGCGAGATGTAGTAGCGGTTGCATGAAGTTAAATTTGATGGCAGCTTATGGCAGAATGGCAGAAATGGTTGATGCATTCCATGGTATATAAAAGTCGAGACTTCTTAGAGAATGCATCTCAAACCAGCGTAAGGTTTTTGCTAGCAAGCAACTAATTCTTGTGACAGAGAAACAAACGATCATCTAAAAAAAATAGTTTTTTCCTTAAAATTTGTTGTTAAGTAAAAAACAACACAAAAAACGAAAATGTTTGCTAAGGTAAGGATTCCATAGGAGTTTGTAATGCGTCGCTTAATTGATAATCATTGTCTACCTTGCAGGTCTTTTTATTAATCAGTATATCCTTAACTATGGCCATGGCTGCGCCTGGTATTTATGGTGGTCATGGTGGTATTGGTTATGCTGCTGCCCCAGCTATTTCTTATGCTGCTGCCCCAGCTATTTCGTACGCTGCTCCAGCGCCTGCCATTGTGGCTGCTCCCAAACTAGTAGCTGCTGCTCCAGCTATTGTTAAGGCTGTGGAACCAGAACCCTACGACCCCAATCCTAAATATAGCTTTGCTTATGGTGTTTCCGATCATTCTACCGGAGATTCAAAAACAGCCGAAGAACATTTGGAAAATGGTGTCGTTCATGGTAGCTACTCTCTAACAGAAGCAGATGGTACCATTCGCAAGGTAAGAAAACCAAACTGCTGAATACACACAAAATTTCTGGCAACAGAAAACTTTTGCAGATAAAAACTCCATTTGACTCATTACTGTTACGTTAAATCTTGAATAATTCCAATAATTTAAGCTATTAAAGCATCCGTCAGTTCAATTGCGTTTCTCATCTATTTTTTTAAGGTCACCTACACTGCCGATAAAATTAATGGCTTTAATGCTGTTGTTGAGAAATCAGGTCATGCTGTCGTTGCTAAGCCAGTTGCTATTGCTGCTCCTGTAGCCGTTGCTAAGGTGGCATATGCTGCACCCGCTGTAGCCAAAGTTGCCATTGCAGCACCAGCTATAGCTGCTCCAGCTTATTATGGTGGATATCATCATTAAAAAAATGTAAAAATCACCACGGCATTCGTCCTTAAAACTCTAGTGAGATTTTCTTATTAAGGAAATAGACAATCGACCAAAAGCATTCATTATTTGGACTTGTAATCTTAAAAAAAATTCTTTTTTTGTTATCAGCATTGTTGAATGATGGCATTTGATAATGCGTAATAATGTTATTAACTTATTATTATTATTTAGTTTTAATCATCTCTATTCATAAACACCACCACTCTATTTTACGCACTCACTGAACCACTCTCTCTCTCTTTCTCTCTCTGTCTCTCTCTCGGTCACTGCCTTAGTCGCTCAGTCCCTTTTGTGGAAAGTGCTTTTATTACGCTTCACCCTAAAGTATTTATTTAAAATATCACATGCAGAGTTGTAAAAGACATTGATTGTCTGTCCTCCACTAGTTTGCAGACATTTTTTTTTGATTTGTTTTATAGTTTTGATTCTTTCTGCTCATTTGTTTTTGTACATAATTAAAAAAAAAATTTTAGCCTGTAAGAAACTCAAATTTTTCTCGTAGAAGAATTGTGACAATAACTAAAGAATAAAGAAAAAAATTAATAACGAAATGAGAATTATCGTGTGCATTTACTGAATAAAGAATTCAGTACAAAAATAAAATATAAATTTGACTTTTATTTCTACAATATCGGATGCGCTTTGCCCATGTTTCCAACTTGTCTATTTATAGTTAAAATTAGTCCATTGACAAATTTGAGGTTAGGTAGTAAATTGACTTGATTAAAACACTCACTTTTTTTGATACCAATGTAAAGTAGATATATGGTTTTTAATAATGGAATATGATGTCGGGCAAATATCCACTTCCACCACGTCGGCAGACGTTTTTCACAAATTTGGAGGAATATTTTTCAAAAAAGGTTCGCCTTATCTCGTTAATATAGAAAATAGTTAAGCCGCGTTAAATTACAAGAACGAGGCGGGCAATTGTCATCGCCAAATCGAGGTTATTACGCGAACGGCAAATTTTTCATGCAATAAGTAGATGACTTAGTGGCTTGTGGCGCCATCTTTCTAAAGCCAAAGGCTACAAAAACTTGATTATTACGGTGACGGCATTTTCTTGCTTATTTTCGAACAAATACCGCACTTTCTTTGGATGTAATGGTTTCTCGAGAAATGTTTATGGATTTTGTATGCCCGATATGCGATAATTTTGTTTGTTTCCATAACAGGCTAATTGAAAATGGGCCTCATCACTAAAGATGAATTTTTTTTTATCGAAAAATGTGTTGTTTTTGTTTGGTTTTTCAAACACCTAATTTACAAACGTTCGACGCAAAAAATTATCGCTCGGCTTTAATTCAATCTTCGAGTTAAGTTAAGTTTATAGGCTTCTAGTGATGCCCAATTGTTGGGAACTTCGGCAAGTTGATGTCCCAGGCTTACACTTTGCTGTACAGTGGCTATGTTTATATCACCGCGGCCACTACAAACGTATTGTTTTGCTCTATTATCAGTAACAATACTGATAAGCCTTAGATTTAGCGATTAAATTATGCACAGCGGTCTCATAATGAGCTTGATTAGAAAAAAAGCTACTCGAATTTTACGAAGTGATACAGTGAAATTAATACCATTTTGATAGTAAACTTGCACAATTAATATTCTTTGCTCAAGAGTGTAGCGTTTCATTATTCAACCTTTTACTAAATAAATGTTCATAAATGACAGTTCAATACTTGACATTTAATCATTTGACCGTTAATTTACTTCCTAACCTCAAATTTGCCCGCGTGAAAGTGACTGAACGAATATTTACACATTGTATTTTCCAAAATTGACCAATTTACATATAATTTTTGAATGGTTTGACTAACTACGGCCTAATTTTTTCTACACTACTGGAATATAGTATAAGAATTTCGTTTAAACCGTTTAGCGGTCTATAGACTGCTCTTCTGGGGCCTTGGTAAAATTTTTTTTTTGGTTGCATTTATAAAATTAATCATATTTTTTATCAAAGGCAAATTGCATTGTAACTATAATAATATTTACAGAAGTCAACATTCGCTTCTGTCTGTTAAACCAAACATTTGATATATTGACGATGCTTTAAAAAAGCAGGAAGCTTCAGCTCTTAAGTCACTTGAACCTTATAAGTGTGCAAATTTAAATCTTTTTACAATATTCGCATAATGGTGTTCGTAAGATGTTAAATTTTTGGACACGACGATGAGTTTGAGCTTGGCAGCCCTTTTGCCACACTATCGCTCATCGCAACAGTAATGTTTTCTGCAGAATAAACTAGATAAGCATGCCAAGGGGTTTTCAAATTTCGCACAAACCCGGATTACTGAAATTTTCGCACAATTCTCCTGATTGCTCGATTATGCTGTTAAAAGAAATCACAATATATTTTAACAGTCTTAACAATTTTAACACTATGCTCAATTATTTACTTCTCCATAGTTGAATTTGGTCAAATTAAGTTGGTAAAAAAAAAACTTGACGTTAATGTTGACTCACAATTAACATCGTTTATTGCGGTTACACCACCCTTTATATATAAATCCAAAAACTTATAACAATAGCATGAATAACGAAATTGCGCAGAATCTTCACTAGTCCTACCAGAATATATTTATGTCTTCACATCGTGGAAGGATTTTTAGTGTCAGGCATATGGAAGAACACGTTAAGATTAATTTGTTACCCATGCCCACATGATGATAAATTTCCATTATGAATACGTTTAAAAATATTCAGCTCTATAAGGGGGTTCTCAATCAGAAGTTTGTTTTCTAAAACAAAATAAAATGATTTAAATTTTTACTGTGTTACGAATAGAAAAGTTCGGGAATTATGACAAATGTCCACCACGATGTTGTTGATTTTTTGATAAATTTTTGGCAAAATGGCGGTGCTATTTTGTTAATCACATTACGGATTTTGAGTTTTAAGACAGCAACCGATTCGATTGGCTCCGTATAGACTTTGTCCTTAACATAGCCCCACAAAAAATAATCCAGTGGGATTAAAACACACGATCTGGATGGCCACTTAACTGCTGACTATTGTGAAATTATGCGATCGGGAAATTTGTTTTGCAATAAATTAATTGTTCCATTTTCTGTATGACATGTGACACCATCCTGTTGAAACTACATGTCAGTTATATCCACGTTGTCAATAGCAGGCCAAAATTGAGCTGTTGGCAACTCGCGATAGCGTTATTCATTGATCATTACCGCATTTTTAAGACTCATATTCGAAAAAAAGGCCAAATTACGCTTCCAGACTACATAGCGCACTATACAGTGAGCATGCAAAGGCTTCTGAATAATCGTTCTAGGATTTAAAGAAGCACAAATGCGACAATTTTGCTTGTTGACATATTCTGCTTCGCCTGAAAAAATGAATGATTTTTTCAGAAAAATCAGCCGGCTGTTCCTGAATAAATTGAGCGAATTTACGGCGATGTGAATTGTCGGTGGGCTTCAATACCTGCACCAGCTGAACCTTGCAAGGCATCAAAGTTAAATCCTGATGCAAAATTCGCCAAGTAGTGCTTTTGGTTTTGATTTTTAACCTCAATTGTTGGGCACGTCGAGGAATTAACAAATTTTGATCTTCTTCAACACTGTGGCAACACGGCTGCGATATTTTCAATTGAACGACCTAATCGAACGCGCGCTGTTGTTCGCAGATTTTGTATCAAGCCAATCAATTTAAATTTAACGATCAAATTCTTAATAGCGGTCTCAAAAACGACTATGTTGCCCGAAAATATCACGATTTTTGCGAAATGTTACTTAAACAGAGCCACCAATTATATAGTTGATTTTAATTTAATTTTATTGCGATTTTCGTGCGAAAATGAATTCATTTTCACAATTGCCATTGCATCTACTACGATTATAACAAATAATTAAATGTCAAAACCATAATGTTGTTGGCGTTGCTACAGTTGAGAAACAGAGTTCTTGTTCAAAAGCCTGTTATAATGGAAAAACATGCGTGCTCTAAATAAATAGAGTACGCAGGAAGAGGAGAGAAATTATTAAGTTATTATTATGGACATTGAGCATATGGCCTAGTGTTGATTATTTGTGTCTGTAGCTTCAACTGCATATGCGGGGATATTGGAAAAATGGTTGGTTATACAGAGTTTAGTAGAAGACTTTCACTTTTTTAAATCCCACTAACCTTTTTAATTGTGACATAATACCCACATCACAATAATTCATCACCTTAGTGATACTGGAAATATTTATTTTATTTGCTTGATAACTAAAATCAAACAAGTTCATATATAATAAATAATTAGCTGTCGAACTGTCCAGCTACCTGACTAATTACTGTGCCATGCTTAATACCATGTTGTCTTACTCCAGCTAAGCTTTATATCGCTTTATGTGTCAGCAGTCATAATTATATAATGAACAGTTTAACTTTTAATTTGCATATAATTTTAGAAAAACTTTTAATTTGAAATCACAATTTTGTTGAAATTTATCAATTGTGTGAAATAAAGTCTTCTTAATTCAAAACACGTTTAATATACAAAATTAAAACTTTTCATAAATAACCTGCAGCAGGTAATTAAATTATATTAAGGCGTCATTGCAATAACAGTAAATGAAGTATAACTCTTACAAATAATAAATAATATCTGATATTAATCACACAAGCAAACCACAACCACAGGAGTACAAACATTTCAACAGACGACATTAACATTTTAAATATTATTAACTTTAACCGATGATAAATGATAAATGCGTTGATAAGAGACTCTTGTAAATTAAAAGTGTTAGAAAAAGAGAAAAGAAAAAAGAAATAATTGACACCTGCTTAAATAATATCTGAAATTAATGACGTCAAATTTGAGTGTTTATAAAATGGTTTAAAGAAAAATTAACAGTTAAGGGCAAACAAATAGGTTCCTCCAAAGTATTTTGCATTAAATTTAAACAAGTTTCTTTAGTGTAGCATTGCTTGCTTAATTTTAGAATGTCTTATGCTGGATCTTTTATCTCTGCCAATTAAATTAATCTTTTATTTGTCCGTTCACAACATGTTTCGCAATTTTTAGTATTTATTTTTTACCGCTGTCACGCTTTCCTAGTGGATATTGGGACGTCTAACTAAGTTCTAAGTGCTGCAGCAGATTTACAAGTATCTCGAAATGCTGTTTTAATATGGTTATCCCTTTTAGCAAAAACTATTAGAGATCACTTTAGCCTTAATTTTTTAAAATTTAGAATAATGGAGCGCTGGTGGTCCAACCATCCATAACTGCGAGTCACACCACACCGATGTTAATTGTGAGTCACACACATAAAGTCAAGTTTTTTGCCCAACTTAATTTGACATTTTGTTTTTCAGTGCTTGACAAATTCAACCATAGAGCGGAGCACAACTGAGCAGTGCGTTAAGTTGTTGAAACCTCTTACGGAAACGGGCGTTCAAATCAAAATGCATTTCACACACTTTGTGCTGTTTTGGTCAGCATAAGCAATCAAATGTGTACATGTGAAAGAACTTCAGTAAATCGGACCTGTAGAAAATTTGAAAGCACTTGTTGTTGCTCTTTCACTTTTGGAAAAACCTTGCTGTTGTGGTGAGCGATAGTATGACAGAGAGCCCTTAGACTCGACTTGTCTTCGTGTGAACATTTCATGAACATTACACTGATGTAAATTTTAAGTTTTTACGCTTGCAAGGCTCATCATGTGATTTTTTTGGGGAAATTTAAAAAGAAAAAGTGTACGTCAAGAGCAATTCAAGAACTAAAGTATAAGATTTGTATAAATTGGTACATTAATGACATTGATAGCTAGTTATGTCTCACAGTTATTGAAAATATATGCCACCGGAACCGTGACGAGCATTTCGCCTACATTTCGTTTGACACAAACTATCATAACAAAAATCTTTAAGATAATTTTCTGGTAATTCTTGTTTTATTCACAATGAACATCGTAAATTTTACTTGGATCACCCACTTAACTATACAATGTTATTGTTATAATTTACTATTGGTTTCGTCCTTGCCAGTTTTATTTAGTCCATGTGCCATACAGTTACGCAGCGTTCCCATATTATCATTTTAAGAACAATAGATTTTTTTGTATTTTTGAAGTAACAGTTCAGTGGCCCTATTTTTTTGTCCGTAACTGTATTACAAAGATTAAAAGAAAAAAAGCATATTATTTCCAAAGTAACCGACAATTATATTTGTAAACGCAGCGTCTAATAGTGTTTGCTTTATATGTCATTGTAACAAGGCTGATGGACTGATGAACTATTTGCCAGAGTTAAGGTTTTGTCACGTTTTTTAAGGCAACACTCGTGCGTAATTTAACAATTTATGGTTACATACATACATACATAATATGTGTTAAATTTCTGGGCGAATCGGTTCCCGTTTATGTCAAAAACAAAAAGTGGGACTTTATTTCAAATTGATTATACAATAGTTTCGCTGTTGGTGACCACAAATTTGGCAAGTCATTCGAATGAAAAAAAAAAATGAGTGACAATTATTTTCTTTAAAAAGCCTGAAGCTATAATCAAATATCATCAGTCATTTATTTTAATAACAGTGTTAAACACTTATCGTTTTCAATTAAAATCTTCTCATTATTTAATAAAAAATTAAATGTCTTTCCTAAAGGTGAGTTTAAAAGGATTATCGACGAGTGTTGGAGCAGTTAAAAGTACAAGAATTCTATCAAACATTAAATATCAAATACAGTATTATCTACTAGAATATAATAACAGTGTTTTGTTACTTCTTTTTAAAAATATTATTATTGTGAAATGAAGTTTTTTTGTATGTAAAAGCAAAACAAAGAATTGGGTGTTCAAATCAAATTATTAAACCGAAGTAGTAGATGTCACTTACACACACAAAAGTCGTAGTTAGGAAAAATTATGTGACACGAAAGTTATTTTTATCCATGGATATTCACAGATTGTTAAAATATCATTTGGTGATAACACTTGTCAAGGTCGTAAAGTTGAGGCTGAAGCTAGCAATGATTCTTAATTCATGATAAAGATGTCTAAATCGGTCCTTGTTAACACATGAGCCGTATGAGTCAAAATAAAATAGAAAAAAAACAGATAATTGGTTAACTCACATTTAAATAGTAAATTTTGTTTTTAATTGTTTTCAAAAAATAATATATAAAATTGAATAATGGGCGTGTATACCTACGGATACCCGCATATCTTTAACCTTTTTGGGCAGACACCCAAATTTAATACGGATTTTTATTGCTGTGTCGGCTTTAATTAGTATAAAAATAAATTTCAAATTATAGCGTGTCTCCATAAAGACGTGACTTTGATGGTACTGACCTGATTTTCAATAAAAATATTTCAATATTTTTCACAACGAATGAAATTAGTTAAAAGGGATGTCCGCATACATCACGAAACAGTATGTGTAACTTGACAGTTTTACAGTAACAAGTCAACGCGTTTGTAAATAAAAATATTTTACCACAATAAAACGACATTTTGATTTGTTTGCTTGATGATTGCGCACAGCAGTATAATCACACTTCATAGACATTCATGCTTGTCTTAGAGAAGTAGCAGTGGCAATTAAGCGCACCTAACCCACCACTCTCTTACTTACAGTGGTCTGAAGTTGGGAGAAAGAGTTTATTAAAGTATATGTAGTGAGTCGGTAGCTCACTTCGGGGAATGATGTGGTAGCTGTGATTAAAACCTACATTTTGGGGAGATAATTGCATTGTATTTTCTGTTCCATATCAAACAACCCGTTAATGGTGCGATGCGAGTAAAGATTGTCTCCAGATTAACAACAAGGAGTAAGAGCATGGTTCTGCGAACTATTATGCTGCTAGACTCATTGATTTTAATCAGCCAGTAAGGCCACTGACGGCAGCATTAATAAAACAATTTCAAAAATTACTTTTCTTAGGCACGACGAGCATTCTTGTTGACAACAAAAAATTTACACTAATTAAATGTGATGCCGCTGCAAAAAAAATATCAGTCAATCTAAAAAGGTTCATGCTGAGTGTGGATTCTAAATTTTTTCCTTCCTTCTTTCTTCCTCTTTCTTTCTGCTAACCATCACTGGAAACATTTAGTGACAGGCTTCCGTTTAAGTGTGAACAAGGTAATAAATTATGAATGACTTGTGTTTTGAGCAGAACGGCGCTATGTGCCACACAGGCAATACCGCGATTATAGTTAATTCTCTCAGGTATAGTTTGATTGACTTAAGTTGTGTGTTAATCAATCATGGTTGATTCTTTTGTTGGAGTTTTTAAAGTAACAAGTTTATGATAAAAAATCGCAATCGAATGTTTGGAGTATAGGCCTTAAAGGTCTATACTCCTGGAGAGAATGTTTGAGTAATGCTCCAAATACTGTTTGTAATGGCTTAATTGGGCTTTAAAAAAATTGCTTTTTCAAAATATAATCGGCATCTTCTTTTAAGACAGGAGGTCTTACGGTCCTGGCTTTATCCAATGCAAATTACTTTTTTTGTATAGAAGCCATTTTTTTTTTGTACTTTCAATAGGAGAAAATCTTAAGTTTTCTAGAAATTGAAGGGTAAAAGTACTTTTCATCTATTTAAAATTTTCTACGAATGAAAATTATTTAATAACTAAATTTTCGTTTTTAAGGTTGCTATCGTTTGCATGGCTCTAGTCGCTGCCATTGATTGTGCTCTTTTGCATGCTCCCTTGGCGGCACCAGTTGCAGCGCCCGTTGCTGCTGTACCAATCAATACAGAAATCGATCCTCATCCTCAATACTCCTTTGCCTACAATGTACAGGATGCATTGACCGGTGACAGCAAGAGCCAACAGGAAGTTAGAGATGGAGATGTTGTGAAGGGTTCCTATTCTGTTGTGGATGCTGACGGTTCACTTCGTACCGTTTTTTATACAGCTGATCCTATTAACGGCTTCAATGCTGTTGTACAACGCGGACCTGTGCCAGTAGCAGCTCCAGTTGTTGCCAGACCCGTTTTAGCACCTAGACCAGCTGTAGCTGTGCCAGCTCGTTTCTTTTAAGTGAATTGGCAATGAATTAGCCATGTAAGACTTTCTTTTCTAGCTGTCTTCCAATCTTCCAAACTATTATTTTTTTGTTTTTGTTTGTTTGTTTGCTTTTTATTTAAATATTTATCATTTCAAAGTTTTCGTTAGTATTAATTTAAATGTTGTTTTGTTGTTAAGTTTATGATTTTATATATTTTATTTTAATAAAAAAAAATATAATAATAAAAAGAAAAAAACACAAAAGTCATTTGATTATAGCGAAATGTTTCCATTCAGCCTGTCTATTGAGTTTTATTTTTCTCTTTATTTTATATTGGGGTGTTTTTTTATGAAGGTATGCAACTTTAAGTTGGCAACACTTTTTTAACTGGCTACCATTTAGTGGCATGCAAGGGATTTATGTTATTTATGGCTTGATATTTCAACATGAATAGACAGACGCCTGCACAACGCTTCTATATTGTGAAAATTGCATTAAAAAAGGATTGCCGTTGATTCCGATTTTCGTAAGTGAATTTTGTTCAGCAATGAAGATCACTATTGCTTGAACGTATATAATTATAATCCTCAAGTGTATGTGGAGAGAAAAACAATGCTTGTCAGAAGGTTATAGTAAATGGTGACCGCTATAGAGCCATGATTACTGACTTTTTCGTTCATCAATTAAAAAACCATGATGTGCAGGATCTTTGGTTTTAACAAAACGACCCAAAATGTCACACAGCTCGTATCATAATTAATTGAATGAAGAAAATTTTTGGTAACCACATAATTTTTCGTTTTTAACCCGTGAATTGCGCCCCAAGGTCGTGTGATTTAACGCCGCAAATTGGACCTACAGATTAAACTAAGTCCGAGTCAGCCAAAATGATCATATGAATGAAGCCATCTAAGTTAGCTATAATGCCAGACTATTATCTATTGAATACCGTTAAATTTATGTCAATTTAAAAAAAAATCATCTATCTTTTATTCCATCACATTTCAATTTTCTATGTCTCTATAAAAAACAATTTATTATTATTATTTGTCTAGCACTATATAGATTTATAAAAAGTATATTTCAGATTAATAGGCATCATTGATTAACGGTATATTTACAAGAAAACAATTACACTGAACAACAAAGTTTTTGTTTCGGGGTTGAAATTGTGAAGTTGATTTTAAAATTAATTTAACTGCTGATCTGAAATGCCTCAAAAGTGTTTGAATTCCGGTGAAATAACATTTTTGGCTCAGAAACGTAAAATGACACCTATCGTTAAGACTGCTTGAACATTATTTTGGTGTGAAAGTTGGAGACCAAGATAAATCATGGGCTCCTCATATATGTTGCAGTTCTTGTTCCGTCAAATTGCGAGATTGGTTTGACGTGAGCCCACCACTCATATAGACGACTGTTATTTCTGTTTAACTCCTCCCATTAAGTATGGTTTATCTATGAAGAAAAGGGGAACGGTTAAATACCCTAATCTCTCATCTGCTCTTCGGCTTGTACCACACTCAGACACTTTGCCAGTCCCTTCTCCACCCCAAAACTATGCAATTTTAGAGGAAGGTAATAAAGACTGTGTAGAAGGAGCAACCCACCCTTCAACATCTTTTGACCCTGATTTTGAGGTAAGCGATAGGTCTAGTGATCCGCACGGAATTAGTCAAGCAGAGTTGAGTGACCTTATAAGAGATCTAAGCTTGGCTAAGGAAAAGGCTGGTCAAGACTACAACAGTGGAATCTTCTAAAACATGATGTGAAAATATCTTAGTACAGACAGCGTCAAAAAGATTTGCTTCCTTTTTTTGAGAAGAAAGAAAACCTCGTAGTTTGTTCTGATGTTAATGGTTTGATGAACTGCTTGAATTTGGATCATACTCCATCTGAATAGAGACTGTTTATAGACTCCTTAAAACTAAGCTTAAAAGCTGTACTTTTGCATAATGGAAATCAGCCACCTTCTATTCCTATAGGTCATGCAGTTCACGTGAAGGAAACTTATATAAATATGAAAACACTTCTCCAATAAATCAAATATGAACAACACAAATGGCAAATTTGTGGTGATCTGAAAGTCATTGCTATACTCCGAGGAATGCAATTAGGGTTCACCAAGTACTGTAGTTTTTTGTATCTGCGGGACAGTCGGGATAGAAAATCTCACTATAAAAAAGTGAACTGGTCTACACGAGACCTTAACCCTAATGAGAAAAATCTGGTTTACGAGCATCTTGTAGATCCTAAGGATGTTCTCTTTCCCCCATTACATATTAAGTTGGGACTAATGAAAACCTTTGTCACATGGACCAGGAAGGACAAGCTTTTAAGTACTTGGGAGCAAAATTTCCCAGGTTAAGTGATGCAAAAGTCAATGAAGGCATCTTTATTGGGCCTCAAATCCGTGAAATCGTAAATGATCCTGCTTTTGACATGATTTAAACAGGAAATGAAAAAAGAGTCTGGGAAGCCTTTAAGCGAGTTGTACATGGGTTTTTAGGTAAGGAAAGATAAGATAACTTCACAGCATTGGTTAAAGAGCTTCTTCAAGCTTACAACCAACTTGGATGCAACATGTCCTTAAACATTTTTTTTTTTACTCTCATTTTAATTTCTTCCCACAAAACTGTGGAGCTGTGAGTGACGAACATGGTGAAAGACTCCATCAAGACATTGCCTTAATATATATCAGGGCCATTGGAATGAAGCAGACTACTGCTGGTCTGTGTGTACGGATGCTCCAGAAGTGTTTTATAAAAGACAAGCTAAACGACAGCGATCTTGCAATGCATCGGATTGATTTAATTGAAATTTGCTGGCACAAACTTCTTTTATTTGTCAAAACACTAAGAATAATGATTTCTCTATCAATTTTGTACTTAAATTATTCTAACAGAAACATAACAACTATTGTTTTATTGTTTTCATATATAACTACTCTTTAGGATTAAGCTAATAAAAATTGTTCATTGTCATTTTGGTTTTTATCACCCCAAAATTAGTAGAAATTGACTAACTTAGTGTAGGAAACATATACAAAATATTTTTTTGTTGTGCAGTGTTATTATTCTGCATTAGAAACCGATAAAAAATCACCCTTTTGAAGATGTAGTGATTAAATTACAATTACGAAAAATCAAAATTTTTTAAATTCCTCAAGCATTTAAAATAACAATAGTTTTAATGATCAAAAATATGCTCACAAATATTTTGTGTCATGTCATGCCTATTGAATTCTCTTAACGTATAACGACCCTTGAAGATATAAAATCTTTTATTATTTTTTAAAAAATTTTTCAAAATCTATTTTTCATTCATCTATTAAATTTTAATGGCTTAAATTTTTTAAATCACTTTTGACATTCTTGTCCAACCCAAAATCATAAGCTGCTCTTTTGATTGTTTTTAAATTTATTATTATGGAGTGAGTAGTTTATCTCAGTTGAATTATATGAGCAATCAGTGATAAACTTTTAACAATCAAATAATAGATAAAATTATTATACAATGACTTAAAATCTCATCTAACAAAAACACAAAAAAAAAACAAAAAAATAAAATTAAATGTTGAAATAAAGAATAAGCGAAGAAATCCATTCAATTTTTCTTTAAAACAAAACAGGCAAGAACAACAACAACAACAACAACCACAAAAATAAAATCTTGCGTGAATTAAAGCGGCATGTGCTGTGTACAAGTTGCGTGTGTTTGATCACACGATCACTTTAATCAACTAACAGTTGGACACAGTCGTATAGTTAACAGGAGAACGGTTTCAATTTAAACGGATAAAGGAGGGTTTTTTTTGAAAAAAAAAATATTAAAATAGATTGAACCACACCTAGTCAGTCATTCACTTTGAAACTATCATGCGTTTTAATGTTTGTGGTTCTTAAGATTTAATAAAAAAAAGTGTGTTTTTCTATTCGGCCATAAAAACTAAAATGAGGCAGAAATATACGAGGCTGGCAGTGAAATTTATGATGAATTGTCATACCAGTAAAACTGTCAGTTGTTTCAATTGGCAATAATCCAGCAAGGTGAAAGAGAAAGGGATTCGAGAGTCCTAAGGGTATTAATAAACATAATTGCATATCACTGTTGGGCTAGGCCAAGGATCAATTTATGAGAAACAAATGACCAGTTTTAGAAGAACTTGCAAGGAATGAGAAGAATGTTGGTCTTCAAATGGAAAAGTCTGAAGGTGTTAAGGATATAAGGAATATAGGGAAAAAATATTTAATATTACAAGTATTCAAGTTTCAACAGTTTGAAACAACTAACTATTGGAGTTATGAATAACCGGCTCCAAAGAGAGGATCGATATTTTGCTACATAAAGAAAACTCACAATCGTTATCTCAAAAAATTAAACATTTTTAAAATTCCCAATTTGTTCTTGTTGTTTGTTCAAAAAAGGAAATGTCACTGTAAATACAGAAGTTGGGGTACAGATAGGTATGTTTCTAGCACATAAATTAGAACTGCTTCTATTTGCCTTAGTTTGTGCTTTAAGCACTTTAACAAAACGGACAATGATGGGTTCAGTTATTAAAACACATTTGAATGCCTTTAGCTATTAATTGTGTTGCTGAGGTTAATTCTTGAATGGTGAGCACTTTGCACTTTTTGGATAAACCGATATATATACATCATTTCTTCCAATCCGGGTGCCGTTGCAGATACAGCCGTTATTGAGTTTTCTTTGAATTTTTCTGAAACAAGAGGTGGTTGGTTTCTGTTGAATTCTTTAGGCCAGAAGTTTTCATTGCCATGTAGAAATATTGGTCCAATGAGCCATAAATTACTTTTCCATAGCTGTATAGCTGTTCGGGAGTTAAACCTCGGGAAATAAAATCTGCTGGTTTTTTCTTTAACTCAACGTGTCGCCATTGAACGTTTATTGTTTGTTCCTGAATCTTGCTAACTCTATTGGCAACAAATGTGTGCAATGAAGATACTGTAGAAGTGAGACAGTAAAGTACTATTTCCGAATCGAACCATAAATAAGTTGGTATGTTCTCAGCATGTGTTTCCTTTTTCACTCTGGTGAAGAAGGAAATAATAAAAGGAATAATCAAAATTCATGTTGAAATGCCAAACCAAACTAAATATAAAAAACGTAACAGCTGACAAATGGGTGCTCCTGTAGGCTAGTAGGTTGTATACTAGCTTGTCAGTATAGGAATTGTGGGTTCGATTCCCAAAAAAGACCTTGGTTTTTTTTCACTACAAAAATAAAAATTGACTGTCGGTGTGGCTGCTCAGCGATGAAGGCATAGTCACTGGTCGCTGTGCTGTCTTTATACGGCAGTTAATCTCTGTCTATCCTTCTACTTTTCATCTCTACCTCTCTACCATCTCTTCTCTATCCCTTTCCTAAAGAATGTAGCACGGTATTTGACTAAATAGGCATTGTGCTACTTCTCTTTTAAAAAATATAAAAAAATATATATATAAAATAGTCGCCAGTTAAAACTGTATTACCAATCTAACGTTCTATAACTCTATTATCAAAAACGCCCTTTAGTTATCACATTATTTGAATCTTTGTCATAGAAAACATGTTCCTGAAACAATTGGATTACAGTAAACGAAAGTAAATTAAAAATTCTAATCCGAATTCAGATTGACTTTATATCCCTTTATCAAACAACCCTCGAAAGTAAATGTTTTTTAAGAACTGGGAAAACAAGGTCTGCATAGAAAGCAACTCACATTTGCACATTTTGAAACTGTGTCCATGACGGATCACATAGGCTTAATTATTTGAACTGTGGTGGTTCTACATGCGCGAACCACCACTTTTAAAATGCGGCAACAAAAAAAAAATCGTGGCCTTTTTTTCATGAAATCTTAATACAAAAATCTAATTCTTACTCATAGCAGACATACCTACAAACGAAAAAAAAACCCCAAAAACAAATAAAACTCGATTAAATAAATTGTTCGAAAAATTGAACTAGTTTTGCTAAAAAAAATATAAAAATTAAAAACGAAAAAAAAATAAACTTTTTTTGTTTTACACTAAATTTGTTTTTCTTTTACGATTTGTCGTATTAGACGACAACATTGTTATTGTAGTTGGCAAGGTGCTTGCCTGCAACATTCAAGATTGTTGTTTGAATAATGAATGGTGGTAGTGCTGTACCACCTTAAAATAATCAACAACAAAAACAAAACTAAAATATGCAGCATCAAAACGTTTTTTGGTGTTAATAGCCGACGCATGGGCGTTGATAACTCTGTAACGCACCATACGCGCGGTATTTGCATGTAGTTGCGTTTATGTTTATGTGTGTTTGTGTGTGTGTGTGTGCATTTTATATGCTCGACATGTTTCTTATATTAAAATTTTAATAGCATTCTTTGCCATAACTCTTGTAAAGGGGAACAAACAAATAGGTTTCAGCTCATAGTATGACGGATGAGGAATTGGGAGGGGCGGATGTGTGGCATATAAGTTTTAATTGTAATTATTTGAATTCTTTAAAAGGTTTAATTTTTAGTTAATCTTGTTGCTTTTTAATCAAAATCTATTTTCAATAAAAATTCACTTTAAACGCAATTTTTTGTGTCTTGTGTCAAGGAGACACCTTAAATAACAGTGGTTTGATTTGATTTGATTTAAATTTTAAATTTAAAAAACAAATATGTGATATGGCAATTGAGAGATTATCAATTTTTCAAAATTTATGTAAGGAGAAGTTTGTATGACACAAATAACGTTCGTCAAAGCCAAACATTCACCAGGGTTATTTAAAAGTGACATATTTACTTTCTGCAGCAGACAGCAGGGGATGTCCATAGCATATTTCAGAAGTTTTGGTTTATTTTCCTCAAAAAAAAAAAGAAAAAATAACCTCTTCAGCAAGTAGTTATTAACGAAAGCTTATCCGACATTTCCTTAAGCTTTCACAAAACTAGAGGCATATTGAGCTCTTTGTGTAACTCCCATAATCACATCTGAACCTTGAAGACTTTCAATACCTTGCGTTTAAGGCATATTTAGCGGTTGAAATAGGCATCAGAAAATTGGAATGACACTTTTAGGACGAAGACATGACGTGGTAAGATTTACATCTGCACCTGGCCGTGGGCCTTAATCAGATGATGGATCATTACCACTGTGGATGAAATGTAGCATCATCCTCGCCCTAGAAGACCTTCAGATACGTATATACTCCAGTCACTCCGAGTTACAACTTCAAAAGCACTAAGCAGGCCGCAGCCTTCACTCCTTGCTGAAGAGTTGGAGACTATCCAACTCCTGGTCCAGAACTCATGAAGCTTAATATAATTAAGAACACGACTGCATTCATACTCACTGGACCTGCTGGACCATTCATTGTGTTCATTAAGAATGGTCCGACCTACAAACTCAAACGAGGGCCTAGAAACACACAGCCACCACGATACTCCCGAAGGGCCTACCTCAATAATCAGTCAGAGAACAGCTAAATGTCTAAAAAGACAAATAGCGGAACTCTAGGGCTTTACTGATTCCCGTGGAAATATAGCGGATTGTGCGATTGGCTGCTGCTAGTCTTGAAGGGGACTGAGCTCCCTTTTACCCCCGCAAGGCACAAGTCTAGATGGTTGTGTGATCCAGGGGGGATGGGACGAAGGCAATATGAAATATGACCAAATATCTTTAAACCATATTTTTAACATATTAATCATGTACAAGCCCAGTTTTATTCCGATTTTATCTCGCACATCGCTTTGAGTGCTTTTCAAAAATAAAAGTACAAAAAAAAACCCACATTCAAACACAAAACTTTTTCTTAGTGACAGTGACCACAAGAAAACCTAAGCTTTAACTTTATGCTATTTACACACTAGAAACACAATGAAGGAAATACGAACAAGTTCCCTTTAGTTTTCATCTATGTGTAGCAATATTTGTTGCATAAATTTATGTTTCCTTTAATGCTGCTTGAAATATACAAATAGTTTAATGTTTGATGTTTCCAAATATGACGTTGCTTCGTCTGTATCGATGTTTACATTTTTTGTGGGGGTTTGGTTTAGGAGTCGCAGAACTTAACAAATATGAAATAATCTGATACTTTGTTATTGAATATAAAAGTTTTGATAAGACAGTGGTACATAAAGTGTAAAAGTTATAATAATTGCTGGTTTCAAATCGTATCTTTTTTCAGTGTAGAACATCAAATAACTTTTCAAATATTTTTTCGTTTACCTTCATTTATTTCGGCTTTCCTTTAGCTGAATTTCTTTCAATTCTGTAAGTAGCTTTTTAATTAAAAATTCGTCATTTGCTAACACATTTTTTTGCCACATTGTCACTTCTCTTTTATAATTCTATCTTTAATTCTTTTTATTATTTACGATTTTTTTTTAAAGAGAAGTAGCACTTCAGAAATAGCTACATTCTTCAGGAAAGGGATAGAGAAGATATGAAACAGATGGTGAGAGTAGAAGGATAGTCGGAAATTAACTGCCGTATAAAGGCAGCACAGCGACCAGTGACTATGCCTTCATCGCTGAGCAGCCCCATCGACAGTCAATTTTTTTTTTTTGTAGTGAAAAAACCAAGGTCTTCGTTGGGAATCGAACCCACAACCCTCATACTGACAAGCTAGTACACTACCTACTAGCCTACAGGGGCACTTATTATTTATGATAAATGGTAAACGGTAAAACCATGGTAAGCATTTTTCGTATCTATCTAACTTCAGTTTTGTTGATGTTAATATAAAGTTGAAATACGAGAAATAATAATGTCGGGCAAATGTCCACCTGTAGCACGACGGCAGGCAGCGTTTAAAAACACATTTTGCAAGAAAGCTTTACTAATCTTGTCAAAGCAGTGCCAAATTTCACCTTTCACAGCGTTGGCTGTTTCTTGAATAGCAACTGAATTGTTTTGGTGGCGGTGTGGCTTGTGGTGCTGTATTTTTTTCTTAAACCAAAGGTCACTACTGTAGCAATAAAAGATTGGTTACCACGGTAATTGCTTTTTTTTGCTCCTTTTCGAAAAAAAAAATATTGGCCGATTATGATGTAATGGTTCTTTGGATGTAATGGTTCTTCGATCACTGTTTGTAGATTTTATGCGACAATTTTTTTTTGTTTTGGTTACATAACCGCTTAATATATAAAGAGCCTCGCCTTTACTGACGATGATTTAGTTAAAAAATGCATTATTATCATTCAGTTTTTTAAACAGCCAATTCACAAAAATTCGACGCAAAAAATGGCTGGTCGGCTTTAATTCTTGAACGAGCAAGATTCTTCTAGTGGCGGCCAATTGTTGCGAACGTTCACCACTCATTCTCAACACTTTGGTCTACAGCAGTAAATTTTAATATTTTTTGCATCGCTACAGTCACAACGAGTGTATTGTTTAATAGCTAACTTTAAGGCTCACGGTATTGTGAGCCTTGAATTTAGCTATTAAATTACGCACAGTCTCCTCAAAAGGATTCTGACTAAGAGAATAAAAATGCTCGAATTTTACCATTTTGATAAAAAATATTCACAACTTAAAGTTTTTGGTCATATTTAAAACTTTACAACTTTTTGCAAAATAAATCTTAAAGGATGACATCTCAATTCTTGACATTTACTCATTTGGCAGGAGATTTACATCCTAACCCACCCTACATCCTTTTTCCATTTATTATTTAAATATTTTTGAAAACAGTTTGAGACCTAAAAAGCTGATCCTGTATGCATGTTAATTGTCCTTTTTTTAATTCAATTAAAATTACATGAAATGCCGTCTTTTAACTTTTCAGGCTTTACGACTTTTTCAGAAAATTTCTGTGGGAAATTTATTTTAAGGAAAACGGTTTAAAGGCTTACAAAGTCATTTTAATCAGCAATTGGTTATCCATTTGTGATTCTCTGAACTGCATCAATTCTGTTTACTAAAGAAAGATTTGAAAGATAATAGAAACGGGCATTTCGTATAATTGGAAAATATTTATTTTTTTTTTAGAAATATAAAAGTAAACTTTGAAAACCTACTGTACTCGTGCCATAGATTTTTTTCTTATTTAGTTCGGTAAAAATGTTGTGTCTCAATAACTAGAAGTAGTTACACAATGCTGCTCCTAATTGTAGTTAACTTTGCTGCTTTTAGGCCTACTTGCAGTGAGAACATGTTGCAGCAACTAAATTTTAATTTATTGTTGTTGGTGTTTTTATATATGTGTGTGTGTGTTGTTTGTGTATGCTTGTTGTTGGCTGCCATGGGCGACGACGATTTAAATTACGATTAGTAAGAAAAAGTGTGCTTGGTTTTGTTGTTTGTCTATTAAAAATGTTTAAACTATTTTGTTTTTGTTATTGTTATTGCTGTTACTGATATTGTTGTTTATTTATTTATTTTTTGCTTTTGTTAAAGGTGCCCCGTATTATTATAGTACATATTTAATATTATTTGTTGTTGCAGTTTTCAATTTTGCATAAATATTTTTACCACTTTTGTGACAAGCGGGCGGTTAAAGTTAGAGAAAAATTTAGAGCTGCAAAAAATCTCAAATTCAACTTGGAAATATTTTTTTTTTGTTGTATTTTTGTTTTTGAGTCTTTAGCTTTTTGAATAAAATTTTTGGTATATAAGGAATAGCTGACACAATATAGAATCACACAAAACATTTTGCACTTAAACGGATTAAAAGCGCAAAGGTTTAGCGAAGTAAGAACGTGGTAATAGAACAAATTTTTAACTAAATAAAAAAAAATTTTTTAACTTAAAAACACAAACTCCATAAAAATTATCATGGTTCAAAAGGCAAGTGTATTCCACACTAAAAGATTTTTTATTCGAATCACATATTTTAACAAGGAGTAGGATAATAATTGTTTTTTTTTTTAACTTTGCTTATTTCAGCTTGTTGTAATTAGTGCTTTGATGGCTGTTGCGTCGGCTGTAGTGCTTCCAGCACCAGCATATCCTGGCTTACACGGACCCCTACTTGCTCCAGCCCTTCATGGACCCGCATTATTGCCCAAGATTGCTGCCCCCATATACCCTGCTGTAGCTAAGATCGCCGCACCTGTAGTTGCCAAGGTTGCTGTACCAGAACCATACGATCCCAATCCTCAATACAGCTACAGCTACGACGTTCATGTAAGTAATAACATGGCTAAGACTCACCCGTTATACTCCACTACATCTCCATCGTTATAAAATAAAAAAAGACCCCTATTGTGTTCGAAGCAACACATATCAAGATTTCAAAAACTTTGTCTATCTTTGTAATTATCCATAGAGATATGGCTCAAAACCTCGCTCCGATTCCCATTGTCAGTTTATCAGGAAAAATTTGAAGATTCTCACTTTTAAAGTCTTCGTGATATGGGACGGTAAATAATTGTCGAGGGTCGAAGGTATCGTTCTACTACCTACTTATTGCAACACTATACACGTTGAAATAATCGACGTAAATAATAATAATAATCACCCAATGCCCTTTTTATTTAATATAACCAAGCATTTAATTCTTAGCGAAATATCATCATCAAACTCGGGGAAAAGCTTCTACAGGATTATAATTTTTATATTTAGTCTTCAACTAATTTCTTAATGCTTGCAGTGCTTTACTTTATTGAGAAAAATATTTTTATTCTGACGCTTACTTAAAAATAACATTTAATTCTCTTTTAGGATCACTCTACTGGTGATATTAAGAGTCAACAAGAAACACGCAGTGGTGATGTTGTACAAGGTGCCTATTCTTTAATTGAACCTGATGGTACCAGACGCATAGTTGAATACACTTCCGATCCCGTTCATGGCTTTAATGCTGTTGTACATCGTGAACCAGTTGCCGTTAAAGTTGCACCCGTTGCTAAAGTCTTAGCTCCGGCTCCTCTGCTACATGCTGCTCCACTTGTTGCTAAACCTTTATTGCCAGCCATTCCAGCCATTCCAGCATTGGCTAAAATAGCTTCTCCTTACGCTATACCCGCTTATCACTAAGTCATTCACAGTTAAGGCCAACCAACTATGAAGTTTTACCACCAACCAACAATTAGCACACATCAACCAACCAACTGCAACCACAACAACTCTCATGCAACAAAGAAAACAAAAAAAAAATCAATCGTTGACGACTTTGCTTTGAATGAATTAAAACTCTATATAAAATGCTTACGATAAACCGATAAATTTGTTATCACACTCACTCTCGCACACCCATACACACACACACAAACACACATACCCACGCAATCACACACAGGATACAAAACTCTTTTATCCTAATGGAATGATTTTAAAAGTTTAAATTTAAGTGGCTGTATCTGTTATTGTGTATGTGCGTTGTGTGTTGTGTGTTCGTGTTTGTTGTAATTTAGTCATCACCCTCTTAAGGATTATAAATACAATTTATACATTTTAATTACATATATACATTTTATGCCTTCATATTTCGTATTTATAACGAATTACTTTTTCTTTGTTTTTTTCAATGTTCATCATCACAAATCGAGTTTTTCTTTTAGTTTTTTGTTTTTGTTTTATTTTTATAATTGTTTTTTGTATAAAATGATTTTTTCCTCCTCAAATGATTAATAATAACATAATATTTTTTTTTTCTTTTATAGTTATTTGTAAGGCTGTTTGACCGCGATAAAGTTGTTTAATTTTAATTATAAAAATAATAATATAAAAATGTAATATTTTATAATACAAAAAATCGAGGGAGTTTTAAATATAAAATGAATGCAATTAAAAAAAAACTTGTTGTGTGTGTGCTTCAAATGTGTTAGAAATTCGAGTTGAAAACATTTGCTCAGTTCATAACCTTTTGTATGTGTGTTAGGCCGTTTGTTTCAATAGTTGTCTGTAAATACTATCGGTCAATATTTCCTGCTAAAGATTTTTTATTAAAACTAATCAACCAGAAAAAGAATACAGAGGACTTTCTTTTTACTTCTCTATTTCATTCATATCAGCTAAAGTTTTATATTAAAATTTTTTTTTGTGGTCCGTCGAAAGATTTCTCCTCCTTCGAAAATAATCGAATAAGTAAGGGCACAATTATTTTCTTAAAGTTTTCACAGTCTCTCAAATTTTATAAAAATTTTTTATATAAATTTGTCAGGAATTGTGGCTCCAATCTATTTGATTATTAAATTATACTCGTACATTTGTTTCTTCGCAAAAACCATTTTTCCAATCGAATTATTTATTTAACTTAGAAAAACAAATTTTTTTTTGAGATATTTTATGACTTCGAAATCAAAACATAAAGGAGATTTTAAATTCGCTTGAATTAAATTTTATCCTGTCGTTAATGCATATTTAAAAACAAAAAGAAAAAGGAATTTCTATCATTTAGGTTTTATATATAACATTTCTGTTCACTTTTGTATAATATTCAGTTACTGGTTGTAACTTTTTAGAGCAGCCAGCAAATAAAGATTTACATCGAATAATGAAATAGTCGAAAGAAAACTTTTTTAACTTAAATCCTTCAAAAACTCGATGCATGTAATTTTCGCAGAGATCTGCTAAGTCTAGCTTGACAATTGAATTTGTATCATATTATAAGATTATACTTAGATAACAACTTGAGTTTTGACTCTCAAGTAAATTATGGTTTCTCTAAGATTAGTTTTGTTTGTAAACGGGTTTGTTTTCTAAAACAAAAAACTTAGATTGGGATGATTCAAATTTTTATTGTTTTACGAAGAGAAAAGTTTGGCAATTATGAATGATAAATGATATCTGGCAAATGTCCACCACGACCACAGTGACAGATGTCCATTCCTGTATCAAAGTTTTTAATCACTTTTTGACAAAATGGCGTTCCTATTCGTTAATTTATGTGTGATTTATTTGTGGCATATAGTCCTTTTTATACTATTAACTTATTACTAACACATACGAGGGCTGCTATTCATATTTCTGGCCTGGTAATACTGACTGTTGCTAGGCACCAGCTGATGTTTCCAGTGCAACCTTCACATTGTTAAACATAACCTCAACCAAAACCTTTTGTCATTTTATTTTTTTTAGTGTTAGTGATAGCAGGTTGAAAAAGTGATCTTAGGAGAAAATGGAATTAACTCGTGAATATTTTCGTGCAATAATTTTTCACTTTCGACGTGGCCTGATACGACAACAGTGTACAGATGAACTTAATTCCTTATATGGTAATGAAGCACCTTCTTACAGCACCATTAAAAACTGGTATAACGAATTCAATCGTGGCCGCCAATCACTCCAGCACGAATCCCGTGAAGGTCGTCTAACAATGGTTGTTGTGCCACAAAACATCGCAGCTGTGCATGAGCTGATAAAGCATGATCGTCATGTACCATATCGCGAGATTGAGGCATTTGTAGGGATTAGTATGACAATGATTAATAAGATCTTGCATGAACATTTGCATGTGAAAAAGGTTTGTTCACGTTGAATACCGCATAACCTGACAAACGCACAAAAGGATGCTCCTGTTGATTGGTGCAAGAAAATGTTGCAGAAATTCGCTCAAGGTACATCAAAAGCAGTTTATAATATCTGCACAGATGACGAATCATGGATATACTCATATGATCCTTAAACAAAACAGCAATCCACCGTATGGGTCTTTCAAGACGAGCGAAATCCCACCAAAGTTGTTCGTGGAAGAAGCACATCAAAGCAAATGGTTGCCTGTTTCTTCGGCATTACCGGTCATGTGGCGACTGTGCCATTAGAGCAACGTAAGACGGTTAATTCGTCATGGTGCACCATTATTTGTTTGCCAGAAGACTTTGAGAAACTTAGGGAAAAGTCAAAGAAAAGACGCATCATTCTGCATCACGACAATGCGAGCTGTAACCGATCGGCTGAAACAATAGAGTTTTTGACAGGGCAAAACATTGAATTGATGGGTCATCCGCCGTACAGCCCTGACTTGGTACCTAATGACTTATTTTGTTTCCGAACACCAAGAAAAAACTACGTGGACAACGGTTTCCTACACCTGAAGAAGCAATTTCTGCATTTAAAACCCATATTTTAGAAGTACCTAAATCGGAGTGAAAAAAGTGCTTTGAAAATTGGTTCCAATGCATTCAAAAGTGTATAAATTATCATGGACAATATTTTGAAAAACAATAAAATAGATTTTGTCTTTAAATGCTTGTGCTTTCATCCTTATTCCACAAATATAAATAGCAGCCCTCGTATTTGTTTTTTTTTCAATGACATACAATATCAATTCATTTTTAATGTGACGAATCAAATGCATGATAAAATAGAATACTCAAATGAATATGATACCTAAAAGTGTGTCACTCAATTTGTGTATTCTGTGGATTGATTAATTGCATTTGAATCGACACATATTGTAATTTGGTAAGTGGTTGTTTAGTGCACTTGTGTGATACATTGTTGTACACGTTGTGTGGTACACTACAATTATATCATTGCAATAAATTTCTGCAGCTATTAAAGACAGTTACACATCAACAACATGTTCATCAAGGTTGTGTAAAAAAGGCAATAAAAACACAACACATTACTTCATTTAGAATCAGGTACGAAACCTGAAAATAAGCAAACATCTAGTTCATTTCCTAACAAAGAAGCAAACGCAAAGACAAGTCCGAATATGAAACCAGGGGACATGGTCATTACTAAGGAAGACAACGTTCCCACCATTAAATAGCCATTAGGATGAATTTTAAATATTTACACCGGAAATGATGAGTCTATTAGAGTTGCCGATATCAAAACTGCCTCAGGAATGTGCAAAAGACTAAAAAATCGTCTTGCATTACTTCCAGTCTACACGACTGAAGAACGTAACCCAAATGCAGACTCAGCAAATGTAATAACTGAAGATCGTTATGATAAACCTACAGGCAAAAGATTGAAACTACTGGAAAGTAATATAATCATAACTCTCCTAACATTGTTGTTTAGCTTCCCAATTATTCTAGGGGGAAAATTACCAATGAACGATTTGGATATAAACTGGAAATGGCATCGACATATATATCTACAAGCCAATGGAATCTAGCTGTGTACTATGACCTACCAGAATATTGCACTGATGCAGCATGTTTCTTAAGTCAAACTGACACGACACTGCAACCAAATCAAGTCCAAAAAATCTTGTTCTAATTCAATAAATTATCTGAAACATGATATAGATGATTTGGATCTAGACAAATAAACTTTTACAATCAAATAAGCTACGACAACGAAGCAAATTTCTTATTCGATGTACTTGATTGTGAGTATGCCAAATAGATGTCATTACCAGTCACAAATTAACAAGACAATGACTCGTCTATGCTAAAACTCACAAAGGATCAAACTTCAGTTATAAACTCAACATCAAACATCATGAACCAAGGCATGACAACTATTAAATTCGATATTGATTCAGTACGGTCAATACTTAATGAAATATCGAAGAATGAACAAGTTCTTGACCATGAATTACATCCAACTTGAACTTGCAAGCCTGTTCAATAGTGGTTTTATGCAACTGTCTGTCATTGCTAATAATTTACAAAGGGTACAAACATGTATTTTACACATATCAACGGACACTCATCATGGAAAGGTCAATCCATTGATATTAACGCCAACTCAACTAGAAGTCGAAACTCAAATCATTAGAACTAATAGTGCCTGAAGATCACTTAATAGAATTTTACAAATTAATGAAAATAAAGGGTGGAGTCACTCAGGCACGTATTGTTTAGTATAACCCTACCATTGATAGATCACGAAAAATGCAAATTGTACAACTTAATTCCTGTTCCCAACACCGTCAATAATACAATGGAAACGATAAATGTCTGCAGTCCGATTCCACCTATAAACTATTGCGTCCGTATAGACTCTGTCCTTAAAATAGCCCTACAAAAAAATAATTCAGTGGTGTTAAACAACACGATCTGGCTGGTCACTTAACTGCTGGTTGTAGTGAAATTATGCGATCGGATAATTTGATTTACAATAAATTGATCGTTTCATTGGCACCGTCTGGTTGAAACCACGTGCCAGTAATATCCACGTCGTCAATAAGAGGCCAAAATTGAGTTGTTAGCATTATGTAATAGCGTGATTCATTGATCGTTACCGCATTTCCAACCTCTTCTTTAAAAAACCGCCTCCAGACCACATAGCGCACCATACAGTAACATGTTGAGCATGAAAAGACTTCCCAATAATCGCTAAAGAATTTTCAAAAGTTCAAATGCGGCAATTTTGCTTGTTGATTTTTTCAGAAACCAAAAAATATATGGCGATGTGAATATTCGATCGGCTTCAATTCCTGCACCAATTGAACCTTTTAAGGCTTCAAAGTCAAATCTGAAATATAACTTAAACAGAACCATCATTTTTATAGTGGATTTTAATTATTTTAATTCGATTTTCGTGCCATCATTGAATTCAATTCAATTAAACACTTAGAAGGATGGATGCCTACATAGACATTGGTACCGTTGGCATTTTCACGTTGGATTTTTTCAATATAAACAACAAACTATTTGCGATAGGCTTCAATCACTTACCCAACTTGATTTCCCTTAAAGCGGGCTCGACAACTTATACTTCGTCGTCCTTGCGAATTGGCATGGAACGAGCATTGTACTTTTGGGGCAACTCTTTGGAAAGAGATGCAGACATAAGAGACGACGTATGTGCGAGGGAGCCTGGAAATGGCGCTTGCGATTTTTTCTGCGAGTAGACGTCGCAAACTTGTTTAATTTCATGTTCGCGGACGTAGAAGCGTTCAAGCAAATTATCGCAAAATTAGGGTAAAAAAGGTGCCCCTGTAGGATAGTAGGTAGTGTACTAGCTTGTCAGTATGGGGGTTGTGGGTTCCATCCCAACGAAGACCTTGGTTTTTTTTCACTACAAAAATAAAAATTGACTGTCGGTGTGGCTGCTTAGCGATGAAGGCATAGTCACTGGTCGATGTGTTGTCTTTATACGGCAGTTAATTTCCGACTATCCTTCTACTTTCACCAGCTGTTTCATCTCTTCGCTATCCCTTTCCTAAAGAATGTAGCACGGTACTTGACTAAATAGGCATTGTTGCCTGAAGTGCTACTTCTCTTTATTAAAAAAAAATTAGTTTTAAGTTTTCTTGAACTAGATCTTGCATAAGTTCATCAACTTTTTTCAACTTTCATGAACTTTCATTAGTTTTCTGCGTTAAACTCTATGTTAACTTAAGTTTTCTTTAGCAAAACATTTCTTAACTAATGCCATAGAATTAAGACGGATAACAAAAAATGCTGTCTCAGTTTGAAACATTATTTAGACTTATGTAAGTTTTATTTTAATTTCATAATTCATACATCAAAGTTGTTGAATGAAAAAAAAAACGACACCATAACTGATGTCTAAACATTGAAAATCAATTAAAGTAGTTTTTTGGGTGCTGCAAATTGAGTCATCTAAAATGATCACTTCATTATTTTTTTTCTTATTATTTAATTGCAAGGGGTTTGTACGAATTGTCATAAATATTTTTTTGCATACATTTAAAAACTCGCATATGTTGTATCTCGGTTGAAAAGTGTGATTAAGTTCGCAAGAGCGAGAGCTTTAGTATTTGAGAATAAAATTGGTTTTTAGTCTAAAACAACAAATTATTTCAATTTGCTGCAGCAAAAAACAAAAACCAAAAAAAGACAAGTAACAAAAACAGTGCCAGTGTTGCTAACTTTAAAAGAGTAATAAAATCCTTATATGTTAACCAAATTTATAATCAACATCGTAATTACTTTTTAAAACTATATCAAATTTCTCTTTATCGCCTTTACTTTATCAGTTTAATTGATTAATACAAGCGTTTGGCTTTTATTAAAGCAGAGCAAGTTTCAAAATTGAAAACAACTTTTCTTTATTTCTGCAAGTAAGTGGCGGTGTTTTATCACCTTAAAGGAAAGTATCTCTTGGAAATTTTCTGATAATTGTTCGAAAAAAAGTGAACCAAATGTCATGAATCACGGGTCTCATAGACTGCTAAACTTCGCGTCAATACTTCAAAAGAAACTTCTAACTCCAAGTCGGTATTGAGGGATTTTGCAACAAGAAAACTGTTTTTAAATTGTGGCAACACCAACAACAATATAGTTATGACATTTAGTTTTTTGACGTATTTGTAATAGATGCGTTGGCAATTGTTACAGTGATTTCAATTTCGTACTAAAATCACATTAAAATAATTAAAACCCACTATGAAAACGGTGATTCTGTTAAAGTTACATTTCGTAAAATTCGTGATATTTTCGGACAACATAATCACCCTTCTGAGACAGCTATTAAGAATTTGATCGTTAAATTGGAGTCGACAGGCTCGAAACAAAATGTTCGAACACCAACGCATGTTCGACCAAGTCATTCAACTAAAAACACAGTGTTGAAGCAGATTCAAATTTATCAATTCTTTCATGTTCTTAACAATTAAAGTTATTCAAAACCATCAAATGGCATAAATTTGGCATAAAGATTTGATTTGAAGCCTTACAAGATTCATTTGTGTAGGAATTGAAGCCAAGCGACCATATACATCGCCGTAGATTCTCTCTATTCATTCAGGAAAAAATCAGTTTTTCAGACGAAAGCCATTCTTATTTGTCTGGGTAGATCAACAAGCAAAATTGGCGCATTTGGGCTTCTGAAAATCCAAGAGCGATTATTGAGATGCCTTTGCATGCTCAACGTGTCACTGTATGGTGCACTATGTGGTCTGGAGGCGTGATTTATCAATTTATTGCAAACACAATTTCCCGATCGCATAATTTCACGACAATCAGCAGTTAAGTGACCAGCCAAATCGTGTGGTTTATTAACACCACTGGATTATTTTTGTGGTGCTTTGTTAAGGACAGGATCTATACGGAACAAATCGAATCGATTTCAGCCTTAAAGCTCAAAAGCCGCGATTAAAAACTTTGATGAAAGAATCGACATCTGTCACAGCGTGGTCGTGGTGGACATTTGTCAGATATAATTTTTCATTCATAATAAAATAAAAATTCGAATCATCTTAATTTAAATTTTTTGCAAAAACTTTTTATCCAAATTGAAGTGTAAATTTTTTGTTTAATTTTGTTCTGGAAAACAAATTTCGTGTTGAAAACACTGATCTAAATTTATTGTTTTATTTAGTTTTAGAAAACAAACTTCTTGTTGAAAAACCCTTTACAAAAAAAACTCTAATGTTGATTTGGTGTAAAATCTTTCTACAGGGATATAAATACTTTGTGAAAAAGGCATTTAACTTTGCCTGTGACTGGTATAGTTGAAGGTCACACTTATATATTCAGATATTTAAATATGCTTCGAGAATCAAATAACCCCAAGAAGTAAGGTGATAAAGTAGTCACCTTTATGTAAGAACGGATACTAGAAACATATTTATGCCGTACGACGTGGCAATTAATATTTTCTGCCGTATTATTTTTCTCTTCGACTCTAAACTAAACACTGATGCTCTTTACGATGATTATGAAATAGAATTTCAAACGAATCGATACTTGTCTTTACACAAAGAAGCCTGCCGAAACTAGTGGAATTCTAAAGTTTGATTGTTGCTCTCATAATTGAAACATCTCAACATGTTCGTATTCTTTTGACAAGATTTGTTAATATTTTGTTTAACTTGATTAAAAATTATTTTCAAAACAGCAGGTTTAAAAACTTCCCAAATGAAAACTGAAAAGTTTTTGAAGTTATTTTTATTTGGGTACGGTTTTACGTTGATCCTCGTCAAATTTGGTTTGTGAACAAACCGGTTTCGGCTATTTGCCATCTTCAGTGTTCTCTTTATATGTATGTATGTATGTATGTAAGCCAAAACCGGTTTGTTCACAAACTAAATTTAACGAGGGTCGACGTAAAAATAAATTAAACCCCGTCGGAAAATATACGCACATATCATTATAATTGAGGTTATACAAACTTAAAATAATAAAGTCAATGATTTAAAGTTAACAATTTACAATTTTTCTTTTAAATGATTTTTGTTTTCCACAATAAAAAGTTTGATTTTAGATCCAAATTAAAAATGAAGCTGCTTAATAAATGGCATTTAAATAGCTACAATTAAATTTTTAGGAACAGGGTAGTTTTGTGCTATTTTCTGTGTATTTTGCTGATGTTATATTATCATGTCGACGCTTTTGCTCGTCGATAAAATTGTTGAAATTTACCAAAATTTTAGATACACAAATATTTTCACTGAATGAGAATTTAAAAGGCTCAACACAATATAATAAAGCAAAAACAAAACACTATTACGCAATAAAGATTTTATTAATTTTTTTCCCTCAAATCACAAAGCTGACTAATGAGGAAAGAAAAAAAAGCAGAAAAATTATTTAATATCTTGTGTTTAATTTTCGTAACTCTCATACAGTTTTACTAATAAAATATTGGATATAGAACAATAGAAAAAGGTATTAAAATTTCGTCTACAACTAATTCTTGTGAATGTGTCATAAAATGTAGTTTGTTGCACTAATTTAAGTTTGTCTATTTATTTTTCTTTTTTAGATTTAAAATCTAACGATAAAAAATCACCCGCTTTTGTGTTTGTGCTCTCTTTAAGCTTTGTGTTTCAAACAACCTTGTTACCAGTACTTTAATCTTTTTTAATTGACTAATCAATTTGGTAACGCAGTAAAATATTTTATAAATTTTTCTTTAATAAAAAATTATAAATTGTAGAGACCTACAGCCTCTACAAGAATATTTAAGTAAAAAAAAAACAACACGAATAATTAGAAGTAACGCACCTTGAAGCTGAACAAGAACTAGAAAAAACATATTACAAAAAAAAAAAAAACAAAAACATAAAATAGTTTCAAACTAACAGCCTGCATATGCGTAAGTGTCAAATCAAGCAAGTTGAAAATCCGGGCCCAGTTTTACTTTATTCATATTTGTTGAAAAAAAAAAAACAATAATGAATTTTTTAAGTAATTAAAAGCATTTATAAATAACTTAAATCTACAAAAAAGTGTATAATTAAAACAGAATAATTAATAATTACTGAAAATCAAATTAAACGAAAAATAAAAAAAGTCAATTATTTGAAAAATAAAAGTCGTTTTATTGAATTTATTAGCGTAATAGCGGGGTACAGTTTGAAGGATCTGGCAGTTCCTATGGTCAGTTCGAAGTTATTGTTCATCTCAGGGAATCCTAGCAAATGTTGCTGTGCAAAAAAACTTGTCTTTTGGCAACTTTCATTGTCATTTAGCAAAACATATCACACAGTGTTTTTTTTTCAGTGTAGGAGAGATTTTTTACTTTAGTCAAAATCGGTAAGCTTTGCTAATAAAATTTTATTGTTGTGAAAAAAGGTTTTAAAAACGATGACATAAAAAATGGTGAAAAATATGTTTTTCTTTCCTTTTACCAGTGGTGTGTGTGTATGAATGTGTGTCTACTTGTTTATTAAGCAAACTTTCATGAGTATCCAAAAAAACAGAGTTTTTCAGCAAAATAAAATATAAAATTTACGAAGAGAAAAGTTCGGTAATTATGAATGAAAAATGATATCTGGCAAATGTCCACAACGACCACGCAGACAGATGTCGATGCTTTCATCAAAGTTTTCAGTATGGAGGTTGTGGGTTCGATTCCCAACGAAGACCTCGGTTTTTTTTCAATACAAAATTAAAAATTGACTGCCGGTGGGGCTGCTCAGTGATGAAGGCATAGTCACTGGTCGCTGTGGTGTCTTTATACGGCAGTTAATTTCCGACTATCCTCTCTTCATCTCTTCTCTATCCCTTTCCTAAAGAATGTAGCACGGTACTTGACTAAATAGGCATTGTTGTCTGAGTGCTACTTCTCTTTAAAAAAAAATGGTCGAACTATTTCGTTAATCACATCACGGATTTTGAGTTTTAAGGCAGAAACCCTTAACGTAGCGCCACAAAAAATTATCCAGTGGTGTTAAATCACACGATCTGGCTGGCCACTTAACTGCTGATTGTTGTGAAATTATGCGACCGGGAAATTTGGTTTGTAATAAAGTGATCGTTTCATTGGCTGTATGACATGTGGCACCTTCCTGTTGAAACCACATGTCAGTGATATCTACGTCGTCAATAATAGATCAAAATTGAGTTGTTAGCAAAACGCTCTGCTTTGAAATGGAATAAAATAAAGATACATTTTTTTAAATTGTCATGCAATTTACTTTGTTCGACAGACAATCTTCTGGCATATGACCGCCACGGCTGGCTCGGACACGTTGTTCAGTCCAGAAAACAGTCCATTCTTGTTGAAATGCCAAAACAAACTTAATATTCATCATTAAAGAGATGTGTGATTCGTTTTACATCCGCACCTGACTATGGAGCCTTAATCAGATGGTGGACAAACCACAATTGTATAATTTGGAACGTCATACATGCGTCCTAGGAAGCCGAAGACATAATTCTAAGCAACAGAACCACCTAGTTGCAACTTTAATGATTCCAGGGCAGGGCTGCAAACCATCACACCTTGCTAAAGAGTTAGAGACTTCCAACTCCTGTATAGAACACATGTCTAGCATGCTCACTGGACTGGATCATTCACTTTGCGTGTCATTATCAGTGAGATGATCCTGGCCACCATAAAAACCGTTATACTTTTATGGGGCCGGGAAACCACAACCACCACGTTACTCCCATATAGGGGCCAACCTCAATGATCAGCCAGAGAACTATTAAATGTCTAAAGAGACAAATAATGAACTCTGGGGCTCACTGATCCCCGTGGAAATAAGTGGAGCTTCCAGTTGACTCCCTGTCTGTCTTCAGGGGACTGGGCTCCATTTTTCCCCCAGTTGCACAGATCTAGATAGCTGTTACGTACTATTAAAACCATAAATGTGCCCCTGGGGGGGCATTAAAGAGTAAGCAGTACAAGACATAAAAAATCTATATATATAAAAATCAAGACCAAAATAGGTGTCCGTTCGTTGCCAGTGCTTGACGAGATGCGCCATCGGATTTCCACCAAATTTTCACAGTACCTTCGCAATGGTCGTTCGCTGGTTTGTATCTTTGCTTCATGCGTTTACGCACAATAGTGCGTCCACAGTGTGCGTTTGAAACAAGACAAATTTTTTAAAAAAAATTTTTTTTCCATTGCATATTTCGACTTAATGTTTTGTATCAAATGAAATGTATGTTTTCATTTGCAAGTTGGTGTGTGTGTTTGTGCTTGCACAGAATGCGACGGTAATACAAATCGAAATATGCTCATGTTCATAGCAAGGGGATATGCAAATAAAAAGAGAATTTTGTTTTCCATATTCTGTTGCATTTTGTGTGTATGTGTGTGTGTGTGTGTGATTTACGTGTTCAATTGCAAAATGATCCATCAGCCGAACGTTTTTCAAAGCAATTGCTAGATGTTGGGAATAGCGCATTTCCACCACAAAATGATTACGCTTCCAGATAATTTTTGCCACTTTGCACAATCAAAACAAAAACTGGTCACAAACGTTTATCCCGGTATAGCACAAAATTTTAGAAGCCATGATTTAGCTGCGAAAAATGTAAATGCTTCCGCAACATCAATGTGACAATTTTGAATGAGATTCGTGGGGAAATTTTTACCTAAAAATCGGTTGACTCTGTTACCAATCAAGACGTTGTTGTAGATTATCCAGTCGAATTTTGAAATTCTCTTGATTTACCTGGACTGCCGCCCCACCGCCTGCCAGCCACGACTTTGTAATGGGACACGTTTAGTAGTCAAAAAAGTAATGAAAAATGTGGTTGAAGCAAAAGTTTTAAAAGGAAAATATAAGGGCGAGGATGCCGTTTGATTTTAAACGGCTTCATGATCCCTGTTTTTCGCACGGCCAATTATATGTATCATGTTTACGTGTTAATAAACCAACTATTTTTGCAATAGACGTTTTATTTAAGCACACAAAAATATTGAATTGTGAAGAAGATAAAATTATTAAAAAATCATAAAAACGAAAAAAAAAGAAATTGAGTTCTTTTTGATTAATTTTCTTGAATAATTGATTTTTTTTGGCGCACACAAAAAAGAAGGCCGCAGAATATAAAAAACACAAATGACTTGCAAATTTAAAAAATTTAAGTGGTTTGTATTCGCAATCAAAAGAACGTTAACGATGGCCAGTGTGAAATACTTTGTATTTATTTATCATAACTGTAGTTTTAGTAAGAACCTAATTGACTTTAACATTTTATTTATAATTTTGCAGTTGCCTAATGTAATTTACAGAAATCAAAATTATTTTAATAGCTTCCTGTATTTAAAAATGAGGTTTTGTGTGGAGGCGCGACACTATCGATTTGACTCTGATTCTATCAGTTTTTCCCGCAACTATTCGTTTAAAGAATGTCATTTCGCTAATTTTCCAAAATGGTTTAAACAACAATTTTCTTGCTAAAGTTTTCTGTTTTCTGTTTTGTGCAGATATTGGATAATTTGTGGGTATCTCTCATCACTCGTTTTATCTCCATACTCCTATGTGTTTTTATTTAAAAACTCACTTTATGATCAGATAAAATATTATTACAAAGATTATTAGTTTAAGTAATAAAAAGATAATTATCACTTAAAAAATAGTAAAGCGAAATGACCTGTTGTGTCTATCAATAAATTAAGAGGTTTCTTAAGAAATCTTACGAACACAAGACAACGACACCATGATACACTCAAATTCCATGAACTAAGATTAACAATCAGAAAGAAAAAAAAAAACAAATAAAAAGCAAGATACACAACCAAACAAACACCTACTCTGTATAATTGATTTTAGCCGTTAAAGTGATAAAGTTAGCATCATGTATGTTTGTGTGTAAATCGTGCAATTTTACAACAAAAGAACTTAATAAAATAAGTGTTTATTAGAGGAATAGCCTAACAGTATAATTTAGATACTTATTTAATGGAGAAGTGTACTTTTCAAATTTCCAGATTTGAGAACTACAGATCCAATAGCAGATGCAGATAAAAACTGAGCCGTTATACTTTTTATTAAAGCAACAGCTTGATTACAATTAAATTCTTTAACTTTTAAAACATTGAAATCTAAAAGCATTTACATAACGTACTATTATACACTTTGAGAGCTTTCAACATATCCAGTGAATTTTCCGACTTTTATGTCTTGCCGATGACACGGATAACGATTGGAAGAAAAAATCTCCACCAGTTTGTATCTCAAAAATTCTTTCGTTTTTCTATTTATCCTTTTTTCATAATCTTACTAGCCGGATTATGCTTTCCTGATACGGAATCGAATTTCCTGATAAATTTCAGTTTCATTAGTACTAGATAATACTTTTAAATTGAGGTGTTGTTAAGGCCCAAATTTACAGTCTCTAGGTTAACTAATGACTGTAGCTCAAGCAATGTCTTTTTTTATAGCACTTTCTTTACCATTTAAACGTAAAATCTCATTATTTACCAATTAGTTAATTAACACCTAATGAAATAAATTCCCCCGAATTAGTACATTTATTTGCGATTGTGAGCACACACGTACGCATCTTCGCAATAATTATTTTTTTTTACATTTAAACATTCATGCAAAAATTTAAAAACAAAAAAATGAGCCTCGAATTATGAAGTAATTCTCTTGACTACATGTTCTGAATAAACTTTATTATTGGTGAATGTATAGCCGCAATTGAATATTCTTTTGTTTAACTGGTTGTAGCGTTAAAAGCGGGTGCACTTGGACGAATCACTTGCTAAAAACAAAACTGACATTTTGCATGAATTAACTTTGTTTTCACTTTTATTCTGCTATAACATGCAATTTTGTTTTTGTATTTTTATTCAATTATTTTGTTTTAGAGAAGGAGCACTTGGGTAGTAATTATTTGCATTTATTTATATTTCTGGAAATGGATTCAGTAGAATAGAGCTTCGGTTTTTTAATAATTTTCGAACAGCATATTAAGTTTATTTTAAAAATGAATTGCAGCGCCTCTAGTATTAAGTAGACGCATTATTTATACCTGCTACTTACTCGCTATAGCAAATTTCCAACTCAGTACAAAATTAAGTAGAAGGGTATTAAATTATACTTATAAGTATTTGTATTCATTAAATGTAATCAAACACTTGCAACATGTTATTCATTACATACATTACATACACAAATGTAATGTGTTAATTCATTAATTAATATTTTATTTTTCAGTTATTTTTTTATATATTGTAATACTGTATTCGAAAAGTATAATACAGTCGTGTGCACTTTCGCTAACGATTATGTAAAACAATTACAAAAAGTATGATTTTGATAAAACAGAAGCAACAATTAAACGACATTTTGAATACAAAATTTCTTCTTCGTAATGAACATGTAAAAAAAAACAATAAACATGAAATTAAAGCTTTTCCGCTTTTGTATAACAAACTTATAATGATAATTTTAACACCTTTTGCACTAGAGTGGTATTGTTTGGTTTGTTTGTTTTAATTAAAGAAACATATTTAATGTTTGGGAGAAAGAAACAACTTTCTTTTATTTATTTTCGTTGAATTAAAAAAAATAATTTTGTATAGAAACAAATTTTATGACTTCACTTACCCCGTAAACCAGGGACCACGAGGCCCGTACAGGAATCGCTTGGCACATTTCCATTTCTTCTTAATGTGACTGCATTTACGTTTATGCTGCAATGCAGCTGCATTCAAACGTGTCGTTTCTTCAACTTGACGCACCTTCCAAGGTATAACAATTTTTTTCTGTATTTTGGCAAACAACAAAAAATAAAATAAAATAAAAAAGAAATTAATGTAATAAAAAAAAAAAAAATAAAATAAAATAATTAAAATTAATTTTTAAAACCGTTTTTTAATGTTATACAAAATAACATGTTCGTACTTACTTGAAATTGTGTTCTGTTATCTGTTTGGAATGTAGTACGTTTAATCGAAGCAGCTTTACATGCTTCATAACATTCAGCCCAATAGCGATTGATGGGTTCCCACAGATTAATTTCAACCTCACGCTGATAGGTATCGTAAAGGGGTTGTACCTTTTTAAATAAAAATAAGTATTTAATAAATAATAAATAAATTATATGAAATATATTTTTTTGTTAAGAAATTACGGAAATGAGTTTTTAATTAATTTTTATATTTAATTAATTTTCCCTGTTGCATTTTTTATTAGCAAATTTTATTAACCTTTCTCTTATTAATGTAAAAACTGCAAAATTTTGTTAATTCGATTTTATAGTCAATCGTCACGGACTTATTGCCAAAAAAGTTTTTGTACAGAAAAGCAAGCATATTCGTCGGTTAGACACCCTACAAACATAATATACTTTACAAAGAAAATTATAATCAGAAAGAAAATTTAAAAAAATAATTAATAAACTATAATAAATATCTTTTTTCTTTTTTTAGATCTTTTTTTATATATTTTTTCTTTTTATGTTTTTATGTTTTTTTTTATGTTTTTGTCAAATGTTTTGACAATTTGTTTTTTTTTTTCAATTTGTTAATAATTTTTTTGTTTTCAAAAATTTTAAAAATTTTTTCCTGAAGAAGCTTTCCAAAGGAAAGCGAAATATTGAAAAGAAAAAATATATAAAAAAAGATCTAAAAAAAGAATCAAGATATTTATTAAAGATAAAAAAAGATCGTTTAAAAAACTATAAAAATTAATAAACTATGTGAAACATTGTTTTTCTACGAAATGACGAAAAATAGTTTAATTAGTTTTCATATTTAATTAATTTTTAATATTGTAAATATTCTATCCTGGGTTTTTATGGGGTTATAAAACTTAAAGCTGGTAACTCTTTGTTTAACTGGCGCCAGCTAGAAGGATCCCCTTACAGGAAATTTGTTTTTCAAACTATTTCGGAAAACTAGAGAAGTGACAGTCTTCAAACGAATGGACACAGAAAAAACTGACAGAATCGGAATTGGATCGATATTCTTGCTTCTCCATACAAAATAATTTTTAATTGCAAAAAAAAGCATTTTTTTCCATTAAATTAGAAAGTTGTAAAATAATAAATAAAATAATAGTTGGGAAATTTAAGTTGGGAACAACTTTTTAACTGGCGACCATTATGTCAGCTGTCAAGTGATTTATGCTTAGTTTGGTTTGGCCTATACAACCCTTCCAAATTGTGCAAATTAAGCCCAAAAAAAGTTGATCCCGATTTTCATAAGTGAATTTTATTTAGTCAGCAAAAAAAACTGCCATATTTGGATTTGATAATCCTCAAATATATGTTGAGACACCGTTACATCAAAAAAAAAAAAAAACTGACTATTTAGTAAGCTTTGTGAGCTGGTAGAATCATTAGTCTGTATTTCTGTAAAAACGTTGGTGATCAGAAATTTACAGTGAATCGTGACAGCTATAGTCATGATGGTTGACTTTTTCCTTCATCAATCAAACAAACATGATGTTTAGGAGCTATGGTTTCTCTAAGACAGCACAACATGTCATACAGCTCGAGTCTCAATTTTTTTTATTGATGAAAACGTTTAGTAACCGCATAGTTATACATTTGGAATCCGTGAAGTGGTCTCCAAGATCGTGTGTTTAAACGCCGCTAACATATTTTCTGTGGAGTTCTGTGAAACCAATAGACTACACAGAAACAAATCATTATTGCCGCTATATGCCCCACATGTTGGAAAGCGTTATTGTTAATGCGACCTCTCGATTAAACTACGTCCGAGCCAACCGTGGCGGTCATATGCCACAAGTCATATTTAAATTATAATGCCACAGAATATTAGCTTTTGCATAAAGTAAATTTTATATGAATTTAAAAAATCCATTCCATTTCAAAGTTCTATACCTCTATAAAAATCCTTTATAAAAAAATACCCTACCGAAATGACGATATTGGTTATTGCATTAAAATGCAATTAAAAAGAAAAATTAAGGAATTTGCAAAGAGTATCTAAATCTTATTAAACAAATGCTTTGCTAATTGATGGTTAACAGAAAGCAAGAGCATAATACAGTGAACAACAAAAAGGCTTTGGGTTGTGCCGCGTTATAGTTTTATTGATTCCAAATGAAGTAATGGGAAACAATAAGGATGATTGATGTCGCTGCACAGATTTCTTTTTAGCAAGCTTAATCAGCGATAAAACAGTAAAAGAAGACACCCGATTTGAATTCCCTACTTTCAGCGACTGCTAAATACATTTCACACAGGTTCAAAAAAATGTTTATTCTTCGTTCGATAAACTTGAATGCATTACCAAATATGTAGGGTGCCACTATAATAAATAAATAAAATAAAAATAAATGAAACAGCTTGCAAATAAATAATTTAATGAAAATGTATTAAAAACAAACAAGAAAAATTAAATAAATTTTACCATTTCAAGAGCCACTTAAAAGAAACCATTTAAAGTAAATAAAAAAAATATAAAAATGGAAATAAATCAATAACAAAAAAAAAGTTTTAAATAAACTGAGAAATTAAGTTTAAATGAAAAACACAAAGTTAAATAGAAAATAAGAAAAGCATGGAAAGTAATAAACCGGCAAATCAGGATTTTTTTGTTTTTGTTTTACCTCATATTATTTTAACTAAACAAAAGAAAAACAAGAATAGCAAAAAATCATTACGATCATGACTGTGGTGTGATCATCATGATCACTTTGCTATTTTATTCGAAACCATAACATGAAGTAAGCAATTTCTTGCAGCTTGCTGCCACGGTATGAAATCCCAGCTAAATGGAAAAATCAATGCAAGTTCAAGTTCAACAAAAGAAAAAAAAAACCAAATAAATAAAAAATAAATAAAAAAAAATATAAAGAAAAACAGGAAATTCTATAAAACAAACAAATATTAAAGGAGCGAAAGGAGAGGAACGAGAGAAGAGGCAGGGAAGACTGTTTCATAACATAATGTCGAGTTTAGAGATGCCACTAACACATACACAGCAGACATGGTAACAATAATTTTTTTATTCCAAACAAAATATTCAATTTAAATTAGAGGCCTTCTAAAAGGCCTTTTTGAGTTATCATAAAGGCGTACTGGATCAAAACTAAATATTCAAATCATAATAAAAAAATCTTAATTGAAAATGCAACTGGACGGGCTTTTTTTATTTAAATTTAATTAAATTTGAGGTTACGAAGTAAATTGGTAGTTTTTTGACAACTTCATGTTAATTGATGCCAATGTAAAATAGAAGTATGGGAATGAAAATTGAAATATGATGTCGGGCAAGTGTCCACCTCTAGCACGTCGTTAGACGTCCGCACTTTTCGGAAAATCTTAAAGCACATTTATCAACAAAGCTTTGCTTATCTGGTCAATGCAGGACTGAATTTTACCTTTCAGAGCGTCAGTTGTTTGTGGGTTGTTCACGTAAACCCGGTCTAATTGCCCTAGAGAATTTAATTTAGTGGTATGAAATCACAAGAACTAGGCGGGCAATTGACATCGCCAAATTGAAAAAATACGCGATTGGAATATTTTTCATGCAATAACTGATTTTCTTTGCTCATTTTCGATCAACTACAGACCGATGATGCAGACAGATCACAAACCGCACTATACAGTCACTTTACTTAGATGGCACTTTTTTTAAATGTAATGGTTTTTCGCAAACAGTTCGTGGATTTTACGATAAATTTGTATGGCGTACTTGGAGTTGAAAGTGAGCCTTATCACTAAAGATGATTTTGCTGAATAATGCGTTGTATTCGTTTTGCTATTGAAACACTCAATTCGCAAAAGTGCAAAGCACTCTTAATAATTGAATGAGTTGAACGTTATAAGCGTGTAGGTGAAATGTTGCGCAAAGTACCTGTAGTGATGCTCACTTACTGCAAACGTCGACGAATTGATGTTCTAGGATCACTCTCAACACTTTGCTGTACATCAGCTATGATTGCATCACTGCGGCCACTACGAGCATATTATTTTGGTCTATTATCCGCAACAATATCGTTAGCCGCGATTTTAGCGATTACATTACGCATAGAGAAAATCTGCTCGACTACTACTAATTAATACAGCGAAATTTTCACCATTTTAATAGTAAATTTTCACTTCTTTCATTTACTTCAAGTAACTTCAATATTTCCCACTTATTATTTACTATTAAACATATGCCAAACTTAAGACTTCAAGATGCACTCTTTTTGACCTTTTTAACTTAACTTTAACTGATATTATGTAAATTTAATTTGATGCAGAAATTTTAAATTTCATTAATCCTTAAAAATATAAAAATTCATAATGCTCTACGATTCATATATTTACGGTTTTATAGATTTATAGTTTTGTAAGAGACTTCCACAATTATGGGTTGTGAACAACCAGGTCACAAGAGGGGCAGGACCGCCGGTGCCACTGTAGGCTAGTAGGTAGTGTGCTAGCTTACATGACTAAGGGCTGTGGGTTCGATTCCCAACAAAGACCTTGTTTTTTTTTTACTACAAATAAAAATTGACTGTCGGTTGTGGGTTCGATTCCCAACAAAGACCTTGGTTTTTTCACTACAAATAAAAATTGACTGTCGGGGGCGCTGCTCTTATACGACAATTAATTTCCGTAACTATCATTCTACTTTCACCACCTGTTTCATCTCTTCTCTATCCCTTTCCTAAAGAATGTAGCACGGTGCTTGACTAAACAGGCATTGTTGCCTGAGTTGCTACTTCTCTTTACAAAAAAAAAAAACAAAAAAGATATGAAAATTGAATTAAACTAAAAAATTAACTTAAAAATGTATAAAATATTTTAGAAAACAAAACAAAAAAAAAAAAAGAAGTAGTAAAAAAAAAATAATTATGAAATATTAAATAAATTAAAATCACAAATTAAAAGTAATAAAAAGCAAACTTTCTTAAAAACCAACATTGAGTTAAAGCTGTTGTTAAAACAGGGTATGAAACAATCGCAAACGTTTCTTGCAAAGACCTAAAACGACGAAAATGTTTAATCGTTTTGTAAATGAGTAAAACAAGTTCTTTTTAAATTACAGAGGTTTTTTACACGAATTGTTCCTTTAGATTATAAAATGGCAGTTCAAATAAACTTCCGTTTTGTACTCACAAGCAAAGAGCTAAATCCTTTTCATTGCTTCTGTTTTGCGTTTCTTTTAATCACTACAAAAAACGAAGCGACAATAATCATTTCGTGTCGTTTATTTTCGTACCCTGGTTTTGAATTATAAGAATAAGTTTGCCTGATTTTGAAAAAAATCCAAAAAGGGCCTTAAATTAAAGGAGGAAATTAGAGCAATCATTATAGTCATTATGCTGCAGGAACTCGAAAGATGATAAGCATTTTTTCCTGTTACAGTGGAAACTCACAAATTTGAAGCATTCAGATCTTAGGGCTGGCTATTTCAATGTATTGCACGCTCTAAAATTAGAACCTGCAAGTCTAATTTCGGTTTAATTTTTGAAGGGGGCCAAAAAGTACAAAACCAGGAAAATATTGTTGACTAAATACATCTCTAACCTTTTGGACGCTCGTAACGTCAAACAAATATTTTATATTAAAAACTACTTAAATAATTATTAATTATGAAACTATTTAAAAGCTTTTCCCATTAATTTCATATGCTCAATTAAATGTTATAACAATAATAACAAAACGGGCTGATACATTATTCAAAATATTGTGCATCTACTTTGCTCCATTCTTTCTAGTGGCATATGGATTCCGCGCTAAAAGTACTGCTCCGGTTTTGAGGTAAAGCAAAAATCAAGCTAATTTCTGATACACTGTTTTAAAGTATGCCAGCGTATTCCAGTAAGCGTGTTCTGCATCAATCGAAGTAAATGTTAGTCAGAAGGGGCAAGCTATGGACTATAAGGTGGGTGAGCCAAATAGCTTTTGCAACATGCTGCTATGGTGGAAGGTTATGACCTCGTGTCTCTTTGAATATTCTGTTCGTTTTTCGTTAATTGCTCTCTTCAAACGAATTAATTGTTTTGATACAGGTCACCTTTCTGTGATCGTCTAACTCGAAATCAACAGCTCAAATAGTTTTTGACCGATCTTGCAACATGCGGCCGTGCGGTGCTATGGTGGAAGGTTATGGCCCCGTATTTAGTTGAATATTCTGGCCTTTTTTCGTTAATTGCTCTCCTCCAAAGAATTAATTGCTTTTTTGGTGATCGGCTGACGCGATTTCAACAGCTCGTAATACAAACCACCCTTCTGATCTTATCAAATACAGAGTGTTGATTTGGCGCTGGGGGTTATCGTAATGTAGCCATTTTTTATTACCAGCAGTAATGCGATACAAGAATGACTTCTTTTCGTAGCGATCAAGCATCATTTTCGCCAGGCAAAATTGCCTTTCAACGTCTCTTGGCTTTAATTCATATGGAATCCAATTTTCTGCTTTTAAATGAATTACAATGTTTTTAAATGCAGGGAAATAGCTTGTTGTGTGACTCTACCATTGATAATGCAACTCCTTCTTGCATTTGACAGCAAGTAATTCTTCTAATTCTTCATCTTCAAACTTTTTCGGCAAACCACGGATCTTCTTATCTGCTCTGGCGATATCACCCCTTATGAATTGGTGCATTTTGACCATAAGCTACTACCAACAAAATGGAAGAAGGTTATCATATTTATTTTTAGGCACAAAATTCGACATTATTATAGCGATTGAAAAAAATATGTGTTTACACTGTGGCTTCTATAAAATATTGAATTTGAATGACAAATGTTTACCCTCCAAAATACCATGTTCGTTATAATTGACACCATAACCCATTTGATAGTTATGTCATATGTTATCCAAATTGACATAATTAATTTATATATCAAATAAGAGCTGTTTTGTTGTAAAATAAAGCTTACGTAACGTAATAATTATCAGCACAATTATGAATACAAATTCCGGGAGAAATTTTTCCCTTTTCTCATTCCTCCTATTGTGAATTACAATTTCCCCCGGATTTTTCCCCCTGGGAAAAAAAGTAGGAATTCTACAATAATAAAAAGGGAAAAAACGGTTATTATTTCATTCGAGTTTTTTCACCAGCAATTTTGAAGGGAGATAAAGAAAAATGTAAGTATTAAATAAAAAAAAGTAAATAAAAAATAAATAAAATATTTGTTAAAATTTTTTTAGGTCCAAAAGCTCAAATAAACAGCAGCTGCAGCATTTATTGACGCTTATGCAGGAGAATCCAGAAAATGCACGGGGGTTTTTTATAGGAGACCGTCAAAAGGTTCAACGGTTCTGGCAAAGAGCAGAGGATGAATTAAATTCTCTAGGTCCTCCATGCAAAAATTTTACTGAATGGAGAAAGGTATTCAAAAATGTTATTATGTATATAAATATGTACATGCAATTCTGTTATATTTAGGTAGGGTCTGACCAAAAGAAATATGTGCGTCAGAAGGCATCCAAAAATTTGCAACATCAAAAGGGCACAGGTGGAAGCCCTAATAGGAAATATAAGTTCTCAGCAACGGAGGAAAGTATATACATTAATTGCCATGAAAACTTCCGTCGAAGGCGTGCCTGGAAATGTTTTCGGCCTAGGATCCCCAAAAAACTTCGAAGATCCTCTAAACTTACCTTTGGATTCAGTATGCGTTGACGTTTCTACGACAGAACAAAACCAAATGTCAGCGTTGAAGGCGTGCCAGCACCTAAAACTACCCGCATATCGAACTCTTCTTTCAAGTTAAAAACAAATGTTTCAAAAGAAAACGTAAGATCGTCATACGATATATTGCAAGCAGAACTTGCCGTACAAAATGATTTAGTGGGTACATTGAGAAAAGTAGTAGTAGACATTAAGCAGAGTTTAAAAAAGATTTGCAGGTCCATTGACAAGATGTACGACCTTAAAAAAAAAAAATTTTCAACAAATGGCAAACATTGAAAACGAAAAGCTACAAGAGATGCTGCGCCACCACTCCTTCATGGAAAAAAATGAGAACTAGAGAGGTTCAATATAAATTAGATAAAAATAATTTGCAGCTTTAGTTCAATAATCTCAGTTACAAGCCAAATTAAATTAAAGATTGTTTTCATTTTTTTCATTAATTTCTTAAGTAGCAATCGAGTGTTTATTTCATTTCAAAAAGTGGCTTTTTTCCTTTTTATAATAAAAATCGAATAAGCATTAGTAAATATGTACATGAATTTAATTAAATTATTAATATAAATAAATGCATTTTAAATAATATTTAAAAAAATTTTATTTTAACAATGGCAAATTAACGAAAATCACATACAAATGAAATCACAATAACCAACTAAAATATCAAAAGCAAAACAGCTGTTTCTGGTTTTCCTTTTCCCTAATTTATTTATTCCCCGGTTGATTAGAATAGGAGGAATTTTTCTCGGGAGCAAGAAAGTGCGGAAGGGAACAATTCCATGCGGATATTCATAATTGGGCTGTATATCATTTTCGGTAAAATCTCCAGAAATGCGTACTTTTTAGAAATTTGAAGTGTCTGGTACACAAAGTGGTTTTAATTTGTGAGATTTTGCTGTACTAACTAACGATGGTATATTCGCAGTTATTTTTTATTTAAACATTTTTTTGTATTTTAGGAAATTAAGCAGAAGTAAGTTGACACATGTGATTTAAGTCGACAATATAAACATTTAAATTAAATATGCTTAAAAAATACATTTTTGTGACGAGCAGCCAACAGTTGCAAGTTAAAGAAGCTTATAATCGATTGAATTGTGAAGTTTAAATGATTTTTGTTTTTTTTTTTTAAATTTATGTATAATTAAACATGACTTATACGATTAAGCACGACCATAAATGACATTATTGTGCTTAAAGTGTTGTTAAGCCTTCTTAAATAACGTATACTGTGTGAGGTATAATTGTATTGTTTATGTGCTGTTATTGTTAATAAATTGTTATTAGGAATTTCTGTAATAAATTCATATTATGTTTAAATATAAGAAGAAAAAAAAAATAAAAATTGTTGTTAATAGTTGGTTCTGCATCAGCAATTTAAGTGACAATTAATGTCTTCTATTCGTTGTTGCTTCGATCTGGTTTTCTTTTTTTTTTTGTCACATTTTCGTTTTTATTTTAAGTTTTCTTTTGTTTTTGTTTTGTTTTTTTTTGTTTTCTTTAGTTCATAAACTACAAAGAGTGGATTGAACTTTCAGCTAGAAGAAGACAAGTTAAGTTGAAATCTACAAAGTTGATTTTGTTAGAGAGAAAAAAGACAATAAAAAAATCGTGTTTTATTAAAAAAAAACACGGTGGGTCACAATAACGGATATTAATTTCAAAAGGATTCAATATATTTTTATTAATGTTTTATTTACGAGTAAATCATTAACTTTTAGAAAATATTCATTTCGGTCTCTAACCAGTTTTGCATCTAAACACCAAACAAGAAATTACAGTAAACAAAAAAAAAATAATCTAAGCCGGAAATCGTAGGGGCTATAAAATCATTTATTCACAGTAGTGAATAACACTCTCAGTACTAAGATAATCCGTTCCATCACTAAAAAAGTCTCATTTAATTGATTAAATATTCAAGAATTGAGCAGCTACCATTCTCATTTATTTAGTAAAAGGTTGGAATATGTTAAGAATGCAACACTCTCTTAATTGAGAAAATTTATTATCAAAATGGCGTAAATTTCACTGTATCATCTCGCAAAATTCAAGCAGCTTTTCCTCGTAATCAGGCTCATTCCGAGCCCATTGAGCGTAATTAATTTGCTAAATGCAAGATTGGCGGCCTAGTTGCTGGCAATATGCTCGCAGTGGCCGCTGTATAGCAAAGTGTTCGACGTTCGCAACAATGGAGCATCATTTGAGGCACTTTGCGCAAAGACCTTCATCTTTACGCTTTTGAAGTTTAAATCGTTTAAGAATTCTCTGGGTTCCCAAGCCATGATAACCATTTTTTTTTGCCACAGTTGGCTCTAAAGGTCAACAGCGACCTTTAGTTTCAGCAAGAAATATAAGCCACACAGCCACCCAGTTGAGAAAAATTCCGACCACGTAATTTTTCGTTTTGAGGATACTCGCCTCGTTCTTGTAATTTAACGCCGGTGGATTATTTTCCAATAGGGCCAATGTAAGCTATGATTTACGTGAGCAACCCACAAACATCTAAGGCTAAGAAGGATGAAAATCGGCTCTACATAGATGAGATAAGCTAAGCTTTGCTGTTGCATAATGTGAAATTTTGTAAAAAAGAGCAGACGTACTACAAGTGGAAATTTGTCCGATGTCTTTACGTTGCCATCAATAATACATAATCTGTCTAAAAAAAGCGTGTTTTAAGCAAATTTACTTTCTGAGCTCGATTTTGCCCACCCATCAATTAAAGAAAGGACAAAGCAAAATGTTGCTACTGCAGATAAACAGAGCGCCAAAAAAAAAAAAAATATCGAAACCTCGATGTAAAGAAAAATAATAATTCGAAAGGTGTTTTATTTACATTTCTGCTATAAGAACCAGGTTTGAGTAACACCATTGGCTCACATTCACAATTTCGTTTAATCCTCCAATGCTTTATAACACACAAAATTTTTTGTTTTGTTATCTGGCGCGTAAGCAAACACTAAGTTTAGGTTTGTAATGTGGAAACCGGCTGCATATAATAGATCCATGCAAAAAGCATGGATTTTAGCAATTTAATTTCGCAAACATTCAGTAACCGTTTCTGTGATTTGTTTTTTGTTAATTGCGAATGCAAGCCTTACCAGGAATCACATGCGTTTAAATTCAAACGGCATATTTGTGGGAATCATTTGAATGCGTGGCATCAAAACGTTTTCTCCTCAATACTTTCCCTTAAGAACTGTTGCTTCGATGCCGTTGTTCATGAGCTTTTTCATGGCCAGTCGGGTGTCATTGCAAAGACGCGGTTGGTTAATATTTCTACATTATGATTCCTGATGGTGACGATTCGGGTAATTTCAACGAGTACAAAAACTCGATGGGTAGCTAATGATATCATCTCGATTAATAATGGAATCCACAGATTTGTACAATTCCACTACTTCATGGCCAACAAAAATACGTATATTAGGTATAACGAAAAAGTGGGCGTGAAAATAACACGGTCAATTAAACTCGTGCATGCATATTTGGGGAACTTAAGACGTTATTCGTACCAAGTTAGAGTGGAATCAATAAAAAAATGTAAAATCCCATCGTTATTTCATACGTATATATAAAATCAAATTTCAATTAAAGGAAAGTTAATCATAAACAAAAATTCCTCCTCTATTGCAAAATCGGAGTGATGATTTAATCACAATCTTCGACATCATTTACCACCAAACTAAAGGAAAAGTGCTACAATTTTAGGCAGTTCATTACTAAATATAAATAAATAACGGTAAAAATAATATTGGCCTTATACGTGTGGAGTCAAATGATAAGCCCTTCGAAGTAACTGCATGCACCTGACAAACTAGGATTCTATTGTTTCTATTCTATCGGTTTTTCCTAGATAGATAGCTCTGTTTGCAACTATAAGCGATCTTGATTTAGCATACACAATAATGACATTTGTATGACGCCTTTCATTTATTTAGGGACATGATAGTGAGGCATACATATCGAGTCTTTGTTCCAAGAAAGACACATCTGATAAGTGGCTTTAATGTTTTCAACTTTTTATCAACTCTATGGAAGTCGCTGATACATTTCTATCTGTAAAAGTCACATATGCGATTATCAGTTTAGAAATTTTACAATTTTCAGTTATGACTCGTAGTCGAAAAAGTCTTTCTACTAAGCATCTTCAAAAGTTTGTGGATGATTCTGTTTCTATCTTGGACCCGAACTTACAACGCGTATGGAGAAAAGCAGGAGATGAATTTTAATCGAAAAAAACTTGCAAAAACTGTAAATATGGCATTATGGTATCTAGACGTGTGCCATGTGTGAATGAAGGTGACTTAGTCGTAAGCGGTCCGCCATCTAACGTTTTTTTTTTTCAACTAGTGCTAATTTCGTGAATGGTAACAACGTGTGATTAGATTTACATCCGGGCCTGGCCATGAAGCCTTAATCAGATGGTGGATTAAACCACTGCATAATTTGGAACGTCATGCTCGTCCAAGGAAGCCGAAGCTATAATTCTATGCAACAGAACTTTCTAGTTGCAACTTCGATGATTCCAGAGTAGGGCTGGTAATCATCACTCCTTGCTGAAGAGTTGAAGACTTTCCAACACCTGTCCAGAACACATGTCTATCATGAACACTGGACTGGATCATTCATCTAGTGTCTCATTAACGGCGAAACGATCCTGGCCACCATAGAACCATTAAACTGATATGGGGCCGCGAAACCACAACCACCACGATACTCCCATAAACGGCCAACCTCAATAATCAGCCAGAGAACAGTTAAGTGTCTAAAGAGACAAATAACGGAACTCTGCGGGTCACTGATTCCCGTGGAAATAAAGTGGAGTTTACAGTTGTACCCCTGCTGACTTCAGGGGACTGAGCTCCCTTTTTCCCCCAGTTGCACTGTGTCTAGATAGTCGAAGTTCTATAAAGACCATATATATGTGCCCCCGGGGGGTCGTAAATGGTAACACTTAGCTCATGTTTGATTTGACAGATAATTAGTTTTATCCTTCCGCTGAACGAATATGCATGTGTATGCGCTTGAACAAAGCTTCGCTAAGTGGGCCTGTGATCGACTTACAGAAGATGCCGATTTTGCAGAAAAAATCATCTTTTCAGATGAAGCTCATATTGATCTTGGCGGGTATGTAAACAAGCAAAATTGTCGCATTCGTGGCACAGAAAACCCGCACGCATACATTGAAAAACCGACGCACCCAAAACGAGTCACTGTTTGGTGCGGATTTTGATCCATAGGCATAATTGGGCCATTTTTCAGGAGTGGCCGTTACAGTCAATGTCGATCGTTATCGGGCCATGTTGAACGAATTTTTGTTCACAAAAATTGAAGAGGAGAATATTGGCAACATTTGGTTTCAACAGGACGGCGCTTCGTGTCACACAGCCGAAGCTGTGTAGTTTTGTTTATAGCATTTCAAAAAAAAGGTTATTTGGCGGACCCTATAGAACATTCTGGACGAATGTCATCTCAAATAGAGACATAAAACAGTTATATTCGGTATACTAGAACTATAAAGATGACTTTGGAGTGTTGTACGTCTTGTAGATTGCAAAGATCAATGCCATTGCCATCAAATGAACGATGCTTGGCCTAAGTAATGCTTAGAAAATTGAACACCATAAAAATGCATTCTTATATTTTAAGGCCTTTGAAAGTTCTTTGATGTCTCACACGGAAGTTGTTTTGAATTGTTTTAATAGGCGTGTTACTAAAGAGGAAATTACTTTCGGAACCTGAGATATAAGCCAGTTAATATCATCCCAGCTAATACAATACTGGTTCATCATATTACATAACTCTAACTGGCGCACAATGGGGGATTTGTTAAAACAAAAATTCTTTCTGCTATAGTAGCAATCCAGCAGAGCTCAAGTTTCGTGATCTCCCCACCTCTTAATTGAAATGACAACACAGCTGGCAGCTAATTCCTGTCTAAATTTGAACAAGCTGCGTCATTTGTTTTTTTGTGTTTGGCAGCAGACTACCGCGCGTTTTGAGAAGAAAAAGGCAACAAACGGTTGCGACGTAATGACACAAAAACTTATCCATATTGACGCCATCGAACCGTTTAAAAACCAACGAATTCTCCATTTTATATTAAATCTTAAAAATAAAAATTAGAAAAACCAAATTAAGGCGAAATTCTTACCAAAAAACTTTTGAGCGTATTTTTTTTTTTCTTCATTTTATAACTGTGAAAAAAAAGATCAAACTTCTATTCAAAAATCTCTTTTTTGGGTAAAAATACTAAGATCAGTCGATCTGAAGACCAAAATAATTAAATTGTAGCAGGAAATAATTTCGTTTTCATTTGTATCTCAGTAGTTTTAGCGAACGAAATTTTTGGGATAGAATTTGTTTTTATGTTTTTATTTCTGTTGTTTATGCGAATGACAAAAATTTAACCGGAAATAAACTTTTGAAAACTAAATAATGGATTACAAAATATTTCATTTGTCATTTTCAACAAGAATCCCACAGTGCAATTGCAATCGCAATCGGTTTGTTTAGGTTGGTTTTGAATCAAAAATAAACAAAAAATGTTCAACAGCATGCACACGCACACATGCCATTTCCAATGGTGGCTTCTGCTAGTTGAAGGTGCTACTACCATCTAACCATTTGCAGTAAATAACATTTTATTTTTCTTTTTTTTTTTGTTTTTTCTTATTTTCTACTTTAGTTAGTCGTTTTTGCTTTAGTTTATAAACAGTTTGATTGTGAAGCTAGTGCTTTTAAAAGTTATTTTTTTTAAAGAAATTTTTATAAAACAAGATCTCTTTCTGGTTAAACAGTTTAGTCGGTGAAAGAAAGTCCAACGAAATGTTCGTACAACAAATACGCCTTAAAAGCTGGGATTGCAGAAAATAAGAAAGACAACAACAAGAAATTAAATATTAGAATTGTGGAAAAACTATAACAATTTTTTTGCATCACAGTAGCATTAGAAGTAAAAAAAAAATTATGACCAACAAAGAATTTAATAGAACAACAAACAAATTGTGGTTGTTTAACTATTATTGCACTGTTATAGTAAGTTTAAATAAGTATAACACAGTTGCTAAATAATAAAATTCATAATGCATAATGCATGTGTCATATTACACATTTAACGATGGGTAGACACTAAATTGTGTAACGGTAACCTAAGATAATTAAATAAGTTTTTAAATTAAATAACAGCTAAAAAGAAAATAGCCTACAGCTATTCATTTATTTATTTACTTAAAGTGATCATGTAACACGAACGAATATATTTTTTATAATAAAATACTTCTTCTCCATTTCATGTAAAAAATACAAAAGTGGTTATGGTGCGGTGAAATCAATAAAAAATAATAAAAATAAAATTAAAAAAAAAAACATTAAATTAAATTAAACCCATAAAGGAAAAAGGAAAGGAAATAAATAAAACTGGCTGGCTGGCTTGTGGAATATTTCAAGTGAAAGTGATATAATAATAGTAGCAATGGTGACAGAACAAGTTTAAGCTTATCCTGATTTCAATTCAAAATTTCATAATAAAGTGAAAATTATATTAAATATATAAATAAAGCAGCCACGCAAATAATACTCGTATATATACATATATATATGTATATATATAGATATATATATCGGGTTTTTCAACAACAAGTTTGGTTTTCAATTGTGGCAACACCAACAACATGATGGTTTTGACATTTAGTTTTTCGACGTATTCTTAGTAGATTGTTACAATGAATTCAATTTCGCACGAAGATCGCATTAAAATAATTAAAATCCATAATGAAAATGGTGGTTACATTTCGTAAAATTCGTGATATTTTCGGACAACTTAATCGTTCTTCTGAGGCCGCTATTAAGAATTTGATCGTTAAATTTAAGTTGACAGGCTCGATACACAATGTGCGAACACCAAAACGCCTTTTCGATTGGATCGATTAACTGAAAATATTGCAGCCATGAGCCACACTGTTAAAACGGATCCAAATTTGTCAATTACTAGATGTTCCCAACAATTAGGGTTATCCTAACTGTGTGATTCGATTTACATCCGCACCTGGCCATGAAACCTTAATCAGATGGTGGATCTAACCACTGCATGATTTGGAACGTCATGCTCGTCCTAGAAAGCCGAAGCTATAATTCTATGCAACAGTAACCTTCTAGTTGCAACTTTAATGATTCCAGAGCAGGGCTGCAAATCATCACAGCTTGCTAAAGAGTTAGAGACTTTCCAACTCATGTCCAGAACACATTTCTAGTCATTATCAGTGAAATGATCCTGGCCACCATAAGAACCATTATAACTGTTATGGGGCCGCTAAACCACAACCACCACGATACTCCTATAAAGGGCCAACCTCAATAATCAGTCAGAGAACTATTAAATGTCTAAAGAGACAAATAATGAACTCTGCGGCTTACTGATTCCCGTGGAAATGAAGTGGTTTTCAGTTGACTCCCTGCCTGTCTTCAGAGGACTGGGCTCCCTTTTTCGTCAGATGCACTGTGTCTAGATAGTGGAATTCTATAAAGACCATATTTATGTGCCCCCGGGAAGTATTATTAACGGAAAGCGTGATTTGATTTACATCTGCACCGACTATATAGTCATAATCAGATGGTGGTCAAACCACTTGGTTGATTGGACACCAACCACGCCGTAGAAGGCCATCGAATACGTATATCCTCCAGTCACTTCTAGTAGCAATTTCGAAAGCCCGAAGTAGGTCGCAGCCTTCACTCCTTGCTAAAGAGTTGGAGACTTTCCAATTCCTGGTCCAGAACGCATGAAGCTCATTTTTATCAAGAACACGACAGCATTCATACTCACTGGACCTGAACCATTCATTGTGTTAATTTGAATGATCCGACCCACAAACTCTCACGAGGGTCCGAAACCACAACCACCACGATACTCCCATATAGGGGCCAACCTCAATAACCAGTCAGAGCACATCATTGTCTAAAGAGAACAAATAGTGTATTCTGGGGCAACTGATTCCCGTGGAAATATGTGGATTGTCCAGGTGACTCCTACTAGCCTTTGAGGGGCCTGGGCTCCCTTTTACCCCTCAAGATACCAGTCTAAATGGAATAGTAGGTTCCAAAAAGACTATCATGTGCCCCCGGGGGGAATTATTAACGGCAAGTACGCAGGTGAAAATGTATGTATTTCTCAAATACCAATGATTCCGACTGATTTTCCGTTTGCAATCTTCAAACGATTGCAATTCGCCGGTTCGCCTTGCGTTCACAATGACAATTAACAAGTCGCAAGGCCAATCGCTTAGTGTTTGCGGGATAAATTTAGAAAATCATTGTTTTTCACATAGGCACCTATAGGTTGCGTGTTTACGAGTTGGAAAACCATCCGCTTTGTTTGTGTTAACAACGTCAGACCAAAAAACAAAATATGTGTTTTACCAAAGAGCACTTTAATGAAACGGATCATTTGCGGACACGTATAACGCTGCGATTCAGTATTTACTTTGGATTCACTTTCATTTTTTACTTAGAGAAGTTCAACTAAATTCCACTTCATTTTTGTAATCGAAATGAATTCATTACTGTTGTGCAATGAAATAACATTTTTCCTTTTTCAAATATAAAACAAAAAAAAAAAATAATTTTTCTTAATCTTTTAATCCCCAAACGAAATGTTACACAAAACGAAAAGCCATCTGGTGGCGAAACGAAGTTCGCCGGCTTTGCTAGTCAATTATATTATGATGTTAGAGAGTTTTTAAGTGTAAAGAAGTTAATAAAAAAAAACGATGATGAAGTAAAGGCGACAATAGCAGGCAATATAAGCGATTTCCAGTTTCGCCACTAGAAGAAGCAACTGTTTCTAAAACATATGAATCCTGCAAATATAATTCAACACCAATATATCCTGTCCTCTCAAAGAGTTTCAACTTTGACTCACTCTTTTCTTCTTTCTAAATCTTTGCAAAACTTCGAGTGTCTTTGCTAAAATAATAGATACCGTGGGCTGCAATTATGTAAAGTTAAAATTATTCCCAACACTTAACTGTAAGAGCCTTGTTACAAGAACCTTAATATTGTTGCCAGTTTTTTTTAAATAAAAAATAAATGTTATTCGTAATCCATTTCTGATTGAAGATTATTTTTTTTCTTTTACTTTAGATGAAAGTAATCAAAAATCTGTAATATACAACGATTTAACGCTTTTCTTTTTTGAAATGCTCACAACCTCTGTATTCATTAACTTGATAGCCGGCAAATTGAAAAATGTCTGACCTTTGGCTTAAAGCTAAATTTTTTAATTTAAAGTTTTTGCATTTTCTCTTCACTGCGTAAAAAACATTTTCTAAATTCTTTTTTATTTTCTTTGTTTACAATTAAATGTTTGTTCAAGCGTCAAGAAATCTATAGGTGTGACACAAATTTCGATAACATGTCGACGTCAACACAACACTTTTAGTTAATACTGATTAACCGTCGAGGTGATGTCGACCTCTACTTATTATGATATTGACAACGAAGATAGATTGTTGGCTTGAATTTTTATAATACGGATGCTTATTTACTAAAACTACTTGTAACCTGAAAGTCTGAATTTAATTAATGCGTAGTTAGTTTTATTCTACAGGGTGTTCGCCGGGAAGGTATACTACTTTGTTTGTTTTTAATTTTTGATTAATTATGTATGGAATACAATAGCAAATAAATGTCCGCTTCTGTTAACCCTTTTGAGTATATTTTTCATTATATTCTCACACATTTCACGCGGTATTTCATTAATTTCATTACGAATATTTTGTTTGAGTTAATCAAGCGTTTGTGGTTTGTTTGCATAAATCTTGCTTTTCAGATATCCCTTCAAAAAGTCGTCCGGAGTATTTAAATCAGTTGACCGTGGAGGTCAATCAACATCACTATTTCTTGAAATAACTTGTTGTGGAAAGAGATCATGCAGTAATTCCATTGTAATCCTGACAGTATGCAATATGGCACCGTCTTATAGATACCACCTGTTAATCAAGCCCGAAGCAAGCAGTTGTGGTGCTAAAAAGTTTTTAATCATAACACGATATCGCTCCCTATTCACAGTTTCCGTTACACCGTTTTCACTTTCAAAGAAGTAAGGTCCAATGATTCCTCCTGACCAAATTACACACCGCACTGTCTTTTTCAATGGATGCAAAGGTTACTGATGAATAATTTGAGGGTTTCCCATTCTCAATACCGACTGATTTATTTTTTTATTTACATATCCATTCAAATGAAAATGTGCCTCGTCACTCGTTATGATTTGTTATGAAAATCGGTGTTGTCATGGGCGGAGCAGTAACATCCTATTGGCATATGTACGGCGGCGTAAATGGTCTTGTGGAAGAAGCTCTTGTGTCAACTATATCTTATATGAAAACAAATGTTCTTTGAAGACCAAGCTTCTGAGCACGGTGTCGAATTGGATTGGATTGTTTTGAACACTTTCTCGAGCAGCAGAAATGTTACCAGCAGATCTTGCAGTACGTTGTGGTCCATGCTTGAGCCTATCACCTACACACCCTCTTCCTTCGAAATCATTCACTACACGATAAATAGTGCGTTTTGTTTTGTGGAACATTGTTTCTCCCAAAAATTTCACGTAACTTTCTCATCGTCCCAGTAATCGATGACTGATTTTGATAAAATGTTTTAACGATTAAAACACGTTGGTTCTTCGAATATTTTTCCATAATAAATTTTGCCACGTCTCTGCTTCACGACTGCCACATACGAACTGTTAAGACTAATGTTTACCAAAGTGGCGCATGTCCCGGCAGACACCCTGTAGTTTACACGAATTTTTTCCTTTTAACTTCCCAGCCTACAGGTTTCCTCAAAAAAGGTTCGCATCATTGTCACTTGGAAAGCTACGAACTAGACATCTATGTCGTTTTTTTTTTTTTTTGGCAAATTAAGGGCATGCCACACATCACAGTAAAAATGTTTTTATTTCCGTATAAATCATTTAAATCAATATTGTTTTACTATTTTCATGACATGGCTGATAATGCATAATTCCATTTGTAAAGGGTATTTTTTATAGAGGTATAGAACTTTGAAATGAAATAAAGTCAAGACGAATTTTTTTTAAATTGACATTAAATTAAATTTCGCGTCTGTCCCGCACATAGTCTAATCTTAAGGTACAATTTCGATGACTTTTCACAACCTTAGTGCTCGTATATCGGCAATAACGTGGGGAATCTTGTTATGCAAGTTGTCAATCGTTTGGGGCTTATCGGCATAGACTAGCGAATTTACATATTCCGACAGAAAATAGTCTAGCGGCATTAAATTGCACAATCTTGAAGGCGATATCACGAGTCCGAAATGAGAAACTTGACATTGTGGTATGAGCTGTGTGACATGTTGTGCCATGTTATTGAAACCACAGCTCTTGCACGTAATGGTTACTCAATTTATGAACGAAAAAGGCAATTATCCTGACTTTTTAGCGGTTACCTCTAACCGTAACCTTCTTCCCAGCAACGTTTTTACAAAAGTACGGACCAATGATTCCACCAGCCCATAAACAGTTAATTTTTCTTGAACCATTTAAACAAAATTGTGCTTTATCGCGAAGGTAAAATCGCTTGCGAAAATCGGTATTAGCAGCAATCTTGTTTTGGTCTTAATTAGAAGCGTTGTTCAGGCGTCAGTCCATTCATATTGAAACGTCAAGTGAAATTAAACATTAATTATTTGACAGCTAACAAAATGGCCGCTATACTTCTATAAAAACACCCTATATACTCGATTTTATATGCCACACCATAGTTGATGCTTCGTCATATTTACTTGTTAGCTTAACTAATTCATTTGTTAATGCATTTAACATACGAATGAATTTATTTTAATTTATTAATGTTATTTTTTTATAAAATAAAATTAATTTCTCTCTCTGCCTCAGTACTTAGCTTTATTATCTATTTCTTATTACATCGGCAACATTGGATATGCTTATTTTCGCTTACAAAAGAAAAATTGTGGCCTAAGTTGATGACAGTGACAACGGAGGTCATATAGCTTTGATAGCACCAAAATAATATATTTCTAAAAACGAGTGTGTTTATGTGTTTAATGCATAAGGAGGTCCACGTAGAAAGTTTATCTTATGGAAACCATATTAGCTTAATATCGTGCTTATCTTATACCTTAGCTCGCTGTCTACAAAATGATTGTTGCTGATACAAGTTTAAAAATTTAAGGCGTATATTTTTGTTGTTGTTTTTATGGAATTTAATTATAAAATGCTTGCAAATACAGAAGTGAGTGACATAGCTGCGGGGTTTCTGTCTTAGTTTTATGTCATCTTTTGTTCTGTTTAATCGCTTTGTCTTAATTCTCGTTCGGTAAAGAAAACTTTACTTGAGTCTTTGGCGGAATTTACTGGAGGTTATTGAGAAACGGAATATTCCATAACATTCATAGCTGCTATTCAAAGAATGATTGCCGTCTCTTTGAGTTAGAAAAATGACGTATGCAGGTCTTGTTGTTTTTGATCAAAGTTCGTGAAACGCTTACAGTATTTAAAAACTGATTCGTCTATAAATAAAATTCCTTTTCTTGGCCGAGGATAAAATGATGTTTTAGTTTAGTTTATGCGTATTAACTATTTGATCACATTATTCTAATGCATTTTAATTTAAATGAATATTTTATAAATACGCATTACTGTTGCCTTCTTATTGTTCTACATAAATAAATTTATCTAAAATATTTTAACATTTCATTTCCAGATAGTTATCGCCCTACATTTGAGCTTTATTGTAGCAACTGAAACCGAAAACGCAATCGTTCAAAATGTAACGGCACTCGAAAATAATTCAACATCTCAAAAACCTGTAGCAGAAGCACTTATACGTTTTCGTAGACAACCGCCACGTACAATAGTTAAACATATAATTAGACCAAAACGTTATAAAGTGAAGCGTATTAAGAGGCCAAAAATAAAATACAATTTTGCAGAGCCGCCTCCAACGTATTACAGTCGCAAACCATTTATCAAAAAGAAACCAACATTTGATTCTGCCATACTTGAAAACTTTTCTCACATAAATGTGGAATCGACAGATTTTGATTTACCGCCCTCAAGTTATGAATCACAATCAATGGATTTAGACTTGTACAATCATTACGAACCTTCAATAGAGGCCGCTTCTTATAAGGAGATACAAAAGCCATCCTATTATACATATGCAGAACCTGAGTTCAGCTATAAGGAATCACCTTCTTATACGTATAGTGCGCCTAAAATTAGTTACAAAGAAAGTAATGCTCCCACAGGATCATATTCGTATACGGCATCAAAACCAAGAAAGCCGCACACCAAATATGGGGTACCCTCTGATTTTGTTTATAACAGTGGCTACGATGAGCATAACGACAATAAATATTCATTTGAAACGCCAGCCAGTGAAACAGCTTATACGGAAGTAAAGAAACCTTTCTATAACGAGCATGCCAAAAATGTATATACTAAAGAAGTACCACGTATACCGGCTACTAAATATGGCGTACCAGACGTTCAAATACCAGTAACTGGCTCTAACGACTACAACAAATATTCAGTAGTTGAACAGCAGCCTCCATATTCAAATCATGCACCAACTAAAGCAAAAACGTATCATTTTGCCGAGCCTCCTCAGCCAGAGTCAAGTGTTGAAATAACATACTCTCCTTCATATGAAATCAATATACCAGCTCCACACGAAAACTCGTATTTTAGGGGGAAATACAACGTAAACAATCACGAGTCAATTCTACATTCTCAGCCATCACAACATCTACCACCACGTTACGAAGAACCTAGTTACCAACAACATCCTAATTATGAAGAAATTCCTGAGCAACAGCATCCAGCTGCAAGTTACCAACACACAGATAATTATGAAAGCCAACCCCAAGAACACTATGAAAATATTGGGCCTTCGCATCAAGATGTCTCAGGCACAATTCAACCCGCTAATTATCAACCAGCACCTTCGAAGCATCAAGGAATAGATGCATACATACCAGCATCACAAGACCTACCTATCAATGTAAATCATAAACAGAGGCCCTATAACTATCCGAAATCAAGTTACGAAGTACCCATTTATGATCCCATACCATTTGATGCCTCTACTCATCAAGAAAGAGAAATATATCCCCCTCAAACAATTGATGAATCGAGTAAAGTGCAGCCGCCAAATAACAGAAATTATCAGACACCGCCCCATCGTCCATCTCTACAAGAGCCACCTTTTGAGGACGCTACACCAAACGACGTACATTCATCGAATAATCCAAATGAAAATATCGTAAAAAGACCGCAGTCACCTATAAACCACTTACGTCGCACACGCAAGAGAAAACGTAACAAGGGTTCTACAACTACAGTGTCCACTACAAAACATATTTTAGATGTACCCGAGCTAGAAGAAGCTTTTGCAAAAGAAAATCGTCATAAATACACGAATTCTCAAGAGCCTGATGTCGATGAATCGCAAACATTTGAAAATATTAATAATAATAAAAGGAATAACATTAATGACAATAATAATTACAGTAAAGGATCTTGGAATCCAATAAAGATTCGTACATCACCCATTATATTAATGACAACGCCCAGCACTATTCCGTCAATTAAAATTTTAGATACAAAAAATAAACGTTATCATTATAAACAACAAAGAATACATAAAACAACAACAACTACAACAACAACAACAACAAAATCACCAGTTAACGTTGAAATTTTATCGATAGACAAATCAAAATCAAAAACATATTACGATGGTGTTATCTCAACACCCAGAATATATAATACGAATTTATTCCGAAATCGTTTTAGATTAGAAAAAACAACAACTTCTACATCTACAACACCTCCACCACATATTAAATCAAAAGGTGAAACGAATTTTTCTAAGCGAACAACAAAAAATATATTCGATACAACTGTTTTTAAAAGCCCTCTGAACGACAGAGACATTCTTCGTAATTTGCCGAAAAATCATAAATTATTTTAAGTGATAAGTGGAGATTATTTATTAATTAGTTGTTAAGATTTATAATAAACTAAAATATAATAAAATAAATTTAAGGTGTATAAAAAATAATACTTTTAAAAAAAGCATTAATTAAAACAAAGACGGGCATCGAGACAGCATCATCGAGTGTGAAATAACAATTGTACGACACAGTTTGTTTAGATTTATTTTTAAGAATCATAAGGCCGGCCATATATATTAAAGTACAGCATCTATGGGGACATTTTTTAATTTCTATTATTGATATAGAAAAACATACGGCAAAATATAATGGCGCAACAGGTAGGAAAATATGAGTCAAATTATGTTATTTGCATTTATTTTTTAATACTTTCCGTTGATAGTTGAAGTTGTCATAATTTTATATTGATTCTGGACGCCCTTAATTTTTCAAAATTATTACCTTTTCAATTAAAAAAATATTATTAAAATCTTATGCGGAAATGACCGAGGAAATACAGAGGAATTGATGACGTTCTGCTTTTTTAAGGTAGGTTGTATTGTAGATTGTATTAAGATTATTATCAATCTACCATCAACTGGTTTTCTCTACAATTCTGGTAAACAGAGGTTCACACTTAAAGCAGGCAAGTTTAAACATAAGAAAATCAATCTCTTTATTGTCGAACCTTATGCAGGGTGTCGGTCGGAAAGTTATACGACTTTGTTTGTTTATAATTTTTGATAAATTGATAAATGTTATATTTAATGTCGGCAATTATGCATGGAATACAGTATTAGATAAATATCCATTCTCTTTCATTTAATCAGAAATTATAAACAAACTTAATAGTATACCTTCCCAGCGGACACCCTGTATATTGCTCTAAGAGTAAGTACGCTCTCGAACAAAAGCTAGAAGCCGAATAACCACACTCAAAGTATTAATTATTCTATAATATATTCCCCCCGGGGGCACATTGATGTGTTTTGGGAAATTACATGTGTCAACGGGGGTAAAAGGGAGTCCAGGCCACTAATAGGTTAGCAGGAGCCAACTGGACATTTCCACTATATTTCCACGGGAGTCAGTAAAGACCCAGAGTTCTGTTATACGAATCTTAGGTAGGCCCTTCGGGAGTATCGTGGTGGCTGTGTGTTTCGAGGCCCTCGTTCGAGTTTGTGGGTCGGATAATTCACAATGAACACAATGAATGGTCCTGGTCCAGGTCCAGTCAGTATGAATGCCGTCGTGTTCTTAATTATATTAAGCTTAACGTTATATTAAGCTGGACCAGGAATTGGATAGTCTCCAAATCTTCAGCAAGGAGTGAAGGCTGTGGCCTGCTCCGGGCTTTTGAAGTTGCAACTAGGAGTGGCTGGAGGATATACGTATCTGAAGGCCTTCTAGGGCGAGAATAACGCTACATTTCATCCACAGAGGTATGATCCAACGTCTGGTTATGGCTTACACAGCTAAGTACAGACGTAAATCCTATCACGCATCTATAATATATCTAGATAACAACACTAGTGAGATACTTGTTGTACGTTACTTTGAGTATAAACTACATTCTTAAAGTCCAGGAAGTATAAACTGGGAGGAGAAAGGTATCATACAATCTTATTATTATTTATTATAGCACAACTGAAGATTCAAGTCTTGGATATAAATTCCATAGTCAGACAAAAAGAGCGGAAAGCAGTCCCCTACGAGATTATTAAATTGCAACCCCATAAAAAGAAAAATACATAAAAATATAAACGATAAACGACAAGTAGACACTTTCTAACTTGGCTCAGCTATTAAGTTTGAGTTATAATACTACAATCGAAAAAATTCCATTACCAGAAATAAAAATCGAATTATAATGTTCTTTAGCAACTGCAAGGCTGACAGCTTGCCAGAATGCGCACACTTTTGTAAGATTTAAAAATCGACGCATTCAAGCCTTCTTGGTGCCTGCAAATGGCGCATGCCATCTCGAAATTGATTTGGCAAAGTGTGTATTAGAGGACGTGATTAAAAATCTAGTAGATTTCCAGCGTAGCTATTTGAAGGACATTACGGCTACAATTAGTGGCCTGTAAATGTTAATGCAGAAGGACGTAAACGAAACGATCCCCTACCGTCTACGCATTCTCCCAGCGGTATGTGAAACGTGGGCACTTCGGATCATACATAATTCATATCTTCCCCAGACTCTCTGAGGCTGAGTTGGAATAATTGCAATTGAGCAAACCTATCCCCCCGGGGGCACATTTATCGGTCTTTATAGAATACTCGACTATCTAGACTCAGTGCAACTGCGGAAAAAGGGAGCCCAGTCCCCTAAAATCAGACAGGGAGACAACTGGAAGCTCTACTTTATTTCCACGGGGATCAGTGAGCCGCAGAGTTCATTATTTGTCTCTTTAGACATTTAATAGTTCTCTGACTGATCATTGAGGTTGGCCCCTATATGGGAGTATCGTGGTGGTTGTGGTTTTGCGGCCCCATAATAGTATAATGGTTATTATGGTGGCCAGGATCATCTCACTGATAATGACACGCAAAGTGAATGATCCAGTCCAGTGAGCATGCTAGACATGTGATCTGGACAGGAGTAGGAAAGTCTCCAACTCTTTAGCAAGGTGTGATAGTTTACAGCCCTGTCCTGGAATCATTAAAGTTGCAACTAGGTGGTTCTGTTGCTTTGAATTATGTCTTCGGCTTCCTAGGACGCCTGTATGACGTTCCAAATTATACAATTGTGGTTTGTCCACCATCTGATTAAGGCTACATAGCCTACACTATCTGAGCAAACCTACTCTAGCCTAATCCTTTTTCTTTCGCTTTCGAAACGAATACAAAACATTTTATGTCAAATAATACTCACAATTCTTTCCATAAAATTCTTCCACTTCTTACTGGTGCTGTACATTTGAAAATCGTTGAAAAATACGGGACCTGAAGAGGTGGGAGGCAAGTCGGGTAAAACAGTGTCCAAGTTAAAAGCATTACGGCACTTTTCTATTAAGGCTTTCAGAACTGGCATGAGAAAAGAATATTCTTCGGGATTGCCAACTTAAATAAAGTGATTTTAGAAATAATTTATCTTAGTTGCGGTTTTCCAAGAAGAAAAATATCCATATCTTACCTTCAATGGCATTATCTAAAGCTTTGTTTATCGAGAACAATAGATAAGCCAATTCGCTGGGATTCTCAGTTGTGCGACACTGTAGAATAGCATGAAGTTTAGCAGTGGCCATGGCCACTACACCAGGATTCGGATGATGGGAACATTTTAGAAGTAAACCCAAACACAAGCGTATCATATCGGACCAATCGTCGGAAGAATCCGATTGAAATATCATTAAAGCATCCAGTAAAGCCAAAACGCCGTCTAACAATTTCGTAGAACATTTTTTGGATTCATCTTCGTTGGAACCCAACACCACTAAATCATATATCATGCGTAGAATATGAGAAGCGTTCTGTAAGCAGAAAATTATACGAAAATTAATAATAAGGAAAATTTTATTTAATTATACTTTTTTAACTTCCTACCTCTTGATTTATCAAAGTCTGATTGCCATTTTCGGCCAAATCGAACAATGAAGCCTGAACTGCCATTTCCAAAATACGTAATCTCAGCGATAAGTGAGAAGTCATTAATTCATTGTTTAAAGCCAAAAGATTAATACAGCCTAAAACTTGTCCTCTTTCCTTCCAACATTCAGGATGATCGTTAGGTACTCCACGCCAAAAAACGGTAAATAAAATGTTTGACACCAAATACACCAATTGCTCCTCACTATCTACAGCTGATTCAGATGAAAATTCTAAACTACTTTCAATAGAATCTCCCTTTTTAACCGCACCTTTACGTGATCGTGAAGAGCTATCAGAGCTTATTGAATCGGCTGGTTCCTTAAGAGAATTAGAGTTTATATTTTCAGTTGACGAGCCTAATGTCAAAGACTCAAAAGTATCTTGCAAGTCATGTGTTGTTTGTCTTATAACAGAAAATACAGAGGATACATTTTCCACTACAACGCCTGAAACAGATTCTGCAAGTTCTTTAAATTCCGACTCTAAAACATTGGCAGCCTCCGACACGCTGGCATGTATTTCGTTTAGTATCAAGCCGCTGTCGTTGTGTTCGGCATGATCAATACCACCCATTTGGTGTTCACAGAAATTTATAAGATCACCCTGATTATCGAATTTGTTTTCATCTTCCAATAAGACATCCAGATTAATGCCAAAGCTTTTACGTTTTTCCTCATCAGGTTTCACGTTTTCAATGGGCCGACGAATAAGTAGACGAGCAATAGATTCCTGCCAACCCGGTTGTTTAGCTATGGCTTGCGCAGAGTTTTGTTTTGTAAAAGTGCATTGTAACAAACGTTTCGCCACCTCTAATTTTACAGGCAAATCACACGAACTGACATGGTGAACCAAAAATATTAAGCCACAATAGTCTACTTCGATATTTAACATTTCGTCGAGCATGTGAAACAATATGGTGGAACTTAACAGCATGGGTATAGTATAGGAAAATAGACCAGGAAATAAAGAAGCATCGGTGGTAGCATCATGTAAACGCATGATTTGTTTGTATTTGGGCTGGACACGCGATGTGGACAAAAGGCTGCTAATAAACTGAAAATTGAATTGATAAAAAAATAAATGGAAATTATATTTCATGACAAAATAAATAAAAATTTTTTAAAATAATTTTTGCTTTATTTTTCCGAAAAGATTTCTTTTTACTTAATCTTAAGAAAAAAATATATGAACGAATCTTTATAAAAATACTTTTTTAATAAAAAGTATTTTTATTTGTTATTGTGAAATATTGAAAAGAAAAATGAAATTTATTAAATATTTATAAAAAGACCTTGTTTAAAAAATTAACGATCAAATAATAAAAAACGTAAATAAACTCTAATTAAATTTAAAAAAATTTTTATAATTATTTTGAGGGTGAAAAAATAAATTACTTTTCGTTGCTAATAAGTCTTATACAACAACATGTTATTGTTTTAATTTATTGTTGATTGACCCTTCTTAAAAATGTTGCTGTTTTAATTACACACTGTGGCAAGCATTCTTCAATTATGCGGCACTGGCATGCAACAAATGCGTTGCAAATAGTTATGAAGCAAAATGTCTCTCAAATGATCAAATGTCTAGAATTGGATGTAAACCCTTGACATTTATTTAGAAAAGGTTGGTAAATTTTTGAAAATGGAACGTTCTTGAGCAAAGAATTTTAGATGTGAAAATTTACTATCAACATGTAAAAATTTCACTCCATCACTTTTTAAAATTCGAGCAGTTTTCTAATTCGTAATCAGGCCCCTTCTGGGGCCGCTGTACGTAATTTAATCACAAAATTGTTGCTGACAAAAAACCAACCCAATGCTCTCGTAGTGGCCGTAGTGTTGCGAACATAGCCGTTTTACAGAAAAGTATTGAGGATGAGCCTGAAACAGCAACTCGTCGACGTTCACAATAATTAGATATCGCTAGATGCCTTTTGTGCAAAATTTTACATAAACACACTAGCAAACCCGGCGAACTCCGTTTCGCCACCAGATAGCTTCGTTCTTTGCAACATTTCGTTGGGGGATTAAAAGATGAAGAAAAATTATTTTTTTTTAGTTTTATATTTGAAAAGGAAAAATTTTTTTTTATTGCACAACAGTAATGAATTCATTTCGATTACAAAAATGAAATGGAATTTAGTTGAACTTCTCTAAGTAAAAAATGAAAGTTAATCCAAAGTAAATACTGAATCGAAGCGTTATACGTGTCCGCAAATGATCCGTTTCATTGAAGTGCTCTTTGGTGAAGCACATTTTTTGTTTTTTGGTCTGACGTTGTTAACACAAACAAAGCGGATGGTTTCCCAACTCGTGAACACGCAACGTATAGCTGCCCATGTGAAAATGATTTTCTAAATTTATCTCGCAAACTCTAAGCAATTGGCATTGCGACTTGTTAATTGTCATTGCGAACGCAATTGCAATCGTTTGAAATCAAACGGAAGATCAGTCGAAATCATTGGTAGTCGAGGGATACATTCATTTTCACCTGCGTACTTTCCGTTAATAATGATTGCCTCAATCAAATTCGGCATAAGTCTTTTTACCGCAAGTGGAGTACCGTTGCAAAGTCGCGGTGGATTCAAATTAGGCAATATCATAATAACTGAACCAACTTTGAGTTGCAAGTTATGTGGTGGAAATCCTGGTAAGTCCAGAGAGTTCAAAAACTCCGTTGGATAATTTACTGCATCATCGGGATTTGTTATGGAATCAACGGATTTCTACGTCACCAAATCGCCATCGATTTTTAAATGAATGGTGAAATTCAGTGCGTGTACATCATTATTCTTTGCGGCGAGAATTGCTCGCTGACTTAACCAAACACAAATCTGACAATTCTAACTAATGTTTGAGAAAACATTCTCAATAAAAGCTAATTGAGAGTCTACAAATCGGCAAAAGTCTTTGGTGAGTGTAATTAATCCAGCTGGCGTATGAACTGGGACTTCTCCATTTACAACAGCTAACAAGTGTTTGGAAAATTGTGCAGCACTTTGATCAAATTAAAGTTGAACTCTCATATTAGTGTTCAGCGATAATGTTTTTACGTTATTTGACAAAGGTGATGCCTTCAGGCAAGCATTCAATTCATCTGCAGGCGTTGCACGGGGAATTACTGGCAACGTCTGCCTGAAATCGCCTGCCAACAGTATCTTTCTTCGCTTAAGTTATGTGAATACACTTGTTGCTGGCTTGCATGTCTTGTGCGGCTGCCGATGTTCGCATTTCGTCTTCTCGACATTTTGGACTATGGACAGACTGGTGAATTTAACCTCAAATGCACGATCCATATAAATTACACAGTTCATCCTACCACCTTAAGGACAAATACCTGCTGTTGAAGTTGAATAAAAATTCTCACAATACGCGTGATTGATTTGATGGTTTTCAATTGAACTGTTAGGAAACGAATAACTTTAACCTCAATTTCACGTGCGCATGAGTGACTGTCAAACAATGTATCACGCACCGGTGCCATCTACTTAAAATGGAACGTACTTATTTTCGTGAGGGATACTCATACATCACCTACTGGTGCCGTTGTAGTACATGATATGTGTCAGCGATGGCGCTGTATGTGAAAAATGATTTTCCCTGTTCCTGAATTTTCTTTGCTATAAACCTCACAGAGCCCGAGACCTTTCCAACCAATGCAAAACCGTGGAATTCGGTTTGTGCGTTCTGGAGTTATAGCGTCAGAAAAGATTTTCAGCTTCAACTTGCTGTGTCGAATGCTGTTTGAAAAACTGAACAAAAACCAGGCATGTTTTGTTGGATAAAATCACATATGGTGCTCACAAAATCCACCACCAGTCCTCGAAACACCACTGCATTCAAAGAAAGTGACCGTAATTTCTCGATTTGAAAATGTCAATTCGCAGCCTCGTTCTTATGATATGACGCCGCTGGATTATAGGCTATTTTAAAGATCGAGTTTACGTAAACAACCCACAAACAACTGACGCTCTGAAAGATGAAGTTCGACGTTGCATTGCTTTGTTGCTAAATGTACTTCAAAATTTTGTGAAAAGTGCCAACGTCTGCCGTTGTGCTACAGGTGGGCATTTGTGCAAATTATATTTCATAATTAACTTCCATATTTCTAATCTATATTGTAAAAAAAAGGGCGTGTTTTAAGCCAATTTACTTCCAAACCTGAAATTTGCCCATCCGTTTGCGAAATGTCTTAGCACGTTCGTTATTAATAAATTAAATTCGAACTTGTTCGATTTCTTCGCTTCTAAGTAGAAAAGATCAGTAAAGCCTGAACTCGTTTATATTATAATATTGCTGTCAACACCGTTTTTAGGTTAATAAAGTCTTAATTCTTCTTAAACCTATTTTTTAAGGCAGCTTTCTTAGAAGAGAAGCCGTTTTTGTAAACAAATTGTAGGAACAATTTGTTTAAGACAAATTTAGCACACAAAAAATCTAACAAAAAAAAAAACGATTTGCTTCTGTATGGTACAATGAGTTCATATATCGAAATAGTTAAATAGTTCTTATTTAGTCAACTTACTCTTATAGCAGCCTCCTGCAGTTCACAACTGTAAGTTTTGTCCACAAAATAATTATAAATCAAATTGGCTGTTTGCGGCTCATGTAGGAGTAAAATCAATTGATCTCTACAATTTTTTCCTTTAATATGCATAGTCATCATATCCAGGAATTCAATTAAAACATGATCCTGCTTCACTGATGCTAAAAATGCTATAATAACAATAATCTCCTTGATATTTACATCCTTTTGTAAATAGAAACGTATTACAGCATAAATAGTGGAACGTATAGTTTTGGCATCTTCAGCAGTTATACTCTCAGGAGTACCATAATATTGCCGAACAACATCCAGAAAAAATTGTATGCCAAACTTTTTACGAAAATATTTACGATCATTTTTAATCATGGCCCCCAGATATTGTACATGGCCTAGAGTGATTTGAAAAGGCATATGAGACCATATGTCGAAATTAAATGCTATGGAGGTGTAAATATCATCCAATAAAGCTAGATTCGATTGTCCCGTTATAGATTTGTGACCTTGAATAGATTCTATAAATAAATGAGTTGACATTAAAGCATTTACGTCAAACATTTTGGCTGGGCATTTTTGCAACATCATGCCAATAATTGACAGGCATTCACTATTGAGTAAATTCTCTTGATTATTGTCGTGTTCGTGAGTTAAATAGCGCAAGAAACACATAAAACTGGCCACTGGAAATTGTATCATTTTCCATTCTGTATAAGAATTCGAAGATAACATTTCCCAATCGGCATATTCATCTGTCACTGGGGTTTTTAAAGGTTCCGTACTCTCTTCGTTAGGTTCTTCAGAAACAGCCGCCAAAGAAAATTCTTTATTATTTTCTTTTATAATGCGATGCAATATGGGCAATATAGCTTGTGTTCCACCCACACTATTGATGGTATCCCTTATTTTCACTATGTGACAATATTGAGCCTGTACAAGACCCATATATTTTCCACTGGGTATTAAATCCAAACAAGTTTTGTGTGTATAGGCGGCTGGAGAGTAGCAGAAAACGAATCTTGTTGTCAATTCCAAGATATCATTGTCTTGGGAAAATATAGAAGTGAAATGTATGCCAGCATCGAAAATAGTTTTTAGATTGGTAGTAGGTTCAGCTAATAACACACCACCTATTTGACCATTGAGACATTTTTGTTCACCAAAGACTGTATCCTGCATACCAAGCGGAAAATTTTTCACATTCGGATCAAAGGAGGTGGACTGAGTTCTCAGAGGTAGAGTAAAATAGTTTGACACCTAAATGAATCGTTATTTTATTTTAAAATCAAATTACAATTTTATTTTAATAAAAACTTACATTTGTTGACAGAGTTCTTTCTAATAAACTTGGCAACATGCCCCTGTATGGTTGGCTGGTGTCTTGCGATGATGATCTTGGTATTACTGAAATATTGCTTCCACTAATCGGCTTTAATTCTTGCAATGCTGAACCCACTGAACAGTAAATAAAAGGCTATAAAATAAACATTTAGGGAATTATTTTCTTTATATTATAGATAATACTTCAGTTATAGACAAATATTTACTTCATTTATTGCCTGAACTTTAAAGGTGGCACTGAGTTTTTGCATAAAATCTATATAAACATTAATTTGGCTATAGGAAAATGGTCGCTTTGGCGGAGTTATGGCAACAGTTACATAATGCCATTGGCCATCCAACAAAGTAGTAGACATCACTGATGATGTAAGGTATTCACGTTTTGTTAAGGCTGCCACCACAATATTGCCGTTGTTTTGTATAAAAATTTCAAAGCCAGTATTGCTGCCGGTGCGCAAACTAGAGAAGATACAATAAAAATTGTTAAAATGGTTGATTAGTCATAGACAACTACTACCCATGTACTTTAGCAACATTCTACGGCAATTGGCACGTTGTTGTTCCTGCTCTGAGTAGTCTGTTCTTGATTTCTCATCTCGTTGTTTTGATTTGGTAGCCAAACGAAGTAAAATATGAAAAATAAAACCATAAGCACCAGACATAGACCAGTTTTTGATGTCGGTAACAACTATACCATCACCAGGTTCACAAAAATTAAAATACTGAGAACACAAATTTGTGCTTGTCAAAGATTGCAAAGAAACACTAACAAGAGTCTGCAATATAAATCAAAACAACAAAACAAAAAAACAAATATTTAAGAAATCTATTTAAAAAAACAAAAAACAAATCATACTCACTTGTAATAATTGTTTGGAATGTGGAAATTGACTTTCTTTTCTTAAAAGACTAAAAATACTTTTTAATTCTATGGGTATGATGCTTAATTTACTAAGTTCCTCAATTAATTTTATATAATTTTGTATACACGGATCAGTTAGTTTATCATAACGATGCAAACATGAACATACAGATTTAATAATGCGACTTTCACAAGCAATGGATTTACTAAAAAAAAAGAGAAAATTTATTTATTTAGAAAATTACTATCAAAACACAATCACTTACGTTCCAAAGTTATCGGTACAAGATTTTAAAATTTTATTACTTAAATGCGTTTGTTCTCTTACATCCATCTCAGGCAACCATTCTATAAGTTTTGTCAAGACTTCGGGTAACACTATTAAACCTATTCGATCATTATAAGCCAATTCTATGGCCGCGTCCAAAATACCAATTGATGGTAGGCCCACTTCTATAAGGCCATTAAAAAGTTTACTTACTTTATCGTAATAGCGAATTTGATCGGTTATTCTTATTGAGTTACGTGTTATCGATGCTAATGCTTGCAGCACATTTATTAAAAGTTGACCATAATTAAGATTCCAATTTTTGATACATTTTGGTATTGAAATAAGAATATCCACCAAATTGGTTTCCTCAATAGCTTCACAAATAAACAAAGAACTTTGGACATCAACTAGAAATACGCTTATATTATTTATAGATGATTCAAGAGCATTAACATCTAATGCCTGATCGTTGAGATCATTGTCATCGCAGATTATATCAAAGTTATCACCAATAGATTGTTGAAAGTTGTCAGTTTTTAAAAGTTCATCCAAAAAATCACAGTAAAGTTTTAAAAGCGTAATTAAATCTATTTGACGCTGCAAAGAAAATGTAAAAAAACAGAAACATTTTTTTTATTTTTAACTCTCTTACAAACGAGACAAAGAGAATGTAGAGAATTGAAGTCCTAGCATTTATTCGTATTCCGAGTTGTGGACACTCGTAGTCCTCAACGTAACTTTAGTTCTTTTTTAATAATATGAAATTCTAAAATGAGAAAATCTAAGAAAATAATTGTTTTTCAAATAAAATTCTCATAACTTCAATTTACATTAAAATATTCATTGTTAAAGTACTATGGAAAAAAGTGTTAAATTCAGTCAGCATGAATAATTTTTCTATTCTGTGTTAAATTTCTTTATTAGAAAGAAATCGATTAGAAATATTATCGATTGTGATCATTATTTTTTAACTTCCAACTTAAGTCGTAAAAAAAATTAGAAACCATCAACCTAATCAATCCACCTAAGGGTAAATTCTGCCATTCATATACAAGCAGATTCTTACTCGAACATGCGCATAACCGGTACTGAAATTTACCGATGCAAGCATGCGAATTTTTACGCGCACGCCAACATTCACTTGAAAAGAAGAGAAAAGTTAAAAATAATAATTTTACAATTTTAACAATTTTAATTTTTAATCGAAAACAAATTGCAGTCAAAAGAAGAGTCTTTAGAAATTTATGGCCGAACATACAGATTTAGCAAAGAGCATACTACCAAGCTTTTCGAAGGAAAAAGCAAGGTCTAACGTACTTTGGAAGCAACTAACGGTTAAACTGAAAGTTTTTTCCCCCATAAAAGAAATATTGCTTTTGATCAATAATTTTGTTGTTTTTTTTTTTTTTCTTTTCTTTTGTTGTTTTTTTTTTTTTTTCTTTCAACAAATTATCGGATCAAAGAACCGGTTTTGAACCGTATGAAGCAAAAGTTCTTTCCCAAGTGGAAGAATGCAAAAAGTATAAGATTACAAAAATAAAATGAGGTCCATTTTTTACTTTCTTAAATTTAAATTTTCTAATTTTAGTTTGTAATTTTCTGATTTTTCTCTACTTTTTGCCAATCAGCCTAATCACGAATAACAATTCCTTAAGGGTTTTTTTCACTTTTCCCAATCCTCTTATTACGTTAAGAAATTCCTAAGAAATTTTTGTTTTACCATCTCTGTTTTATCAACATCGATGTGTGATTTTTGTTTAATTTTCTTAGTGTTGTGAAATATATTTGGGTTTTTTGCGATACTAAAGCATTTATTCAATTCGTATCGTGACGAGAAACAAAATGAGAAAATATTGTATTACCGAAGTTACTTTCGATTCGAAAAAAAAAACAAATTCGATAATGACCTCCAAAATTAGTTCCCTGTTTGCATTTCTCAAAATAAAACGAATAAAAATATTCGGTTATATGATAAGATATGAAACAGTCGAGAAAATTTGGAATGTTTATTTCATTACCGAATATATAGTTGCAGTTTCGATTTACAAAAAGCGGGTGAATACCTACACCACCATGTTTATTTGAAATTCAAATAAACTCTAAAAGAAATAAGACTATTTTTGTTCACATGTGCGTAAATTTTCCGACGGGGCGTAAAAGGATTTAGTTAGGAAGAGAGACAAATAAAAAGGGAGAGACAAATTAGGTAAAAACAAACAAACGAAAAAGGAGAGAGAGATACAGACAAAAAAACGAGAAAGTGACGAATGCAATAACACGAAGAGAAACACGAACAAGACAAACTATATAAACACAGCTGACAATAGAACGCAACTAGCACAAAGAGAACACTAAAGATGGCAAATAGCCGAAACCGATTTATTCACGAGGGTCGACGGAAAACCGTAGAAAAGTATTAAATTCTTAGTTCTGGTATCTTTAAGTGCGCTATATTTATCAAAGTCTGTGGTGGACGTGAAAATTTAACCCAATAATGTATTAAAGTAATTTTATTTACTTTTGGTACTCATTGCTTTTAAAATTATGTAGACAAAATTAAAACGCTAATTAAGTGAAACCAATTTCCCACGAGACTTGAGGTTGTTGTTTTATTGCTAACTGGACTGAATTTTCTAAAGAGGATAAAAAGTAACTGTTGTACATAATGGGCAAATTTGAGGTTAGAAAGTAAATTGTGTGTTGAATGTCCAGAATTGTGCTGTCATCCTTTGACATTTACTAAAGGGGCTCACAACATTCACAAACAGACCTTCGAAAAAGTACTATATCCAAAGAAAGTGACCGTATGGCGCGGTTTGTGGTCAATCGGCATCGTAATTTTTGGAAAATAATTAAGGAAACACCATCACCGTGAATTCTCTGCGGTACCAAACCATGATAACCATTTTTTATGTGGCCACAATTGGCTAATGTTTATATCAGTGACTTTTGGCTTCGTCAAGACGACGCCACAAGCTGCACAGTTATTACATGAGAAATTTCCCGGGCTAGTAACTTCTCGATTGGGCGAAGTCAATTGACCGCCTCGTTCTTATGATTTACGGCCACTGGAATTTTTTTCAAATACCGGATTTACGTAAACAATTTAAAAAGAACTGACGCTCTAAAAGATAAAATTCAGCGCTGCATAGAAAAGATAAACGAGTCTTTCTTGAAAGTCTCTTTCACAATTTTGTGAAAAGAGCGGAAGTGCTTAACATAATATTCCGTTATGAATTCCCATATTTCATATTTACATTGCTATCAATAAAACTGAAGTTATCAAAGAAAAAGTGTGTGTGTTTTAAGCCAATTTACTTCACAACCGTTATTTGCCCAAGTTTAAAGGTGAAATAATAATACCTATTTGAAATCCAACAAATTAATCTGTAAAAAAACATTTTAAAGAACTAAAAGTCTGCAAATCAGTAAAAATAAAATACTCACTTCTTCTGGACTAGATTTTTGCAAAACAATTATCATTAAAGCACAACATCTTAAAGTAACAATACGCAATTTATTTGAAGTTTCCCATTGCGACAAGATTTTGATTAACACAGATACCGTAGCCGGGCATATAGCTCTCATGCCATTACGCTATTAAAAAATAAATAACCAAATAATAAATTAAAGAAATAAAAATGAAAAATAAGCATATTCGAAAATAATACAAACACCAATTTAAGCACATTTTAAAATAATAAAACCAAAATTATAAACTACATACGAAAAAAAAAAAATTAACTCACCGAATTATTACATGACACAACACCGTCACCAGAATTTTTAAGATTTTTATAATTAATTACAGTTAAAGTTTTCTGCAAAATTTCAGTTATAATTTACATAGAAATTATTGAGCAAAAGCAAATATGATATGAGTTTAATGGTACAGCCATTACCAAAATTAAGAAACAAAAAAATGTTATTCACGTTTTACAAATAAAATGATACGATTCGAATTTAGAAGAAAAAAAGTTTAAAAGAAGAAAAAGAAAAAGCACAAAAAAGATTTATTAATAACAAGAGTTTTTAAAAAAATATTAAAGTAAAAAAGAAATTACCTGAGATCCACAGATTATTGCTCCTAAAATGTGTATTAATGATTCACCAATATAAGGAAATCTGGTTATATCATTGTGCTGAAAACAGTCTGTAAGTGCATGACAATGAAAATGCTGGATATACATGACCGTAAGAAAATAAAATGGATGCGCATATTTGAGGTTAGGAAATAAATTGGCTTAAAACACATTCTTTCTATCAATAAAATAAAACTGATTGATACCAATATGAAGTAGAAATATGGAGATTAATAATATAATATGATGTCAGGCAAATGCCTGACACTAGATGTAATGAATTTTCGCTAATTGAACAAGAGCCTCATCCCTAAAGATTATTCTGTTAAAAAATTAGTTGATTTCGTTCAGTTTTTCATAGAACGTCATATGTTCTATGCAAACAATGATCGGTCGATTTTCATTCTTGAACGAGTTGAACTTTATAAGCGCGAGGATCTTTATGCAAAAGTGTCTTTAGTCATGTCATTGCGAACGTCGACGAGATGATGTTCCAGGCTTATTCTCAACACATTGGTGTATAACAACAGCTTTGTTTGCATCACTACAGTCACTGCGAGCATATCGTTGTGGCTAACTATCAGACCCAAAACGGTGAGCCTCAAATTTAGCTATTAAATTAATGTGTGGTCTCAGAAGGAGCCTGATTACTTACTTGGAAAAGCTGTTCCAATTTTACGATTTTAAATTCTTTACACAAGAGTGTAAAGTTCCATGCTTAAAATTTCCTAGCTATTTACTAAGCATTTGTCAAATGATGATGATAGCTCAATTTTGGACATTCTAACCCCAAATGTGCCAAGGCAGTACGCCTTTTTTTGTATTTTTATATAATCGAACTTACCATATATAAACGGTATTATTTCCACATGAACGCTGTGCGGCTTATAGGGCAATTTTTTATAATCGGCAAAATTATTACGTAAAAAACTTCGCCACGTCAGGTAGGGATCATACATTACTTCCAAAAATTGCGAAAAACTGCGAAACAGATGTGAAACCTCATCGGAAGTCCTTTTTTGTTTTATACACTTAAAAGAAGAAATCGAAACCAAAATTAATACAGTAAATATTTCAATTCAACAATAGAATGGCAGGCAAACTAACTATCTTGTAAAATAGTGATTAATAAGCAAATATTTTTATTGAGTTCTTTTATTGCAATATAATTACAGACAACTTGCTATGCTTATAAACCTTTTCTGATTTAACAGATTTAAGAAAAAGCAAGCCGCTGAAATGACTTTAGATAATCTAGTGATAAACAGTAACAATTAATTAATTTTAAAGTTAAACGAAGATTTTTTTATTATTTTTTGCTTTTGATCAAATACATGAAGAAGTGATTATTTACACAAAATAAACTCGAATAAATAATTTTGGTAATAAAATTAAATCTAAAAGCGAATTCTTGCCTGTTGATAGGTATCTAATAGCTAAAGCCAAAAGTTCTAGTACCAATAATTATTATTTATATTATTATTATTTATATACAATACATTTTCAGTTTAATCTTATCGCAATAATTCCTATATCTATCATGCTTTTATAAATAACTCGTTTTACATAATATAAGTAATACGTTTTAAATATAACAAGTTTACTTACCTGATGAAATACATTGGTTAAAATAGCAATTAAATTTGATTTGTACTCATATTTGATAATGGCCAAAATATTATCAAAATGCCGGCAAATAATTATTAAACAATCTACAAGTATCGCAATTTGCCGTATAGTTTCTTCAGAAATTTCACCCTGTTTATAACAATTAAAAACAAATGTTAAATTTGAAAATAAGTTTAGCTGAAGAAGATGTTAATTAACAATTCTGTGCCACTAAAATCACTTATTTGCGGCAAGTGATTAACAGCATTTTTAAATTCGAAACTATTGCATAAAATCAGGGAATAAGAAAGTACTTTTAACAGATTAAAGTATAAAATACACATTTGCATGTATAGAAAAGAGCAATCAATAACGCAGCTTAGTCCTAACTAGGCTATTAATTGTTCATCTTTATGACCACAGAATTGTTATTATTACTTACATTTTGGCACGTATCACTGGCAACTATAATAAATTTACCAATTGCAGGTAAAAGTTCATCGGGTAAACGGCCCAAATGTGGGCCACTGTCTGGCTTAACCTCATACCAATATGGACATTGTTCGGAGGAGAAATCCAAGGATAATTGATTTTTCCAAATGTTTACAAATCTCTCAATAAATTCACGAAAATATGATTCTTCATTCTAAAAACAAACATGATTAAATTTTATCAAATATAAAATAATTAATAATGACTTATTAATCTTTAGCTATTAAGTCTAACTAAAGAATTTTAATGTGTTTAATTGTAAGGGGGATAAGTTAAAATTAAATCCTTTCTTCCTGTCTGAAAGTTAGTTATTCTAATGTGTGGGCAATGTGTAAAGTAAATGATTAAATGTCACGAATTGAGCTGTCATCCTTTGACATTTATTTTAGAAAAAGTTGTGCAATTTTAAGTGTTTAACGTTATACTCTTGAGCAAAGCATTTGAACTGTAAAAATTTACTACCAAAATGATGAATATTTCACTATATTACTTCGTAAAATTCGAGTACTTTTCCTCATAATCACGCTCCATCTGAGACCGCTGTGCGTAATTAAGTAGCTAACTTTAAAGCTCACGGTATTGTCGCTGACAATAGACCAAAAGAATATGCTCGCAGTGATCAAAACACAGCCGCTGTACAACAAAGTGTTGAGAATGATCAGGGAACATCAACTCGTCGACGTTCGCAAATTGGGTATTACGAGAGACACTTTGCTTATAAAGTTCAATTCGTTTAAGAAATGAAGCCGACCCACTATTATTTGCGTTGAACATATGAAAACTGGCTGTTTGAAAGACTGAATAAAACCAACGAAGTTTTCGACAAAAAATCATTCTTTAGCGATGAGGTCATTTTCAATTAGGCGGTTATGTAAACAAATAAAATTGTAGCCTAGATAGAGCTTACAAAATCAGCAAACAGTGAGGCCGCATCATCGGACCGTATTATTTTTTAAATGAGTAAGGAAACCACGTCACCGTGAATTTGCTGCTCTAACAAACTTTGATACCCACTATTGTTCACAACAGTCAGCTTGGTTTCAGCAAGACTCCGCCACAAGTCATACAGCCACTCAAAAAATTCTGTTATTGCATGAGCAATTTTCCTGTTGCGCTCTAGTTATTATCTCTGGGGCCACTTGAAAGACTGGATTACAACTGACGGTCTGAAAGACGAAATTCGACCCTGTATTGATGGTATAAGCAAGAGAGCCTTTGTTGCGAAATGTGCTTCAAAATTTTGCAAAAAAAGCCGACGTCTGCCGTCGTGCTAGAAAAGGTGGGCACTTGCCCGACATCAATAAAACTGAAGTTGTTAAAAAAATGTGTGTTTTTTCCCAAGCTTTATTGAATAAAACATAATGATTGCAGCTAGAAATGCCTTAGTGCCTTAACGATAGTGGTGAAAAATATTATTTATTTAAAAAAACCACTTGAATTGTTTTTGTCTGAACTTTTTATTTTAAATAAGTAACGAAGATTTTTTGAGCTCTTAACGAGCTTATTAATGTGATAATTTATTATCAAACTGCGTGCTTTATTGGCACAACGTTCTGTCCATCCTGTTTAAGCTTCTTTTTCAAAATACAATTTTTAAAATCTGAAAAGTAACCCCTCTACGTCAAGATTCGTGAAAAATATATTTCTAAGCTTTAGATACAGTGATAATTATTACCGCAGTGATATATTTTAAATTTTCTTATCGTTTATAGATAAAATATTCTCAACAGACGGAGAAATTTCCTGTTCTATAACTTCAGTTTAGTTTAACAGGTATAAGCAGACCTTGGAAAAGCAAATCACAAATGCAGATAATATTAATAACAGTTTTAAGTAAATTTAAAACATATTCTTGAAATAAAAAGGACAACCGGAAAGTAAAACGACTGTTATTTTTATATAATTTTGCATAACATCTACGTAAATTTGCATTGTGTTTTTGCTTTGAAGTAGCAGTGGTTAGAGTAGTTACAAGAGAAAAACAACCCCAACTAGCATTTATTCTTGCTAATTTATAATGTGTATATTTGTTTGTGGGTGTGTGTGAATGTCACAAATAGTGGGTGGTTTTTTCACAGTAAATCAATGCTGCTTCTTTTGGCTGGATTACAAACAAACTTGCTAAAACACACTTCACTACATGCAATCAAACGCCAAACAAACAGCTAAGCGCGTATTATTTCCACATTATATAATCTGAGATGGAATTTGTTTTTTTTAGTATATGAAGTTATTTAATGGAAAAGTTGTAGAAAGATTAAACAACATTCCCTTGAAGAGTTGTTTTTCTTGATTGTTGTTGTTGTTTCTGTGCTACTTAAGTAAATGTACAGTAAAAATATATATGTAAATTGAATACCTGTTTAAATATACATACATGCATTAACAATGATGATTAATACCTTGGAATGGTTATTAATATACGCAATTTATCTTAAATCGGTTTCTATAGCCGCCACGCTATAATTTTAGCAATTATCTGAACGCATTCTTACCTTTGTTGTATATTGCACCCAAACATTGTAAATATCTTTTTTATTATCCATTTTGCTTTAAGACACTTAAAAACTATTCTAGTGCATAGAACTTTCTAATTATTTTTGTAATTTTCATTGGCTTTTTGTATATTTTATTTGTTTACAATAAAAATGAAACACTTTCTGTCTGCGAAAAAAAAGTCTACCAATTTTCGCCATACAGCGAAAGGTCTCTCCAGTCAGCTGATTTTGATTGTGACAGCAGATGTTTTGGAGTGTTGCCAGATATCGAAATATTAGATTGGCACAAATTTAAAAGAATATTTTTTTAAATTAATAAAATTGCACAATAAACCGCTTTCCAAGCCACAAAAGTTTATTTTCTTATTTTATATTTTTACTTTTGTTAGGTTTTATGTAAAGTTTGCCAGGCAACTTATTTTTTGAACACAACATTTTATGTACATACAGACCATTTATTATTTTTGTTAGATATTAAATTCGTACTGAACACAAGCCTTTAACAAATTCACCTATTCCTCCAACTTCAATGAAATGTGGCTCTGAAGAATTTCAAACTAGCAATCTTTCTGGCTAAGCCAAGATACAGCGCCTTTATCACTGTAATCTAGCAATTTAACCAACCCCATTGTGACCGCCCACACTCTTGTTGAATTAATTTATTCTCTTGTGTTCTGGGGTTATTCATCATATAGAAATATTAATCAACCGCATGGGCATATAAATCTACCTAAAGTTACAGTGAAGTTTGATATATTATTACTGTTATAGACCCCTTTTAACTACTCGTCCATCATAGCTACTCAACAATAATTACATTTAACTTTACACGAGATTGAGACTTAGGGACCACTTTTCTGTTTGCTAACTATACAGATACTTTAACCAATTAAACTACTACACTAATGAAAATTTGTTAGTAGTTAGTTGCACTTCTCAAATAGTGTATACCACACACACACACACACATATACACTTGTTTGTGGTAGGAAGTAACTTAATTTCTTCAATATAACAGTGAAATCCTTTATGGTAAAGAGATATAAAAAGTTATTGTTAAATATCAATGCTACATATCCTAAAGCAAGTTTAAGACTATCTCCAGAATTTAAAATTTAATTAGAATACTAATTAAATTTTAATTAATCAATAAATTTTATTTTTAAGCCTGGGTTTACTTCATGCCCAAGCAAAAAGAAAGCTAAAAGTAAAGATCACTATATCTCCCAACTCAATGGCACTGGAAATTTGTTTGCGCAGTTCATTACGTTAAGTACCTTATAATCATAGACATTTATATTATTGTAATATTAGTTCAACATAATGGGTATTATATACAAAGTCGCGAGACGGATGGATATTTTATATTTATTTATATAATTTTTTTCATATCCCCTTCGATTTTGTATATAAAAAAAATTAATTTTAATGTGGCAATGCTAAAAAAAACCATAAAAACCAGATTTGAAAATTAAAAAAAAATTTCGTTTTCTGAAGAGCCAATTTTCGGAATTGCTAACCCTTTCGATTGGAATTTAGTTTTCCGACAGTCTTGAATATTTCATATTACGCTGCTTTATTGGAGTTCCGAGAAAATGAGTTTAATTACGGAAATCTAAATACATACATACGTATACAGTGATGGACATTAGCTTAGCACAATTCATGTATCTTGCATTCAAAGATATACGAATTAAGTAAAAGTCTTAAGTCATAAGTCAGTATGCGCCGTTATTCTTTTTTATTCTATTTTGTTTATTATTTAAAATTTTGATTTATTTAACACATTTTTCAAACCTCGTTGTTTTCATAATTTTTCTTGCTTAAAACCTTAAATCGCTCAATTTTTTTTAACTACTTTATTTTATTATTGAATCTGTCTGTACGACATTTACAATAAGTATTAAAATCTTAACCTAATTATATTTATGTTAGCACTTCCACTGGAGCATTCAACGTTTAGTTCGAGAGAAAAAAAAATATCCTGCCAAGTCAAAAGTTTGCACCCTTTTGAGGCACCAATGGCCCTTAAATGGATTTGCAACGTGCACGACTTTTTAATCTCTTCTCGCATGGTAGGAATATTCAGGTATTTGCCAAGGAGCCCACGTAATCATTCTTAAGATCTTTGACTGTCTTCTTTATAGCTTTTCAACATTTGATGCGGATGCAGAACCCCATAACTGGATACCATAACATCATATTGGTTTTAAAGCTGCTTTATATAGAAGCACTTTGAGGTCTAAATTTAATAAAGAGTGTGACCCAATTAGCCAATAGAACTGGATGGTTTTAATATTCAGCTGTGTAATTTTGGTGGCAAAATGGTGGACCTACGTAAGAGGCCGATCGAGGTGTATTCCCAAGTACCTACCTGGGCTCTGCTTTGGAATTGTTACTCCATTTATTGAGATGGGTGGACAATTTTTCTATCGTAACGTACAGGTTATGTGGCTTTTCGAGGCATTGACCTTTATTTTCCACTTGTGCAGCCATTTCTCCAAATCAGCAATGTGGATTTGAAGTTGTTGAGTTGCTACTCCCGGGCGTTTGTGGATACTTAAAAATGCTGTGTCATCAGCAAATGTGGATGTGTGTGTGAGTGGACTTGTGGGCAAATCCTCGGTATTCTTCTGATCGATGAATATGTACTTTTTACCACAACAGATCTATTTGCCAAATAGCTTGTGAGCAGCTTGTGAACGTTTTCGAGAAGCAGTGTTGTAATTTTATACACAAGTTCTTTGTGCCAGACTTTGTCGAACGCTTGCAAGATGTCAATAAAGCTGAAAGTCCATACCACGCGTTCTATGCGTACACGCTTTATACGCGTCTGTCAAAAAAGAAGAATCAGTGTAATTGTATGTGACAAGTTATACAGCACAACGCATAGAATGCTTATGACGCATAGAACGCATGAAAAGCGTCTTCATTTCTCTTGAAGTTTTCCATAGGTCCTCATTACACAAAATATCATATGCACAAATTTAATAAATTCTGTAAATTCTTAAAAAATTTCAATTTCAGTTTTCATTTTTGCAAACATTTTTATTATTAGATAAAATTATTTACACCACAGCTGATTATAACAAAAAACTTGGCGCATAAAAAGCGTTGCATGTAACTTGAAGTTTGAAAAGCGTAGAACGCGTAAAAAGCATCAAACGCATACAAAGCGTGTGCGCGTAGAACGCGTGGTATGGAATTTCAGCTTAAAAAAGTGCAGAGCAGTACTGCTTACTTTCAAAAGCCCCACGAACTAAATTCGTAATTCTATGCACTTGTTCGATGGTGCTGTGTTTTTTCCTAAACCCAAATTGGTGATTGGGGATTAACTTTGTGAATCAATATTGGTAAAATGACAAATTTTATTAAAAAAGGTTAAACAAAAAAATAAATATGGCTAGAAGTAAATAGTGGAGAGAGGAAACACTCTTTGTGAAATTACTTCTACATTAAACTGTTGCAGAAAGATGGTGTACAAATGCACTGAGTCATATTCAAACCAATGTGATACACAAAAATGTTACACAAGGTGCTAGGGCTAGATAAAGCGCTCCTAAAGAGGACTCCCTTCAGTTGCGAACCCCTTTAAAACCTAAACTGAATTTCAAAAGGAAGTTAAAAAAATGATTATCGAGATCTCCTCACGAACAATTAGAAAACAGCTTCATGAGAAAATGCGTGGATGTGTTTTACAACACAAGAACCATGTATCGAAGAAAAATTCGAAGTCCTGAATATCATATGCGCGTAGACTTGATGTAAAATGGAATGTATGGTGTCCTCCAAACATGCAGTAAAACCGCAGGTACACCTCGTAAATCATGGTGGTGGAAACGTGATGATTTGGGCTCCATTTTCTGGGCACAGTTTGTCTCTATAATCAAAATTGCTAGGCCAGTGGACCTGTATGTAAAAATTCGTTTACATTTTGTTTTATTTGTGATGGAAAAGAAAATGCTTTGGCAACCAAATCAATTAATATATGCTCCGACAACAAAATCGTCCTTCTGAGACTGCTATTAAGAATTTGGTCGTTAAATTAAAGTCGACAGGCTTGATACAAATTGTGCGAACACCAACGCGTGTTTGACCGGGCCGTTCAAGTGAAAACATTGCAGCCGTGAGCCACAGTGTTGAAGGAGATCAAATTTTGTCAATTCCTCGACGTTCTCAATAATTGGGGTTATTTAAAACACCGCATGGCGAATTTTGCGTAAGGATTTGACTTTAAAGCCTCACAAGGTTCAACTAATGAAGGAATTAAAGCCGATCGATAATTCAAAGTATCACTGCATTGTGCGCTATGTGGTGTAGTTTTAGAAAAAAAATCTTCTTGTCGAAAACCCCTTTCCAAGAATATTTTTGTAAATTTTCTAATATTGGTTTTAATTTTGTGTTTTCTCTCTACTTTGTGCCAATATGTATATGGGCCAGTTCACATTGGATTAATATTTGTTTTGCACAACTTTAGTTCTTTCCAAAACACACTATACTAATTATTTTAGCACAAAATTCTATACGTATACACATCTTTGTGTGTATTAGTGTTTTTTATTCATTTCATGTTTGTTTTTCGTTCGGTATACACCACAGTATACGCATTACAAAATAAATATGGCTGTAAGTGATGATGAAAAGTTTGTTTCTAATTTTATTTTCTGTAAAATTATTTTTATTCTTATTCGACCTTTTTTATTTTAATTAAATAAAAAAATTTTTTTCAATTTGTTAATAATTTTTGTTATTAAAAATTAATTTTTCCTGAAGAAGCTTTCCATAGGAAAGCAAAATATTGAAAAAATATATCGTTAAAATTTAATTAAAAATACCGTTTAAAAGATTAACACATATTTAATTTTCTGTAAAATATAAAAATATTATAACAAAAACTTGAATTCAATTGTGATTTGTTCAGGTTACAGGTAAAAATGATAAAAACAAATAGCATAAACGACGCCACTTGTTGTCTATACAGATTTATCAACTTTAATGTTAGTTGCCGCGACCAACCACCTTCTACTTTTGCATTCATACTTAAATCATAGAAAATTAATTAATTAATTAATTATCTATGCTTAAATGACAAGGCAATAGCCAACTGAAGACTAAAAATCGCTCTGCAAAAAAAAACACACAAGACCTGTGTTTTCATAAATGCATGTGTATTAGTTTTGTTTTCGTTGTGCGGCTTTGAAGCTGCTAGAAAAATTGTTTCAACCAAAAACTACCCCCCTCACCGAAAATGCCAACAAACTGCCAGCACAACTAATCCAATGTGAACTGGCTCTATGATTTGTATTGACATTTTTTACAGTGTTCTAAAATATACATTCACACATACGTATGTACTTATATGTTTGGGTTTTTTACAACACCGTAGCATTAATTTGATTCGTATTGTGGCGGGTAACTAAATAAGAAAATTTTGTTGTTACTAAAGTTGTTTTCGATTCGAAGACAATTTCGATGACCCAGATTTACATCAGTATCGTAGTCGCATCGCAGTACCGAAATTTCATACCACTATTATTTCTGATTTATTTATTTACTGACTCAATCTCAGGAATGGCACTGTGGGTACAATTATACTTTGTAAAGAAAAAATAAAATTTTTGTAAATTATATTTAAACAATTATAGTAACTCAATCTATCTAAATCAATGTAAAATATAATAAAACTTCATACTAAGTATATATGACAGAATTTGAGCCTGGAAAGTGCGATCTGTTAATATAGTTGGGAGTTTGCTTCGATATTCTGCAGATAGCTTTATTGTATCTTAAACAATTGTATGTTAAACAATTAATGTTGGATCTAGTATCAGCAACAAGGCTAGTTCTCATTAGGGCAGGGGGCTTAATCCAGCCCTAAATTCATTCGCTCTTGTATAATTTTTAATACAAGAAATATAGGCTGCACAAAAAATAAATTTTTTTCCAGTTCTACGACTTTTTGAGTTAAAAGTTTATTTTAGTGACTAAAAACGAAACCATAAAAATACATTTGTAGCTTTGATCTTTGACTGATTTTCTTTTATTATAAAAAGTCATTTTATCTTTGATTATTGTTCTTTATTTACTCCTTTTTTTTAATGTTATTTCAAAAACAAATTGCGAATTTCGTAAATTTTATTTGTAGTATATAACAATTAATAGGAACTGAAGTGATATTAAGAAAATTGAAATTAAGCTGCTATTTAAATACTTGTTCAATTGCCAAACTGATTAATTCTAGTTTCTCTTGAATGTATTTCTTTAACACAAATTTCTCTATAGCATTAATGAAAATTAATTCTTAATTTATTCAATAAAAATTATAAAATCCCATGTCGTCCAAATAATGCAATAGATAATACAAGATGACTTTATTGGATATTCAAAGTTTTCGTATTAAATATCGGGTGAGCAAATTTTAGGCTAGGAAGTAAATTTTCTATCGAATGATTAAATGTCAAGAACTAAGCTTTTATCCTTCAGCGTTTGGTTAATTAAAAGTTGAGAAATTTTTAACATGGAACGTCACTCTCTGGAGAAAAGAATTTAAAGTGTGAAAATTTTTTATCTAAATGATGAAAATTACAGTGTTTCACTTCAAAAAATTTGAGTAGCTTTTCCTAGCTAAATTCGAGTTTATTGTTGCTGATAATAAACCAAAACAATACGCTCGTATTGGCAGTAATGATGCAAACATAGCTTTTGTACAGCAAAGTGTTGAGAATAAACCTGAAAAATATACTCGCCGAATTTCGCAATAATTGACCAACACTAGATTCACTTTGTGCTACATTCTGCATAAAGATCATTATCTTAACGCTTATAGAGTTCACATCATTCAAGAATTGAATGGAATTGACTGTATACAAAAAAAAGTCTTCAAAAACCAATACATCCAAGAAAGCGACACAAGTTATACGACCAATCGAAAAGTTCAGTTATTGCATAAGAAATTACCGGGTCACGTAATTTCTCGATTTGGTGATGCCAATTGGCAGCCTCTTTCTTGTAATTTAACACCGCCATTTGAAAAACTGAAAGACAGCTGAACGAAAACAACGCATTTTTCAACCAAATTATCGCTTTCGCGACGAGATATATTTTTTCATTTGGGCGTTATATAAACAAGCAAAAATGTCTTGTATGGGGCTAATAAATCAACAAAAGGTCTTCGAAAAAAATAATTTGCTTAATTTTAATGGGGAAGCAAGTTTTCTTTCGAAATATCAAAAATAATACAATGTATAAAGCAATATCCTACGGAAAATTCTTTACTATGGAAGAATTCCTTTTCGTTAGAATCTAGTAAAGCTTTTCACATTTTCGAGCTTGAAATTAATTCTTCTGCATAATCAATTATTTAAACTTTATCACTTTTAAAATTAATCATATTGAGTTTGGCAATTTAAGATTATTTAATTAGCTGTGAAATTTAGTAAAGAATAAGATTTATAAATTTTATAATATAAATTTTTAAAAGAAAAACAATTTTACATAGATTTATAAGGATTTTCCATTTGAAAAATTTCCATTGTACTGAATTTTACATCCATGGCATAAACACTTGTTTGTTTTTACAACACCGGTGGTGAATTATGAATCGCATAACGGAACTTTTGTTTACTTCAAGCATATTGTTATTTTTCTTTAGACAATGATGCCAACCACGTTGTTCAAATTTGTATTCAATTTTTAAGGCAAAATAATCTTTTTATATACATACACTCCATTTGATTATAATTTAAATGTTTTATTATTAATATGAACACCTGATTAAATGATTATCGTTATAAATTTTTTATAATTATTTTATGTAAAATAATTTATGATGAGAAAAAAAGAACTATATTTTATTTTAAATATAAATTGAATTTATTAATTTGGTATTTTTTTTTTAATTCGTTTTCGAGTTGCTTAGTTTTTATATTTTAAATTACAATTATTTAAAGCTGTGAGTTTTGCAATACGCATTTAATTTGGTTTGAATATTTTTGTTATTATAAATATGTACTATTTTTATATTATTTTATAATTATTATTAATTTATTTTATTTTATAAATAAGTTTTTAAGCTCATGATGTTTATAGAAAAATTAAAAAAAAAAATTATTTTTATTATTAATATATCGCCACATCTTTGGGTGGCATTTTTAGGAAATGAAAAATTAAGTTATTTATAAAATTGCTTATAGAAAGGAAAAATTTATAAAAAAAAATGTTATAAATCAGATTTTTTTTAAACTAGGTGAATTAAAAAATGTTTATACATTTTTTCTTTTGCCAAAGATGCCACCCAATGGTGCAGCAAAATATTATAAATAAAATAAATATTTTTTTATAATAAAAAAATTATTATTTTTTTTTTAATTTTATATAAAGATCTTGGGGCTTAGAAAATTATTTATAATATTAAAAAGATCAATTAACTATAATTATTATTAATATTAATTTATGTTGTGGCCTAGATTTTATTTTTTTTATTATTTTTAAATAATAATAATGCTAATGTCAGTTGCATTTATATATAAATTAATTGTTTATTATTATAATAATTTTTTTTATTATTTTTTCTTTGAAATAATTAATGCTATTTATTATCAGAAAGAGCTTGACAATTAATAAAAAAATATTTTATTATTAATTAAGTGTATGTATAAATATGCTTTATTTTTTTTTATTGGGTTCTTTGTTTATAATTTTTTAATTTTTTAATTTGTACCAATTGAAGTAAATATTATATTTTGAATTTTTTTGTTTTTGTTTTGTTTTTTTTAAATATTTAGTATTATTTTAGAATGCAAATTGCTATTATATTTAAATAGCTAGTGTTTTGTTGTATTTTATTGCAATTTGAAAATATAATATAATTTAATCTTTTAAAGATCATAAGAAACAAAAGCGAGCAAAATATTTAATTAGAAGTTTAAGTAATTTTGTAGAAACCGAGAAGAATCTCGATTTCACTACAAAAGAATTCGACTAATCACACAGTTTTAAGACTAAATAAGGCGATGATAAAAGCTAATTTGCCTGTAAATTGCTAAGATTAAAAGTATAATTTATTTTTAATAGACTTTTTCAAACGAGATAAATTATGGTTAACTTTGATTTGTTTATACTTTGATTCATAAAGAGTATACTTCAGTCGACTGAAGAAGCAAAGCTCGTATTATCTTGCATATAGATATTATGCAAGATATTATACAAGAGGATATTGCTTAACCCTGCTGTTAGGTTAAGAAAAACTTACGAGTCTTAGGTACAGGATCATTTTGGTCCTTATTTGTTTTTTTTTTATTAAGTGCACAAATGGAGTTATTTTTCATATCTTTTTCTAACCAGTTTTCAATTTTGTTTTCAAATAACTTCTAATTAATTTAATCCTCTGTGATAGCTGTGGCAATTTAAATTACACCAAAAAATTATAATAAAGTTATTTGTCCCGTTAATTTACAAAGATCTGCTGTCGCGTTCCCGTCAGCCATATCAATATCAAGGTATGCGGGTAACAAACAGCCACATCAGTATTTTTTAATTATTTTCTTAGTGTTTCCTAAACTAAACAAAACATCAATATAATTTTTATTATATCCCATTTCTTATTTTTGGTATTATGATGCATTTAAACTCGTCTCAAGGCTCTCACTATTGTAAGAGAACATCAAGCGTAATAAACAGATACCACAGTGATTGGAGGAAGAGAGCGAGAATTAGTTTAGCGATGCGAAGGATGATTGCAATGATCTCAATTTTCGGTTAGAAACTGAAATTTCTAACGATGAAGAGGATCTAGAGCAAATTACGCCCGTTTCTGTAAGATAATTTTCTTCCGAAACATCATAACTTATCGATAATATATCGATTGGTACGGCAAAAAAGGGGAGTTTAAATGCTCCATTATAACAAGGCATTTATATGGGAAATAAAATAATGTCTAATAGCCTGTTTCCACGACAATTTGAATCTCGTGTTTCGCTCTCTGAAGCAAGTTTATGAGTCATGCTGTTTACACGACTCATTTATCTGCTTCGATGTGACAGTTGTTTTTAAACAGAAAAACACAAGTTGAAAAACAACAACAACAACAACAGTTGAAAAACAACAGAAGATATCCTTCTTGCCGCGATAGCATTAAGTATAATTTTTTTCCTATCCATTTTTTTTTAATTTTATAAAATTAAAATAAATTAACACACCCACAAAACGATTATATTTTTTAAGTTTTCACTTTTAACTTTGTTTTGTTTGTAATTTTTCTTAGTTTACAAAAATGTTTAATTTTGACAACTAGTGCAGATAAACTTACGATAAAAATTCTAGAAGAGAGGATTTTTTCTTGATTCGCAGCTAGATTTAATATGAATGTACCAGCTTCGTTCTCAAAATTTTGTATGGCGAAGCAGGTTGATTCGCTTATGATTGGGGTGTGAAGCCAGAATAGAGAGCGAAGCAGGTGCCGTGGAAACAAGCTATAAGAGCATCAAGGAACTGTATACCATAACATTGTTGTTTACCTGATCGTCTGCATAATTCTGCTTTTGAAGGCTACTTGCAGCTTTGGTTCAAACTTTTTGACATTTACATGCTGGAATTATTCACCCACTAAAACTTAGAAGCTATCGAGCACAGTTCAAAAGTTTATACAAAGGTGGAAGCGTACTTTAGTTTAATTTTAAAATGCAATGACGCAGATGTTCGAACATTATTCGCCACGGATGGTTGTGGCCATGATTTGATGTTTCTATTAAAAGAGGGAGGGGATTGCCTGAAAGAGAATCCACTTGCTTCAATATCCAATTTCTTAAACAGCCAATCTGAGTATACTCCTGGACCATACGTCTGCATCGCTAAATTGTTGTTGCCTTTAAAAAACCGCTGCAAATTTTGTTATTTACATATTTACATTTACAGTTTTGCCTATGTCGGCTTCTCATCTATGTCAAGAAATAGATTCTGATACAAAAGAAAAACCTGTTATAATAGCATCTTACAATCATACTTAAAGTTGGTTCATGCAGCCGTCCTCTATGGCAGTTTTCCAAAGATTACTAGATATATTTGCTTTGTTTTGGACCAATCTCTTAAGGGAATTGATGCTAGACTACATGAACTTCCGTATTTATAATGAAAGTTTGCCACGAGAACTAAGAATGACCCGATCTGGGATTCTTGGAAAAGATCTACGCCGTACAATTAAGTGGAAGAAAATTTTACTCAATTTGTCTTTCAGAAATAAAAAGGGTAATTAGATATTGTTGCTGTGATTGCCTGAAGCCAATTTGCCCCCAGTGCCTTGAACGACTTTGCGAGAACCGCCGAAGTAAGTTGTTTATGGAACATAGTTTGGGAAATATAAGCCTTATAAATCTTATCTGTAGAATTGTGAAACCTAAGTGACGCAAATTTACATTTGTTTTTGTTATTTTTTTCTTCTATTTTAGGAAAAATAATAATTGAAAATTAAGTTTATTTTGAAAAAATGAAGATTATCTGCATCGTTTATTTGGTCGACTTAGTTTTCGAGGAAAAATGTTGATATGATTCAAGTGCTCTTCGCTTTTATGTTACCGCAGCCCAAAGCCAGAGATAAAGTAACCATAAGTTCGCACCACCTATATAATTTGTGAAATCCCTGGGAAGCTAACCTTCTAATGTTTTAAAGCTGTCACGAAAATGTAACTATTGGTGAACAGTTAGTGGTTTTAAGCAATATATGCCACCAAGACCTTCTATAGCTAGCAGTTGATTCAAACTTAAGATATGTAACTATGCCTATGCAAAATCTAACTATGCCTTGGAAAACTAAAAAATTCACAGCTTGGAAAATAGGGGGAGCGGATCGTATTGGATCTTCCTGAAGATTTTAAAGGTTAAAATATAATAATAATTAGGTAAAAACGCTTTTGGAAAGAAAGTACGTTGCCACAGTTCGAAAATATATATTCCTACTAAATAGCTGTAGAACTTCTAAATTGCTTTAATTAACAGTCATATAAATAAAGATACGACTTTGATGAGCACCACAATTCACAAAACAGCAGCAGCAATCGAAAGAAAAATACAGAAATAGTTTCCTATTATATAATTCTACAAAAGGTTTGTATAGCTTTATCATTAGGATTGTTTTTTTTTGCTCATAGGAGGTGTTAATACCACCCACCAAATTATAAGCTGTTTATTAGTAGCTATATTTTAATATGATGATAGCCATATTCCCATTGAACATGTTTATATTCTTTTCTTATATTGATGTTTCGTGGGCGCCAATAGATAATAATCGTAAGAGAGTAGAATTTTTACGGTAGCTAACTCTGCCTTTAGCTCAAGACTGTATAACCCAAAGATCTAAGTTGCCTACAAATAAACATTATCTTCTGATTGTACAGAATACCAAATGCATCGTATGAAGCAAATTTTTTGCAACTTGCAAAGGAAGACAATTTTCTCATCTCATCATCTCATTTGATTTTTTTACTTATTTTGTAAATTTTGTTCATATTATTAAATGAATAAACAATAACCCGCCAAAATATTTTTTTATTTTTGATTAAAAATTTTACAAAATTAATAAAATATAAAGAGACCACATTACCTAACGATGGTGACACATTGAACCGTTCCGTAGTCAAAGCGAAAAGAAAATTGACGAAAATGATTTAAACCTAACAGCAGAGTTAAATGCCGAATAAAAACGACAAATCAAAAGATTTTTGATTTTTATTTAATAAAGAGTTTTTAGTATGGTAACACTGCGCTCTATTTAGTTTGAAAATACTTTACCACTATTTTTGCAAAGTCTAGTTCGTAATAACAAAAATATTAAAATAACTATTTAATAATGTATTTGAGCCGATGATCTTTGAAGAAAGCTTTTGTTTCACGAAGATTTGGGTGACTTTGTTAACGCGCAGTTGCGCAGTTAAATCAATTTCAGATATAAGGCCTATTACACAAAATTCGATTTTTAATTAATAGAAATTAGGCGTTTATTAAACTCGTATACTCGGGTAATATATTAAAAGCATTTCCCACAGCAGCTGACTACAATCTATCAAAATTATTATTGTTAAGGCCGGGGCACATAGAATCCTTCATGCGTTATACTTTGACATATTCAACTGATGTCAAAGTAACGACGGATGAGGTTGTCATAATGAGTACTTTGTTGACGCATAAGAAATCAGCTGTTTTTTGTTTGTTTTATTTTATATTTTTATTAAAGTGCACATTTCTAATGGATTCAGACGACATCTTAGACTTTCTATTAATGGCAATTTTAATTTATAAAGCTCAGGAATGCCTTGATATAATTAACACAGGTGGAAGATTTTGGGTCAGGCCACTTTATCAAGACCGAGATATTAATGGATTTTTTGCGGTGAATTTTGAGAAAATGTTTGAAAGTGATCCAGAACAATTTGAAAAAATTTGTGAGAATGGATAAAGGTGTGTTCGATTAGCTCTTTAATTTAATCTTACTAAGAACTCCAACAGACCTTCAATTCCTGCAAAGTGTAGACTTTTTCTTACGCTGGTGTAAGCAATATTTTTATATGTACGTATTTTTATTCTTTTTAATTAACAAGTTTTTGCATGTTTAAAGTTATTTGGCTCATGCAGGCAATAATCAATTATTTTCATCAGTGTTAAAAATATTTTACTACAACAGAGCGAAAAACAAGAAGAAGAAGCAAATTAAAGATGTCAAAGTACTCAACGCACGTCAAAAGTTGGCCAAGTTTCGTACTTCCCATTAACGGAGACGTACTGATTATGAAAACACTGATAAGAAAACGTGTATTTCAATTTACTTGTCAGTTGAAAAATAAAACGTATGACGGATTCTATGTGCCCTGGCCTTTACTGTTGTCATTTCTTTCCGTCTTTGCTGGCTGTTTGTTCGCTACGAACAGCGATCGCTTTCGTATTCTAAACTATACTGGTGACTCAACTAAACTGTTACTGGCGGGACAAATCCAAACAATTATTATTATTAGTTGATTTAATCTAAAAGAAATACATATGTATGTATATTCTAAAATTAAATTAGGTTAAGAGAGCACTGGGTAATTTGGCCATGAGCTATATCAAAATTAAAATATTCAGGTTCATATGGAAATAATTATTTTGGCGACAGTACAGCTACATGAATACCATTGTAGATTTATTTCTATTCTATTGGCTACAAAAAATGAGTAAGTGATGTCAGTGTATCAAGGTCTGTCAAATAAATGAGTGTTTTGAAAATCAAGAAAAGAAAGCACAAAATGTTAAATAAACGTTTTAAGGCTGAATCGGCAAATTTTCGATAAAATTACACAGCTGAAATGAGAATTTTGTTTTTGTTAAAACGACAAGTTTTTTCCTTGAGTTTGGGGAATTGTTGCAAGCATGAACCTTTTACATTTGGTTTTTTCCTTTAAAAACTTAAATTTAATAACTTTTAAATTTAGTTTTATAATATTTCTTTTATTTTTATTCGACCTTTTTTAATTTAATTAAATATGAACTAATCTTTTAACGGTCTTTTAAATAATTTAACGATTTTATTCTTTTCTCTCGATATTTCGCTTTCCTGTGGAAAGCTTCTTCAGGAAATTATTAAAAAATTAACACATTATTAAAAAATAATTTCCTGAAGAAGCTTTCCACAGGAAAGCGAAATATCGAGAGAAAAGAATAAAATCGTTAAATTATTTAAAAGACCGTTAAAAGATTAGTTCATATTTAGTTTTACAATATTTTTCCTGTATAAGCCCTGTACACGGTTTTATGGAATTTCAGGTTTCAATTTTTCCTAGACGGAAAAATAATTGTGTAAATTTGTGTAGAAATGTATTGTTTTAAATGATATAAAAACATAAATATTTTTACTTAATTTATAAATTAAAATATATTAACATTTAAATTATGTTAACAGTAATTTGTGCAAAAAGTAAATTCCTTTCGTTTGCTTATAAATCAATTTAAAAATTAGCTTTTCGAATGAGCAGACTTTGCTTTTTGCTAACTCTTCATAAAGCAGTTAAGAGTTTTAAAAGACGCTGAAAAATTTTTAACAGTGGCACCACTAAAACACAAAAAGCAGCTGTTTACAGTTTTCATTTCAATTGTGGAATTGTTTTATTCAGCTCTGCAAGTATTTAAGTTTTATTTTTATTATATTTTTATTTGTAGATATGGATTTCTAATATTTATAATGAAACAGAAAATAAAGATATCAATTGTTTATAATGCTGTTGCCGCTTTCAATATTTAAGTAGCTGGGTGGATACATGTCAGCAAAATCAGCTGGCGAAATTTGTAGAATGTTTTTAATGCATAATTTAATGCAATTGATTTATAATTAGTTTCTGTTTTACGATAAAACTTGCAATTTTCACCTTCGCATAAGACATGGCATTAAAACATTAAACTAAAATTTTTATAATTTTAATATTTAACTTTATGCAAAAATTGTATGTAAGTAAGTATGTCTGTCTGATATACCGAAAATAGCAGCTGCATAATTTGAAATTATTAATATTTTAAGAAATAGTAGTCTTTAAAAATTCATGCTAAGTCTATTTAGGCGTTTTTATTTTTTTATTTTGTTTATTTAAATTGAAGGTATTTAAGTTGCAATATTTATTAATTTTAGTTTTTGCAAATTGTTTTAAAAATGATTTTCATTATAAAAAAGAATTTTGAATGAATGAATTGTTTTTATTTTTAAATTATACTAATTGAATGATATTCTTTTTGTTGTTTATTTGCATTGCATTTTGTTAAAAATTCTTTAATTTCAGTTTTATTTTTTGGTTTTATAATTTTATTGCATTTATTGCACTAATTATCTAAAGTAGAGTATTTAATTTTTTTATTAAATAAAAATTTCTTTTTAATCCATTTGTGGATTTTGTTCCAAAAACGTGTTTTAGTTGCTAAATTATGTTTACTCCAGTTCTTTGAGGGAATTCTATTTTATACCGCCGCCACAGGACCAGGTGGAGTTGAAATACTCGTGGTCATTGTTTTACTCAGATTTCTGAAAAAAGAACACAAAATGTTAAATAAATGGAGCAATTATTTATTAAAAAAAAACTTTTAGAAAGAAATTAATTTTTAAGAGAGAAAGTATAAAAATAAATATGTGTAGCGTGAGAGAAAGAGTGTTAGTTTTTAGCTCACTATTGCCAGATTTGACGATTTCTTTTAGCCGTTTACTCGGCTTGTAATTTGAATTTCACAATTTCATTTTTTAATATAATATAGTTCGAATGTGATTAAAGACTGACTTCCCTCCGGGGGCACATTATAAGTTATGGATCACACAACCATTTAGACTTGTGTCTTGCGGGGTAAAAGGGAGCCCTGTTCCCTAAGGATAGTAGGAGCCAATTGGAAAATCCACTATATTTCCACGGGAATCAGTAAAGCCCTAGAGTTAGGCATTTAGCTGTTCTCTGACTGATTATTGAGGTAGTCCCTTTGGGAGTATCGTGGTGGCTGTGTGTTTCGAGGCTCTCGTTTGAGTTTGTGGGTCGGATCATTCACAATGAACACAATGAATGGTTCAGGTCCAGTGAGTATGAATGCCGTCGTGTTCTTAATTATATTAAGCTTCATGCATTCTGGACCAGGAGACGGATAGCCTCCAACTCTTTAGCAAAGAGTGAAGGCTGCGGCCTACTCCGGACTTTTGAATTTACAACTAGGAGTGACCAGGGGATATACGTATTTGAAGGCCTAGGGCCAGGTGCAGATGTAAATCTTATCATGTCATACCACACTGCATATGAAACAATCAACTTCTTGCAAACCAAAATCCCGATGGTAAAATTTCACGACAATCAGCAGCTGAGTGGCCAGCCAGATCGTGTGATTTAATACCACTGGATTATTTGTTAGAAGCCTATGTTAAGGACAGAGCCTATACGATGCCAATCGAATCAATTTCAGCCTTAAAACTCAAAATCCATGATGTGATTAAAGAAATAGAAACGCAATTTTGTTAAAAAAATGTTTAAAAATTTGAATGAATAAATGAAAGAAGAATCGACATTTGTTACACGTTTTTAAGATAAAAAAATGACCCGGAAACGAATTGGAGCAGACTATTACTGCATTTGGTCCATCTTTGCAATTTGTTTACCCAAATTCCTTTGATTCCCTTATTTGATATAAACTCAAATTTCTTTTGTATTAAAATTTACGTCAGCTCATATCTAACAATTTAAGCTGAAAGTCCATACCACGCGTTCTACGCGTACACTGTCAAAAAAGTAGAATCAGTGTAATTGTATGTGACAAGTTAAACAGCACATCGCATAGAATGCTTATGACGCATAGAACGCATGAAGTAGGTTTACTTTCTACTTTTCTACGCGTCGCAAGCGCCATGAAAAAATGTCAGCTGTTTTTGATATTATATCATTTCTGTTATTTTGATTTTTCAAACGTTGCTGCAAAAAAACCACTCACTTCCCTTTCCAAAAATCAGGGACGCAAGCAAAAGCGCCTTCTTTTCTCTTGAACTTTTCCATAGGTCCTCATTACACAAAATATTATATGCACAAATTCTATAAATTCTTGAACAATTTCAATTTCCGTTTTCATTTTTGCAAAAATTTTTATTATTAGATAAAATTATTTACACCACAGCTGATCATAACAAAAAACTTGGCGCATAAAAAGCCTTGAATGTAACTTGATGTTGAAAAGCGTAGAACGCGTAAAAAGTACCAAACGCATACAAAGCCTGTGCGCGTAGAACGCGTAGTATGGACTTTCAGCTTAAAGTATAATGTAGTGGCGCCGTTTTTTTTTTGACAATTTAAAAGGAAATTGGATTTTGACGATTTTTGCATATAATTTCATCTGGCAACAATGATTAACTTACGTTCAAGTGTTTAAATAAAAATTAATTAAATCAAGTATTTTATTTAGAACTTAAAAATAAATATTAAACTTTGTTGGCCAATCTAAAGCCAAGTTGTCAGGAAAGTTGAAATAAAAGAAAAGAAAGAAAGCAAAAACGTATTTTAAAAGCAAATAGAATTAAAAAAAGAATTTAATAGTTATAAACAATTTTGATCTGTCAATTAAATACGTTGATTTAAGCGCAAAATTTCGTTAAAAGGGAAACTAATTGTATGAAAGATGGGCGAGCGAGCATTTAAATCGTGAGCTTAGCATGAACTCAACGAATACTCACCAATTCTCTCTTAAATTCTCAGCTGCATGGTGAGTTCCTAAATAAAAGGTTTCATTTACAAAACCTTTCAAACTCAAAAGTGATGCTCACATTGTAATACAATAAACAAAATCGTGATAAGGTTGAAGCGTTTGTTTTTTTCAATTAATCTTTTAATTAATAAAAATATAAAGCTATTTATTGATTTTTTGTTTGTTTGTACTGGCAACATGTTTGACTTAACAATCAATTGAAATCTAATAAACTGTCACAAACGTTCGATTTGTTAGCTTGTCATAATTACCCTCAATAGTTAGTTATAATCCAGTTTAGAGTGCATTTGAAGAAGATTATCACAGGTCAACAAGCAGAGTTTGTTAAGGCAAGAACAAATAAAGTTACTATTTCCATTGATGGCTACTTGGACAAATCCTTTATGGAACGATGCTTAGGCAGTGTATCAGCGTATATAGAGCAGCAAATTTGATAGGCATGTCAGCAAATTCTATATTTTGTATATACAGGAAATATTAACCAAAAGTATTAAAACTTACCAAACTCATTAACAAATGTAAAGAATAAAAATTTATTTGAATTCATGCAGAAATTTTTTTGATAAGAATTTTCTGGAAGTTCGCTTGACGCTATAACTGATAGATAATAAAATTTCATTTACAATTTTGCAAATTTTTAAGTTTTTAGCAAGACTACTAATTTAAGAATTAATAATTCAATTTTTGAAAAAAGGTTTCATTTTTGCCAGAATCATATAAAGCCAACTACACTAAATTTAAGTCTTTTTATTTGGAATAAACAAATGGAAATTTTTATAAAAAAAAATATATATATAAATATTAGGACACAATAAAAACTTTACTTTGGTTCATTATATCTACTTAAAAAGCTCAAATACTTTAGTAAAAAAAAAACAAAGAAAATGACTTGGAAAAAATTTAGGGCCGTACAAAAACATTTATTGCTAAAAGTTTTTAATAATCAATTGAAATGAAATGGCGATAAATGTGACGATTTTACTTCTTTTAAACGATTTGTAAAAATAACCTCATTGGTTGACGATTTTTGTTATAAAATAATTTTCTGGTATTACTCACAATATTTTTACATAGCCAATGGCCCTATTTACACGGGATTAATATTTGTTCCGCACAACTTTTGTTCTTTCCAAAACCCACGAGCCTAATTAATCTAGCACATATTTGTATATGTATACACAACTTTGTGTGTGTAGTGTTTTTTATTTATTTTACACTACGATAGCCAACTGAAGACTAAAAATCGCTCTGCAAAAAAGAAAACACAAGAGCTGTGTTTTCATAAGTGCATGTGTATTAGTTTTGTTCTGCTAATGCGGGGTTGGAGCTGGTTGAAAAATTGTGCCAACCAAAAACTACTCTCTTCACCGAAATTGCCTACAAGCTGCCATGTTAGACCAGCACAACTAATCTCGTGTAAATAGCCTCAATGGCCATCATTACTATTATGAAAGTCAACATTGACAGTATAGTCGCCAACTCTTCAGCAAGGAGTGAAGGCTGCAGCCTGCTCCGGGTTTTTGAAGTTGCAACTAGGAGTGACCGGGGAACATACGTATCCGAAGGCCTTCTAGGGCGAGGATGACGCTACATATCATCCACAGTGGTAATGATCCACCATCTGATATTCGCCCATACGGCTAGGTGCAGATATAAATCTTGTCACGTATTGACAGTCTAGTTCTCCCCGGTGCATGCAGTTTTAATGAATCTCTTCCCAATCTTGACATATGCCTTCGGGGGTAAAAGGCGGCACCAGTCCCCTGAGCTAGCTGGAGCCCGAAGAGAAGAAGATACATAGGACTCTCTAACCAGTTGCCCGTAAGGCTACGATCCTGTTCTGGTTGTTGGTGATGCCCCTCGGGGAGCAACGTAGTGGCTGTAGTTTAAATCGAGCTTTGAAGAAAGTTCCGAAGAGGTGTTAACAAAAGGCAAGATTACCATCCAAATAAATGTCCTAGTTGTACTTATAGAAAAGGAGTTGAATAGTCGCCACCACTTAAATAAGGACTTGGGGCACGGCCCTGCTACCGTGCACTCGAAAATTGCTACTAAGGCGTATATGCATCTAAGGGCGTTTGTGGACGCGTTTTCCTACACTCAGCGGTAAGACCACCATCAAATTATGGCCACATGGCTCGGTGCTGATATAAGTCTTAGCATATGTATTGACAGTCTAGTCACTTCGTTGTCAATATCACAAAAAGTCGATGTCAAAATCAGCTCGTCCATAAATCGGCATTAACTAAAAGTGCTGTCGTTGACATGCTATCAATAATTTAAAATTAATTTGTGACAGTTGTATGTCGGATTTCAGCGAAAATTAAGCAAAGTTATGCAAAGTCTTAAGTTTCAATGGCAAGCGTCAGGCCTTTTTTTTAAAGTGCCGAATAGCAAGTAAATTGTATAAAAGAGCTTCTGAATATTTTAAAAAAGAAACCCTTTAATTATCGCATACTACAGATTTGCTGATTACTTTCATTTAAACAAAATGGTGCTTAAATTAATTGTGGTAAAAATAGAGTCTTCAATGAAAAATGATTTACGATCAACATTTATTTTAAATAAGTTAAAGCTGGCAACAGTATTAAGGTTCTTGGACAAGACTCTTACATTTAAGTGTAAGAAATGATGTTTTTGACACAAATGACGTTTAAAATTGCTTTACAAAACCTTAAAAAATGTACGTGAATGACAACACTTACGTTTTCACTCAACAAAACTTGACGAACGAGTTACAGAACCGCAAAACTAAATTTTCTACTAATTTCATCAAATCGTGCGAGTCACTTGTAATGTAAAAACAGCCCATTAATCTGCGATTGTTACAGCCTACGAAAACACACTCGAAGTTTTCGAAAAGACACTCGAAGTGACGGAAGAAGAAAAGAGTAAGTCAAAGTTGAAATTTTCTGGTGTTATTTGATGGCGTGGACATTAAATTCCTTGAATGAAAACTTCATTCATTTTGGAAACTCCATTGTATTCACAGCACTTCAACATAAATGGACTTACGCTTGAACAACGCTTCCAAAATGTGCAAATTGGGCGGACACAAAACAAGATTTCCGTTGATTGCGATTTTCATAAACGAATTTTGTTTAGCGATAAAGTTATATTTTGTTTGCGTGATACGTCAATAAATAAATCTGTCTGTCATAAATGGAGTGCTGTTTATCATCAAGTATATGTGGAGATATCGTTACATCCAGCCCATAGTTTATGGGCTGGTAGAATCATTCGTACGTACTTCTTTAAAACCAATGCCGGTCAGAACGTTACAGTAAATGGTGACCACTATAGAGCTATGCTTACCGACATTCGTTCATCAATTAAATTTGTTTTCAATAAGCTGGCGAAACATGTCACACAGCTTTTTGCCACAGTTGGTTTATCAAAGGAAACGCTTGGTGACCGCATAGTTTAACATTTCGGATATGTGTATTGGCCTCCAAATATTGGTACGATTTGACGCCGCTAGGCTATTTTGTGTAAAGATACGTAAGGTCGTTAGTCTACGCCGATAAGCCCGAAACAATTGAATACTAGGAGGATATCCTTTGCCATCGAAAATTAGACATCCATATTTGACTATGTCTAAGCCAATCATGCCGGTCAAGTTTATATTATAATTTCATTACAATTCAAACTTCTATACCTCTATAAAAACACCCTTTATGTAGATATTTACTTTATTATGCCCATTGAATGTTTTAATTTCGAACAATTATAAATATTTCGTGAACATTTCTTTATTTTGTTACATTCCTTGGCACATCTTGGATCCTTTCTTCAGAGGGATCTTTTATGAAGCATGAATATGAGGCAGGAATGCGACTTTAAGGATTGACGATGCTAAAAAGAAAGATATAATTTTACCTCTTACTGTTAACACTTCAACCTAAATTAATCTACTAAACGGAACATTAACTAACGACTGGCTTCAGCTTTGAAAAGCCATGCCAAGATAAGAACGTCACCGTCGATTTCTTAATAAAGTCCAGTGAAAAAATTCAAAAAAAAACACCAGAATCGTATGAAAATAATTAAATAACTACCTTGTCAACAATAAAAGAAAAACAGATGTCGAATCTTTCAAAGTTTTTAATCATTTTTTTGGAAAAATGGCGCTCCTATTTCGTTGATCACATCTTTTACATAGCCCTACAAAAAATAATCCACTAGTGTTAAATCCCATAATCTGGCTGGCCACTTAAATGCTGATTGTCGTGAAATTATGCGAACGGGAAATTTGGTTTGTCGTTTCATTGGCTGTGTGACATTCGGCACCATCCAGTTGAAACCATATGATAAGGTTTACATCTGCACCTGGCCGTGGGCCTTAATCAGATTGTGGCTATTACCACTGTGGATGGTATGTAGCGCTATCCTCGCCCTAGAAGGCGGTCACTCCTAGTTGCAATTTCGAAAACTCGGAGTAGGCCACAGCCTTCACTCCTTGCTACAGAGTTGGAGACTATTCAACTCCTGGTCCAGAACGCATGAAGCTTAATGTAATTAAGAAGACGACGGCATTCATACTCACTGGACCTGGAACTTTCATTGTGTTCATTGTGAATGATCCGACCCACAAACTCAAACGAGGGCCTCGAATCCCGAAGGGCCTACCTCAATAATCAGACAAAGCACATTTAGCTGTGCCTAAAGAGACAAACAGCGAAACTCTGGGGCTCACTGATTCCCGTGGTAATATAGTGGATTGTCCAGTTGAATCCTACTAGCCTTGAAGGGGACTAGATGGCTGTTGTAGGATCCATAAAGACTATCATGTGCCCCCGGGGGGAAGTTGATGTTGATACCATATGTCAGACACATCCACGTCGTCAATAATAGGCCAAAATTGAGTTGTTAGCATCTCGAGTGATACATTGATCATTACGGCATTTCTAGCCTCACCTGAATGAAATTTTTGATTGATTCTGCTTTTCGAAAGGTTATTGTAACAGAATGCGATTTTCGTGCGAAATTGAATTCATTGTAACAATTGCCAATGCATCTCGTAGTCGTTGTCAAAAAACTAAATGTCTCAAAACTATCATGTTGTTGGTGTTGCCGCAATTGAAAAACAAACTTCTTGTTGAAAAACCCGATAAAAAACTGGCGAAAATTCTTAATAATTACGTGAAACTGATTTGCGCGATGATCAATAAAAGGAAGATAATATTGACATTCTCGGTAATAACTGGAGCAATCTCGCGATTACATTAAAGCGACTTCCGAGGACATTCTGAACACTTGTAACAGGCGATACAATTAGCTTGGCAGCATCTATTGGACGATTTTGATCTGTTAGCAATAAAACCAATGACAATGGAGAAATTTTTTAGAACAGGACAGCAGGCCCAGATAAGATACTTTACGAGATTTTAGGATATAAAATTATAGAATAAAATTTCAGGGTATAGGGAAAAAAGAATATTTCGTGATAAGATTTACATCTGCACCTGGCCGTGGGCCTTAATCAGATGGTGGTCAAACCACTGGGAATGAAAAGCAACGTAATTCACGCCCTAGGAAGCCAAGGTCTAAGGTCATTCCTAATTGCAATTTCAGCGGTTCCAAAGCAGGTGTTGCAAACCACTACTCCTTGCTGAAGAGTTGGAGACTATCCAACTCCTGGTCCAGAACACATGACTAGCATGCTCACTGAATCCGGATCATTCACCCGTTGGTGTTATTAAAGGTTGATCCTGGCCCACTAAATCAAATTCATGCGGTGGCCGCGAAACTACAACCACCACGAAACTCCCGGCTAAAGAGACAATTAGCGGAACTCTGAGGCTTACTGATTCCCGTGAAAATAACGTGGAGCTTCCAGTTGACAGCCTGCTTGCCTTTAGGGGACTGGGCTCCCTTATACTCCCAGCAGCACAAGTCTAGATGGTTGAGTAATCCATAAAGACTGATAAGGGAAAAAATAACACTAAAGATGAAGCCGATACCGGTTTGTTTACAAACCAAATTTGACGCGGGATGACGTAAAATCATGCCCAATTTATTCGTAATCGACAAATTAAGCTGGGTAAAAAATTGCCTTAGAAGCCATTTACATATTTACTTAAGATTTACTGCAGATGCTAATTATATAATTTTTTTATAAAAATTAAAAATGATACTAATGCCGAATAAAAAATTCATACAAAATTTAATTTTTAAAAATTATCCGAATAAAATATTGCACACACACACACATATATGCACATATACATTTAAGAGTTAAAATCGTGCTTTGCATTTAACACGCGGAAATATATCGACAATGGTGTTAAGTACCATGTCTATTCGTTCGACACAAGTGGAAGAATATCCTAACAGATTGAGAATCGGCGTTCTTCTGCCTTTCAAACAAACAATCAATTCGTCTTGTAAAAACTCATATTAGAGGAACTTACAGTATGAGACGACACAGACAAACCACAAAATAAAATTCCGTAAACACGTTTAAAAGTTTTACAGTGTACGTCAATCGGCTGACTGAATTGAATGACAGACGATTAAAATCGCAGGCAATAATTCAAACTAGGTACATGTCAAATGATTCAGTGATTTTAAATTGTAAAAATGAAAAATTCAGCCAATTCAGTTACCCTCGAAAAAATATTTATCTGTTTCGTTTATACTAAAATTGAATCAAGTGTTAAAGCGTAAGAAAGCAATCCAAGTGTTGCGGCGTCAGTGCTTTAAAATTTAAAAATAAAATTTTGACAATGCGTTCGGTATTGAAGTTTGCTGCTAGACAATAATAACTGATTTTGTTATTGTTGAAAAGTGTAGTGGCAACATGGTTATTATTAACAAGCCAATCTAGTGATGATATCTCTATTTTTATGGTGGTGGGGAAATTTGAGGTTAGAAAGTAAATTTGCTGATACCAAGGTAAAGTAATAATGGAATATGATGTCAGGCTAATGCCCACCTCTAGTACTGTGGCAGAGGTTCGCTATTTTCATAAAATTTTGAAACCCATATTGCAATAAAGCTGCGCTTATCTCGTCAGTGCCGGGCGAATTTCGTCTTTCAGAGTATCAGTTATTTATGGGTTCTTCGCGTAAGCCCGGTATTTCAAATGGCCACATATGACGTCGATATAGATAACTTTGTTATCATTATTCAGTGCAGCTGAATGTCTTCTTTGGTTGTATGTGTTTTTGTTCTGTGTCAGTGGTTTTATTTTCTGATTGCTAATCTTAGTTCATGGCATTTAAATGTGTTGATAAGATTTTTTAGAAACTTTGTAATTTTTAAACAGACACAAGAAGATCATTTAAACAGATCATTTCACTTTACTGTGTTATCTTTTTATAACTTAAACTAAGCACTTTCGTAGCAATATAAATTAAATTGCAACAGCCAATTAATCTAAGATGAATCAATTGCCATGGCGAATTCATTAATTTTCGTCGTCGCTCAGAATGCTCAACTGGTTTCTTTTTGTTTTTGTTGCTGTCTCTTAATATATGATACGCCTTAGGCCAATAAGAGGCTGGCAAATAAAGGAAATTCAAAGGAATAAATTGCTGATAAAAAAGATATCCTTTTTAAGTTGGACTAAATTTTTTGAATATGTTGACCTGAGTTAAATTTATATTAGAAATTAAATTAGATAAAACAGAAAACGTCATTATTAAGAAGATCAAAATATGTTAAAGCCAAGCAATTCTAAAAGCAAGAGTCTAGCTAAGAGTCTAAATAGTTTAAATTTATTAGCTTCTCAAATTCGTCAAATATGTTTTAAGCAATTAAATAAATAAATTGAAAATAAAGTGGAAAAGAAATAGAAAATAAATAAGAAAAACAACAAAAAAAAAAGAAAAAGAAAAGAAAAAAGAGAAATTGTTGACTTACCCTTGAACAGAATTGGAAGTTGATATAACACCATTATCTAATGAGTCCCGGGACAGTTCATCGGCCATCTGGACTTTGAGCTGATGACCAAATGAGTTGATATCTGAATTCGGAGTCATTTGAGAACCTGGTGTTTGAACACGATACTGGCCCGGTGTCGTTACCGAGCCATGTTGTGATATGGAGGTAGTAATGCCAGGACCACCATTTGCTAGAACACCATCGACAATACAACTTTCTCCGGTCGTTGAGTCATGTATATTGATAATTTGGCTGCCTGCAGCATTTTCAGCCAAGGCAGCACCATCACTGTCATCCACACCCTCATCATCTATATCCATATCTTCGGCATTTTTATCCAACGGAGCCGTTTCCTCATCTTCATTGTAGATTTTAAAGTAGGCAAAGGTCAAATAGATCACAGATATAATGAATGAGGGTATGGGTATGGCCATAGAATACACCAAATTCAGTGTATTCTGCCAATAATCCAAATTACTTATGACCACACTGGGATCCACTTTTGAGTAGTAGCAGGGAAATTTAACACCAATCTTTGTATAGCGCTTAAGCCAAATGGTGCAATTTAACATGGGCGGATAGCCACAACCCTTAACGTTAGGATACAAATGAGCACCGACAAAAAAATACATGCCACTATTGTTTATAAGGCCCCTATTCAATTCTGATATTTCCTCGAATACATCATTGCCATCAGCATTGATGAAGGTATTTTCTGGATCTATGGCAGAATCTTCTATAAGATAACCATTTGAACCGTCCTCATCACCAAAAGTAAAATGTTCCATATTAATGCTGTCACTACTAACATCAATAGTGCCACCTTTAACACCACCTCCACCTCTACCTCCACCGCCACCACCACCACCGCCAATACCTCCAGCTCCCTCTAAAGAACTAATAAATGGGTCACTTCCACCTAAGTCGTACTCATAATCATCACGTATGGCACGTTCATAACGATCGGTACGCTTAACAGGTGGTACATACTTTTCTGCCTCCCTGAGATTTATATGATACTCGGTAAAGTTAAACTCGTCTGTGTAGTTGTATAGATTAAGGCGATAATTAACCAAAATCTGTGTACAATCATAGACTTCTTTTGTACAGCCCTCGCGACACGAAGCCCAACTGCAGTTGCGTGCACCAAAACGACGTACTGTCGAAAAGGTTTCACACAAGGCGGGCACCTCTTCAAATTCCATAAAAATTGTGGTAAAAGCTGGCTCTATGACGAATGGTACTAAAAACAAAAATGCAAACAGGCTAAATGTACCAAGCAGTATGAAAAAGGCAGTTGTATAAAAGAGTAACTTCTCTCTTAGCGTACGTTCATCGACTTCATCACCCATTTTATTGGAGTTATTATTGTTTATTATTTAGTTATTGTTTTTTTACTTAAATTAATATTTCTTTTTGTTTTAATAAATTATTTATTTTTTATTTTATGTTTTTTTTTCTTTTTTTGTTTTAGGATTATTTTTAGTTTAAAGCGTGTGTGGTTTTTTTGTTTTGTTTTTAATTATTGTATTAACGATTTTATTGTTAGAGTTAAAGAGCGTTTTTTAAAGAGAAATTGGCAAGAAAAAGTATATTTTGAAGGGAGGAAGGAGTATTTATTTTATAAATTTTATAATACGTAGCTAGAGTTTAAATTTTTTCCTTAATTATAATTTTAAGTGCAATGCTTTTTTTTATTTTATCACAGGGTGTTTTTTTTTAATAAATTTGTTTTTATTTAAAATTAAGATATTTTTATTAATTAAATACTTTAGATTCTTGTTTAACACTTTAACCAACTCAATTAGCTATTGTTGTTGTTGTTGTTTTCTCTTAAGTATTTTTATTGTATTATTTTGTTTAGAGATTTGGGGATTGTATTTTTGTTCTTAGTTTTGAGGTTCTATTTTTTAAGGTTAAATTTTTTTTCTTGTTTTATTTTCTTATTTCATTTTAGTTTGTTTTGGGATATTTTTTAATGGATATTTTTGAAGTGTTTTTTAAATTTCTTGATTTAATTGGATTCTGTTTATAATTTTGAAGTAATTAACAATTTGTTTTATTATTAAATGAAAAATGAAAGCAATTTCACACAAGTTGACAGAATTTAATTTGACGTTTTTTCTTTTACGTTTTTTGCATTTTCTTCCGGCTTAATAAAATTTTACTTCAAGTGTTGGTTTTTTGTGGTTGCTTAAGGGATTAAAAAAAATATTTAATGACATTTCAAACATCAATTTGATTTGCAATTGTAGCCATCTGTGGTTTTAAGTTGAGCTTGACTTTTATTTTATATTATCTGTTTAATGTTTTAATGTTTTCAAATAATAAAATTTGTTTATTTCATCTCCACTTACGCTTTTGCTGCTAAAATTAATTTCAGTGATGAATATTGCAAATGTCTGCTCACCTTGTCTCTTTTTAAGGATGCAGTCTTTCCAGCATAAACAATTAAGCACTCATTTATGCCATGTTTTTTTCTTGTTGTTGTTTAGTTTAAGCCGTTTTTTTTTAAATTAGAATTTTAAATTTATAATTTAAAGGCATTTTTCTTACGTATTGCTTAATTTGAAGAGGTCATTAGTATTTATCCATTTATCCTTTTAAAGCATCCTTTAACATTATTGAATATTAAGCTGCTCTGCTCAATTGTCTGCCATTAAACAGTGTTTAACTAACTGAATCGTATTGAACATTTTGAGCATTTCTGTGCATTTGGCAGTAGATTAGCTTATCATAGCACTTCTTTAACACTTATTTATGTGTTTGAATTTAGATACTTAAAGTTCACTTGAATGAATTCGTTGCGTTTAGTTTATTTAATTAATTTTTGTTTTAGTTTAAATCCCCTTCACCAAACATATTTTAAAACAAAAACTTAAGCTGCTTCTATTGTTGTAAATAGAAAATGGCTTTTCCATCGTTTTTATTGAATTTTAAAATAATATATAGTTTGTTGTTGTAGCTGTTATAACCTGATTGAAAATAATTTTATGTAGGTGCACTAACGAATTTTGTTATTGTTGTTCATGTTGTTGTTGTTGTTATATTTAGTATCGGTTTTTCTTCCTTGTCCCTTAAATATCATTCTTTTTATTTAATTTTATCAACTCGTAATACATATGTATGTACATATGTAGTTAAAATCAATGACGTAGACAATGTAATAGTGGTTGTAGCTGTGTGTTAAATAAGTTGCATTAAAAGTTAATAAATTTTTATTCATACTTAATTGTTTAATTTACTTGTTTGCCTTTTTTTAACCATCACTAACAGTGTATATGTGTGTGTACGTGTGCGTATATGTGTATATGAATGTATGTATGTATGTATGCGTGTGCGTGTATGTATGTATGTATGTATGTTTAAAACCGTTAGTTATTGTTCAATACTATGAAAATAAGAGCAAGCATGGTAGTAAGAAAAAAGGAGGGAGAGAGAAAGAGAGAGAGAGAGAGAGGAAGAGAGAATTGTCGAAGGAGAGTGAGCAGCAGCAAAGGAAAGGAAAATCAAGGAAGAGGTTAATAATATTATAGCTCAGCTCGTATTCTTTGTACTCGTAACAACAATAATGAAATTGTTGATGGTGCTACACGCTGACGATTGCGATGATGATATTTGGGCTTTAGTTGATAGAATTAGTTAATGATTTTTTTGTTCCAAGGCTGTTGAAAGAATTGCTTGTATGTTTATATTATAATTTATTTTCTTTTGGGTTTACCTTTTAACACAATTTTATTGTTATACAAATTTTATTTTATTTTTTTTTTGCCAAATTTTCATCTTGGACGGATTTTTTTTTCTGTATTTTAAACATAAAATTTAGAGATTTAATTTGAGATTCTTCCAACATGCAATTGTTTTGTTATGTTTGACTTAATAAATTTTTTTCAGGTCTTTCTATATATTTTGTTTTTTTAATTTTTATTTGTTGTAATTATTTTTTTAACTTAAGTTTTTTATTTATTAAAATTATTGCTTGTTTTTTCTATTCTTCAAATTTTATACATCATATGTATTTAATGGCAAAAACAAAATCAAAAACAAAAAAAAAAAACAACTTAGAGATATTGAAGTATATGACTTTTCAACAAGAAGTTTGTTTTTAAATTGTGGCAACACCCATAACATGATAATTTTGCTATTTAGGTTTTACACAATTCAATTAAAAAGAATTCAATTTTGCACGAAAATCGCATTAAAATAATGAAAATCCAAAATGGTGATATTTTCGGGTAACACAAGCGTCCTTCTGAGTCCGCTATTAAGAATATGGTCGTCAAATTTGACTCGGCAGATTTATAAAATATTAGTTAAAGAAAAGTTTAAATTCTACCACTTCTTATACTGTTTAATTTCTCCTTTTCGGCTCTTTTAATACATTTTTGATATTTTAGTTAAGGCTTTATTTACCTTTATTTCCCCTTAACAGCCCTCAGAGTGTGAGTTTGGAAATCAGACAAAATCTATACTCTCAAAATAATGTTGTTTAGAATTGTTATCATCAAAAAAACTAAATAAAAAACAAAATCGTAAAGTAAATTGTACTGCATAAACATTTTAAGCTTATTATCTATATATAATTTTAACCATTTTGCCCGCCAATTTTGTTTTTCAAATTAAATTTAACCGCAAATTTTGTTTTTCAAATGTTATATTTTTATTAAAATCGATGTTTTATGAAAAAAATTCTTATATTTTATTAATCACATGTTTCAACCTTTTTTTTTTGCTTTATTTTAATTAATTACTTTGGTTCCTGCTCCTCAAAAAGGAAGATGAGGTTTTGTTATATTAAATGGTTTAAATGCAAATCCCAAAAAAAAACTTCTTATTCAAAATAATAAATCTTTAAAATATTTGAATTAATTTTAAAACATTGGTTAGATTTAATTTAAATTTAACATATTAAATTAAATTTAAATATTTTAAAACTTTGTTGCAAAAGAGAAAAATTTCACTCAACACCAATTTTTAGGGTTTAGGGTTTGAAATTTCATTGAAATCGATGCAGTTATATGAAATTGCTCGTTGTTTTTCCCCTTTTACCGGCTTTTTGGGTATAGGTTTTGAAATTCTGCAAGAGGTCCAGTTTATGTTTCAAATTTCTTTAAAATTCTCACTTTTTGTCTGCTATCGCTCTTTGGGACTTACAGCTAAGATTAATCAGAAATATTGGTAGAATATATTGCTTTTGAATCAATATTTGTGAAATGAAGTGGATTTCATTAAAGATTTGTAATATAAAAAAAAAATAATTTTTGTTTTTTTTTTTAATATTTTTCTTTTTTTTTTAATTTGGAACAGATTCTTTTAAAAGCTTTTTCAGTGACTATTTCCTTTTGTTTCAAATGTATTTCAAATAGTCCATTGTACATTTATATAAATGCATAGTCATCTATGACTATTATTCTTCTTTATTAAATGTAAAATTAGTGGCGCCACATTGGCAAACACGCACTCGTCTAACAAACAACAATTTGAGATGTTTATTTTTTTATTTTTGTAACTTTCAATGACAAAATATTATTTTTAAAAATACATTTCTAAATTTATTAATAATGAAAATATTAAATTCTATTTAAGAAATTTTTAATAATATTTTTTATAAGGAAAAAAAATGGTTGAAGGCAGCAGCACCAAAATGAACTTCAAAACACTTTATGTAATCTAAAGTGTTTGTTTGTAGTTACGTAGACAAGAACATTCTACACACAACTTCTTTTTTTTATATATTTTTATTTGTTGGATTTGTCAACATTTGTCAATAAAAATGTAAAGCAAACAAGCAAACAAACAAATAAACAAGAAAAGAAAAAAGCAGTCTGAAAACTACAGCAGAATTTTTATTTATAAATTCGCTTATTCTGTTAAACACTTATTCATGAAGCGTTTAGAGAAACGTTTATATGTATGTGTGTATATGTATGTGTATATAAAACCCCACACCCCAAAATATTATGAAACGAATTGAAACGAGTTATAAACGACTTTAAAGTTAATTTTAAAATGAAATTTTTAATAGAAAATTTATTTAAACCTAAAATTCTATTAATAAAATCTAAACTCTAGATATTCTTATTTAATTGAAAATCATTAAAATAAATAAAAAATAAACAAACAAACAAACAAAAAATATATTATTTAAAACTCCTTAAGAAAAAAATCAATTAATTATAATTTATTTATATTATAACTCAGAGAAATGCACTTTCAAGTAGGGATTGTCTTTTACCGAAAATTTGTTTGATTTCTTTTAATTTTTTTTCTAATTCTTTTTAAGATTTTTTTGTTTGTTTTAAATAAAGAATTTTATTTTATTCTATTCACATTTGTCTTTGAATACTATTGTTGTTATTGTTGTTATTTTATAGTAAATTATCAACTTTTTTTACATAAGTACATTTAGCTGCATACATACACTTTATAGAAATTTTATCTAAATATAAACTTCATTTGGTTTTTGTCTATTTTTTCTTACACCTAATACAACTTTTATAATTTTATTATTTTTTATTATCTTGTTATTAACGAACTTGTTTTTAGTTCACTTTTAATTTTTATATATTTTTTCCAATTTTTTTTTTATTTTACTATTATTCTGACCTGATTGTTCAGGTCGTAAGTGCAAAAGAAGTCAAATTCTAAGTTGTCAAAATGAAAACGTCGTCATCACAATTATTGTCAACAACAACAAGAACAACAACAACAAGCTCCAACCTCACCATCCTCCTTATGGCAATTGTTTACAACTACACATTAATAATACGCACACAGGCAACATTAAATAAGCGTATCTACCATGAATGATACGTTCTACGTAATAACGGGCACTAAATCGTAAAGGTTTCTTTAATCAAGCAAAGAATTGTTCATTGGCAAAATTTTGAAAAACAAAAAAAGTAAAAAGCTTTACAGGGAATTTTCAGGGTTTTCACATTTTTCTTCTAGTGTAAATTCCTAATAAAAAGTTTTTTTTTTCCCAAAAATATCACAATCCTGTTTAATTTATAACCAAAAAACTCTGTCGAAAATAATATTATTTTTGACACAAGTAACAAGTCTGTACAAGGTCTATAATTTAGGTATTGAGACTGGCGACGTTGTGTTCGATCTGGAAACACTTAAGGCGCTGGGCTTGGAGGGGTGAATATATGAATATATGACTTGTCTTCAGCACAGGTTTGACGTCGCTCGAATCATTTAGCGATTTTTTTGTGAGACAGTTTTTTCTGTTGTGTTCTAAAAATGAGTGACTTCTTCAGTTTCGTACAGTGGTGTGCTATAAGACTTTGCCACAGGGTTGGGCCTAGTGCAACGGAAACGCATGCTAAACTTCAGCAGGCCTATGGAGATAATGTTTTGTCAACAGCCCTGGTTATTGCGGTGGTTTAAGGTATTTTCAGAAGGAAGAAAATTGAACGATAGACCTTCATCTTTTAGAAGCCATTAACATATGGAGAGAATCCGAGATCTTATACAACTCAGAACATCGGTAGACAGTCAGAATAATCGGGGAAGAGTTAAATTTAACTCACACCACCGTTCTTTAAATTTTCACCAATAAATGGGGGATGAAACAATCTCTGAGCAAAAATCCATAAAACCCTTCGCAAGACCAAAAAGAAGGAAGATGTTTTCATTTTTCTCGTTCGATTGAAAATGAACCCCATTTTTTGCAACGTGTCATTACTAGTGACGAGTCCTAGCTGTTTAAATACGACCCTGAAACCAAGTGCCAAAGTATGGCACACGACCTCTCCAAGCCCCAAAAAAAGCAAGGATGCCGCAGTCAAAGATAAAATGCATTCTGATGTATTGTTTTTGATATCCACGAAATCGTTCACAAAGAGTATGTACTTCAAGGCCAAGCAGTCCATCAACAGTCTCCCCCGGGGACACATTATAAGTTTTTATGGATCACACAACCATCTAGACTTGTGTCTTGTGGGGGTAAAAGGTAGTCCAGTCCCCTAATAGGTTAGCAGGAGCCAACTGAACAATCCACTATATTTCCGCGGGAATCAGTGAGCCCCAGAGTTCCGCTATTTGTCTCTTTAGACATTTAGCTCTTCTCTGACTGATTATTGAGGTAGGCCCTTCGGGAGTATCGTGGTGGCTGTGTGATTCCAGGCCCTCGTTTGAGTTTGTGGGTCGGATAATTCACAATGAACACAATGAATGGTCCAGGTACAGTGAGTTTGAATGCTGTCGTGTTCTTAATTATATTAACTTCATGCGTTCTGGACTAGGAGTTGGTCCACTCTACAACTCTTCAGCAAGGTGTGAAAGCGGCCTGCTTCGGGCTTTTTAAGTTGAAACTAGGAGTGACCGGAGGACATACGTATCCGAAGGCCTTCTTAGGCGAGGATGACGCTAGATATCATCCAACAGTGGTAATGAACCACCATCTGATTAAGGCTCACGGCCAAGTGCAGATTTAAATCTTATCACGTCAGTCCATCAACAGTTTTACCGGAAGATTCTTGAAAAACTTCTCAAAATGCTAATTCCTGTGAGACCAAACATCATGCATTACAATATGGCTCTGCAGCCTCCATAATCGCCTGATTTAAGTCTATATGAGTTTTTCCTCTTCCCGAAGTTGAAAAATCATCAAACGGGAACTCATTTTGGGACAATCAAAAATATTCACCAATCAAATATTCGACTGAAGGCTATTCCAGTATCGGAGGAGTGAAAGAACCTTTACTAGCGCTTCAGTATGGCTGCAGAAGGTGGTGATTTAAGGGTGACAATATAAAATTCATATTTAATTGAAATAAAAAGAATTTAAAAAATCAGTCAAATTACTTGAAAGTTTCAATATGGAAAATAAGTGTCCAAAATTTAATTATTTTTGTTACGTTTGTGGTCATATTGTCCCATAAAAAAAAGGCAACCAGGATTAAGGCACGAGTGGACAATGTATTGTATTATTTTGAGAAAATCAATGCATCCATAACATTAAAACCACGTTTCATGCATTCCTACCTTGATACCTTTTCGACAGAATTATCTCAGGAGTCAGATGAAAGAAGATAGGTTCCACTAGATTCCACTAGGTGACAATGACAATGCAGACAGTTATTAATGCCGCCAACCTTACAAGACGAATTATGCAGAAGTTCTTACTTTTAAGACTACTTTCACTTGTAATTCTCACTTTCACTTGTAATTGAGCCCTAAAATCATTGTACTATGTACTTCTGGCGGTGTGAGTAGGATGAATGTGTTTGCATGCGAGGTGTGTTTGCATGCGAGGAGGAATAGGGTTAGTAATAGTTAGATTGATTTAATTTTAGTTTTTAGGTTTTAGTTCGTGATTGGTACAGCGGGTAAGATGGGTCCTTGGCTTGAGTGTGGATCGGCGGTGCAACTGGTTTGGTATTGAACGGTTGCACTATCGTTCCACTTCTGCTTGCCATGGACCCATAGCTCCCTGTTTGCATGTGTATGTGTGTGTGTGTGCTGGTGTGTGAGTAGGGTATGAAAGCCACCTTGGGCTTTTTGGGGCCAACTGGTGGTAACAGTCCGACCGGAGACTATAATCTGGTATCACGAGTGCCAGGTGCCCCTGGAACTTCGGTTCCAGCCTGGTAGTTGGTGCGGCCCTTTGGCGGGTTTCGTGGTGACTGTGGATTATGCCCAAATGCGGGAAGAGCGCAGGCTCGGTGTGGAGTTGCACTGCAACCGGGTGCTGTTATCCATAAAACGAAAGGAGTGTTAGATAGGCTCCGCTCCTCACCAAGGGGGATGTCATGGCCAAAAAGATGGAATCGAATTGGTACTCATTGTTTGCACATGGGGGCGTTGGTGGACGCATTGTATTCACACGGTGGTAGGACCACAGTCAGTTTGTGGCCTTTACGGCTAGGTACTGACGTTAATCTGTATCACATCTGTACTATGTACTATTTACGATTCAGTTTTGAGTAATAATTATTTTGCTAAATATATATAAATCGATTATTAAATATTTGGATATTTTCTTTTCTCTCTTTTTAAAGCTCTCATTTACTTGACATTAATTGATATATTGACATCACCAACCTTTTTTTTCGTAGCCAATAGAAATAATTCTAATTTGGCGGTAGCCATAACGGTGTTCGTATAGCCACAGAATTTTTTTCCATGAAGTCATTCATATTTTTTTTGGCGGATTATAGTCGGTAGCCTGATGTGTTGAATTTGTTTAATGAATTAGTGTTTAATAATTTTCATGTTGTTGCTTATTGGATTCATAGTCGAGAAAAGGTATTTTAAAAAAGATTATCTCGTACATAATCAAAATAGAATTAAGGCTAATTTGAGTTGATCGCTGCAAATAGTGTTAATGTAGCGGCATCTTAAAATGTATAACAATAGCTGAACTGTTTTTTGTTGGGATCGAACCATTTGTTTGAAGCAAAATGAATATATGCTTTGATAAAAATGAACTTTGATAAGGATTAATACATTTTTTGCAATAAACTTTTGAAGCCTTAATCGATTCGTACGGCTGAAACTGTATTATCTCAATTATATTTGCAAGACATTATTTTCATTTTAAATAATGTTTTTGCTGCCTTACAAAAGAGCTTCTAAATAAATTAATGAAAACGGTCTTTTATAAACAAGTTGGAACATTCCCAAAGCATTTAAAAAATTTCTTATATAAATTCCCAAAGAGAAATATTTATCTCCATTTTGGGGCTTAATTCCAAAAAGTGGCAACACTTTTAATTATTTTACTTTTGTTTGAATAAGGAGAGCGTTAACGTTTTAATAGTGATTGTGTATTTGTGTATATAATTATAAAATGCTTTTTCTCTCACTCTCTATCTAATTTTGTCTTTTCTTACTCTCTCTTATTTAAAAAATATTCTCTCTAACAGAAACCGTTGCTTTTATACTCATAAACAAAAACAAAGAATTATTTTAATAAAACATGTGTTAGAGTACTTTGATCCATTAAGGACCCAAATATTTCATTTAATTCACCTTAGAAATCTTAAGGATTTTATTTTATTTCATTTGATTGTACAAATTTTACATTATTCTTTTAGAGATTTTAATTTTAAATTTGTGACATTCGGCACCATCCAGTTAAGACCATATGTTAGTCACATTCACGTCGTCAATAATAGGCCAAAACTGAATTTTTAGCATCTCGCCATAAGCGTGATCCGTTCAACGTTACCGCAATTCCAGCCTCATCTTCGAAAAAAAAACGGTCCAATCACGCCTCCACATAGTGCACAAATATTTCTCAATAATCGCTCTACGATTTTCAAAAGCCCAAATTTTGCTTGTTGACATACCATGACAAGTGAAAATGGGCTTCGTCTGAATGAATTTAAGGAATCTACGGCGGTGTAAAAGGTTGAAGCCTTTTAAGGCTTCAAAGTGAAATCCTTAGGCAAAATTCGCCATGTGGTGTTTTTGGATAACCCTTATTGTTTAGAACGTCGAGGAATTGACAAATTTGGATTTGCTTCAACACACTCGCTCACGGCTGCGATGTTTTTAGTTAAACGACCCAGCTGAACACGCGTTGATGTTGGCATATTTTGCATCGAGCCTGTCGACTCAAATTGAACGCCCAAATTCTTAAGAGCGATCTCCGAAAGCCGATTATGTTGTCCGAAAGTATTACGAATTTTACGTAATGTTACTTTAACGGAACCATAATTTTCATAGTGGATTTTAATTATTTTAATGCGATTTTCGTGCGAAATTGAATTCATTGTAGCAATTGCCAATGTATCTACTAGGACAAGACAACAACAAATTTATGTTTGCTAACTGCGTAGAACACCACGCGCAACCAACAACAATTTGATATGCTGTTTACTACCTGCGTGGCATGCAAGACAACAACAACTATCTACAAAAATAAATTTCAAGAAGAAACTTTACCAGTATATGCCATAGAACGGAGAAAGTCAGCATGCTTGGCAAAAATTGTCCAAGTCCCGCTGTTGAAATCTTATTAACTTTAGCTCACATAGTAAGTCGCGCAAATCCTTGGTAAATTTTTATCAACTATTTTAGGTGTTATAGTTTATTATTTTTGAAAAATTGTTAGACACGTTTAATTAATAAAAATTTTGTTGTAATAACCAAATAATACTTTAAAACCTAATTAAAAAAAAAAATTTAAATTGTGTTCACACTTACCGTTTTATTTGTTCATTTCAGTTGGATATTTGCTTTCGCAATAAGAAAATATTTTTAATTTTCTTTTGTAATGCCATATACAATCAAACAATCTACGTCTATCTTAGAAGAGCGAAAAATAGTTCATTAATATCTATTAAAAAGGTAAAACTCAACGAGAAATCGCAAGTATCGTTAATAAAAGTAAATACCCTAAAATATACTAAAATACGCTAAAAGACACTATTATGCACGACATTATTACGGGATACAAAAAAGACAACAGAATTACTAATAAACAACACACACGCTTTGCCCGAGAGGTGAGAAGTTTATAGCTCACAAAATACAAAACGAGCCATTTATCTCCCCTCCAAAAGTCATAATGGTTAAAACCAATTTTGGAAAGAGTGTACATGTATGGCCCCGTAGCTCGAAAGAAACCTTCACTTTATAGAAGTTATCATGGACAAGAACTTGTATCTTGACATTTCAAAACGAATGTTTTACAAGACAACGACCCTAAGCACACATCATTGATAGTAAAGAATTGGTTGTTTTTTAACTACCCTAAGGTCATCAAAATACCTGCACAAGATATAAACGTAATCGAGCACTTATAGAACAAACTACAGGTTGACCGGCTATCGATGTGAGCCATTGTAGTTGCAAATAAATCTGCGTGTCGTAACAAACAAGGCGGAGTTTTGCTGAAGTAGGTGGAAGATTTATTCCATCTGTGATATTCCCCCCCGGGGGCACATTACAAGTCTTTATGGATCGCACAACCATCTAGACTTGTGTCTTGCGGGGGTAAAAGGGAGCCCAGTCCCCTTCAAGGCTAGTAGGAGTCAACTAGAAAATCTACTGTATTTCCTTGGGAATCAATAAAGCCCCAGAGTTCCGCTATTTATCTCTTTAGGCATTTAGCTGTTTCTCTGACTGATTATTGAGGTTGGACCTTTGGGAGTATCGTGGTAGTTGTGGTTTTGCGGCCCCACATGAATTGAATTATGGTGACCAGGATCATCTCGCCTTTAATCACACCTACTGGTGAATGATCCAGATCCGGGGGCATGCTAGTCATGTATTCTGGATAGGAGTTTGATAGTCTCCAGCTCTTCAGCAAGGAGTGGTGGTTTGCAGCCCTGCTCTGGAATCATTGAAATCGCTACTATGAAGGACCTGTTGCTAGAATTAGACTTCGGCCTCCTAGGTCGTGAGTGGCGCTGTTTTTCACTTACAGTGGTATGACCATCATCTGATTAGGGCTCACTGCCAGGTGCAGATGTAAATCTTATCACGTAATTCCTTCTGTGATATTTCCCCTCGGGGGCACATTATAAGTCTTTATGGATCACACAACCAACTAGACTTGTGTCTTGCGGGGGTAAAACGGAGCCCAGTCCCCTTCAAGTCTAGTACATTTATAGTACATTTATCACAGAGATGATGGCGTTATCGTTATTCAGTGTAGGTATTTGTTTAGTTGTGTGCTTTCTGTTTTTTTTTTTTTGTTAATTTTAGTTCATGGATTTGAATGCAGCTTGTTCTCGTTGTTTTGTGGTCATTAGATCCCTTAGAAACTTCTTTACTTGTTAACAGGTACAATAGGTCTTTTCATTTTACTTTTTTTTGTTTTTTGGTGAGAATTATATTTTTATAACTAAAACTAAGCATTTGCGTTATCACATTATTTAACAAATTCTCTAAAGTATTGTGACTCTCCCTTGCCACTTTCCATTTTTTGATGAAAATAGTATTGCTCAGCTAAGCGAACAAGCAGAAATTTCAAAGAGCAATCCTTTAGGATACTAGAATTTTTCTGTTTGCAGTATTTGATAAAGTGTTTGAACCCTTTGTTATGTAAAGATTTAATCTGAATAATAGAATAATACTATTTAATAAGAAAAAGTTTACTACTGATTAAAGCAAACAAGAAATAATAACAACTAAGAGCGATATTTGTAATTTAAAATGTTTTGAAAATAATTTTTTTGCAGCCAAAATCACAAAATAAAAGTTGTGGGTGCGTGGCTACTCTGAAATAGAGACAATTTAGGCGATTTGAGAAACTGCAATGCAATGCATATGGGCCTTAACTTGACAATGTCATTAAATCGTACCACAAATTGTCCAAATAGAAACAGCGAGCCACAAATTTATATTGTTACGAATGTGTCTTGCTTAAGTTTTAAAAGAAAATAATTAAGCAATAAAGTAAACTACTGGGTATGTTGTTTACTAGCTGCGTGGCTTGCTAAGAAAACTTATGGTACAACAACAAAATTTCTAGTTACAAACTGCGTAGAAATTTTTATACGCGCAAGACAACAACAAACATGTATGCTGTTTACCATCTGCGTAGTGTTCTAAGACAACTTATCTACACAAGACAACAACAAATATTTTAAAATAAATTCTAACAAGAAACTTTATCAGTATAAAAACAAAAACAAAAATACACACAGCCATACAGGCGCCTATACATTGGATAAACAATATACAAAATGTGATAAAAAGGCAGCAGAAGATTCTTAAATTTTCTAGACTTTTAATGGACAAGTAAAAAAGAGCAGCGTCTGAGTGGATAGTCAGTCAGTATAAAAATAAACCTCGTGAAATAAAGACGTGTATTTTAAGTAAATTGTTCTGCAGTGTCAACTTTGTAATTAACTTGTGTAATAAACTTGTTATTAATGTTTTGTTATTAATGTTAAAACTCTAAAAACTGTGTTATTTATTTTGCAATAAACAACTCACAACAAAACGTTTATAAAAGGTATAAACTTAACAATATTTATGTTATCTAGTAAGTATATAGGATATAATAATGGGGATATGTTGAGGGAATTATGCGATTTAAAAAGCATTTAAGGTATAGAAATAAAATACAATTTTAAAGGAACTTACTTAAAAAAATTTTAAATCCAATTTTCGTTGCTAGCGTTCAAGTATATGCGTGATTTGATTTACATCTGCACCGACTATATAGTCATAATCAGATGGTGGTCAAACCACTTAGTTGATTGGACACCAACTACGCCCTAGAAGGCCTTCGGATACGTATATCCTCCAGTCACTCCTAGTAGCAAATTAGAAAGTCTCGAGTAGGCCGTGCCCTCACTCCTTGCTGAGGAGTTGGAGACTTTCCAACTCCTGGTCCAGAACGCACGAAGCTCTTATTTATCAAGAACACGCCAGCATTCATACTCACTGGACCTGAACCATTTATTGTGTTAATTTGAATGGTCTGACCCACAAACTCTCACGAGGGTCCGAAACCACAACCACCACGATACTCCCATATAGGGGCCAACCTCAATAACCAGTCAGAGTACATCATTGTCTAAACAGAACAAATAGTGTACTCTGGGGCAACTGATTTCCCGTGGAAATATGTGGATTGTCCAGGTGACTCCTACTAGCCTTTGAGGGGCCTGGGCTCCCTTTTACCCCGCAAGACACAAATCTAAATGGAATAGTAGGTTCCAAAAAGACTATAATGTGCCTCCGGGGGGAAGCGTACAAGTATAAAAATGATTAGCTTTGAAACATTTTTTTTTTCGTTCCATGTTATTCATATCCCTTATTATTACTAAGTGCAATGGATGGGAGCTCTAGCGTATTTTTGAGAAATTGATATCAATTATGAATTTGAAACAATCATTTCATTTGAATTTTGTTTATTTGAAAATCTCTCTATACAAATTTCCCAGTTGAACTTCAGAGGTGAGCTTTAAAAAAAATTTTAAAGTAGAGTTCAAGCTCTTAAGCTGACATAAAGTAGTCACAGGCTAAACAATGGTGAACTCCATTTAAAAGTTTTTAAATTCTAAAAAAGAAAAAAATAAGAATATTTTATGAGTCATAGGAAAAAAGTAACATTTAAATAAAAAGCTTACGACAAAATGAACTTTAAAGTTCTCATTAAAAAAAAAGTTTTAATATAACGATTATAACACGCACATTCCCTAAAAAGAGAGGAGAAAAAGGAACAAAAAGGAGCAAATATTAGGAATAGAAAAACGGTCTACGCTCACAATTGGAAGCTTAAATGATAATCTCTTGGAAATATTTCTCAAATACAAATGTCAGAGCAAAATAAAACTGGGTTAAAAACATGCCAAAATGTTTACAACTTTTAAGTGAGAGAGGATGACCGACTTAAAGCGAATATGAAGAAGTAACATAAAAGAAAACTGAGTCAAAAATATTTTTTTAAAATTTATTCGTTGGACAGCTGTCAAATGACATAATCAACTGTCATTAATTTTCCTTTTTATATGTAGTCGATTTATTTTCGCTGTTTCTGTTTTTGTAACAAATTTAAGAAATCAAATACAAAAAGAACAAGAAAAAATTATTGCAAAAAAAAGAAAAAATAAGGAAAAAACTGTGAACTGTAAAATATTTCGTTAACTAAAACACGGAGAACATGGAATTTTACAACAAAAATTAAAAGTGCCAAAATTCAATTCTTAATAAAATTCTGCCATTAAATACATTTTTAAATGAAATTTATGACAACTTAATGGCGAGATAGTGAGTGTATTAGTGTTAAATATCCTTTTGTTCTTAAACGTTATTAAAAAAAGTGTTAATAAATATTTGGATCCATATCACACATAAATCCATTATTTCATTCATAAATATTAAAAAGGCTTTAAAGTACTTCTGCATAAATAAATCGTTAAATGAATTGATTCAAGAGTATAAAAAGGATTTTTTTCTTTTAATTTTTCTTTTGTTTTTTGGTGTTGTTGGTGTATACAGGCAGCCACCCAAAAAGTCAGAAGCAAGCAGGCAGGAGTGGTGCTTGTTTTTATTGTGTGTGCAAATGGGTAAATATTTCAAACTTTTAAAATATTTTTTAAAGAAAAAAAAAGAAAAATTTTCTATATTTCAGATAAATTTTTTAGTTACAACAACAAAATATTTTACAGAAAGTAAAAATTTGTAACTGAATTCGAAAGAAATATTATTACGTTTAATTGTAATTTGTTGCTTTGACAATTGTCATCACTGTCATTGATTGCAGTGATGAAGTCATTTTATTTTATATAAAGAAAAGTAATCGGACTTAACCCAATTAAAAATATTTTACTTTATAAACAAAAAAAGTCCTTTAAGTTAAACCCAATTTTGAGTGCGGAAAACTCAAATAAAAAAAGAAAAAAATAATTTAAGTCAAGGAGGCAACTAATTATAGGATGATGTCAAATATCCTTCTGTTCCTTAAGGTGTTTTACATATTTTTTATTTTTTTATAAAGAGCAGTAGCACTTCACGCAACAATGCCTATTTAGTAAAGTACCGTGGTACATACTTTAGGAAAGGGATAAAGAAGAGATCGACAGGTGGTGAAAGTAGAAAGATAGTTACGGAGATTAACTGTCGTATAAGACATCTCAGTGACCAGTAACTATGCCTTCATCACTGAGCAGCCCCACCGACAGGGAATCGAACCCACAACCCCAGTCACGTAAGCTAGAACACTATCTACTAGCCTACAGGGGCACTCTGTACTAGAAATAATTATTGCCAGCAATTAAAATAAAAATTTTGTTTATTTTTATGATTCGTCTAAAAATTTGCTTTTAGCCAAGAAAAACTACTTCAAATAAATACCTTCCTTTATCAGTTTCAGCGGCTAAACATTGCCAATTATTGTTGTACTCCAACTCCAATTAAGGCTAAAGAAAGATATCGAAATATAAAATTCCCAAATATTACGAATTATTTAGAAAGTTGTCGGGTGCCACAAGGTAAAAATGTTCAGGAGAGAGGAATTATACTTTTGTTTTAATCCTTTTTTTTAAATAATTTTACTTCTTACTGAAACAATATCGTAAAAGAGGATTGGCAAATTTGAAGTTAGGAAATAAATTGGCTTAAAGCATGCACTTTTTTGTAACGACTTTAGTTTTATTGATACGGATAAAAAAGAAAAATATGGGAGTCAATAATATGATAAATAAAATTTATCATTTATTATTTGAAGAAAATTTTGCAACAAAGCTTCGCTTATCAAGTCATCGCAGCACTGAATTTCATCTTTCAGAGCGTAAGTTGTTTATGTGTATTATTTAGGTAAACAGACCGTACAAATGGCCCCATAGAAAATAATTCACAAGAGCAAGCCAGCCAATTGACATCGCCAGATCGCGATAATCTCATGGCTTGTGGCACCTTCCTGCTGAAACCAGAGGTCACTGATGTCAATATGTATTACCCATTGTGGCCAGAAAAAAAACCATAAGTAGTGCAGAGAATTCATGGCGACGGCATTTTCTTGCTTCTTTTCGAAAAAAACTATACCACACTTTCACTTTCCTTGGATGTAATGGGATTTCGAGTATTGTTTGTGGATTTTTTGAATCACGTGAAGGGGAAATTTCTTATGCAATAACTGAATTGTTTAGGTGACTGTGTGGCTTGTGGTGCCTTCTTGTTAAAACCAAAGGTCACCGATGTCAATATGTATCACCCACAAAAAAAACCTGTTTTGGTTTAGTAGTGTAGAGAATTCATGGCGACGTCGTTTTCGTGCTCATTTTCGAAAAAAATTTGCGCCGATGATGCCACCTGACCACAAGCTATACCACACGTTCACTTTTCTTGAATGTAATGGTTTTTCTAATACTGTTTGTGGATTTTGTGAGTCACTTATGCGACAATTGTGTTTGTTTACGTAGCCGCCTAATTAAAAATGAGCCTGATCACTAAAGATGATTGCGTTGTTTTCATTTAGTTTTTCAAACAGCTAAGTCGCAAACGTTCGACTTAAACAATTCTAGGTCTTTATACAAAATGTTGCCCAAAGTGTCTATAGTGATGCACTCGTTTGTCGTCAAGTTGATGTTCCAGGCTTATTCTCGACACTTTGTTGTACAGCGTGTATGATTGCATTATTACTAGCGTGTTGTTTTAGTCCATTGTGAGCAACATTACCGTGAGCCTCGAATTTAGCGATGAAATTAGGCACAGCGGTTTACGAAGAAAAGCTGCTCGAATTTTTCAAAGTCATGCAGTGAAATTTTCACCATTTTTCTAGTAATTTTTCATAATTATAATTTTTTCCTTAGGAATATTACGTTCCATGCTTTTTTTCAAACCCTTTACAAAATAAATGTTAAAAGATGACAGTAGTTCAGTTTTTGACATTTAATCATTTGACAGACAATTTACTTCCTAACCTCAAATTTACTCACCCATTGTTAATGCTGGAGGGATGGAGTGCTAACTAAAGTAAGAGCGGAGAGGTTTAGGTCAAAAACCTTAACTGTGCCAGACGAGGAGCAAGAGGAAAAATGAATAAATCACACACTTTTGCCCATAATCAGGCAAGAGAAATTAACATGGGATATAACATTATAACCATTAATGAGCTGCTGTGACTTTGTCAGTTACAAATTAGGATTAATGCCGTAAGTCGTAAAATGGCAATGACATTAGAAGCAGTGACTACATCACCCGATAAATAAGACGGCAGCAGGTTTACCTTAATTTAAGGCATACAGTCACTCTAAATAAGATGACGTAGATGAAACCAACATAATGTAAAGCCTATACTGAGAGAGAGGCTGACCATCAGTTCTATCTAAAGATGAATACGCTAAAGGATGCATTGTATTCAATGACAAGTAAGAAAGTTAATATATATACCAGCTGTTAAGTAGAAATCGCTTATTAATTAAAGTACCAGCCCAAATGTATCCAATTCGAATAACTGCAAATGCAATATGAAGCTCCAGTCTTGCCGTGTTTAAAGATCATAATGAGAGAAATAAAAGTGAAAATGAAAAGTTCTCTTTCTACTCAATTGACTTTAGATAGAATGTTTTGAACTTAATTAACACTTTTTCTTCTGAGAGCAACATATTATGATTGAATTATTATGAACAGATCATATTATTATTACTACAATTATATGTATTGTTATATTTTCAAATGATAATGGAACTATATCATTGTACAAAGATACAGTAGCCTACAAATGTCTAATCAATCTTACACTAAATGCTTCATTACAAATGACGATTAATAATATAATACACTGATTATACTGAGTAGAATATTATATATCTAAATAAGAATTTGAAAAAAAAAATATAAAACTCTTATTATAATTTATTGGTTACATCTTTGTTGGTGAAAAATGTAACATATCTGAGCGTAGCGTAAAGTAATAATTCCAATATTGAATGTAACAACAATATAATGTTTAAAGTATACAGATATTTCTTTAATTTATAATCTATTGAAGGTGATAGGAAAGTATTTAGTAAGGAGTGAAAGCAATAACATATTTTAATCTAAACATTATTTATAAAATAATATTGTTACGTTTATACCTTTGATAAACATTTGGATATTGCTGTTCTTTATTGCAAAATAAATAACACCAGATTTTAGAGTTTTTTAATTAATTACAAGTTTTTGTTTGCTTTAACTACACACAAAGATGCAAGTTTTTACTTCACGAGGTTTATGTTTTAACTAACTAACTACTTAACTATCCACTCAGCTGCTGCCTTTTTATAATTGTCCACTAGAGGTCTGAAAAAATTAAGAATCTTCTACTTCCTTTGTACCACCTTTTGCTGTTGTTATGTTATTCATTCATTTTGTTTTTATTATGATAAAGTTTCTTTCTTAAAATAATTTTAAGATAGTTGTTGTTGTTTTGTGTACATAAGTTTTTTTGTAAAACTATGCAGTTAGTGAACAGTATATCAGATTGTTGTTGTGTGTAAAAAATTTCTACGCAGTTTGTAAGTTAGAAAATTGTTGTTGTCTTGCATAAGTTTTCTTAGCAAGCTACGCAGTTAGTAAACAGCATACCCAGTTGTTTACTTTATTACTTAATTATTTTTTGGTTTAAACTTAAGCAAGACGCAAGACGCATAATATAATAGAATAAATAAAAATATTATATTTAAATAATAATAATGTTATGCTTATTAATGGAATATGGAATAGTTACAAAATTTTAATTGTGATTTCTTATAACAACTAAGTAATCATTAGCTAAGGTATTGTTTAAAACAATTATCCTTTGTTCATCACAATTATGTTGCAGAGATTATGACATTAATCTTCGTTTACTGCATATAAAAGAAGGTTTATAAAACGATACATAAAATACCACTCTTTTAGCAGAGGAGTATTAGAGCTTTATTTTTAGTTTATGTTACTTTTGAGTAAAGACGTGATATAATCTCAAAAAAGGATACCCTTGTTATCTAGCTTTTTAAAAGCCTTGCAATTTTTCTGTTATAAGACTTAATTTTTTTTTTTCAGTTTAAAAGTTCTCGACACGGAAGTCGAAATCAAGTCTTTTCGTGTACATCTCGAATCAAATTTTGTACGACTTAGAATGCTTATATTTTTAACATAAACTGCCACCATCACGTAAAAGTAAATTTCAATTTAGTTATTTAGTTTGGTGATTAATTTCCGTAAAATTTTGTTTCCGGCCCATTGTGCTACGTTTTTGTGCCCTGCATACGAATACTTTCAATCTTTGTTATACAAACTCGTATAGAGGATTCTAAGTCGCAACTCAACGCGATTAATGTTGACCTCAGTTGTGTATTTCAAACTCTCAGAATAGAGGTAGATATTGGTCTATAACTCATGTCGTGATATGCAGATATATAAAGGGTTTTTTTATCAAGAAGTTTGTTTTCTAAAACAAAATTTAGATTAAGATGATTCAAATTTTTATTGTATTACGAAGACATTCGGCAATTATGAATGAAAAATGATGTTTAAAAAATGTCCACCACGACCACGCTGACAGATGTCGATTATTTCATGAAAGCTGCGTTAATCACATCATGGATTTTGAGTTTTAGGGCTGAAATCGATTAGATTGGCTCCGTATAGACTTTGGTTTGCAAAAAATTGATCGTTTTATTAGCTGTGTGACATGTGGCACCATCCTGTTGAAACTACATATCAGTGATATCCACGTCGTCAATAATAGGCCAAAATTGAGTGGTCCATTGACAATAATCGCATTTCCAGCCTCATCTTCGAGAAGAAAACGGCCCAATCACGCCTCTAGACTACATAGCGTACCATACAGTGACACGTTGCCAAAGCTTCTCAATAAGTGCACTAGGATTTTCAAAAGCCCAAATGTAGTAATTTTGCCTGTTGACATATCCTGACAAGTGAAAATGGGCGTCGTTTTAAAAAAATATTTTTTCCAGAAAAACCAGCCGGTTGTTCCTGAATAAATCGAGCAAATATACGGCGATGTCGGATTTAGTTCCTGCACCAGTTGAACCTTGTAGGGCATCAAAATCAAATCCTTACGCAAAATTCGCCATGTGGTGGCTTTGTTACGAAAGTCGAGGAATTGTCACATTTGGATCTTCTTCAGCACTGTGGCTCACGGCTGCGGTGTTTTCAGTTGAACGACCCGGTCGAACATGCGATAGTGTTCGCGACTCAAATTTAACGACAAAATTATTAATGGCAGTCTCAGAGGGGCAATTATGTTGTCCAAAAATATCACGATTTTTACGAAATGTAACTTTAACAGAATCACCATTTACATAGTGGAATTTAAATATTTTAATGCGATTTTCGTGCGAAATTGAATTCATTGTAACAATTGCCAATGCATCTACTGCGAATACGTCAAAAAACTAATTGTCAAAATTATCGTGTTGTTGGTACTTTCACAATTGAAAAACAAGCTTCGTGTTGAAAAATGGATGTATGATATATGTGGAAAATCGATGGTTGAAAGCTTTATGAAAATTTAATTTTCTTTAAACGGCGTCAAGTAAATTTAATTTATTGACCAAGCTACTATTGTGGGTTTAATATTTTTATTCCCAGCACTATGATAATTTAGGACAGAAAAGTGATGGAAGAAAATACAATAGCAAATAATAACAAGAAAATATAAATTAAAGTGTATCGTCATAGACGTCTAGTTTTGAAGCGTAATAAACAGATACTTGATTGGGTGTCGCTTTGTTTACGTTGTTAACTCGCAAAATCCGTCGATTTATTGCGATGCGAAGTAGTGTTTCGTTATCAGTTTACTATCTCTTGTGATCATTAGTTTCGTCTGTTTTACACTCTATAGCTTTACAGGCAATTGAAAGAAGCTTAACTTAATTAAATTAATGTCTTTTACATTTCGTAAGCTTATATGTCTTTAATGAAAACGTGTAAATCTTTTTAAACTAAAACTATACACTTTTTTTGTGCTGAGCGCCATGGTACTTTTAAGTTTAAAACAGTCCTAAAAATGAATTGTAAAAAGTTTAGAAAAGCAGAAGACGATAAAGAAGTTTAAAAATTATAAACTTTGTTTTTACTAAATCAGTCACTGTTGTATCAGGACACAGCGGATACTTTATGAAAAGGAAGGGTAATTAATCTGAAATGTTTAAGCTGCTGATTTAATTAATCTGTCTTTGAGATTCATCTGTAAGAGCTCCTAGAAGTGGGTGCTGTTTTCAATGATTTCTTTTAAAGGAGATAATACCTTATTCACAGTTGGTGTTATAGTTTTCAATGGATTTCAGTTTTTTGTATTTTTTGTTTCTATTTCATTAACAAAAATGTGAAATTTTTTCTTCCCTGATTTATATTTTTATTGTTAATAGTGACCAATATTATCTGCATTAGCGCAATTTCGTTTCTTTAAAATCAAATATGTTTCTTCTAAACTGTAGAGAAACAAGAATATTATTTCTTGATATTATTTTTTTTATCAACATTTTTAGCAATTTAAATTTTTGTAATCGATTAATATCTAAGAACGTTGTTAGCTTCTTAATGTTTTGTAGATCTAATAATTTATTTTGGCCTTCTGTAACTTCTTTTGTAATTAAGCGACAAGGCTGCCTAAGGCCAAGGCCAAGGCCAAGGCTTACTAATCCTGACGTCTCATTTAATGACGTTTCAAATTGCAAAGAACTATAATGGAGTAGAACCCAGAATTATTTTCATTAATTTTGAAATTACTTTAAAGTCTTCAGTTATAAATAGTCCCAAATGGAAGATACCAAAAGTAGCACCTTTCCCAACTCTGGCTTAGGTAGATGAATTGAAGCTAATTGCATAAAGTCAAACTGACAAGATTTTTATTTCTAATTATTTTATTAAATTTACAGTTTAACATTGCATTACGTAAATTTTTATTCAAGGGAACAAGCTGCTAAGTACAGTAATGATTGAATATTTAATATTTAAATTTACATTTTATTAAATTATTAAACTGATAAGCGAAATTTTAATTTAAATAGAAAAATAATTAAATTTTGTAGTTTAGTTTAGTTTGCTTTATTGTTTCATAACTATTACAACAATAAATAAATCTTATAAATTATTATTAATTGGTGATAGTATTAAAATTGTATATTGACAGAGATAAAATCAGAATGATTAATTAAATGAAAAGTTAATAATAAAATTATAATAATAATATTAAGTCAATCTACGTTAGTGGTGATAAATTCCAGTAAATATGCACATTGCATTTTTGCAAAATTATTTTAAAAATATTTTTTTATTTTTCTTATTTTTTAAATTCCATATAAACGGCTGCTAATGAAAATCCTTATGTAGAAAAGTAAAAATATAAAATGGAAAAAATAGTTTCTAAATTTTTACCGTGTTTCACATGATTTTTTTTTTATTTATCTCTCTTTTTGCTGTGTTGGTTGAATATAATCCTATTTAATCAATTTAGCTTACGATATAAGACTCCTGAGTTTTCTATACAAAATTTGGGGTAAAATTCAATGGTGATCTATATGAATAGATATGGTTTCCCCACAATAGTATCGGATTTTTCAACAAGGAGTTTGTTGGCATTGCTACAATGCCTTTCCATCCAACTGACAGGCACTTAAATTTTCAAAAATTGAAATTTTAAATGCAAAATGAAAATATTAGAAAATTTAAGCTCCAAATGAGAGCTTTGCTATTACATATGCGAATTTGAAGGATATTGGTATACATATTGTTCTACAAAGTAATAGTGTGACTACGCTGCTTAACGGCAGAACCGTATGGCATAACGTCCAAATATAAAAATTTGTTTTAAGAAATAACAAAATTACAGGACCAACGAAAAGATACAAAAATAACATCTTGTAATGGGGTTTTTTTTTAGCAAGTAGTTTGTTTTTTTAATTGTGGCAAAACCAACAACATTATAGTTTTTACATTTAGTTTTATGACATATTCGTAGTAGATGCACTGGCAGGTGTTACAATGAAATCAATTTCACACGAAAATCGCGTTAAAATAATTAAAATCGACGATAAAAATGGTGATTCTGTTAAAGTTATATTTTGTAAAATTCGTGATATTTTCGGACAACTTAATCGCCCTTCTGAGACCGCTTAAGAATTTGATCGTAAAATTTAAGTCGACAGGCTTGATACACAATATGCAAACACCAACGCGTGTTCGATTGGATCGATTAACTAAAAACATCGCAGCTACAGTGTTGATGTAAATCCAAATTTGTCAATTCCTCGACGTTCTGTATTCCCAACTTGCACTTGTCAGGGTATGTCAACAACCAAAATTGTCATATTTGGGCTTCTGAAAATCCTAGAACGATTATTGAGAAGCCTTTGCATGCTCAATGTGTGCACTATGAGGTCTGGAGGCGTGATGTTTTTGAAGATAAGGCTAAAAATGTGGCAATGGTCAATGGATCACGCTATTGCGAGATGCTAACAATTCAACTTTGTCCTATTATTAACGACGTGCCACACAGCCAATGAAACGGTCAATTTGTTGCAAACCAAATTTCCCGATCACATAATTTCACGACAATCAAAGGTTAAGGGTGATTTAACATCACGGGATTATTTTTTGTGGGGCTATGTTAAGGTCAGAGTATATACGGAGCCAATCGCAACGATTTCAGCCTTAAAAATCAAAATCCTTGATGTGAGGAATTAAATAGGTCCGTCATTTTGCCAAAAAGCGTGAATAAAAACTTTGATGAAGAACCGACATCTGTCAGGGTGGTCGTGGTGGACATTTGCCAGATATCATTTACCAGTCATAATCGCCGAACTCTTTTCTTCGCAATACAATAAAAATTTAAATCATCTTAGTCATCTTTTGGAAAACAAACTTCTTGTTGAAAAACCCTTACTATAAAACGTATTCGTATTTTTGAGAATCTACTTTTGTTAAAAAAAATATCTGCTACCTCATGTCTGTAAAGATCAGTGACGCCACAATTTGCATATATTTCACATCCGTATAGTAGGACCAACAAGAAATTCCTTAGCATTCCGTGTAGCTTTGCAGCGCAATTACTTGTATGATTGGACTAATAAAGTTTGTTATTAAAAATAATTCCAAAATTAAATGCGGACGAAATATATTCCATTGTTTATCCATCAGATAGACTCTTTTTTTAACATTCTTAAATCTGCAGCCTTTGAATGATTTATACACAGGCTGTTTAAGGATGATCAGTCTTTAACTTTATTTAGGTTACGATTAAGGTAAGCAATACAGCAAGCAACAATCTCAATATTATTATTGTCCAATTTAGAGCTATTTTCTTCTACGAAGTCCATTAGCATTGAAATGCAGCTCCTTCTATGTCTAAAATCTCACTGAAAATCTGTTATTAAATTGCGTTTATGAAAAAATTTTCATTTTTTTTTCGTATATTCATTATGCCTTGCGATAGGAATAGGAGTAGAATCGCAATATATTTAAAATCCTTAAAGTTTTTAGGAATAGGGATAACCTTTGCTAGGCCCAATGATTTCACCGTACCAAATTGCACACCAGATTGTCACTTTGATTAAATGCAAAGGTGACTATTTTGTTTATTCACATATACATTCAAATGAAAATGTGCCTCGACACTCAATATGATTTTTTCATGACAATCGGGGTTATCATGGGCGAGCTGTAAGCTCCTATTGGTGTAAATGGTATTGTGAAAAGAGCTCTTGTGTCAACTGAACCTCACATGGAAACAAATGTGAGGCATCGAAATGAGGTTGATAGATTGTTTTGAACACTTTCTTGAGCAGCAGTAATATTTTCAGCCAATGTTGCACTACTTTACGGGCCATGCTTGGGCCTATCACCTATAGACCCTCTTTCTTCGAAATCATTCACTATACGATAAATAATGTGTTTTGTTGGCACATTGTTTCTCACAAAAATTTCACGTAACTTTTTCATCGTCACAGTAATCGTTGAGTGATTGTGATAAAATGTTTTAACGATTATAACATGTTGGTTTATCGAATATTTTTCCATAATAAATTTGCAACGTATCTACCTCACGACTGCCAAATGTGAACTGCGAACACCATACGTTTAGTTTGACTAGAGGAATCTGAATTTAGTGTGCCACAGCAGTTTATATCATGTCTTACATAAATTGCTATACCTCCAGCATGCCCCCTCCCTCCGGGGGCACATTTATCGGTCTTTATAGAATACTTGACTATCTAGACCTGTGTTGCTGGGGGTATAAGGAAGCCCAGTCCCCTGAAGTCAGCAGGCGTACAACTGGAAGCTCCACGTTATTTCCACGGGAATCAGTAAGCCCCAGAGTTTCCGCTAATTGTCTCTTTACACTTTTAGCTGTTTCTCTGTCTGATTATTGAAGTTGGCCCTTCGGGAGTATCGTGGTAGTTGTAGTTTTGCGGCCCCAGATGAATTGAATTATGGTGGCCAGGATCATCTCGCCTTTAATCACACCTACTGGTGAATGATCCAGATCCGGTGAGCATGCTAGTCATGTGTTCTGGACAGGAGTTGGATAGTCTCCAGCTCTTCAGCAAGGAGTAGTGATTTGCAGTCCTGCTCTGGAATCACTAAAGGTGCAACTAGGAAAGTCCTGTTGCTAGAATTAGTCTTCGGCTTCCTAGGGCGCGAAAGATGTTTGTCTTAAAATCATTCAAAGTGGTTTGACCACCGTCTGATTAAGGCCCACGGCCAGGTGCAGATGTAAATCTTATAACGAAACCTCCAGGATGTCAATTAAAAACTAGTAAGTTGTAAATTGAGTTATTAACTAGTGTTTCAAATCATATTTCAGATACAAAAATAAAACCAACTGCAGAGCCATATTACCTCTGGTTCTGCAGTCAATCTTTTGTTGAGGCTTTGTGCATGGATGTGAGCATGTTAAGACCAAGTGGTATTGTTAAAGGAGTGTTATCAGAGTAAAAATAGTGTCCTTGGAACTAAAATTTCTATCACAGAACAATAAGAGATTTACAATAACAAATTTAAAAAGAAACCAATATCTTTGAATAAATTAAAAATGGAACAAGTAGAATAATAATTTAACACATTACATTAATACAATACTAAAACAAAAAAAATTAATTAAAAGTTATCAAATTGTTTACTTTAGAAAAATCTTAGTATTTTTATTTTTTTATTTGTTTGCATTATGTTTATTTAGTGCATTATGTTTCTTTTATATTTTTATTCTCTGTCTCTTATTCGCTATAATTTTGACATTTCTTTGTGACACACTATATATTATTTTTTGTGGCATAATTAAGCTAACTAATTAAGTCATTAAATCGTTTTTATTTTTATTATATATCTGCACACTGGGTCCCTGTTGAAAAAAAATTAATAAATATTTGAGTATTATAGGGCAAAACAATTAAATACTTGTGACTGTGATTTTGGTGTTTTTATACAAATTTAATGGCAGGCGTAAAGTTATAAAAATGTTTTATTATCGATTTTTTACGTATTATTTTATAGCAAACCAAAAATAATTTGTTGAGCTGGTAAAAAAAGAGCGCATGCGCTCTTTAACAAATTTGATTTGACAAAAGAGCAAAAAGCATGAAGTCAAAGTGAAAACTCGCAGTTTCCATTTATTAAACCAGTTATAAAAAATATACAGCTACAGCAACAACAACAAAATCTATACACAACTGTCATTGTGTTGTACATAAGCGACAAATGTCACAAGAAGATTCAATGTTTTTTCGAACTACAATCTCAAACGAGTTGAACACTTAGAGGCAGTTTAAAGGACTAAGAAAACAGAACATTAAAAAATAATAAAAAAAAAAAAAATAAAATAAATTGAAAAACATAAAATTAGTTTAGTTTGCAGCACTAAAATATAATTGTTAATTGGCAGTTTAAAGTGTGATTTTAATAATTGGCAAAAAAAAAGAAAATAAATTTTTCAGCAAAAGAATTTATAATAAATTTTACAGTGATTCACCATATTGAAATTGTGTATAAATTTTCTTCTTAATTGTGTTTTGACATGTAGTTGTAGTGCATTCGAGTGGTTGACAGTGATTTTTTTCTATTGCTGTAATTAAAACACATACGAAATTTAACTTAAAAGGAAAATCAATAAAATTTTCAAGTTTAATTTTTTAAAGCAAAATAAAATTCTACAATTATTTGAAAGAAATTTTAGCTAAATGTAGCATAAAGTTATATAATCTTTGTTATTATAATAAAAGTAAATACCAAAAAAAAAACAACATACATACATACAAACTTATTGTCTGCAGTTAAATTAACCTTAAAACATCGAAATAAGAAGCAGCAGTAGCAGCAGTAGCAGCAGCAGTAAAAGAAAAAGGTCAGCACGGAAAAATCAAAACACGAAAAGTGAAATTTTTGCAAACATCAGGCAAACGAACAACCCACACTAATCGAGATTATAAATAGTAGCAATCAATAAATTTAAAACCTCAGATAAGCTTCAGAATCCCTAACAGAATTATGGAAAATTCTTAACAACCTCGAGCTAAGGAAAAAAAACAAACAAAAAAGAAAGAAGAAGAAAAAAGAGCAGACATGATATTTTTATAATAAAAATAAAAATCCCACATCCATTATTATTAAAGAAAAATTAAAAACCAAAATTAAAAATATCAACAACGCTGCCTCAGTCTTTCGCCAGCACTTAACTTAATCAACGACAAATAAACAAGAAAAAGCGAAACAAAAACACGAAAAGAAAATATCGCGCGAATATTGAAAAATCCTTAGAATGGGCAAGAAAAAAGTACCGAGTGAAGACTTAATTGTTCCACCACAAGATCATAGAATATGCGGCACAATTTGTGTGTGTCAAATGACTTTGGTATTAAGTTCGGTAGCTTTAGTTTATCTGACGGTAGCGATTTATATGCCCTCTACGCGAGCATTTAAAAGTGGCATAGATCCAACGCCCGTAATGTGTACAACTACCCGAGCAGTGACCAAGGAAAATTGTGATTGGGGCTCCTGCGGTGAATGGTGTCTGAGTAAAACGTCTGGTGCCTGTATACAGATTTTTGTTAACTTGCGCAACAATGGCACCAATCTGTCCTTTCAAAATTGCACAAACTCAGCGAATAAGACGTGCTATGGCATTGATCAGGACAGTGCCGATAAGGCACGTTGCATAAATGATGAGTGTAAAAACTTAACGGGAACGTTTAACTGTACGGCAGGTCAGTGCCTAAATATAACGGATGCATTTGAATGTGTGTTTAAAAATAGCGATTCGCCAGTTAAATGTTCGGGACGCAGAGGGAAAATCAATTGTATGGATATATCGGGTTTGTTCTCATGCAATCGGGGCACATGTCGTAAAATAAGAACGCCATATAATTGTGATCGTCGTTGTGTTGATATACCAACACGCAATAAGAATGTGGTGATTATAAGCGGCGACAAGGTTCATCTTTCTCAGTGTCAAACTGCCATTAATGCTGAAACCGATGAGGAAGTTTGGACCGATACCGAAGATAATGTGGTTATGGCCTCCTGCTATTTCATAAGAACCACCTCTGATCGTGTTGATGCTGTCGATTGTGTTAATGGTTCTACACTCGACCACACTCTACTAACGGATCTGACAAATTTTACTTATCTCAGTCATTTGCATATATCTGTCGCCACTCTTGTACCCGAGATTGCTCCGCCCGACATTGATCTAACCATATCAAACGAATCGAAACTCATGATTAATCTAGAGGGCTGTGTTAACACCCTAATGGATGAATGTAAAGAATTTCTTAAGGATTTCGGTCGCGATGGCAGTGATCATAATGCCCGTGCTCGTTTTCCTTGCTTCTATTCCCCTAATAAAAAGGACACTGTTGTTGCTCGTTTTAATTTAGAAGTAACGTATCGTCAATTTGTTGTGGCCTCGGTGGTACCATCAGTATTGTTTGTTGTATCCTGTATGGTGCTTTTGTTGTGCCAGAAAACCGTTTATGTGGGCGATGATGCAAAAATGCGTTTTAAGGGCTGTGTTGATACTGACACGATATTGTCTAAGAACGCCTTGGATCAGGCAATGGATGATAATGGCGGTGTTGGCGGTGGTGGGGATGAAGTTATGGCTCTATGAGATCCGTCACGTAAGACTGCAAATAAATAATTATTTTAATTTTCTATATTTACTTTTGCTATAAAAACAAAAAAAAAACCATTAAACCATTTTCAATAACAATAATCTCCTTCCTTAGCGATTGGTTTATTTTTATACGATGAATGAAATTTACAATTATGTTCATACTCTCTCACTTTTTTTTGTGAATGTGTGAATAATTGTTTATATTGCAAATATTTGATTTTTATGAATTTGTTTATTTAAAATTGTTTGTGCTTTTTAAGTTAAAGTTTCAGCTTCACTTGTCCATTTTAGCTTTTTAATTAAACAATTTATCTTTTTAGATTTTTTTTGTTTTTTTTTTGGCCACTGCAAAGGATAACACCTACACATTTATATATATCTACATAATATAGAATTTATTATTCATGCCAAAACTTCTCAACTGCTTTCAAAACGAAATTAATTCAAATGACTTAATGCCATTTTCCATGTCACGCCTTTAAAATTAAAAATATTGCGATTGTATCGCACCTCAAATTAAAAACAAAAAAAATTTTTTTTATACACCAGTTCCAACAAGTTTTCTTTGAATGGAAGGAAACTACTACTCATGATCAAATTTCGAAATGTAAAATTTTTAGTTTCGTAGAAAAAAAATATTTTTGTTAAATAAAATCAATTTTTTAAATTTATTTATAACTTAATAAATGGACCATTTTTATATATTATGTTTAATTTGTGGAATATGCCTGTGCACCGACTAGCAGAGTACATCTTTGAAAAATTAGGGAAAATAAAGAAATAACAAAAATGAAAGGGAGTTTATAAAGCCATAACAGATGGGAGTAATTAAGCTGGGCAAATTTGAGGTTAGGAAGTAAATTTTCTTAAAGCTTACACTCTTTCGAACAACGTCAATTTTGTTGATGCCAATATAAAATAGAAATATGGGGATTTCTAATAAAATATAATGTAAGGAAAATATCCGCCTCTAGCATATAGGCGCACGCTCTTTTTTCAAAAAGTTTGAAACACATTTTGCAACACAGTTTCGCTTATCTCGTCAATACAGCGCTTAATTTCATCCTTCAAACCTTCAGTCGTTTGTGGTTTGTTCATGTAAGCTCAGAGCGAACCGCAGAGAAAATAACCTAGAAGCTTTAAAACACACAAATGTGGCGGCCAGTTGACTTTGCCGAATCGAGAAATTACCCGAAATTTTTCACGCAATAACTGTTTGTGTGGGTGGCTGTGTGGTCGATGACGACGAAAAGCTGTTTGAATTTTACCAAGTGGCACAGTGAAATATTCACTGCTTTCGATAATAAATTTTCATCAATTAAAGTATTTTGCTCTTTACTAACTAAATGCCTGCGAAATTATTTAAATTTTATCATTTACTTTTCAACCTCAAATATGCCCACGCTATATTTTTTTTACCAAATATTTTGTATGATCCAAGAAAGAAAGTTTTAACAGCAAAAAGAAAAATCGAAAATAGTGCTTCCGCTGTTTGAAGTGAAGTTTTACGTTTCGCGGTTCAAGTTTTAGTACTATAATAAGTTAGTCTTCTTCATTCCTCGATTGTACACATTTTCATTTCTTTAGATTTATTTAGATAACTACCAATTGCGCCTGTAGGCTAGTAGGTAGTGTACTAGCTTGTCAGTATGGGGGTTCGATTCCCAACGAAGACCTTGGTTGTTTTTTACTACAAAAATAAAAATTGACTGTCGGTGGGGCTGCTCAGCGATAAAGGCATAGTCACTGTGCTGTCTTTTATATGGCAGTTTATTTCCGACCATCCTTCTACTTTCACCACCTGTTTCATCTCTTCTCTATCTCTTTCCTAAAGCCTGTAGCACGGTACTTGACTAAATAGGCATTGTTGCTACTTATCTTTTTGAAAAAAAAAACAAAAACTGTAACATTGTAAATTGTTATCCTTATTGCAGCTATTATTCTATTATATAAAAGTACAGCTACATATATCTCTAGATTTGTATTAGGACCAATTGATTTTGAATAAATGGTGTTCGGCTGTCGATTAATATTGTTACGTTTATACCTATTATAAACATTCTGTTGTGAGTTCTTTATTGAGTAATAAATAACACCAGGTTTTAGAGTTTTTAAATGAGTTACAAATTTATTTACTTTGACAACACAAAGCTGACACTACAAAACCTAACTACTTAAGATGCACATCTTTACTTCACGAGATTTATCTTTACACAGACTGACTATCCACTCAGACGCTGTGCTTTTATACTTGTCCATTAAAACTCTAGAAAATTTAAGAATCTTCTACTTTCTTTGTATCACATTTTGTATGTTGTTTATTCAATGTTTAGGCGCCTATATGTCTGTGTGTATTTTTGTTTTTGGTTTTTATACTGATAAAGTTTCTTCGTGGAATTTATTTTAAGATATTTGTTGTTGTCTTGTGTAGATAAGTTTTCTTAGAAAACTACGCAGTTAGTAAACAGCATAACAAGTTGTTGTTTGCGTTTATAAAATTTCTACGCAGTTTGTAACTAGAAATTTTGTTGTTGTACCATAAGTTTTCTTAGCAAGCCACGCAGTTAGTAAACAACATACCCGGTAGTTTATTTTATTGCTTAATTATTTTCTTTTAAAACTTAAGCAAGATATATCCGTAGCAATATAAATTCTTCTTCAAAAATTCAGAATCGAAAAAATAAGTATAAGCTAAATAATAAGTTAAAATTAAACTTAAATAAGTAAAAAAAAATAATTTCTTTAATTAATTTGTAGTTTTTTAAATTATGCTTTACCGCCAAATGTATTTTCGGATAACCTCACTATTTCTGCTACGTTTATCATAACCAAAGTTAAATGCAATTTTCACGTATTGGTCGATACTTCAAACACTATTTTGAATATACTCGACATCGTATAGAAGAGTACAAATAGGTTTAAGGATTGACGCATCGATTCCACATTAGAATGTGTTTTACTATTTTATCGTTACTGCAACGGAAGGTATGGAACGAAATTATGAAACTCATTTCTGAAAATTGTATTTCCGCGTTCACGATACGTTCCTCATTCCTCAGCGATAATAATCGATTTGAAAGTGAACAGCAATATGCATTGTAGAAAATATTTGTTTTTTCGATGAACACTTAAAATGTGAAATGACCCCTCTTTCGCTGTCTTTCCTATCACTTTCAAAGTGCAAACATTCAAACCGAATGTCCCCAAATCAATCCTCCAATACCGCAACTTTATATGACTGAAAAATTCATTGACTAAGCAACCGGAAAGTAGAAAGGCGCTAATAATAGATCCAGGCGAAACTTCGTTCGAAAATTTTATTTTATATAAAAAATGTCTACTCAAAATGCGTTTATTTCCGAAAAAAAAACACATACAATTTTGTAAACATTTTAGGGGCAGTTTTTCTTTCTGAAGACGAATTTAGACACTAAAAAAAAATTTGGGTTACGGAAAATCAATTCAATATAACGGCGAAATGTAATAAGTTCAGCGGTTTTAGCTATTTTATTTTCTTAAAACAACGATATTTTCCTAATTGTCTTTTGGGCGTTTCAATTAGAATAATGAATAATGAAATTTGGAATCATTTTGAAGTTAATTTACGTTAATTGTGCTTGATTGTCTTATAAAATTCTCACGAAATATTTTTATTCAGAAACTGACATGTATTACTATAGGGCCAATATGGATCTGCTTGCTCCACAGTAATACAGTAATGCATGTTTATGAGAATATCATAAAATATTTATGTTTAAATGAATCTAATTAATTAAATTAATTGTAATTAACGTAGATTAAATTATTCTATTGCGTAGAACAATTTCATTAGTTTAACAAATTATTCACTTAGTATAACAAATGATAGCACTCGAATTGTTATGCGGCTATTTATCAATTTAAAAAATATTAAAAATTTCTTAATAAAAAAAAAGCAATAAATAACAACATCAGCCTTGATTTTTTTGTATTAAAAGCTAAACAATAACGTATGAGTGATATTAAATTAAAATTTAAATATCAATTATACGCCATGCATGCCCATACATTTCTCAACTAAGAACACACACACTCCAGCCAACATACAAAAGCAGTTAAATCAGCCAGATATTAGCAAAAAAACAACACCAACAACAAAAGTTTAAATCGTACAAATAAATTAAATTAAGGTCAACACCATTTATGGCCAACTTGAAAAATAATAACACTGTAAATTGAAACAAAAAAAAACACAAAAACTAAAAGTAAATAATGAATAAAACAAACTCAAGCGAATAAATAAAATAGAGTCAAATAAAACAAAACTACTCAAACTGACTGACTTCTTCGTATGGCATTGGAAAAACAAAATTGTACAACTTTTTTTCTTACATTTGTTGTTGCTTTATTTGAATGCTAAATATGAAGAAAAAAGAAAAATTATGTCGCCATTGAAAAAAAAAACTTAAAAATTGTGCTAAATATTGTTAAGAGCTGTTGTTTGTATGTCATTAAACAGTTTACAGTTTAGAAAAAATAAAACATTTTAAGCGTTTGCTTACTTTATACTTTATGATTATTAAGAGATTGAAAGAAAATTACAAAAAAAAAAAAAAAAATTTTTTCTACATTTTTTCAATAATTTATTAATTTGAAAAAGTATTTAAATTCACTATATTCCGCTTTTAAGCAGCGTTTTTTTAAGTTAACTTTAAATAGTTTTTCTAAAATTAAAATAAAGTATTCGTTAATTTAATTGAATTTTGTTTATTTTATTTATTCTACCATTTTTATAATTAAAGTATAATAAAATTACTTGACGTTTACACATTTGAGAATTTTCGCAAGGTCCGCAACGTAAAGTTTTTTTTTACAACTAGTGCTTATTTCGTGAATGGTAACAACATGTGATTAGATTTATATCCGCGCCTGGCCATGAAGCCTTAATCAGATGGTGGATCAAACCACTGCATAATTTGGAACGTCATGCTCGTCCTAGGAAGCCGAAGTTATAATTCTATGCAACAGAACTTTCTAGTTTCAACTGCGATGAGTCCAGAGCAGGGCTGCAAATCATCACTCCTTGCTTAAGAGTTGGAGACATTCCAACTCCTGTCCAGAACACATGCCTAGCATGCTCACTGGATCTGGGAACATTTCACCAGGTAGGTGTTATTAAAGGTGAAATGAACACGGCCACCATAGAACCATAGACTGTTATAGGGCCGCGAAACCACAACCACCACGACACTTCCATATAGGGGCCAACCTCAATAATCAGTCAGAGAACAGTTAAATGTCTAAAGAGACAAATAACGAACTCCGCGGCTTACTGATTCCCGTGGAAATAAAGTGGAGTTTCCAGTTGTACCCCTGCTGACTTCAGAGGAATGGGCTCCCTTTTTTTACGTAGTAGCTCTCCATTAAGACCATATATGTGCCCCCGGGGGGTCGTGAATGGCAACACTTAGCTCATATTTGATTTGACAGATAATTAGTTTTATCCTTCCGCTGAACGAATATGGTTGTGAATACGCTTGAGCAACGCTTCGCTAAGTGGGCCTGCGATCGTCTTACAGAAGATGCTGACTTTGGAAAAAAAAATCATCTTTTCAGATGAAGCTCATTTTGATCTTGGCGGGTATGTAAACAAGCAAAATTGTCGCATTTGGGGCACAGAAAACTCGCACTCATATATTGAACCCAAACGAGTAACTGTTTGGTGCGGATTTTGGTCCAGAGGCATAATTGGGCCATTTTTCTTCGAAAATGAGCAAGGAGTGACCGTTACAGTCAACGGCGATCGTTATCGGGCCATGTTCAACGAATTTTTGTTCACAAAAACTGAAGAGGAGGATATTGGCAACATTTGGTTTCAACAGGACGCTACGTGCCACACAACCGAAGCTGTGTAGTTTTGTTTATAGCATTAAAAAACAATTATTTGGCAGACCCTATATAATAGTAATAACAGAAGATCTATTTCTTACTTCAAATACTTGATTTATTCTACTCAATACTATTAGAGCATATCTTCTTGACCATTTCTAAAGGTTTTTCAACAAGAAGTTCGTTTTCTAAAACAAAATAAAACAAAAAAATGTATATTAAGATGATTCAAGTTTTTATTGTTTTACGAAAAGACAAGTTCAGTTTTAGTTTCAAGGCTGAGATCAATTCGATTGGCTTCGTATAGACTCTGTCTTTAACATAGCCCCACAAAAAAAATCCAGTGGTGTTAAATCACACGACCTGGCTGTCCACTTATCTGCTGATTGTGTCATTTTCGAAAAAAAACCGGATCAATCACGCTTCCGGACAACAATACGCACCATACAGTAACATATTGAGCATGCGAAGGATTCCTAATAATCACCCTAGGATGTCCAAATGCGATAATTTTGCTTGTTAACATACCCTGACAAATGAAAATGGCCTTCGCCTGAAAATATGATTTTTTCAGAAATGTAATTTAAACAGAACCACCATTTTCATGTGGATTTTAATTTTTTTTTTAAAGATAAGTAGCACTTCAGGCAACAAAGCCTATTTAGTCAAGTACCGTGCTACATTCTTTAGGAAAGGGATAGAGAAGAGGTGAAACAGGTGGTGAAAGTAAAAGAATAGTTACGGAAATTACCTGTCGTATAAGACAGCATAGCGACCAGTGACTATGCCTTCATCGCTGAGCAACCCCACCGACAGTCAAGTTTTATTTTTGCAGTGAAAAAATACCTAGGTGGTCGTTGGGAATCGAACCCACAACCCCCATACTGACAAACTAGTACACTACCTACTAGCCTACAGGGGATTTTAATTATTTTAATGCAATTTTCGAGTGAAATTGTAACAACTGCCAATGCAGCTACTACGAATACGTCGAAAAACTTAATGAAGAAGCTTCTTGTTGAAAAACGCGATGTAAAATATTTTTTCAAGGACTGTTTATAGATTTTGTCAGCCTCATATGTGACAATTTGGATTGTTTACAAACCAGCCTAATTGAAAATGAGTCTCAGCGCCAACGATGATTTTGTTGAAAAATGTGTTGTTTCGGGTATTTGAATTATTTTAAAAACGACTTTTGAATAATATCGCATAATCGAATATCTTATTAAGAAAACAGTGACTGTTCACTGTTTACTTTCAATATTGCAAACTTTTTAAATAAAGATTAAGATCTCTGAAAAAAATGTTATCACAGAATAAATATTTTGTACTGTAGGACACAGTCTTTAAATAATTTAATTTTACAATTTAATTATTGGTGATACAAGTCACCACTCTGTATTAATAGATTTCAAATATTTAAGGCTAATTTATAAAATTAATATTCTAGAATTTAAAATAATCTTTTCTCGTTTGCATATAAAGTTTAATAATTTTTCTTTTGTGTACTCTCTCTTTTCTCTCTCCCCTTCTCTCACTAATATAATATTTTTTATTCATGACATGCAACATGATTTTAAATTTTCTTCTTTTGTTATTAATAATATTTGAAAATAATCAAATATCGCAACTACGTGAAAAAGGAGAACATGTTGTCACGAATATTTTTTTAGTTCAAAGGTAAAACTTACAACTGCAGAAAATGTACAAAAAATTTAACAATTTCAATGCCTTTTTTGCTGCCAGTGTTGTTTTATTGTTGTTACTGTTACCATTTCTGCTTGAGTTTATAGACAAAAGGATTTTTTCGCTTTTTCCATTTTAGGGTTTTTTTCAATTAAATGTTTATTGCTTTCAATTTTGCTGCATAATAAAAAAAAGAATTAAACCTTTTTTTTGTTTTTCTCTAAAGCGTTGATACTCGAAATGAATTTTGAATTCTAACATCCTTAAGTTAGTTCAAGCATGATTGCAGATTTAGTCAAATTTTTATTTTAAGGTGACATGAACACTGTACTTTGTAATCGAAGTAATTTTAGTATTGAAAGCAATACTAAAAAAAAAAATAGCTACTAAAGAGCTTAAACACTACAAATAGTTGCAGCGAAATTGGCAATTTGCCAATAAACATTTTTAAATTTTCAAATGTTTATTTAACCGCTTTGCTATGCCTGATAAAAGATATTACATGGAAAAATTCCATTTTAAGATCAGACGTATATTTTTTGTTTAATTTTATTCAAATCAAATAATTTAGTTTTTTTTTGCAATTAATTTTTTCTATTGAAGCAATTTTTTGTTTTATAAAGGGGGTTTTCAACCAGAAGTTTGTTTGCTAAAAATATAAAACAAAAAAAAATTAGATTAAGATGATTCAAATTTTTATTGTATTACGAAGAGAAAATTTCGGCAATTATGAAAGTAAAATGTTATTTGACAAATGCCCACCATGAATGACCACGCTGACAGATGTCGATTCTTTTATCAAAGTTTTTAATCACCTTTTGGCAACATGGCGGTCGGTCCTATTTCGTTAGTCACATTACGGATTTTGAGTTTTAAGCCTGAATTGATTCTATACGGAGCCAAGTATAGATTCTGTCCTTAACATATCCCCAGAATAAATAAGTCACACGATCTGGTTGGCCACTTAACTGCTGATTGTCGTGAAATTATGCGATCGGAAATAATAAATAGATCGTTTCATTGGTCGTGAAACCTGTAACACCGTCCTGTTGAAACTACACGTCAGTAATATCCACGTTGTCAATAATAGGCCAAAATTGAGCTGTAAGCATCTCGCGATAGCGTGATCCATTAATCGTTACCACATTGCCAGCCTCATCTTTGAAAAATAAAACGGCCTAATTACGCATCCGCACCATATAGTGCACCATACAGTGACACGTTAAGTATGCAAAGGCTTTTCAATAATTGCTCTATCATTTTTAGAAGTCCCAATGCGGCAGTTTTGCCGTGAGCTTCGAAAATGAGCTTCGTCTAAAAAAATGATTTTTTCAAAATATGTCGGCTATGGTCGACTTCAGTTCTTGCACCAGTTGAATCTTGTAGGGCTTTAAAGTCAAATCCACATGGAAAATTCGCAATGTGTTGGTTTCGGATAACCCCAACTGTTGAGAACGTCGAGGAATTGACAAATTTGGATCTGCTTCAACACTGTGGCTCACGGCTGCGAAGAGTTCAGTTAAACGACCCAGTCGAACATCCGTTTGTGTTCGCACATTTTGCATCGAGCCTTGTCGACTCAAATTTAATGACTAAATTCTTAACAGCGTCCTCAGAAGTACGATTATGTTGTTCGAAAATATCACGAATTTTATAAAATATAACTTTAACAGAATCTCTATTTTCATAGGGGATTATAATGGATTTTAATTATTTTAATGCGATTTTCGTGAATTGAATTCATTGTAATAATTGCCAATACGCAGTCGTCAAAAAACTAAATACCAAAATAGATCATGTTCTTGGTGTTACAAACAAACTTCTTATTGAAAAAAAGCGATAAAATCAATAAATTGCGTAGATTTAGAAAAATTACTTGACACAGAAGAGACTAAAATTTTCTAATGCAGTGTTTTAAAAATATAACTAATTAATACAATATTTAAAGAATAAAAATATAAAACAAACAAACAACTTATTTTAAATTACTTTGTAAAAGCATAAGCTTTTTAATATAAAATAATTATAGTTAATTAACCTTTTTAACATTTTATAAATCATTTTTTCTCTAGCACAATGTCTTGAAAAGATCACTTCTCTTTTCCTGAAGATGCCACCCAGTGGTATGGCGAAATAACGAAAATAATCAAAAATTTATTTAATTTTTTATAAAGACCTTGTGCTTGAGTAAAAGTTATGTGTAAACAGACTTTAAATTAATTAATATTAAATTAATTTGCAATAAACAAGTGTTTATTACAGTTTGACTTCGAAAAGTACCATTTGGTACAATTATTAAATTTTTGTTATCATTTTTGGCCAAACATTTGGCCTATTATTTGTAGAAAATATGAGAATCAATTTTTGTCATTCTCCTCCTACGACATTCAGACAACTTCTGGGAAATTGGAGCCAAAACGACATTGTAGTTTTAAAAAATTGACATCCATTTATAAAATAAAGAACATTTAAAAATGCTTTTAAAAACTAATATTTTTTGCGTTGTGTGCATTTTTTCAGTTTTGCTATTGCAAATTTATCAGTAGTCGTCTGTCTGCTTTAATATATATATATTTTTTTATAACTTGGCTGTCGATTTAAAAACTAACAGCCGTATGCATAAAAACTTAAAGCAAGTTTAACTGCCGTTGTTAAGCACAATTACCTAAAGTTGTATTCAAAAAACGCTTTTACTTTAAAAGACCTTTGTTAACTTTAAAGTAGGAAAAACCTACTTTAAACCTACAATAAATTGAAAGTTAAAAAACAAAACATATTCGACCGTATGCATAAAAAACGTTTACTTGAGCTTTAAAGTACACGTTAGTTAACAAACACTTTAAGGCTAACAAACGTTTGTTAAAAAATGGTATTCAAAAACAGTACTTTAGCTAAGGTATGCTAAAATTAGTAGTTTGATTCTGGCAATGCCAGATTTTTCTAATGATTGTGTTGAAATAAAATCTTTTTTCTCCATGTTGTATACTGTGAAGGATTTTTTCGACAGGGGGCTATTACTACTGTTACTATTTTGTCTTTTACATAAGTCACTATGTGCAATAATATGCTCTTGAGTTGTGACATTTTTACAAATTTTATACAACACGAAGCAGCCGCCTGAGAATAAAGAAATAATAAAATAATGCTAATTATGTGTAGTATATTAGATATCACTATAATATAATACAGAAAACACTATTTTTTCATACTAATAAAAATAAGTCCAATAATCACAACAATACTTCACACACACTTATTACATGTTTCCATTTCTTTTACACTAAGCTCCATAATTAATTTCCTGAGTACAGCGACTTAGGCCACTTTCAAAATAAACATTTTTGTTATACCGTTAATTATCAACACTCCTCTCAAACAAATCTCAATACTTTTCAACTTATTAATTTTAAATTTATTAAAAATGAAAAAAAAACTATTCAGTTGTGACTTATGCCACTTTCAATGCAAACGGCTCAATTGACAGTTGTTCTTTGTTATTCCAAAAATTTTTTAAAATGTTTATTAAAAACAAATTGTAGTATACAAAAAATAATAATCAAAACTAAAACATAACATGCCATTTAATATAAAACATTCTGACATCTTTATTTTATATTTTACAAAAATATAATTATAATTAATTATTTAAAACAAAAGTTTTATTGATGAACATATAATCAAAACAAAGCTCGTTATCCGAATACTTAGTTTTTTAGTATGAACAAATTCTTTGTAAGTTTTTTATGCATACGGCCGTAAATTAAAGAAAGAATTTTTTCATGCTTTGCAAGTGTAGGGTTTCTCAACAAGAAGTTTATTTTTCAATTGTGGCAACACCAACAACCTGGTAATTTTATATTCAGTTTTTTTATGTATTCATAGTAGATGCATTAACAATTGTTACGATGAATTCATTTTCGCACGAAAATCGCATTTAAATAATTAAAGTGCACTTTGAAATTGGTGGTTGTGTTACATTTCGTAAAATTCATAATATTTTCGGACAACATATTCGTCCCTATAACACAAAATCCATTAGTACTTGCTGGTCGGCTACACCAATACAATCCCTTTTTTATTACTTTGTCTCTTAAAGGATTATGGAAATAATTGAAGTTTAACTTCAATTGAGTTGTTATGGAAATTTTCATTTAATTGTCAGTGTAAGTGCAAGTGCTTGCTAAAGTATTGACCATTCGGCTTTATTTAGTGAATTCAAAATTTAATGAATATTTATTTTTTTTACTAAAAACTGAAAACCTCTAAGCTTTGAAATTATATTTTTTACTTTTAGGTAAAAAAAAAACTAAAACGTAATTAATTCCCTTTAATTTTAAATTGATTATTAAAAAAATGATCTTTAACAATTTTAAAATACAGTCATGACATAATGATTCTTAAAAAATATAAATTTGAAATTTCTTACATTTTTTAATTTATATTTTGTAGGCATTCCTCTACTACAAGAAGACAGTCCAGTTCATCAGTCCGGCGTATTTGCATTGCAATAAAATTTATTTCTTTTATGGTTAATAATAACATACAACAACAATATTATTATTAAAACATACACAAACACAAAATATTCTTTTTTTTAAGCATTTCAACAAACAAACAAAATAGCAAAAAAAAAGAGAAAACAACCAAAATATTTTTTTTTATATAAAAAAGCATTCAAATAATTTTTGAACAATTTGTCACAATAATTTAAACGAAAGCAAACAACTTTAAATATTTTTAAAATTCATTTTATTGAAAAGATTTTTAATTATTAACAAGCTGAGAAATACGTACACTTTAGTTTAAGAGAGAGAGAGAGAGATTTAAGAAATTAAATTTTGAATAGAACACTTCCTTAAGCTTCTTAAATTTCTATTAATAATTGATGTTGTAATATTTATTTGTTAAAACAATTAAGCAAAAGAGCTTAACCAATTCCAAGAAACAAGAAGCGTTAAACTAGTTTTTTAATTGTTAGTTAAGAGTTTTTATTTTCGGTTATTTTCCATAAAATAAACAAGAAATAAATAAAAACATTTTAGCTTTAAAATTCAGTTTTAAATTCATACTTGTTTAATTTGAATCTTTATTAATGCTCAATTAAAACAGGCACACAAACACACACATCAAACCACCAAACAAACACCCATAGAAAAACAAACAGCAAAACTCCGTTGCACAAACGCAATACAAAAGCCAATTGTCTCACATTTCACAGTTAATTTCCTTCACAACAAAATAAAAACAAAACAAAACGACACACCCACACACACACACACAATTACTTACACACATCAACTCTTTCACTCACTTACTTAACACAATCAAACGGTTGAGAGGGATGCGTGATTAAGGTCTAAGAAAAATATAAAAGAATTCAAAACAGAAAAACAAAACCCCAAAGTAAAAATAAAATAATGATAAATTTAAAGAGAAATAAACCAACAACTCGAAATATTACAACAAAAACCAATTCAAAAGCAAATAAATATAAATTAGCATGAAAATTGACTAAAAATTAAAAATTAAAAAAAAAAATAACGAAAAATAGTCAAAAATAAAATTTCGACACACTGAGAAAAAAAACTTAATAAAATAAATCAAATCTAAAATAAAATAAATTATAGAATTTTTTTAATTGTAATTATGAGTAAAATAATAAAACCTTTCAAAACATAAAAAAATTTGGCTAAAACTAAAACTTTTGTTAAATTATTAAATAAATAAATAAATCTGTTATATAATAAATCCTTTAAAATAAGAGAAAAAAAGCTTTAATTTATACAAAAATAAAATAATAAAATATAAAAGAAAAACAATAATCACTAGGTAAAAAAAAAACGGAATACGCTTGAATTGCTTTTATTAAAGTTTAAACAAACAAACAAACAAAATTAAATTAAATTAAAAAACAAATTTTCTTTTTTTTGGGATTCAAAAGAATTGTAATCATTTCTCCAAAATATATTTTTTACAATTACACACACACACACACACACATACACACACACACGCACACAATAACTCAAAGTATTATAAGCACAAAACCTAATTGAAAGACAGAAAAGAGAATACTGCAGCCATCATGAAAAAAAGCTATACCGCCAATACAATATTGTCTTCATTGTCCACCAGTACGAGCATGTCGGGTCAAAGTTTTGCTGGCAGCAAATCAAGTCTCAATAGCAGCCGTTCCAGTCGTTCCTCAATAAATATACAAACGACCAACAACAACAACAACAAAGTGGATCATGAAATTGAAACTATTTTAGAGAAGGCAAAATTTTACACTTCAGTTTGTTTGGGTAAGTCACTTACACACGGACACGGACTCAGACTCGGACCTTTTCTTAATCCACAATTATTTTGCTTCTTTGTTTTCTCATTTACATAGGTACCACGGCCATTTTATCAGTTTTTACATTTTTATTTTTAATACCATTCGTTGTTGATCCTGCTATATCGACAATAATTGCCGATTATGATCCAATACCAGTTACCTGCATTGTTATCGATCATATTTATGCCGAGGGTATAAAAAATTGTACATGGAGTTCATGTCGGGAGGGTTGCACATCATCGCCTAATAAGTAAGTATTTAGTTTTATTTTTATTTCGTTTTGTATTGCGTTTTTCAACAAGAAGTTTGTTTTTCAACTAACGAAACACTAACAACATTATAGTTTTGACATTTAGTTTTTTGACATATTCGTAGTAGATGGATGCATTGGCAACAATTGCCAATGCATCCACTGTGAAAATGGTGGATTCGTTAAAGTTACATTTCGTAAAATTCGTGATATTATCGGGCAACATAATCAGACTTCGGTGGCCGCTTTTAAGAATTTGGTCGTTAAATTTGAGTCGATAGACTCGATATAAAATGGGTGCCGCAGTAGGCTAGTAGGTAGTGTACTAGCTTGTCAGTATGAGGGTTGTGAGTTCGATTCCCAACGAAAAGCTTGGTTTTTTTCACTACAAAAATAAAAATTTACTGTCGGTGGGGCTGCTCAGCGATGAAGGCATAGCCACTGGTCGCTGTGCTGTCTTGTACGGCAGTTAATTTATCCAATTATCCTTCTACTTTCACCACCTGTTGTTGCCTGAAGCGCTACTTCTCTTAGAAAAAAAAAAACGAACACCAACGCGTGTGCGACCGCGTCGCTCAACTGATATTTTTGATTTGTTCTGCCAGTAAATAGAACACGGTTGTTACTCTTTTCGGTGCAAACCGTTACTACTGGCTGGTTATTTGGTACGATCGGCGAGCGTTTTCGATAAAATGTCATCATTATCAAGCTGCGTTTTAGTTGGTATTGGAGAGTTAGTATTAGTTTTGTTAGTGTAAATAGTTTTTTTTGTTATTATAATAATGCATATTTAGTTACAACCGTGCTACATTCTTAGGAAAGGGATAGAGCAGAGATAAGACAGATGGTGTAAGTAGAAGGATAGTTACATAGCCTTCACGCTCTTATTTTTGTAGTGGCTAGGGGCTAAGTACACTACCTACTAGCTTACTGGGACAGCTTTCATTTTCTAGAAGGCATATGTTATCGGAGATTAACTGTCGTATAAGGCAGCACAGCGACCAGTGACTATGCCTTCATCACTGAGCAGCCCCGTCGACAGCTAATTTTTATTTTTTGTAGTAAAAATAGCCAAGGTCTTTGTTGGGAATCGAACTCACAACCCACAGACTGATAAGCTAGCACACTACCTACTAGCCTACAGGGACAGGAAAATTTTCCCGCCACTTGGCATCTCATGCGGGTCAATTTAACATTTCTATATTTTATTATTTGCTAGGTAAGCGTGTCCGTCTGAGGGTGTTTTTCGTTTGTTTGAGTGTATGAGTAGTTTCAGTGGTGTGAATATTGTGTCTGAGGTTACCTTATTACCTGTTTGCTTCGAATGTTGCTGTTAAAAGTTTTTGTTTGGTAGATTTCCATGTTTTCAAGAATGTCTAGTCTCCGTAATTTTTTGCTAGGATGTAGTAATGCCATACATTTATCTATTTCCTTTGTCTAGGTGTAATGCAAAGTTGGAACACGAGCGTATGTGTTTCGTAAATCTTGTTTTTAGTTTTCGTCCAAATTGTTTGATGGTACAAGTAAGTCTGTATACACCGCTGGAATTAAATTTGTCAGTTGTTTCTGCCAATGTCTTGAGATTATGTCTCAGAGTGTTGCTGGTTATTAATGCTGTAAGTAAACCTTCTTTGTGTAAAAGGTTAGTTAATCTATATATTTCTGATCCTGTTTAAAAAAACGTTTGTCATCACGGTGGTGTCAATTGTCTCTTTGTCTTCCTTATTCCTATTTTTAGTGTTGTATTATATAAGCAATGCAGTTTGTCGATAGTAGTGGAGGTAGTGGAGTAGTAGTAAATTTTTAGAACGTATACGGTCGTACAAACGAAAAAGAGAAGATTCGAACTTTAATCTGATGTATCAACTTTTGCGTCTTCACTTGGCCACCTTCGCAATTAGGCTGTTTTTTCGTCCAAGAGACTACCTCCCCTTATATAATGTTTTGAATTTTAGAATTTACTAGAAAACTCTAGTTAATCATATTTACTAGAGATACCGTAGTTATTATTATTCAGTGTGGGTGTTTTTTTTTTTTATTGTTAATCTTAGTTCATGGAATTCGAATGTAGCATATGTGTTCATAAGATTTCTTAGAAACTTTTCACTTTGCTAAAAGATACAATATATCATTTCACATTTTTTGTTTTGTTGGTGATAATTATCTTTTTACAACCTCAACTTAATATCTACGTAACAATATAATTGGCAGAGGCACAATGGGGCAAATGCTTTATAGATGTATGGGAAACGGAGAAATATTTTCTTTTATTTATGTATATAACAAGGCAATAATGGACTCGGCTAAAAGGTTCCATATATTAAAAAAAAAACTCCAAAATAGTCAAGACTCTTTGTAAGAGATTCTTATATAAAAATGAAGTTATTGAAAGTGCAGACAGATTAACAAATTAATTTTGTTTTTAAAAACCGAAAATTGATTAAAATGTTTCTTTATTAATTTTTTAGATGCCATCAACTTTATGTTAACTATACTCGTATACCCTTCGCAGAATGGGAAAAGAATCCGCGTGATTTACAAACTGTTACATGGGATGTCAGTTATACGAAATTTTTAATAAATTCAGAAGGATGTGGATATCCACCAACAACAAATTGTAGCGTATTTGCTAGAAAATATGGGTAAAAATTTATTCAATTTATAAAAGCTTAAAATGGAATGAATTACAATTTAATATTGTTTATTGATTTTAGATACAATCACATTAATGAACCTTTTGCTTGCTACTACAGTCGTGCCTATCCCGAAGTGGTAATTGGTCGTTATTCATGGGAGAATAATTTATATCAATTGATATTATCACTTATAATACCCACTGTTTTATTTGCCATATCGATTGGGGTCTTAAGTTATTGGTATTGTCCGTGTTGTGATAATGCCTGCAGTAAATCGTCTTCAAGGGTTTATGCTGAAAAATTCCCCACTAAGGAAGAGTGAGTGCATATTTTTTGAAACTACTACCTCTCTCTTTCTCTCTCCCTCTCCCTCTACTACAGCTATTAATTTGTTTTTATACACAACAAACACAGTTCAAATATTTAATTTTGTATTTTAACCAAATTTTTAATGTAGTTTTGTTCTCTCTTACGTTTTATACATTTTTATATTTAAAAATTAAATTAAATATTTAATTTATTTTTATATTTCAAACTCTTAATAATATTTTGTTGTTGTTTTTTTTGTTTACCCTGTTAAGTGTTTGAAATGAATTTACATTGTATTAAGTTTGTTAAAAATAATTTGTTAAAGCTAGAAATATTGAAACGCATGTTTAATTAAGATATCAATTGGTTATAGTGTTAAAAAAAATTTAAATGCTAAACATTGGTTTTACATTTCTTAAAGCCGATATTTATATTTCTGCTTGAATTTCAGATTTGACATTTTCCCTTTAATTATCTATATCCAAAAATATTAAAACTTTCTAAAAAGATGTTGAAAATTAAATAAAACAAATAAAAGAAAATTCGCGAGAAAAATGTTCAAACCTGAATTTCAGTTTATTTTGTTGCATATCGGCCTTTAGTTATATTAATTATGTAAATATAATTTTCGAAATTATAATTTTGAATTTTAAAAAATATTTAAAAGAAACAAAAAAACAAAAGCAACAATTAAGTTTGTGACTTTCAAGTGCATGCTTTTTTTTGGTTGTAAGAAGCTGATTATTGTAGTAATTCGTAATTATTTAAATTTTATTTAATAAATAAGTAAAAGTGATTTTCAAAAATTAAGCAAACTAAATGCATTGCCTGCAAAAATTTTATAAAGCCGCATAATATGAATGTGTCTCTAAGTTTTGGAAATAGTAACAGATGCTATTGAGATTTGTGGAGTTTTGCTTGTAATGAAACGAAATAATTTTATAACTTTTAGGTGTCGTTTTTGGTTTGTCATTTTAATGCGACACGAATATCGCTGTCGTCTGTTTGTAACCCAAATTTTGACTGGTAAAAACCTGTTTAAGGAAAATTCATAGAGATTTTGCACAGCTATTTTTCGTTGCCTTTTACTTTTGAAAATCACTTTTTAATATGAAATTTTACGCTTTTTATTCTTGATACCTTAACAAAAAAAAGAGGTCTATGCTTTTAATTTTTTCCTTAAAGTCAATTTTTATACACATAAATACATACATACATACATATGCATATCTTGTTTGTAAGAATTTTTTACAACTTTTTCATATTTTTATAAATATCTTAAAAAAAAACCTATTTTTTACAGGATTGCAAACTGCATGAAATGTAATCCGGAAAAATCGATTTCCTTGAATAGTTATTAAAATTTTCGTAAAAATGTTCAAAATGATAATCAAAAACTAAAAATCAAAAAAAAAATTAACAAGAAACAAACAAAAACAAGTTACACCACTAATAACAACAGAATATACTTTAAATGCCTGAAAAGTGCCTGAAAACCGTTTGAACTTAAAAGAACAACAAAAAAATTAATTAAAAATAACACATAAAACATAACAAAACGTTTGTAACATGTTAGCAAGTTAAACATCTTTCGTTCTTTATATCAACATTCGTACACACAAACATTTGTCAAAATATATTTATAATAAATATAATTTAATTGTTTTTTTTTAACTATTACAATTTAGAATAGTATATTTGTTATTTACCACCAAAATTCTAATCTAACAACACTTTGGGTAGAATAAATATTCCTCTAAAGGAATAATTACACGAAATCGACTTGAGGCACAATTTAAATTTATTTTCTTTCTATTTCTGTTCTCTCTTTTAATGTATTCAATTCTCGCTAGTTTCTCTTACGCTTAAGTATCTCGTTAATTAAGATAAATTTTGCTAGTTATTGTGGTATTATTATTAAATATTTGTAAATATTTTGTTACCAAGATCTTGAAATGTAAGTGAGTGCCGGTTATTATAAAATTGAAATATTTTATAAAATATATTTTCATAAATTTAACATAATGTCTCCGATGTTATCTATTCTCTGACAATGAATATTTCAAGTTTTATGGCTTAAATGCAAAGCAACAGTAAGGCAACACATCAAATTTATTCATCAAACTCGTGATATTGTTTTAATTGTGTAAGTTAGAAAAAACTCACTACTTTTGCGACTTTGACGAAAAACCCAATTCTTTTGATTTTCACTACCTGTAGCGTACATTCCACAAATTTAATTATTGGACTAATTCTTCAAGTGACAATTTATTTTTTCGGTGTTAAAAATGTTATAAAACATTTTTTTTTGGAATTTATTAAAGTTTTTGTTGTAATTTGCCTGCGTTATGGCAAATAAACTGCAAGGATTTTATATTTAACTTTTTTTTTGGGAGTCAAGGCTCTCAAAAAACTAATTTTGCACAATAAACACAAGAAAACATTTCTATTCGACCTTTTTATTTGTTAAATAAATATTAATTAATCTTTTTAACGGTCTTTTTAATTAAATTTAACAATATATTTTCAATATTTTGCTTTCCTTTGGAAAGCTTCTTCAGGAAATTAATTTTTAAAAAAACAAAAATTGTTAAAATAGTTATTGTTAATTATTAAACAATTATTGAAGTTACTATTGTTAATTATTAAAATTATTATTGTTAATTAATAAACAATTATTAAAATTATTATTGTTAATAATTTTTGTTTTTATAAAAATTAATTTCCTGAAGAAGCTTTCCAAAGGAAAGCAAAATATTGAAAATATATTGTTAAATTTAATTAAAAAGACCGTTTAAAAGATTAATACATATTTATTTAAAATATTATATAAATAAATTTTTTTCAAGCGCAAGGTCTTTATATAGGGTGTTTTTTTAAGCCCGACAGAACTTGAAATTGTAAAAAATAACACAAAAAATTAAATTGTAATCAAAATTTCTTTTTTATTCGAAGGATCAATACGTGACATTAACATTTGAAAATGATTTCGGGCATATGGGCACCGCGGCTGTTCTTGACGAAGCGCATTCTGGACGTCCAATTTTGGGCCACTTTTTCGAGCACTGCTGGGCGTATGTCACGAATAACACGAACAATGCTGTCCTCCAAGGCGTCAGTTGTTACTGGTTTATCAGCATAAACCAGTGGTTTGAAGACGGTTTTGTTTTTTTTTTTTTTAATAATTGGGAAGCTCATGAACCACATAAGCTAACTTAATAAAATTTCATAGAGGCCAAGCAGAGGTATATAAGAGTCAACTTACAGACGATAGGTTGAGTAGGGTAAACAGAGGCATCTGGGTATGTCGCCAAATTTGGTTACCGCGGTCTAGAAAATTTTTATATTTTGACCGACCTTAACTTAGTATTTTTGACGTGGTTTACTTATTTACATTCGAATGATTATAAAATAAAATTTATAACAAAATAATTTCGTTATGATAGCAGGTTACAACGCTCTGAATTTTTTTAAAAAGTTCATGAGCTACACATTTTCAAACCACTGTGCTGTGTTAAAAAAAATAAAAACCAATAATGGTTGCTAAATTTGAGGTTAGAAAGAAAGGTTTTTTTGACAATTTCAGTTTTGTTGATATTAACGTAAAGTGGAAATATAGACATCCGCTCTTTTTGCTTATTTTTGAAGAAGCATATTTTGCAATAGCGCGCTGAAATACATTTTTCAAAGTGTCAGTTGTTTGTGGGTTGGTCACACAAACTCGGTCGTTCAAATGGCTACAGAATAAATAATCCAGTGGCGTTAAATCAAAAGAATGAGGCGGTCAAATGACATGACGTCAAATCGAGAAACTAAGCAACCGGCGATTTCCGCCAGTAAATGAAATACTGTTGTCGCTCTTTTCTTCTTTCTTTACTGCCTGTTTATTCGGTATAAACGGCGAGCCCTTTGGATTGAAGATATCACTCTCAAGTCGTATTCCATTTTGCACTGGTGAGTCAGTGTTTGGGTTTAGATAGTTCTGTTGTTAAGGTCGCATCTACGAGCCGATGTTCTAGGCTTATTATCAGCACTTTGCTGTACAGAGGCAAAGTTTGACCCACTACGGCCACTATGCTTGCACAAGCCCAATGATAAACTTTTCTTAATTCATTCTTTGAATGCGATGGCACGAAAGTAAGTAAAAACTGTAAATTATGTCTAAAGAATAATTAAATATCCTAAAAGAAGACTATTAGACGGACTAGCAGACTGGACTATTTGGCGGCATTTTCAGCTGGGGTAGCTAGTGTAAGTGGCACATTGCCTGCGTATAAGTGTTACATTTTGAAAGCACTTTTGGCAAATTATAAATACTGAAAATAATAGCGATCCCAGAATAGACCCCTGAGGCACACCTTTGATGCCCGACAATTTCTCAGATCATACTTTATTCACAAAAGCCGACTGTGTATGATTCGATTTATATGAATTAATAAGCTTGACCGATATGTCTGAAAATCTGAAAAACAATTTTAATTTTCTAAGTAATATATCATGGTTCGCAGTGTCAGATGTTTTAAATTGGCCCAGAAATACCAAAAGACATACATATGTTCCCATTTTCCAATTTCTATTGGAAATATTTTCAATTACTTCTGCAAGAGTAATATAGTTATGGTTCTGAGGAAACCAGACTGCAATGTTAAAAAGTAATTTATTACCGTTGATATATGGCAATATTTTTTCCAATACAAAATATATTCGAAAGCTTTTAAAGTACTTTTTGCAAAAAAAAAATCGTTTATCGAAATTTTTTGTCAAAAAACGTTTTCTCACTGAACTTATTACTGCTTAACAGAATAATGAAATGAGATCCTTTCAAAGATTTATAAAGATTATAACTTAAGAACATATTTTCTTTATTTTAAGGCGAAAAAGGGAATCCACAATTAGCCGTCATTTTCAAGATCTTTTAAAAAACCAACGAAAATCCCTTCACATCTAAAATACATTTTTTCGTTAACATATTTTCATTTGCATTCAGAAACACATAAGTACGAACATTAGAATATAGAAACTCATTAATCGTAGTTAATAGTTTTCTATTAAATGCATGATTTTTTTCAGTGTACTTGATTATTTTTAAAAGCTTGTTTCTTGAAATTTATTGTTGTATTCGAGCCTAAATAATACTTAATACGACACTAATAAAAACAAAACATAAAAAAAACACCTACAGATCAACAATAAACTATATTTCGTCATATTTCTTTTTCACGCTTCTACAAATTTTTTTCGTAGAAAACTACTGTGTCACAGTGATGATGAGGATGAGATGGAATACTAGAAATTATAAACTGTGAAAGCAAAAAATTGTATTAAAAAATAAGCACATAGAACCACAAAATATGATTTGTTTTTTTGTTTTTGATTTTTTTCTTTTTAAATCAAATTGTTATAAATTTAATTTAAAACTTACATACACTTTCAATTCGAACACACACTCACAAATTTACAATATTTCTTTTTATTTAAATATGTACAAACAAAAAATATTTTTAGATAATTTTTTTTTATTATTATTTGTATATTAAAATTTTAATATTTTTACAAATTTATACGTACACATATATTTTAAAAAGAATTTTTATTTATTTAATGTAATTAATTAGTTTTGTAAACTATTTAATCTGATATTTTAGTTTTAGCATTTTATAATTTTTATATTTAAATAGATTTGTAAGCTTTGTAAAAACTTCTTTAAGTAAATAAAATGTTGAAATTATTTATTTATGATTTTTAGTTTTAGATTTAGTACAACTTATATAATTTTAAAGAAGATTTTTGACACCATGACAGTCAGTTATAAAAATAATTTTTAAGAATTTAAAATTTCAAATCTTATTCAAATCTTATTATTATTATTTTTTATTTAGAGGTACTTTTTATTAAGGCCACCTACTTTAAATTTACCTTATACTTTTTGAAAATTTCTATTTTCGCAAGTATCTTCTTTAAAATAGGATTTTTTTAATCATGCATATTTTCAAAAAGTACCTTTTTGTAAAAAAAAAAATTCTTCAAATCTGCTTTTATTAAAATTTAATCCTTCTTTTTAATTAGTCCTCTTATATAGTTATTTTACCTAACTCGTACTTTTTTTTAATAAATTTTCAGAGTACTTTTTTTTCAAGGAATTTTATAAGGAAATTTTAAAATTAATTTTTAGTGAAGTTGTTATTTAAAAAATACTTTTAGGGAGTTCTAAAAACCTTTCAAAAAGTTGAAAGTTTAAAAAACTAAAGTTTGCTTTTGCAAAAGTGTATTATTGTAACCTACTTTTGTTAAATAATTTTTCAAATAATTTTTTTAAACAGCTAATTTTTATTATTTCTTTTTGAAAAGTAAATTTTCTTAATTCAATAACTACTTTAAATGTGTTTTCTTAAGAGATATTTTTCCAGAACAATTTTTAAAAAACCTATTTATTAAAGGAACTTCTTTTAAATTGGCTTTTACAGCATATTTTTTTTTTTAAATTAAATTTTTTACACATTTCAGTAAAATTTTTTAACATATATAAAAAAAGTACCGCTGTAAAGTAAATTTTTTTGAAAAGTACTTTTTTTTTAAGATAACTTTCTAAATAAATACAGGTTTAGGATCCACTTTTATTTAAATTGATTTTCACAGCATATATTTTTAAAATTATTTTTTTTTTACAAGTTTCAGTTAAATTTTTTAACATATATAAAAAAGTGCCGATGTAAACTAAATTTTTTTGAAAAGTACTTTTTTTTTTTTGAAGACAAGTTTCTAAATAAATACAGTTTTAGAACCCACTTTTATTTAAATTGATTTTCACAGTATATTTGTTAAAAAATTAATTTTTTTACAAATTTTAGTTAAATTTTTTTTAACATTTTTAAAAGAGTACTTTTGTAAAGTAAATTTTTTTTAAAAGTACTTTTTTTTTGAAAATAAATTTCTAAATAAATACAGTTTTAGAACCCACTTTTATGAAACGATCAATTATAATAAGAAAGACCAATATTTTTCAAAAGTAGTTTTTTAAGGGCCATTTTTTTGAAAGTTATTTACTAAAAGCTTTTTTTTTTATAATAGTACTTTAAGAGGTTAATATCCTTTATCCCATTCTTCTAAACGCATGGTCCTTTGGAAGTTTATTTCTAACGAAACATATTTTAAAAGTGTTTTTAAAGCAATTTTTTTAAAGTTTTCTTTTAAAAGATATTATGTTGCTAAAACTTAAACGGACGTTTTAATTTCGTACCTTTTTAAAAGCTTTAATTTTCAAAGCTTGTTTCTTTTAAAAGTTCATTTTGAGAAGAGACATACAAAATCTTTTTCTAAAATCTAGATTTTAGTCCACGTTGTTAATGTATATATCACGTCCTTTAGAGTTAAAAAAAATTGCTGCACACAATGGAGGTTCAAATTTGAGGTTAGGAAGGTAATTGGCTTAAAACACACACTTTTTGAAAACTTTAGTTTTATTGATACTAATATACAAAAATATATGCCTAAAGTCCACCTTTACCATGCCGACAGACATCCGTTCGTTTTACAAAATTTTGAAGCACAGTTTGCAACCAAGCTTCGCTTATCTCGTTAATGCAGCGCCGAATTTAATTTTTCAGAGCGTCAGCTGTTTGGGAGTTGTTCATGTAAGCCCAGTCTTTCAAGCGACCCCAGAGAAAATAATTCAGCATCGTTGAATCACAAGAACTAGGCGGCCAATTGATATTGCCAAATGGAGAAAGTACGCAGCCGAGAAATTTCTCATACAATAACTGAATTATTTGGGTGGCTGGCGGCTACGTTTTGCTGAAACCAAAGGTCATTGATGTCAATTAGTTAGTCAGTTGTGGCGACAAAAATTGGTTATCATGGTTTCGTTGTGCAGAGAATTCACGGCGACGGCCGCTCTATATGCTAATTTTTTCGATGTAATGGTCTTTCGATGACTGTTTGTGGATTTTGTGAGACCCATATGCGACAATTTTGTATGCTTACATAACTGCCTAAGTGAAAATTAACCTCATCACTAAAGATGCATTGTTTGCGTTCAGTTTTTAAAACAGCCAATACAGAAATGTTCAACGCAAATATGGTCGCTCGGCTTTAATTCTTGAATTAATTGAACTGATTGATGAAGACTTTTAGGCAAAATGTTGCGTTTAGAATATCTAGTGATGCCCAATTGTTGCGTACTTTGCTTTACGGCAGCTATGTTTGCATCCCTACGGCCATTAAGAGCATATTGTTTTGATTTATGGTAAGCAGTAATACTACGAGGCTCGATTTTGGCAATTAAATTACGCACAGCCATTTCAGAAGGTGTCTGATTACGAGGAAAGACTCAGGAAATGATACAAAATTTTTACCAGCGCAATTCTTGCCATTTATTCATTTGACAGACAATTTACTTCTTAACCTAAAATTGTATGTATGTATGTATATATAGCATAAGCAGTTTCAAAACAGCTTTTCCGTTTGTGTTAAAATGTCATAGAGTGGTCTTTAATTTTTAAAAATTAGAAGTGGGCAACAGTTTTGATTTTTTATACAAAATCGATATATGCCATTACAAATCAGGTTAAAACGTAAAGCAATAAAATTAAGCTGCTTACAATCTACAGGATTATTTCAATTAATCAAAAATTTATGTCCTGAACACCCTCCTCTAAAGGAAAAATCCTTTAGAGGAGACATATATTTCATTAAAACATATTTTCGAAATTTATTTAATTTATAGCTTCGTATATGTAAAACAAAAATTGCCAATAAATTTGGGTCTTTCAGTTTTGTAACTCTTTAAGTACGTATGTACACTTTAGTAGGCCACTGTAAAGTAAACACAACTTGATTGCCATGGTGTCAAAAGAAAGTTAACGCATTAGTAGCAATTCATGAAATCATAGTAAACAATTTTTCAATTTTTCACATTCCAACCTAGCGATTTTAAAGAAGATAAATATCTATATAGCGTGTTGTCTATTTATAAATAACTATAAATATTAAAAAATTTAACATTGTGATATCATTATTTAGCTGTATATTTTTTTTTTTAAATAAAAATAAATGTTACAAAAAACTGGCTTCTAAAAAACAAATAGCATAAAAATATTTAAACAAATCAATTTCAAAATATTTCTATTTAAAAACAAAAAAAAAACATCTATTTAAAATAAGTTGTAGAAGCATTTTTAAAAATAAAAGTAACAAAAATACCAATTAAAATTGTGTTAAATAATTGGAATAAAATTATATATAATAAAATAAAAAATTATTAACAAAAAAGACAAAAAGGTAAAGAAATAAAAAAACAACAATTGTAAAATATGAAATTAGTTAAAAATGTAATTTAAAACCCGCGATAACTAAGAGAACCAACAAAATTTTAATACAATTAAAACATAAAACGAAAATTAAATAAATCCGCCTTGTGCTTCAATTTTTTATAAACAAAAACTTATCATCATTTTTAAAGCGAGAAAATTTATTCAATTTAAATAAAAAATCAAAATATTTCAAAAATTTTCTTTTATCTTTCATCCAGATCGGACATATGTATATATAGTATATGACTAGACAAATGTTAAATAAATAAACAAACAAACAAACAAACAATTATTTTTAACGTTTGTCTAAACATTTGAATGTCAGATCTGGAGAAAAGTTAAATCTTTTCTGTAATAGAAAATAGTTCTTTTAAAATTAACATTTAATTTTAAAATCATTTCATATCTGAGAGTTAATGAAAATTTCAACTTTATTTTGACATTTGTATTTGCACTTTGCTTTTTTTTCTACTAAAATTAAAAAGAAACTATTCATTGAATTCTTTCCAAAATCAAAGAAAACTTTTTCTGCTAAAACAAAAAAAAAATCTTTAAAAAAATCTCTTTTTTTTAATATTTAAACAATCAATAAAACAACAACAACAACAAATATTTCATGTTTTTAATAAAAAAAATAAAAGAATAAATAAGAAAAAATGAAAATTGTTAAATAAAACAATTTAAATGAAAACTAACTGTTTTTCACTGGCGGGGTAAGAAGTAATTCTAAGGACTAAAGCTTTTTTCCATTCACACAGTGTTGATTTTTTTCGCATAAGTTAAAGAAATTAAGAGAAATTGAATAAATGTGGCTGGCAAAAAAATACAAGGATTCACACCATTCAAACCAGCACCATGAGAAGATGCATTTTTGTTAAATTCAAAGAAAAAAAATAACATGGTTGCAGTATGGTCTCTATAACAAATAATGATCATAGTCGTTTTCAACAATATTTATAACACGGTATATCAATTCAGTTAACAAACGATAATTTAATAATTGTCAATGATTTAAAAGATCATCTCAGGTGAAGGTCGTGATTGATCCTTATCGACTACAGTTAATGCAATTTGCGCAGAAACAAAATATTGAATACAGTCCAAGAAAAAAGTAACACAGCAATACTCAGCCATGTGTTGCACAACTAATCAAATTCTTGGAATTAATAAAAAATAAAATTTTGTAACCATTTTGCTATATTCTGCAGTTTTTTTATGCTTAATGCTATGTAGACAAACATAGCGGAGTAGAATTAGAATTTTTTTTTGGTAATTTCTAAATGGTATTTTGAGAAGAGGGTTCAATTTTGCCCTCGAAAAACCTTTCGATATTCGCGGCATGAAACTTTAATGCGATATTGGGTGGAACAAGTACATTTTTTAGGTCACAAGAGAACCATTCAAGTGATTTGTTTTCTAAAACTAATCTAATAGCTATCTATGCCACATGTACCAGGTCGAAAATGGAACACAGTTCTTAAAAATGGTTTTTCAACAAGATGTTTGTTTTCCACAACAAAACAACAAATTTGATGATTCAAATCTTTATTGTATTACGAAGAGAAAACTTCGGCAATTATGAATGAAAGATGATATCTGTCTCTACGCTTCTCAATGATCGCTCTAGGATTTTCAGCAGCCCAATTGAGGCAAGTTTTTTTTTTTTAAGAGAAGTAGCACTCAGGCAACAATGCCTATTTAGTCAAGTACCGTGCTACATTCTTTTAGAAAAGGAATAGAGAAGAGATGAAACAGGTGGTGAAAGTAGAAGGTTAGTCGCAAATTAACTGCTGTATAAGACAGCACAGCGACCAGTGATTTACCTTCATCGCTTAGCAGCCCCACCGACAGTCAATTTTTTTATTTTTGTAGTGAAAAGAAAAACCAAGGTCTTCGTTGGGAATCGAACCCACAACTCCCATACTGACAAGCTAGTACACTACCTACTAGCCTACAGGGGCACCCGGCTGCGATGTTGTTAGTTGAACGACCCGGTCGAGCACACGTTGGTGTTCGCACATTTTGTAACGAGCATGCCGACTTAAATAACACGGCCACCGAAGGAAGGTTATGTTGTCCAAAAATATCACGAATTTTACTGAAATGTATATTGTTGGTGTTGCCACCAACTTCTTGTTGAAAAACACGATATATGTGTCAGAGTTTCAACGACTAATTTAGAGTTGCTTGTACGCATACAGGATAGAGAGAGAGAGAGAGAGAGAGAGGGAATTGGCTCACCGGTGGCAGTAGTGCGTCTAACTCTATTGTCTCATTGGAGAATAGATAAACTATGGAAGTATTTCACTATTTTATCGTTATTACAACGGAATTAATAAAGGGGACTTTCTCCTGAAAACCGTAATTCCGCGCGCGCGCAGCACATCGAGAAATCCCTTTGCTTTTTTTTTTGCCGAGCATTATCGGACATAGTTTAATCCGGAGATCGAATTTTCAATGACTTTTTCCAACATTGGTGGCCTCATGTCAGCAATAACGCATCGAAGGTTGTCCTCCTAGTGGTCAATCATTTCGGGTCTATCGGCGTAGACTAGCAACATATATAACGCCACAAAATAGACCAACATTAGCCAATTGTGGCCACTTAAAAGTTGGTTATCATGGTTTGGTAGCACAGAGAACTCATCAGACAGCATGTCCTTGCACATTTTCGAAAAAATACAGAACGATAATGTCGCCTAACCACAAACCACAGTACACAATCGCTTTGCAACAATTTTGCTTGTTTACATAACCACCTAACTGAAATTGAGCCTCATCACTAAAGATCGTTTGGTGGTTTTAAAAGCGTGAAGAAGATCTTTATGCTAAATTTTGTCTAAAGTGTCTGTAGTGATGGCCAATTGCTGTCAACGTCGCCGAGTTGATATTCCGGACTCAACACTTTGCTATACAGCGGCTATGTTTGTATCACTACGCCAATTACGAGCATATTTTTTTTTATCTATTGTTCCCAATAATACCGTGAGTCTCGTATTTAGCAATTCGATTAGGTACAACGGTTTCGGAAGGCCCCTGATTACGAGAAGAAGTTCGTTGAATTTTACGAAAAGATACAGTGAAATTTTCATCCTTATGATTCTTTGCTCAAAAATGTAACGTTGCATGCTCCAAATTTTCCAACTTTTTACTTTTTTAATTCTTAACATTTAATCATTTACTTTCTAACCTAAAATTTGCCCACCCAATAGAGGTTTCCCATAAAAACGTGATTTTTATTTAATAAAAATTTAGAAAAAATGTTTTGTTTTTAATAATAATATGAATCATACAAACCGATTTAGAGAAACCATCCTAAACAAATTTAAGTTAAAGGGTAATCCATAGGTGAGTTGTGTAATTCTTCTTAAATTAGCCCAACCGTCATTTGGCGAAGTTCTGTTTTTTTCCATCCTAGAAAAAATATCTGCCATCCATATTGTTCGCGACTGCAACAGAAACTAAACTTTGTGTTTTTCTATGACCATTTTTTTTATTAAATTAAATTATTTTGTTAATAAATTTCGATACCTTGCTTTACAATAACTTTTGAGCTTAATCTCGTATTTTTACAAGTAACGTAATGGCGCCAAAGGAAAACGTATCACAACAAACAACTATAAATATTTTTTGTGAACTTTGCTCTGACCTATAAACACCTAAATGAGTTGGATATCTAGAAGCATCCTCTTGGAATACTTTTTGCTTTTCCTTTTTTTATTAAATTCGCAAAACGAGTTTACTAGAGAAGTAAAAAAAGTTAAAAAAGTTCTCAAGACGCATGTGCAATACAACTTTCAAAACAATACTTGTGGATTGGATAATGACAGATGACATTATTAAAGGATAACGTCATTCTTTCAGACATTAACTTAAAAAAAAACTAGAAGAAAGCTTTTAAAAGCTTTTTGGTTTTTACAAAATGTCCTCTATTTGGCAACCAAAGTCAAACAGCACATAGAAAAGAACGAATCAGTTTGTCAGACCAACGCTATCTTAGCAGTAGTAAACGCGAAAGTGGACGCTTTACATTTTCACGTGCATACACACACATACACACACATATACACATAATATTTGTTTTTATTGTGTTAAAACTTTTAATTCATATAAAACTCATTCGGAAGACGGCATTTATAACTTTTATAAAACAATTTTGTTTGAAACAACAATTTCTTTTAATTAATTTCAACGAAAATTTTATACACAAATTGCCTTAAATCAATAACCAAAAAGCAAATAATATTTACAATTGCAAACCCCTCGACTACTATGTAAATATAATATAGCTTTTGTGAAAAATATAAAACGAATTTAATTTAATTTAAAACAAATTTATTTAAATCTAAAAACGAAAATAAAAATAAAAAAACAAAGACGAGAAAAGAAAATTAAACAATAAATAAATCAACAAGTCACGAATATTTAGGGAAAAAAAAGAAGTATTTTCTATTACTCATCGAGAATTTATAAAAACAAAAACAAAAACAAATAACAAAAACTGGGTCCTAACAACAATAACAAAAACAACAACAACAAAACAGGTATTTAAAGCAGCAACGACCATAACTACTACATAGCGACGCAATCAAAGGAAAAACAACAAAAAAAAGGAAAAGAAAAGACAGCGTGGGAATATTCCCTGGTGTTCCAACACAAAAGCATTGAAGCCTACTCACTCCTCCATTGCAGACACAAACATACAGGAATTTATCAAGTCCCTTGATACAAATTTTTAATTAATTTAAAATATGGGCCGACGTAAAGATAAACCACGCCTAATCCCTGAACAAGACAAACGCATATGTCGTGCCATTTGTCTCTGCCAATTGACCATGGTTTTATCCTGTGTTTCCATAGTGTATTTGAGTGTCGCCATTTACGCTCCTTCATTTAAGTAAGTGTTCAAAAGAATAATATGGAAACGTTAGGCATTTTTCTAATCCAATTATTTATTATTTTATAATGTGCGTGTAAAGAGCCTTCAAGTCCGGTTTTGAATTGGAACCGGTCATGTGCCAAACTATACAATCTGACATGCCTGACACACATTGTGCATGGGCCTCTTGCGGCGAATGGTGCTTAACACGCACCAGTGGCTTTTGCCCTCAAATTTATTCAGTCGTGCGTCGCAATGGTACCGATATCCAGTTGAATAACTGTACTCGTATTACAACTACCTCATGTGCTATGGTAAGTAGTGTTTTTAATTTTCTTTTTCCTTTTTCTATTTTGTAGTTTTTGTTTGAGTTGAAAGGTTTTAAGCAAACCATTATGCGTTACGTTGTTTGTAGTTTGTTTTGTGCTAAAAAAAAACAAAAACTATTTTGTGGTATTTCACCAGAAAATACAACCCAAAATGATTGTATTAGATTATAAGGTAAGATGTAGGTTCGAATTCAGTTCCTTTATGTTTCGCGAGATAGGTGGTGATGATAGAGAGAAGCGTAGGGGTAGGTATTATACAAATACAAAAGTATGTCGCGTTATGCGTTAATTTCAACATGTCCCAATAAACAAATGTAGATTTAGACAGTGTAGAGAGGCTATTGACGGCACCTGAAGAAAAAGTAGCAGATCCTCGTTTAGCAGCAATCATTTGTTAGAATACCTATCCTCTTGCCCTGCTTGCAAACTTATAGGGCCCAATAACTGTGGGCCACAGTACTCAAATATTTACGCAGAAGTCTTAAATTATTCTGACTTCAGTGCCAATTTGGGCTTGCAAATCATTCACTACTTACGTATTGACCTGTTCAAGATTTATCGGGTGGGCAAGTTTGAGATTTTGGAAGTAGCTTGTCTAGAAAGTGATAAAAAGTCAAGGATTTGTTTAGTAAAAAGTTGAAGAATTTTAAATACGAAACGCTTCACTCTCGAGAAAAGAATTTTAATAGTGAAAAATTACTATTAAAATGTTGCAAATTTCACAGTACGCACCTCTGTACGTACGTTTAATCGTTGACGTTTGCAGCAACTGGGCATCACTAAACACACTTTACGCAATATTTTCACAAAAAATCTTGAACTTCATGCTTATACGTGTTGAACTACGTTTAAGAACCAATTAAGAATGAGTATTATCACTAAATATGATTTCGTTTCGCACATATCGAAAAATGCCAATTCACAAACGTTCAACGCAAACAATTCTCCATACGATTGTTTGCGTTGAACGTTTGTGAATTGACTGTTTGAAAAACTGAACGAAAACAAAGCATCATTTTTCAACGAAATCATATTTAGTCATAATGCCCATTCTTAATTATGTGAAGCTTACAAATTACATAAACACTGCTTGGAAAGGCATTACATACTAAGAAAGTGCGGTTGGTAATCAGGCGGTATCATCGGCCTTTATTTTTGCGAAAATGAGCTAGGAATCGCCGGCACCGTGAATGCCGCAATCAAACCATAATAACCAATTTTTTTTGACCACAATTGGGCCCCCCTCGGGGGCACATTTATGGTCTTTATAGTACGTAACCGCTATCTAGATCTGTGCAACTGGGTGAATAAAGGGAGCCCAATCCCCTGAAGACAGGCAGGGAGTCAACTGGAAGCTCCACTTTATTTCAACGGGGATCAGTGAACCCGCAGAGTTCATTATTTGTCTCTTTAGACATTTAATAGTTCTCTGACTGATCACTGAGGTTGGCCCCTATATGGGAGTATCGTGGTGGTTGTGGTTTTGTGGTGGCCAGGATCATCTCACTGATAATGACACGCAAAGTGAATGATCCAGTCCAGTGAGCATACTAGACATGTGTTCTGGACAGGAGTAGGAAAGTCTCCAACTCTTTAGCAAGGTGTGATGGTTTGCAGCCCTGCCCTGGAATCATTAAAAATGCAACTAGGTGGTTCTGTTGCTTAGAATTATGTCTTCGGCATCCTAGGACGCCTGTATGACGTTCCGCTACATAGCCAGGTGCGGATGTAAAAAGAATCACACTCTGACCACAATTGGGTAATGCTAACACTAGTGACCTTTGGTTTGATCATTCTTAATTATGTGGAGCTCACAAAATACATAAACAAGGCTCGAAAAGGCAAGCGAATTTCTAAATCTAGCTCTTTTGATTGATCTGCGTACTGTATTTGCAAAAACACTTTTGTCAATGGACTCTTGCAGTTCGGCAGCAATCTGTGATGTACTTTTAAATGGACACTAATTTTCTTTCGTTTGAAATAGTTGGCTTGCGAGTTCGACCAGATCTGGGCTTGCTTTTATTACCTTTTGTATTGTTGACTTACTTCTTTTAGTGATATGAAAAATTCTAGAATAGTATTTTCCCAATTCGTGGATATTAACAATAATATTGCGCTTCTCAATCGATAGCTCGTTGTGAGTCATTATCTTTAATAATTTGTTTTAAATAAAAAACTAATTATTGCTCCTGATATCAAGAAGAAGTAACTCTGCATTCCAAATGTACCGTTATTAATGTAGAAAGAATACAAATTTAAAATAATAGAGTTGCCATTTCTTGCACACACATCACTTTAGAGGGTGCCAAGACTTTTGCTTCGCAAAATTATGGAGTTGCCAGCTTACTTAATATTTTAAAAATTGTTTTATTTTACACTCTATGTGTTGCATATTTTAGGTTGCTATAAATATTTAAGCATTTACCCATCCCTGTCGAAAAGTTTTTCATTTAGTGTTTTTAAAAACCAGATTTTAATTTTTTTAATTCATTTGTACATTTTTCTTTGCATTGTTTACATTAAATGATTCTAATAACTTGAGCTTATTAATAACAGGAAATAAATTCTAAAAATAATATATGGGCGCCGTTCTAATTATTTAAAGTTGAACAAACTTTAAAACTTGTCCATGTTAATCCTTGTTGAACTACACAATGTTATGACAATATTTAAGGCGGCAAGAACAACAGCAAACTATTTCATAATTTATATTTTTTTCTCCATTTTCAAATGACGAAATGTAGGTTAAACCAAATAAAACCATAATCTGATATTCACAAACTGACACCCACAAATATAGTGGAGACGACATGAGTGGTCAAAGTTTAAAAATACCAACAGTTTTAAATCAAATAGTCAACCAAACAACAATAATAAGTGTTGATCTAATTGTCCAATCAATTGGGTGTTCATTTGTGATTTTATTTTTGTATTACATTCCCACTCCCAATTGTAAAGATCTTTGTTAACGTTTTTCCTTTGAAATTTTCTTTAAGCATTGTTTGTAAAACAATGTTAAAAGACGACGTTCAATTAGTGATGAAAAAATAAATTCGTATTGAAAACATTTCCGAAATTGCTATTTTTTTTAGTAATTAGACATCCAATAGTCGTAGTCGTTCTCTCAGCTTTATGCGCCAAATTCCCAAGAAATATTTTCAGCCAATTTTACTAAAAAAAAGAATGCAAATATTTTAATATTATAATATACTGGTGGACAAATTTGAGGTTAGGAAGTAAACTTTTTTGGACACCTTCAGTTTTTTTGATCCGAATGTAAAGTAAAAATGTGAAAATTATAACGGAATATGATGTCGAGCAAATGTCCGCTTTTAGCACGTCGGCAGACTTTACATCTGTCCACAAATTTTTAAAGCACATTTTGCAACAAAGCTTCGCTTATCTCGCCAATGCAGCGCCAAATTTCATCCCACATAGCGGCAGTTGCTTGTGAGTTGTTCACGTAAACCCAGCCTATAACGGAAATAATCCAGTGACGTTCAATTACACGTACAAAGCTGCCAATTGTTACCGCCAAATTGAGAAGTTACACCACCGGGAAATTTCTCATGCAATAGTTGAATTGTTTAGTCAATTGTATGGCTTGTGGTGCCCTGTTGCTGAAACCCAAGCCCACTAAAGCCGAAAGCAGCCAATTATGTCTAAAAAAAATTGGCTATTATGGTTTGGTGGTGCACACAATTCATAGTGGCGGCATTTGCTTGCTCATTTTTGAAAAAAAATATTAGCCGGTGATGCCATCTGGTCATAAACCGCACCCACACAGTCACTTTTTTAAGAATGAAATCGTTTTTCAAGGAGTGTTTGTAGATTTTGTAAATGTTAATTGAAAATGAACGTTATTTCTAAACATGATTTTGTTTAAAAATGAGTTGTTTTCGTTTTTAGTTTTTCAAACAGCCAATTTGCAAATGTTGGACGCAAACCACGGTTTGGCGGCGTAAAGACGAAAATCTTTATGAAAAATGTTACACAAACTAACTCTCGCAATGCTTAACTGCTGCGAACGTCAACGAGTTAAAGTTTCCGGCTCATTCTTCACACTTTGCTATACAGAAGTTATGTTTGCATCATGGCGGCCACCACGAGCGTATTGTTTTGGTGGCAAGAATACCATGAGCCTCAAATTTAAGGATTTAATTATAAACAGTAATCTCAGAAGCAGCCTTATTACAAGGAAAAGTGATACAGTGAAATTTTCAACATTTTGATAGTAAACGTTCACAAATAAAATTATTTGCTTAAGAGAGTGCCATTTCAAGCTGAAAATATCGCAACTTTGAACTAAATAAATGTCAAAGAATTCCGTCGATAGCTTTTGCTATATATGTGGTGAAATAACATTTTTGGCTCAGAAACGTAAAATGACACCTATGGTTAAGACTGCCTATGAACATTATTTTGGTGTAAAAGTTGGGGACCAAGATAAATCATGGGCTCCTCATATATGTTGCAATTCTTGTTCCATCATATTGCGAGAGTAGAGTGGCTGAAAAATAAAAACCGGGCAATGGCTTTTGCCGTACCTATGGCTTGGCGTGAGCCTACCAATCATACAGACGACTGTTATTTCTGCTTAACTCCTCCCATAAACCATGCTTATGGTTTATCTATGAAGAAAAGGGGAACGGCTAAATACCCTAACCTCCCATCTGCTCTTCGGCCTGTACCACACTCAGGCACTTCGCCAGTCTTTTCTCCACCCCAAAGCTATGAAATTTTAGAGGAAGGTGATAAAGACTGTGTGGAAGGAGCAACCCTTCCTTCTACATCTTATGACCCTGATTTTTAAGGTAAGCGATAGGTCTAGTGATCCGCACAGAATTAGTCAAGCAGAGTTGAGTGACCTTATAAGAGATCTAGGCTTGGCTAAGGAAAAGGCTGAGCTTTTAGGGTCAAGACTACAACAGTGGAATCTTCTAAAACATGATGTGAAAATATTTCAGTACAGACAGCGTCAAAAAGATTTGCTTCCTTTTTTTGAGAATAAAGAAAACCTCGTAGTTTGTTCTGATGTTAATGGTTTGATGAACTGCTTGAATGGAGACTGTTTATAGACTCTTCAAAACTAAGCTTAAAAGCTGTACTTTTGCATAATGGAAATCAGCTACCTTCTATTCCTATAGGTCATGCAGTTCACATGAAGGAAACTTATATAAATATGAAAACACTTCTCCAATCAATCAAATATGAACAACACAAATGGCAAATCTGGGGTGATCTAAAAGTCATTGCTATACTCCTAGGTTGCATTCCTAGGGTTCACCAAGTACTGTTGTTTTTTGTGTCTGTGGGACAGTCGGGATAGAAAATCTCATAATAAAAAAGTGAACTGGCCTACACGAGACCTAAACCCTAATGAGAAAAATGTAGTTAACGAGCCTCTTGTAGATCCTAAGGTTCTTCTCCTTCCCCCATTACATATTAAGTTGGGAGTAATGAAAAACTTTGTCATGCCCATGGACAAGGAAGGACAAGCTTTTAAGTACTTGAGAGCAAAGTTTCTCAGGTTAAGTGATGCATCTTTATTGGGCCTCAAATCCGTGAAATCGTATATGATTCTGCTTTTGGCGATTTTAACAGGAAATGAAAAAAGAGCCTGGGAAGCCTTTAAGGGAGTTGTACATGGGGTTTTAGGTAACAAAACAGATGATAACTTCACAGCATTTGTTAGAGAGCTTCTTCAAGCTTACCCCCAACTTGGATGCAGCATATCCTTAAAAATTCATTTTCTTCACTCTCATCAAAAACTAGAGCTAATAAAAATTTTTCATTGTCGTTTTCGTTTTTATCACCCAAAAATTAGTAGAAATTAACTAACATCTTGCGTCATCTTATAGAAATCACAGCTCCTGCTCATCATGGTTGTTTAATTCATTGCCGTAATAGTTAGAAGTCATCGCTCTATGGGGGTCACCATTGACTGTCACGTTCTGACCAGCATTGGGTGATTCATTCCACTAGTCCATAAAGTGTACAACACAGTAATTTTTTTTTTTTGATGTAACAGTGTCTCAAGCTAAATTTTAAGCTTATCATTACTACAAATACGACAGTTTTGTTCATTTATTCACACGAAAGTGAGCTTCATCGCTGAACAAAATGCGCTTATGAAAATTGGGATCAACGGCAATCTTGTTTTAGGCCCAATTTTCCCCCCGGGGGCAAATATATATGGTCTTTATAGAACTTTGACTATCTAGACACAGTGCAACTTGGGAAAAAGGGAGCCCAGTCCCCTGAAGTCAGCAGGGGTACAACTGGAAACTCCACTTTATTTTCACGGGAATCAGTGACCCGCAGAGTTCCGTTATTTGTCTCTTTAGACACTTAACTGTTCCCTGGCTGATTATTAAGGTTGGCCCTATATGGGAGTATCGTGGTGGTTGTGGTTTCGCGGCCCCAAAACAGTATAATGGTTATTATGGTGACCAGGATCATCTCACTGTTAATGACATCCTAAGTGAATGATCCAGTCCAGTGAGCATGCTAGACATGTGTTCTGGACAGAAGTTTGAAAGTCTCCAACTCTTAAGCAAGGAGTGATGATTTGCAGGCCTGCTCTGGAATCATCGAAGTTGCTACTAGAAAGTTCTGTTGCATAGAATTATAGCTTCGTCTTCCTAGGACGAGCATGACGTTGCAAATTATCCAGTGGTTTGATTCACCATCTGATTAAGGCTTCATGGCCAGGCGCGGATGTAAATCGAATCACACAGTTTAGGCCCAATTTGAACAATTTAGTAGCGTTGTTCAGCTTTCAGTTTTTTCATATTTAAATGCCAAACCAAACTTAACAAAAATCAATCGACAGCAGACATAATGGCTCAAGTTAAAAAATGTTGCCAACTTAAACACTATACCTCCATACAAAAAAAAAAAAACAGCCGATATAAATTTTAATTGCTATTTGTAGCTGCTGATGTATTTTAGTTTGTTTCCTCTATTGGGTCATTTTGTATCACAATAACAAAAAACAGTTGCAAAAGAAGATAAAACATAATAAGAAAATTGCGAAATAAAAAAATTATCTGTTAAAATAAATAAATTGTTTAAAGTTGACTTTATATTGCATAGTGTGGTTAGACGACGGACACTCCGAAAACAGTTAGTTGGCAGCCATGCCAAAATAAAACAAAACACACCAGCAACTGAGCCACTTTCAAAAATAATAATTGTTATCAGCCATGTCCATGTCTCATATTTGTAGCCAGCTACCAGACCCGTTGAAGCAAAAGGTTTTCGTAGCAGTCCTTGCTCTAGTTGCTTGTATTGTATTACAGTAATTTGAATAATTTGTTTGTTGAAGTATAAATTGAAGTGAAATGTTGTTGGGTAAATGTTTTTAAGGCAAAAAGAAATAAATAAAAGGACAGTATGTTTTAACACCTAAGCTGCATGCTATTAATGTGTTATTTAAATTTAAAAAAGGTTTTGCAAAGCCATACGCAGCAACAACAACAATAATTACGTTAACAACTTGTTGCAAATATCAAAAAATGTTGGCATTTATCTGGGTTTTCTTGTCAGATTAATAAAATGCCATAAAAATGCAGCTGGCACATGTTATTAACTAAAGCCTAAACATGCGTTACAAAAAACACGATTTTCAAATCAACTTGTTTAATTAAAGAATTCAAAGCATATTTTAGTTAAGCTCAGGTCTTAGTAAGTCTTACTAAAATTTTCTCTTGACTATTAATTTGTCTTAAAGCAAACAATTTATTACAATTAGCACACAAAAATGTTTCTTAAAGTCTCTATGCATGCAGTTCACCCACCTAAAAGAATTATCAACAAACAACGCGTTTACTTTCACATGCGAGTGGCGTGACCTTGCAACTGTTGCAAGTTTTCTAAGAAAATAAAAATGAAGAAAATTTTGTTTATAGCAAAATTATGACTGATGAAATTTTATTATAGAAAAATTATAGCTGGCGAAATTTTTTTTTAGAAAAGTTTAGAGACTGGTAAAGTTTTCTTTTAGAAAAATTATGACTGATGCCATTTTCTTTTGGGTAGAAAAAGTGGGATTGATGAATTTTTTTAGACAGGTTATGACATCAAATTCTTTTATGAAAAATTATGACATGAAATTTTCTTATTAGAAAAATTAGGACTGATAAAATTTTTTTCCATAAAAATTATGACTGATAACATTTTTTTTTTAAATTATGACATGAAATTATTTATAGAATAATTGCTACTGATTAAATTACTTTCACACGAATTATGATTGATGAAATTTTTTATAGGCAATTATGACATAAAATTTCGCTACAGAAAAGTTATGACTGATGACATTTTTTTTTAAATTATGACTGATGAAATTTTATTATGGAAAAATTATAACTGGCGAAATTTGTTTTTAGGAAAGTTTAGACTGATAAAGTTTTCTTTTAAAAAAATTATGACTGGTGATATTTTCTTTTTGGTAGAAAAAGTGGGACTAATTAAAATTTTTTAGAAAGGTTATGACATCAAATTCTCTTATAGAAAAATTAAGACATGAAATTTTCTTAGACTGGTAAAGTTTTCTTTTAGAAAAATTATGACTGGTGACATTTTCTTTTTGGTAGAAAAAGTGGATTTGATGAAATTTTTTTTTAGAAAGGTTATGACATCAAATTCTTTTATAGAAAAATTAAGACATGAAATTTTCTTAGACTGGTAAAGTTTTCTTTTAGAAAAATTATGACTGGTGACATTTTCTTTGTGGTGGAAAAAGTGGGATTAATGAAATTTTTTTAGAAAGGTTATGACATCAAATTCTTTTATACAAAAATTACAACATGAAATTTTCTTATTAGAAAAATTAGGACTGATGAAATTTTTTTGCAGAAAAATTATGACTGATTACATTTTTTTTAATGTTATGACTTGAAATTATTTATGGAATAATTGCAGCTAATTAAATTACTTTCTATTGACAATTATACATCAAATTTCGCTACAGAAAAGTTTTGACGGATGACATTTTTTTTAAATTATTTTTTTATAGAAAAACTGCTCATCTTTTGAAGAAATTATGATGGTTGGCATTTTTATAGCAAAATATGGCTGATGAAATTTTATCATAGAGAAATTATAGCAGACGAATTTTTTTTGGAAAAGTTATGAAATGAAATTTTTTTATACAAAAATTATTACATGAAATTTTCTTATAGAAAAATTACAGAAAATATTATGACTTGAGATACAATATTTTTATAGAAAAGCTATGACAGATAAAGTTTCTTTATAGAACAGTTATCACTGATGATTCTTCTTTATAGAAAATTTATAGCTGGAGAAAATTTTTTTTTATAGCAAACTAAGACATTAAATTTTCTTAAAAAAAATTATGACTGATGAATTTTTTTTCTAGTAACATAATGACTGATGACATAATTTTTGAAAAATTATGACAAATAAAATTAATTACAGAAAAATTGAAAGTGGTGAAATTATTTTTGAAAAAAATATCAACGATGACATTTTTTTGTAAAATAATTATGACTGCTGAAATTTTTTAAAAAAATTTTAACATAAAATTTTTTTATAAAAAATTATGACATGAAATTTGTTTATAGAAAACGATAAGAAAGTTTCTTATAGATAAATGAATATTTTTATAGAAAACTATGACATTTAATTATTTTATAGCAAAGTTATACCGATAAATTTTATTTTTTAGCAAAATTATGACTGATGACATTTTATTATTTGGAAATTATGAGTGATGAAATTTATAAAAAATTTGCGACTGATGTAATTACTTTTGGAAAAATTGTTACTTATGATTTTTTTTATATAGTTATCACTGATGAAATTGTGTTTTTAGAAAGTTATGACTGATAATTTTTTTTATTGAAAAATTTCGACTGAGATAATTGCGGTTGGAAAAGTTATGAATGATGAAATTTTTTTTCTGGAAAAATTATGACTGGAAAACTTTTTTTTATAAATTATGATTTTATAGAAAATTTAGGGCTATCCCTGTGGGAAACAAATTTTTAAAATAATTCTTCATTGAATGTCTTTCAGTGACATTCAAATATAGACCACAATAATCTGTGGCTCTTATGTCTATGTCAATTTAGGAACTTAACTAAAACTGATTTTCTTTCTACTCAAGATTCCAGCGAGATTTTGACGGCTATTTATGGTTCAGATGCCTGTACTTACTAGCTCACCGCTGCGATACAATGACTGTTTCATTTATTCTATTTCAGTTGTAATCTAAAGTCATGATCTTCTGTTATCCTGTTTACGACAGTTGCTTTTACACAAACATGTTTTTTTACATATGACTTGTCAGATTTTATACTGCAAAACACATATTTACATGACGTATGAAACATAACTACTATTTCGAACTGAATTTGATTTCAATTGGACTTGATTTTCATCTGACAAAATACTTGATATCAGCTGTTTTCAACAACACAAAACATCTTATGCCAGATGTAATTCTACATGTACACTTGAATGCAATAATTATAAATCGCAACCAAATTAAAAACTTCGACGCACATGTAAAATTACAAATGTTTTTTTAAACTGAGAAGCCATATGCAAAAAAAAAATATGTTATGCAAAAGCAGCTTAAGCGAAAAGGAACGTTAATTGTTAGATACCCTCACTAACCTTTTAATGAAACAAATTAGCTTTTACCTTTGTTGTTACAGATGCGTAAAGTTTTTAAATATTATTTTCGTAATGCGAACGGGTTCTTAAGTATAAATCAAATTCACTATTACAAATTTATCGATACAGTAACGTTAAATTGAGAATAGTGTCGTCTTATTGCAGTTTTTATGTTTGTTCAAAAATTTTTAACTTTAAAAAGTTGAACTGCAATAATTTTGAAATGTGATATTTTTTTTTTCATTTAGATCGATTTGAATCGTTTAAATAAATTCAATTGTAACAACGGAACAGTTTGCAATCATTTTCATGGAGTATTTAATTGTTCAAATGGTAAGAGACAGAGATAAAGAAAGGAAAAGAGAGAGAGAGATAAACTTTTGCTCAATAAAATGCAACAAAAAGACAATAAATAAATTATTCTTTTAGGACACTGCAAAAATATGTCAGAGTTTTTTTTATGTCATCATAAGGCCGATGGTCCAACAATCAATTCAGCCAAGGATAATACAAAATTAAATGGTTTCTTTGAGTGTCGCGGAGTGCATTGTACGAAAATTAAAAAACCATTCAGTTGCGATAGATATTGTTCGAAAATTACCACATCTCATATAAATGTACTATTAATGCATGTAAGTAATTGCCAAAGAGATCACTTGTTTTCATATACAACTCTCATATACACCTCTCGTTATGCAGGAGGATAATGTTGTAGCGGCAGACTGTGAGTCTGCAGTGGCTTTTAACGAGGCTAGAGGTAATGAAATAGGTGTCCGCATAAGCCCCACAGAATTTTGGAAAGAAGAAGATGGAATTTTATTAACGAACTGTGCTTCGGTAAAAAAAGATGGCGATAAAATAATGTAAGTTATGACCCACAAGTATTGAATAAAATGGCAGATATATACACACACGTTAATATCTTTTTTAGAGCCTCCGATTGCATAAATGGTACTTTATTGCCGCCAAACGTTCTGCCAGAGCCATTTATGAATTTTACACAATTTTGGAAAATATATGAAGAGAGCAAAATCGAAGTGGATCTTGAACAAAAGTTCCTACCCAATCAACATAATTTAACAATTTACAAACACAAAAGATTATATATCAATTTGGAGGGCTGTGTGAATACTTTAAGGGGTGAATGTAAAGAATTTCATGCTCGCCATGGCAATGATGGCGATAATAATACGGCTCAATCAAGATACCAGTGTTATTACAACAAGGTGAGTATATTTCATAAATTGGACAATTTCGTAATGCAGTTAAATACGTTCAGACTATTAAGTATTAAAATAATTAACTACACAAACTTTAATGTTTAGGTTTGTATGTTCCTCTTTTGGAATAGGTTTTTAAACGAAAGGTACCTACCGCTCGTATAAGAACTTTTCCTTTCCTTTGAAGAAATTGGTTTTTTTAACTAAGTTTAGAAAAAAAATTCCTTTTGTTTTTTTTTTATACATTTTTATATTCTATTAAAATAGTGTATTTTCAGAAGAACAGTGATTTTTTAAAAAAAGTACCAAAAGTATTACGGTCTGCAAATGTAAAGTTTTCTTTAAAAAGTATCTTTTCCGAAAAAAGTACTTACTCTAAAAACGTTAATTAAAAAAATTTTTGTTTAACAATAAAAATTTTGGAAAAGTCCTAATTTTTAAAATATCTCTTTTAAATATATTTTTTAACGGAGTCTTTTGAAAGTTAAATTTTTTAAAATAAGTTTTTTAAAAAAAAATTTATTTGTTAATGCCCAGTTTTAAACTTTTTAAAGCATCTGTATTTTGGATTGTCTCTTTTAAAGTACTTCTAGTTTTTTTTTAGAAATGTATCTTTTTAAAAAGTTTATACATTTGTTTTTTTGTTAATAAGCCTCCCTTTAATAAAGTACTTTATTCAATTCCCAATTATATCTTTTGTTTTTAAAAAGAGTTTGTCTAAAAAATTTAAAGAGTCTTTTTAATTTAATTTTTTTTATACAAATTATTAGTCATTTTATTTTATGGAGTGTTTTTATATAGACTTAAATTGACAACACCTTTTTGACTGGCGTCCATTTTGTCAGCTGTCAAGTGATTTATGTTTGGTTTGGTTTGGCGTTTCAACATGAATATATATACTAACGCCTGGAGAACGCTTTCAAATTGTTCAAATTTTGGGCCCAAAACACGATTACCGTTGATCCCGATTTTTACGTGCAAATTTTGTTTAGCGATGTAATTTAGCTTTAGGTGTTGCTGAAATCATTGATCCATAATTTTTAAAAACGAGGCTAATCCGAACGTTACAATCAATGGTGACGGCTATAGACCCAATTGAAGAACCATGATGTGTATGAGCTGTGATTTTAATAAGATAGCGTAACGTATTACACAGTTTCTGTCGCATAGCTTTATTAAAAGATAGTTTGGGTAACCGCATAGGTTCATCACCTTTCATGTTGCACGTCGATCGTGCAGGTCTGAAACAGACTATTTTCTGTGGGAATATCTGAAATCGCTAGTCAACTTAAAATAATTAACTATTTGGAGGAAAACATTCGCTGTGTTATTGTCGATATACGGCCACAAAAAAAAAGTCATAAAAAAGCATAAAAAATTTGGATCTCCAGGTAAGACTACGGTAGAGCCAGCCGTAGCGGTCAGAACTCATATTTATATTGCAATGTTAGAAGATTATCTTTCTTTCATAGCAATTTCAAAGTTCTATACCTCTATAAAAAATCCTTTATAACCAAGTAATCGATTTTAAGCTATTCCTTGAAAATAGTTTTTCTGCTATTATATTGTATATATTTTTTTCGCCAGTAACTGAAATACTGTTATTATTTCCCGTCTTATCTGGCTGTTGTTCTTTTAGAACAACGTCTTAAGCCTGATACTCTGTTCATAATTTCGTGCGAAATGCTGTCAAAGGCCATATAAAAATAATTTGTACGAAATAAATAAGAAATAATATTGCTGAACTAATACTCTGTTTATTTTTGAAAAAGTCACGAAATGTTTCAGGCCGCATGTTTTTCTAAATGAAAAACGTTTCAGGCAACATTTTTTTTCAACTACGAAACAATATGAGCAGCACTTTTTTCGCACGGAATTGTGAGCAACAGCTGATCAGTTAAGTATTTGTATTTTTAATTTGTTGTGCCAAAAAGTAAAAGTATGGAGAAAAGCGTAAATTTATTAAAAAGTGAAAAAGAAAAAAATAAAATTTAGTGACGCAGAAAAGCGTATCCTTATTTCTGCAGTAAAAAAAATCTGATAGTGGATGCGACTTGCAGTTCTCTTCAGACGAATCTCAGGATCCGTGGCAGTTTTCTGAGGACTTCACTCAGACGTCGGAATTGAGAACGTAAGTATTATTATTCTAACTTATTGTAACTTTCGTAAGTGATGAAAATTTTGATTATAGAACGAGTTGCTCACAGCTTTTAAGCACACCAGATCGGCAGCCCACGCAAGATATTTATCTGATTTTGAGATGCTGTCTATTGCGCCACCAATTCTAATTTAAAACGTAACTTTAATTACAGTTTTACAGCTTTTTAATTTGTTTTAGAAAAACACATCAGTTTCGTCGAAAAACATGTGACCTGATGTCTCAAAGGTGGCAGATGTGATGACAACGTTGGTGGATATGGCAAAACAACAAAACCAAAATAATGTCAACGTGTCTTTCCTCAATTATATTAATTCCTAATTAATTAAAAATTTCCTAATGAGATTGGCGAAAATGTACGATGAAAAATTATTGTTATGCTTTACGATGAGATCTCTGCTCAAAGACTAATTAGCAACTAAGCAACTTATTTTTAATATTAATGCATAATAGCCATTTTTACATCATAGTAAAATAAGAGTTTTCAAATTTTTTAAAGACTAGCCGCACAAAACAAAAGGCTGAAATAAGTATATAAGTTTTTTTATAATAGCCAAAGTTTTTCTTTTAATAATAGTATATGTTTATATTATTCTTTGCAATAAAATCTATTGCCTTACGTATCCACCTTATTAAAAGTTATTTAATAAAAAAAGTTTTTTTTTTGTTTAAAAACAGATCTTTTTATTAAAGCGTTTTGATAATTCTAATTATTTTTAAAGCCTCTTTAGTGAAATTATAAATTTTTTATTTCGTAAACTATTTTTAATTAGGAATCTCCTTCAAAAGAGCGAATTTTCGCTACCAAGTAACAGATGTCGGAATTAAAATAAGTCATAATTTTAATGCGAACAACAAGGTCTGATTCATCTTGTCTGCCGTAGTGCGCAACATTAAGATTAGATAAAAAGAGAGAACCAGCTGACAACATATTATCAAAATTTTCAAGCAAAATATCAAATGTTGCTCAACATTTTTCGCAAATTAGAACAGAGTACTAAGCTTTAGACGGGAAATAACAACAGTATAGTTTTTCTTTCTGAATAAAATAAGGAAGGAAAATATACGAACTTAGACCTGATTAAATGTTTAATTATTTAAAATCTAATTTTTTGTAGAATTACGAATTTGAAATAAGTCCGCCAAGTGTGATTTAGACACACACGTGAAGTCTCTTTTAGATTTGTTCTGTGTTAGTTGTTTTTGTTTTTTGTGGTTTCCAAACATTAATTTTGGGATTAGGAAACTAATCTTTATGAAACACTTTTAATAGCTTACAATTGCTATGCCACTTAACTAACGAGAAGGTTATTTTCCAACCCAATATAAAATAAAACAAAAAATTTTGATTATATGATTTAAATATTTTTTTTTTAAAACAACAAAACAACAAAAAACATTGTTTATTTTCAATCATTTCTACATAAGGGTTGCCATTGGAAACCATTCATATGTAATTTGAAAATTCAGAAAATAAAAAATATTTGTAAAAAATTTTACAAAAATTTCTAAGAAAGCAACGGGCACATGCAATGGAAATAAGTAATTTATTCATCGGAATATCATGAAATATTTATTTAAAGGAATCAAGCACAAATAATAAAATTACTTAGATTGAAAATGATTCCGATGAATAAATTACTTATTTCCATTGCATGTGCCCGTTGCTTTCTTAGAAATTTTTGTAAAATTTTTTACAAATATTTTTTATTTTCTGAATTTTCAAATTACATATGAATGGTTTCCAATGGCAACCCTTATGTAGAAATGATTGAAAATAAACTATTTTTTTTTTATTACGAAGAGAAAAGTTCGCTAATTATGAATGAAAAGGATATCGGGTAAATGTCCACTACGACCACGCTGATAGATGTCGATGCTTTCAGCAAAGTTTCTAATCACTTTTTGGCAAAATGACGGTCCTATTTCGTTAATAACATCACGGATTTTGAGTTCTAATTCTGAAATTGATTCGATTGGCTCCAAATAGACTTTGTCCCTAACATAGCCCTAAAACTAATCCAGTGGTGTTAAATCACACGATCTGACTGTGCACTTAGCTGCTGATTGCCGTGAAATTATGCGATCGGAAAATTTGGTTTGCAATAAATTGATCGTTTCATTGGCTTTGTGAGACCACATGACAGTGATATCCACGTCGTCAACAATAGGACAAAATTGAGTTGTTAGTATCTCGTGATAGCGTGATCAATTGATCGTTACCACATTTCCAGCCACGTCTTTCGAAAAAAAGACGGCCTAATCACACCTCCAGACCACATAGTGCACCATACAGTAACACGTTAAGCACGCAAAGTCTTTTCAATTATTGCTCTATGATTTTCAGAAGCTACAAGCGCGGCAATTTTTCTTTGTGACATAAACTGACAAGCGAAAATGGGCTTCGTCTGAAAAAAAGATGTTTTTTTTTTTAGAAAAACCAGGCGGTTATTCCTGAATAAGTTGAACGAATCTATTTCGACGTGAATGGTAGGTCGGCTGCAATTCATGCACCAGTTGAACCTTTTAGGGCTTCAAAGTCAAATCCTTACACAAAATTCGCCATGTGAAGGTTTTGGATAATCGTATTTGTTGAGGATGTCTATGAATCGGCAAATTTCAATCTGCTTCAACACTGTGGTTGAACAAACCGGTCGAACGCGCGTTTGTGTTTGCAAATTTTGTGTCGAGCCTGTCGACTTAAATTTAACGACCAAATTCTTAATAGCGGCCTCCAAAGGACGATTATGTTGTCCGAAAATACCACGAATTTCACGAAATGCAACTTCAACAGATCCACCATTTTTATATTGGATTTGAATTATTTTAATGCGATGTTTCGTGCGTAATTGAATTCATTGTAACAATTGCCATTGCATCTACTACGAATACGTCAAAAAACTAAATGTCAAAACTATCATGTTGTTGGTGGTTCCACAATTGAAAAACGAACTTCTTGTTAAAAAAAACCCCATTGCAACATATTATTTTTGTATCTTTTCGTTAGTCCTTACATGTAGACTTTATGCTACACGTTCTTCCGCTAAGCGGCGTAGCCATATTTTTATTTTGTAGGACAATATGTATACCAACATCCCTCTAATTCGCGTATTTAATAACGAATCTGTCATTTATAACTTTAATTTTGTAGTATTTTCACTTTTTATTTAAAATTTAAATTTAAAATTGAAGTACCTCTCAGATAGATGAAAAGGCTTTGTGGCAATATTAATAGATTTGCTTTGCCATTTAGGTACAAAACTACTAAAATTTTGTTCGAACTATAGTTTCATTTCTAAAGCATTTGATTTATTTTTAGAATCCTTTAGTTGAATTTGTCACTGCAAGATATGATTTGAAAAAGGTCTACAATGAACTGTTGATCTCGTTAATAGTTCCTATTGCTTTGTTTATAATCTCGGCTATTTCGCTGATTATTATAACAACATATGTCAAGGTAAGTTCAAAACCAAGCAGACAAATTTATTATTTTTGCTCTTCCTGAGGCCATTTCATTATCCCTTTCTCTTGTAAATTTAATTTCTTATAAAATATTAAATTTATCTAAATATTTTTAGTTTTATTAACTTAAAACTTTTTTCTTTAATTTATTATATAATTTTAATTAACAAAACTGAAATATTTTCTAAGCAGAATTTTGTATCAATTTAAAATTGAAATAAAAATATTTATTTTTTTTCGAAAATATAAATGAAAATTGCTTAAAGGTGGGAGATGACGCGAAAATGCGTTGTATTTGTGGCAATGAAGATCCTGATGCGGATGACGTTTATTCAACACGCAAGAGCAGAAAAAATCGTCAGACACAGAATTTGGAAACGATGGATAATTTAAACCAATTAACGAATTTGGAGGTATGTGATACCAATCTAATAAAACATATTTCTTTTTTATAGTTCGTAGATTCCTGTGGGCTATTTTTGGTCAGTTTTATATTTTACTAGCTGACCCATTGAGAACGAATTTGTGAGACAGCAAAGAAGAAACGCAAACAAATAAGCTCGATGCCCACCGCGACTGTTTTAACGGCGGCAGTAATCGAGTCCACATTGGAGGCAGTTGGCAGCTAGCGACGAATTTATGGCATGTGTGTATTTTTAAAGTAAACAACGCTCAATACTTACGTAAATGCGATACCTTATAATATCAAAACACAGCACACAAAAAAAATTAAATGCTTTGGATGAATTAATACAGAAAAATTCATTCAAGTCGATCCAGTCGTGTAGTTGCAGTGCAGTTGAATAACCTGGATACCGACTGCAGCGCCATCTGACGGGCTGGTTTGTTAATGTAAACCATCCAAGGTGGCACCCAAATGTATGCAAAAAAATTATTCAGTGACATACACACATACAGAAGAATTATATACATAAAGAAGATTTGTATGGGAGGTACCATGCGTCCTTATCAAATCCCGCCTATATTTGCAGCAGAACTTAAAATATGTTCGCTCAACCGAAATTTAAATACGGTTAGCAGGAGCAGAAATATCTGATTCTTAATTTGCGATTTGTATGCAGCAGCACTTAAAAAATGCACACCAAACCAACGTACCAAATTTTGTGCAAATACCGTTATCAGGAGCAGAAATATAGACTTTTAATTTGTGGCTTTTATGGGAGGTACCACACCACTTTGTCCAATTGGACCGAATTGTAAATCTAAACCATTCGGGGCGCCACCCAAATGCATACAAAAAAATTTCTTTAAATCGGTCCAGCTGTTTAGGAGGAGTTCAATCACAACACACGTACAGTAGAATTATATATATAAAGATAATTCAAATCGGCTTTCTCCGACTTTAGATGAAATTTTTTATTAATATTTCTAACGAAAATTACATTTTCTTTCGTTTGCTGATGCCTTAGTTTAAAATTATTTCGACGCCTATTTTCTGAGTAGACAAAAGTATGAGTCTATAAGTTTTCTTGTACAAGCTTCCCTCTACTCCGTTATTTGATTAAATGATTTTTACGTTTTTCTTTAAGCCTTCCAAATAATATTATTTCTCAACGTCCTTAAAATAGAGCTTTTATAGTTGAAACCGAATTCGTTGCCACCAACATTTTGCAGTATTCAAAGCTCTTTAAACGCTGTTGGCCATTCCATAAGCTTTAAAACACTTTGTTATACTGAAAAGCTCTCACTTAAACTTAAAATGATTTAAATACTGCTAATAAGTATAAAACAAAAGCTTAATACGTCAGTCACGCATAAAGTTAATGATGGAGCTTTATAAGAAAATGACAAGTATGCAGGAACACAAGGTAGCGGAAAAAACTTGTGTTCATTTTAATGTTGCCTCAAGAAAACGTTCTTTTATTTACGTTATCAAATGCTTCTTAAGGCGTGTAATCACTCAAGTTTAGTTTAATCCTGAAGCGAATCATCAAAATTTAAATGTCTTACACTACACTACATAAAGCCAAACCGCAGTGCCTATTTGAATGATTCAATGGGTTTAGATTAGTTGCTGGACTGTTTAAAGAAGAAGGTTTGCCTTGCAGTCAGTCACGATATTGCTAAACACCAGTGATCCGATAGAAATAAATAAAAATGATGCCAGGTGGTGGATGGCGGGCACCTTATCTAGATATGCTTTCCGGAGGAATTTCAGGATAGCAACCGATTTTTTTATTGGTATATCACCGTTTGCCAATATAATATTTTACCTTGACTGGTTATATTTAATATGCCTAGAGCGTTTGGGGTTTCTTAGTCATTATTTTAAAATATAAACCAATTGAGGATTCTTCGATTATTTTTACTTCGAGACATAAGTGTTTTAAACCTATTGGGTGCCTGCCGAGAAGGTATACTACTTTGTTTGTTTATAATTTTTGATTAAGTGAAAGAGGACGGATCTTATATTGATAAATGTTTTATTTAATGTCGGCAATTATGTATGGAATACAATATCAGATAAATGTCCGCCTCTGTTAGCCTCAGAAATGCGAGTCCCTTTTTTATTACACTCTCACATATTTTACACGATATTCCATTAATTTCAGCACGAATGTTTTGTTTGAGTTGCTCAAGCATTTCTGGTTTATTTGCATAAACCTTGCTTTTCAGATATCCCCACAAAAAGAAGTTCGTAGCAGACAAATCAGGCGATCATGGAGGTCAATCAGCATCACCATTTCTTGAAATAACTTGTTGTGGAAAGAGGTCTCGCAGTAATTCCAGTGTATGCGATGTGACACCGTGTTGATTTTACATGTTAATCAAGCCCAAAGCACGCAGTTGTGGCGTTAAAAAGTGTTCAATCACATCACGATATCACTGCCCATTCACAGTTGCCGTTTCGCTGTTTTAATTTTCAAAGATTATAGGTCCAATGATTCCTCCTGACCAAATTTCACACCAGACTGTCACTTTTAATGGATGCGAAAGTGACTGTTGAATAAGTTGAGGGTTTTCCATTCCCCAGATCCGACTATTCTGTTTATTAACATATCCATTCAAATGAAAATGTGCTTCGTCACTTATTATGACTTTTTCACAAAAATCGGGGTTGTCATGGACGAGCTGTAACATCGTATTGTCATATGTACGGGGGCATAAATGATATTGTGGAAGAAGCTCTTGTGTTAACTGAATCTTGTGTGGAAACAAATTCAAAATTGTGACCAAAGTTATTCTTTGAAGAGCAAGTTCCTGAGGTTGATGGATTGTTTGGAACACTTTCCTGTTTTCAGCCGATTTTGCAGTACGTTGTGGTCCATGCTTGGGCATATAACCTTCTTCGAAATCATTCACTACACGTTAAATAGTGCGTTTTGTTCTCATGTTGTTTCTCCCAAAATTTTCACGTAACTTTCTCATCCGCACAGTAATCGATGATTGATTTTGATAAAATGTTTTAACGATTAAAAAACGTTGGTTTATCGAATATTTTTTCATAATAAATTTGCCATGTGTCTACTTCACGACTGCCAAATATGAACTGTCCAGAGTAATGTTTGCCAAAATAGCGGCAAAACAAAGTAATATTCCTTCCCGGGGGACAACCTGGAAACATGAAAAATAAGCAAATAGTGGGAAGTGAATATTTCTTAACATGTTTTTGTTTACTGTGTAAACAAAATTAATTTTAAGTTATCACAGATCATATGACATTGACTGTCTAAGCAAGATATCTATCTGTTCAAGGATAGAAAAGTTATAATTTTAGCAATTTGAAACATAAACATATTTTAATTGGGATAAAATGATGCTGATGCAGGTGGCTATTAGGCAGCTTCAAGCTTAAAAAGTGATTGGAGAAATTTTCAAATTTCTGTTAAATCAGGTTCCTTCTGAAACACTATAGGGGAAAATTTAGAGTGAGCAAAAAATCCTGCCTTTGTTAATGTAAATATTTGACTTTGACAAATGTAGCATGAAGGAAGTGATTAACACCATGAAATTCAGTCACTTAGAAGTTAATGATATCAATATAATAATTCACTACTCACTAGCAGATAGTTAATAATCTGTGGAGAAATGTTGAAAGCTGGGCTACTTTGCTCACTACTTGTGTCTTGATAGATACTAGTGAAGTAGCTGCGAGTAAAATGTCGACAGTATAATTTGTTGTCTTAAAACTCACTAGCTAGTAGACTATTGAGCTAATGGAAAGTTGTTTGACTTTATCACAAGCCGGTTTTGCCACTTTTAAACTTGCTCACTGCCGGATTGAATACCTTCTCAGTGTCATCAGATAAAAAATTGATTTTTAAAAGAAATATTTTACTCAATTTATGTATTTTTTTTAAACAATTTAGCAATTTTTTTTTAATATTCTTTATTATTTTTAATCAAATCAGTAACGCTATCAAAATATTTGGCCATTCAAATATTTCCAGAAAAAAATCCTAATCTTAAAAATTATTATTTTCAGGAACGGGACATTACTCCAGCTGATGCCAATGCGATGATTGGTAGTACTAAATCTCTATTGCCTTTAAGTCCCACCAACGATTCTGGTACCACCGATAACACTTTTGACGATGAAAAGGCATCGAAATGTGACATGCCAGAGAAGCCTTTAGTTGCAATTTAAAAACGCGAAACACGAAAAAAACTCTTTTTTTTTAACTTTTATAAAACTACAAAACAACTTATATTATTAAATTTAATTTCTTAATGTGCATGTGTAATTTTAATCATAATGACATTTTATAAACTATTAGCTAATATTCATTTAAATTAATGTGCAATCAAATCACAGTTGTACCTTAAAAATAATCTTTTTCTTTTTTGTGTTTTTCCTAAACAACATTTTATCAATTCACAATCTATTAAACGCAAGTCCAAGAAAAGGGATTTTCAACAACAAGAAGTTTGTTTTCTTAAACAATATTAATCCTTAAATTTAGATTAAGATGATTCTAAGTTTTATTGTATGACGAAAAGAAAAGTTCGGCAATTATGAATGAAAAATTAATAGCAAATATCCACCACAACCACTTTGTTAATTGTCGATTCTTTCTTTCAACGTTTATAATCACTTTTTGGCAAAATGACGCTCCTATTTCGTTAATCACGAATTTTGAGTTTTAAGGCTAAAATCGGATCGATTGGCTTCGTATAGACTCTGTTCTTGACATAGCCCTACAACAACTAATCCAGTGGTGTTAAATCACGCGATCTGTCTGGCCACTTAACTGCTGATTGTCGTGAAATTATGCCATCGGAAAATTTGGTTTGCAATAAATTGATCGTTTTATTGGCTGTGTAACATGTGGCACCACATGTCTGAGATATCCAAAAATGTGAGGCCAAAACTGAGTTGTTATCATTTCGCGATAGCGTGATGCTTTTGACCGTTACCGCGTCTCTAGCCTCATCTTCGAAAAAAATGGCCTATTCACGCCTCTAAACCACATAGCACACCATACACGTTGAGCATGCAAAGGCTTCTCAATATTCGTTTTAGGACTTTCAGAAGAACAAATATGGCAACTTTGCTTAATGACATACCCTCGATTAATAAATTTACGGTTTTATAGATTTATAGTTTTGTAAGAGACTTCCACAATAATGGGTTGTGAACAACCAGGTCACAAGAGGGGCAGGACCGCTAGGTGCCCCTGTAGGCTAGTAGGTAGTGTACTAACTCGTCAGTATGGGGGTTGTGGGTTCGATTCTTAACGAAGACCTGGGTTTTTTTTCACTACAAAAATAAAAATTGACTGTCGGTGGGGCTGCTCAGGGATGAAGGTATAGTCACTGGTCGCTGTGCTGTCTTATATATGGCAGTTAATTTCCGACTATCCTTCTACTTTCACCACCTGTTTCATCTTTTCTCTATCCCTTTCCTAAAGAATGTAGCACGGTACTTGACTAAATAGGCATTGTTGCCTGAAGTGCTACTTCTCTTTAAAAAAAAAAATACCCTGACAAGCGAATATAAGCTTCGTCCGAAAAAATTATTTTTCCAGAAAAACCAGCCAGCCAGGTTGTTCCTGAATGAATTGATGTGAATGGTCGATCGGTTTCACTTCCTACACCAGTTGAACCTTGTAAGACTTTGTAATGTTTATACAACTTTTATGATTTTTATTCTCTAACGGCCTTTTTATGTTTATACAGCTGTAGAGGATTCCAGCTTATAACCAGGCGTTCAAAAGAACTGTCAAAATGTTGGAAACTTTAAAATAAAAACTAGTCAAATATTGCCGAATTGTGTTATCAAATTAAAGTCTTATGAATATTTATTTTACAATCTAGAATTGAGTGTTTTCCAAAGTCACTCAATTCTTACTTCCACTATATTAATTACAAAAATAAAAATAGTATGTGTCAAGAAAAAGCAAATGGTCAATGGCACATGCCAAACACATTGTATTGTCGAATATGACACCTTATGACAGAATTGCTGTAAACACTCTACACAGTTGTGCCGGCTTGTACACACAACACATGTCGTATGAACACTTAAGTGCACTACAACTTCAATGTGAAATTTTTACGCAAAATTTGCCACGTAGTGGTTTTGGATAACTCCGCTTATTGAGAACGTCGAGGAATCACCGATATATAAACCAGAGTTAAAAATTAATATAAATCTGATGGAAAATATCGTATTTTATGTGATTAAAAACCAAAAATATGAAAGTCATATTTTGATGGTCCTCCTTTAAGCTTAATAACATCCTTTTCATAGAATTTAAAAGAGCAAAAGTTATTTGCTGTACTTTTCTATTAAAGTAAACCGCAACTTTTCCTGGGATAAAATACTTCGTTTTTTAAAATTTCTGCTCTATAGAATTGAGGCCACTCTGAAATTTTGCTGGTTTGTTTGAGTCTTTTGTAAGGCGTTCCAAATCTCAAATTTTTAGCACTGATTTAAAATTTTCTTGTAAAATTTGTACAAACCATTAAAGCGCCAGACAAATACCTCATAGTAGCTTAAAGATTTTATGAAAGCAGTTTACTATTTTTTGTTTTAAAAATCTTACCTCTCGATTTTGAGCTAAAAATTTCGAATTTTCTGTCATCACTAAATATTACGTTAATCCAGAAAGATTGTGAAGAGTTAAAGTAGGTTCTAGCAAAGTTTGTACGTTTGGTACGTTATACTTCAGACACTCGTCTATGTAGCCCGTGGACATTTTGTCGTCTGCTAATATGAGGTTTGTTCCCGTACTCTACTATGGGATCCCGCGGGTTCCCAAATTTACCCAAAAGCGTTCCCGTACACAAAGTTTGGGCAAGTGAGAGAGAATTTGAGAGAATATTATTCTTCTTCTTTCTGCCCAAAATAGCCCGCACTTTTTCTTCGGGCTGATTGGGTAGTGTAATGAAAAATGCCGTATCTTTACTTGGTATATTTTGATTTTTTATTTTTAGTCCTTTTAGGATTCTTTTTAATTGCTCAGCGGGGAGCAGTAGAATATTAAGAGCTCAACTAGGAGCTAGAACGTACAAACCAAGATTGATTTTCTTCCCTCAATTTCAGCCGTTTATATTGCGACTGTGAGAAGGTTATTATTAGTCTAGAACTTAATTTATTAATATTATTTATATACAAATGTTATTATAAATATTATTAATATTAGTGTTATTATGAAAAGTGAAATGTGACCTGGTTCTCATTGCATTCATTTGGGATTTCTTTCCACAAAATAAATGTGTCACCTGAAACTCACCGATCGACACACACACGCTATGTAAATGCCCGTTGAAGGCCATTCATCAGTTGCATGTATGTAAAGTATAACAACAACAAACATAAGTGCATTGCTAGTGCATTGCACTTGAGAAATTTGATTTAAACTTTTTAGTTTGTTGTGTTAGGTATTTACATTAGGGCGGTTCCACTACAGTAGGATTGTAATTCAATCAGCTGTTGCATAAAATAAACAATAAAAATTGTCAGCAAACAAGTTTTCTTTAGAGTTGAAATAAAACTTTATTGAAGAATGTTGAAAAATGCAATTAAATGCTTGAATTTTTTATTTATGTATGTATGTACTTATATATCTGTGTGTAAAAAACATACTAATGAGATATATATGTATACTTACATGCATAGATAACTACATATGTACATATTTTCATGGACATAAAACAAGTAAACAATTTTGACATTTTATTTTGGGGCTAAAAATTTGGTTTTTAGTGTTCCCGTACTTTTAAACGTTTTAGTCTCTAATTGAGAGTATTTTTTCATTACTCTGATTTGCCCAAAATTTACCCAAAAAGTACGGGAACACAGCTATTGATAACCCCAATTGTTGAGAATGTCGAGAAATTGACAAATTTGAGTCTGCTTCAAGACTGTGGCTCAAGGTTGCGAGGTTTTCAGTTGAACGACCCGGTCGAACACGCGTTGGTGTTTGCACATTTTGTATCGAGCCTGTCAACTCAAATTTAAGGACCAAATCCTGAATAATGATCACAAAAGGAAATACCACGAATTTAACTAAATATAACTTTAACAGAATCACAATTTTCATAGTGGATTTTCATTATTTTAATGCGATTTTCGTACGAAATTCAATTCATTGTAACAATTGCCAATGAATCGCCTAAGAAAAAAAACTAAATGTTGAAAAACCCGTCATAAGTTTGTGATTTCGCCTAAATTCGCAATAAAAAAAAGCATTTCTTTATTAAAGAAATCAAGAGAACTGAGTGTTAAATTTCATTTAATACGTGATGGGTTGTGAATTGAACAAATTGTTTCATTTTTGCATTTAAATTTTTTCGATTAATTATTGTAAAGGGACATAAATACAAACTAAATATAACTGCCTTCAATGTTAACCACCAAAAATTAAATAATATTAATAATAATATTATAAAAATAAATAACTATTTAAAACAAAAACCAACTTTTTAGGAACAAACAAATATAAAAATTTAAGGAAGAAAACTACAAACTATAACTTCTTTATAAAAACAAAACAAATAAATAAATAATGAAGAAAAAAATATATAAATACGATTATACAGCTAAAACAAAAACTAAAATTTGTTGTTAAGTTAATAAAAATAATTGTAAAATATATTTATTTATTTATATATTCATCAACACAATATTTATTGAAAATATTAAATTTGTTTGCGTTATTTGTGCTTCAAGCAGATAAATAGAAAATCAAACTTAAAATAAATTCGTCTGAAAAAAGCCTGAAAAAAGCGTTCTCATGTCAGCTTTTTATTACCTGCTAATATAGATCACTATAAATCTTCAGTAGATTTTACCCAGCTGCTTATATTTGAAATTTAATTAAGTAAATGAGAATTACATTCAACTGAAAAAGCAAAAATACAAAATAAAAAAATTAATTTTGAAATCGTAAAAAATTAAATCCATAATTTTCACTCTTAACCACAACACTGGATCGCCATTAAAGACAAATAACGTAAACGAATTTATATATTCATAAAAAAAAGACCTTCATTATCTCTAAATAACATATTAACCCGTACATAAATAACTTTATAAAAACATATTCACCAAAAACCTATTATATGCTAAAACTATATTTATAACTTGTTAAATATTAAATAATACAACTATTTACAATAATACATACATATACGCATACATACATAATACAAACGACATTTATATTTCAACTGTACGTACCAATTAATTAACAAAAAGTTTTTTATATTGTTAAATTTTTATTAAATATTTTTATGTACATAAATCTTAAATTTTCAAGCTTTTTAAAAATCCCTAATAAATATTTTTTAAGTCATGCCTGAGTTTGTTTTTCAATTTCTTTGATTAGAGCAGCAACACACATCTTTAGTTTTCATTGTTATTGAAACATTTAGCAAGATTATATGTATTATCAAAAAGTACAATAACGTTGGATAACAGGCTTTGTTTAAACACTAGCAGAATTAACGGTGCGTCCTTTAAAAATATTGCGATTTAAAACATCGAATTGTGAGCGAAATTTTTACTGGACCAGTGTGCCAATTGTTCAACTTTTGAACAGAATGTGGCTGGTTCATAGAATTATCAGATACTAGAAGTGGCTAATTTATTCATTTGGGCCAGCAACCTAATTCCCAAATTCAGTATTTTTTTCGTGATAAGATTTACATCTGCACCTGGCCGTGGACCTTAATCAGATGGTGGTCAAACCACTGTGAATGGGAAGCAACGTCATTCACGCCCTAGAAAGCCGAAGACTAATTCTAGCAACAGGTCTTTCCTAGTTGCAATTTCTGCGGTTCCAAAGCAGGGTTGCAAACCACTACTCCTTGCCGAAGAGCTGGAGACTATCCAACTCCTGGTCCAGAACACATGAGTTACATGCTTACTGGATCCGGATCATTCACCAGGTAGGTGTGATTAAAGGCGAGATGATCCTGGCCACCATAAATCAATTAATGCTAGGGCCGCAAAACTATAACCACCACGATACTCCCGAAGGGCCAACCTCAATAATCAGTCAGAGAAACAGCTAGAAGTCTAAAGAGAAAGAGTGTGATTTGTTTTACATCCGCGCCTAACAATGTAGTCTTAATCAGATGGTGGACAAACCACTATTGTATAATTTGGAACGTCATACATGCGTCCTAGATAGCCGAAGCCATAATTCTATGCAACAGAACCACCTAGTTGCAACTTTAATGATTTCAGTACAGGTCTGCAAATCATCACACCTTGCTAAAGAGTTGGAGACTTTCCAACTCTTGTCCAGAACACATGTCTAGCATGCTCACTGGACTGGATCATTCACTTTGCGTGTCATTATCAGTGAGATGATCCTGGCCACTATAATAACCATTATACTGTTATGGGGCCGCAAAACCACAACCACCACGATGCTCCCATATCGGGGCCAACCTCAATGATCAGCCAGAGAACTATTAAATGTCTAAAGAGACAAATAATGAACTCTGCGGGTCACTGATCCCCGTGGAAATAAAGTGCAGTTTCCAGTTGTCTCCCTGTCTGACTTCAGGGGACTGGGCTCCTTTTTTCCCCCAGTTGCACAGATCTAGACAGCTGTTACGTACCGTAAAGACCATAAATGTGCCCCCGGGTGGGTCTAAAGAGACAATTAGCGGAAACTCTGGGGCTTACTGATTTCCGTGGAAATAACGTGAAGCTTTCCAGGTGACCCCTGCTGCCTTATACCTCCAGCGGCACAGGTCTAGATAGTCAAGTAATCGATAAGGACCGATAAATGTGCCCCCGGGGAGTCCTAAATTCAGTATAAAATGCAAATCTGTACACTAGTTTTATTTTCTATATAATTCGTTATTAAGGGTAGTGGCGAATAAGCAATGACTCCGGCATCGCTAATCGCTTGAATGCCAAGAAGAACTAAAAAAGTTTTCTGTTTAGAGAATTTGTTTTTCGGCTTTAAAAGCTTTTGTTGTATTGCGTGTTTTTTTATGAAAGTTTTTAAGTTGGCAACACTCTTTTTTACCAGGCGGCCATTTTGTAAGCCGTCGAATGATTTATGATTAAGCTGTTTGGATTTTTACCGCCAGTAAATAAAATACTGTTGTCATTTTTCCTGTCGCTTCTGGCTATTTGTTCGCTATAAATGGCGAGCGTTTTCGATGTGAAGACATCATTTTAAAGCCGGTGTTATAATCCGTACTGGTGAGTCAGTATTCGAGTTTAGGTAATTCTATTATTAAGGTCATATCAACTTTATGCATGGTTAATTTCCACCATCTCCATCTTTTATTATTACTTAGGTGCGTGAGTCTGTCTGCAGGTGTTTTCCATTTGAGTGTATGAGTAGTTTTAGTGGTGTGAAAATTGTGTCTGAGGTCGTGTTTACCTGTTCGTTTATAATGTCACTGTTAAAAGTTTTTGTTTTGTAGATTTCCATATTTTCAAGAATGTCTAGTCTGCGGCCCCTTTTTTTACCAGGGTATAGTAATCTCATACATTCATCTATTTCCCTTGACACATAGATGTAATGCAAAGCTGGAGCCTGTTTTTTTTCGTTTGTATGAGCGTATGTATTCTGTAAATCTTGTTTTTAGTGTTCGTCCACTTTGCCCTATGTAAATATGTTTGCAGGTGCAAGTAAGTCTGTCTACCCCGCTGGAACTAAATTTGTCAGTTGTTTTTGTCGATGTCTTGAGATTATATCTCAGAATGTTGCCGGTTTTTAATGCTGTGAGTAAACCTTCTTTGCGAAAATAGTTAGTTAATCTATGTATTTCTAGACCTGTTTACGCAAAAGTGTGCCGTTGTGTTAAATCGCTTGTCTCTTTGTCTTCTTTATTTCTCTTTTCAGTGTTGTATTGTCTAAGAAGTTTGTCGATAGTAGTGGGTTTATAGTCAATTTTGTTTAGTTATGTCGAGTTCCTTGTTGTACTTATCTGAAGTGGGGTTATTTTAAGTATGTGTATCATATGTCTAAAAACTGCTAGTTTATGCTGGGTAGGGTGGTTCGAGGTGATGTGAATGGTAGTGTTAGACGTAGTTGGTTTTCTGTAGATGTCAAATATTAAACAGTCAGTTCCTCGTGTTATGCCAATTGTTTCACTTTTGAACAAAATGCAGCTGGCTCCTACAATTATCAGGTGTTAGAAGTGGCTAAATTATTTTCGCCAGCAACTTTTCGGTGGCTCTAGGTATTTTCAAGGCGTTTGATAAAGTGTAGCAGGATGCACTTCTGTCAAAACTAGTTGCTTTATTATCGCGTTTTCTTATGAATCGCACTATACAGTTGTTTTAAATGGGATTGCATCTGACAAGTTCAAGATTAATTCAAGGAACGGGCCAAGGCTCCGTATCTTATACTCTATTTCTTATTTTTCTAAATGACCTTCTTTCAACCCTATTTACTCTTTCACAGATGACAGCACCATTTGTCATTCGTACTCATTTAGTAACAGACTAAACCAGTTGAAGGTGGATTCCAAAAAGCGGAGCATGAATGATACACTCAATCACGATCTTTCCACAATCTCGGAATGGGAGTCGATTTTAGTACCCGTAAGACTTACACATTTATCTGTGATCCGTGCTGCACCTGTTACTATGGGTGATATAAGTATTACGGAATCAGAAGCTCTTGATTTTCTTGGCATGAAAATTCAGGTTTCTAAAAAAAGCTTTCAAGTGCCTTGGTTTTCTAAAACGGTGTAAGAGATACTTCCCCAACCGATCTTCGTACTATTTATACCACCTACATCCATCTAAGGATGGAATACAACTCTCAAGTATGGATCGGCGCTTCAAAGTTTATTCTGGAGTTGATCGACCGCGTACAAGAGAAGACCAAGAGGCTTATTGGGGACGGTAGGGTATCCAACTTTATTGGTTCTCTAGAACATCGACGCAATGTTTTTGTATTTCACTATTTTATCGTTACTATGATAAGTTCTCTAAGGAAATTAGGGAACTTGTTTTCGAAACTCGCACATTTTTGCGCTAGACTCGATTTTCGTTGAGAGCGCATGCATTTGTGGTTGATTAGCCAGTGAATCGCACAACGCATTACAGAGAAAATTCGTTTCTTAGCAGAATAGACTGAATGTAGAATAAACTCCCTCCAGAGGTCCTTCCTGTCACTTTCAATGTAGGAAAATTCAAATCGAATGTCCACAAACACTACTCCCGTTTTCCTCCTCCCCATAACCTAATTTTCTAGTTCTGGTACAATGCATTGCATGAGTAGGGGCCATCCCCTGAGTGCTAGTCCGAACAAAAAAAAAAAAGAAAACGAATTCTCAAATTCATAAAAAAATAAGAAAGTTTTCTGTTTAGAAAATTTGTTTTGCAGCTTCGAAATCTTTTGTTTTATGGGTATTTTTTTATAGTAGTATAGAATTTTAAGTTGGCAACACTTTTTTTAACTGGTGGCCATTTCGTAAGCTGTCGAATGATTTAGGATAAGTTTAACATTTCAATATGACATTTGAACAGCGCTTCTAAAATGTACAAGTTGGAACCAAACCAGGTTGCTTCTTTCAGTGTTTACCATCGATTGGTTGACATAGCCCAAAACTTTGTTTTAAAAGCAATATATTGTTATATAGCCCATTGCCCATACCCAAAATAAATCAATTGTTCTTGGTTTTTCTTCATGCCCATGCAAGATTAATAATAATATTGATTGTTTATTCACATTTGTTCTTCTCTTATATACTATCAGTTTAGTGCAGTGAATATGTGTGTCATTGTCTCTGTCAACTGAGAGGGTGTCAGTTCCGTTATGATGTATTTGAAAAGTTATCGGATACCCGTTGTGATATCAACAATATGTGGGTCACCTAAAAGCATTGTGAGTCACACTTAAGTACGCTGTTAGTCGAGTGTATTGTTATTTATTGCCGACATATGAGAAGGTTTTAAGTTCTCATGTGTGGCCTTGTACATTGGAATATTTGGGTTAGTTTACCAAATCATTGTGACGTATTTTGTTCACACATGTTCACTACAATATTCAACGAAATGCGAAATACGTAATGAAGAAAAATATACGATTTGCGAGTGTCTTCTACAAAACCCTTTTCTGAGCACCTTAAGAAATTTGTACTGCTTCGAGGTAGCATTCGAGCTTAATCCGAAAATTTAAACTAATAAACAAATCTCTTAAACAGAATAAGAAAAATAAAATAGGTAAAATTCTTCCCGATTTTTGTAATTTACCTTAACTCAGTTCTTCTTGCTTTCCAAAAAAACTAAACATTTTTAATACGCAATAAATTTGTTTTTTTTGTGTTTGAGCCGTACTTTTTGTATGGAGCCGAATCCCGAAATTCCTATTACATGTATCAAAAATTCCCAAAATAGGAGTTTATTTCGTAATATCCTAAGTCCAATAGGTCGAGATCGACCATCATTTCCACATATGTTCGTTAAGAAATTTGTTTTTTTTATGGGTTAAGAATTGTAACTAGAAAAGGTGTTTTGCTGTGATTTTTGCTATATCGAATTTTAAAAAAATGTTTTCGACATTGTAAAATAACGACTGAATTCTTAAGAAATACAGATTTTCAACTTTTTACTGCAAAAACTGTGTGCATTTTATTGGATACAAAGACCAATAGTGGCACATCTCACTTAATACTTTTTAGAACAGTAAATAATTCAAATGTAACATAAATTTAGCACAAGGGCATTATAAGAGATATACAAAAGAAGTTATGGCTCCCACCCACAGCAGCTTTTAGGGCATTAAGAGCATGCCCTTAAAATGAGAAATTTTTGTAATTCTTACAACAAAAAAATAATCGTAGATTTAATAATCGACTGGGAGATTTCGGGAACTTATCTGGAGGAAATTTCTTTATGTCAACTTTGCCTACAAGAAATATATCAGAATACACTATACATGAATCTATTGCTTTTTAGCGAAAAAGAAGTGAAGAAGTATTTACCATTAACTGTTTAGTAATTAGATCCATAGTCGAAGCACTGGCTTTTCCTTAGTAGATTTCATCTTGTTATTAAGTCCAATCGAAAACGCTTTCATATGAATATAAACTTAGTCTGATCGAAATTTGTTTAATCTAAAGTATAATTCAAAAGGGTCATTGGACACACACATGCACACATTCACTGTATATCCATAATTTTAATGACTTGCAAAAAAAAGGCGAAAATACTTATGTTAAGCAGATTGTTAACATAACATGCATTTCTGCTGGTTAAAGATGAGTACAATTTCTTTTCTTGTTTTATTCTTACAGTATTTGCTTTGAGTTTTATTCTAAATATAAAAAATAAATATACTTACAAACTAAACTTTAAAAAAAAGTGTAGATGAGGTTTAAAAATAAAGAAGTTAGTAACAAGTGCACAGTTTTAAATTTTCTTTTGCATTTTAAGGATAAAAAATTACGCCAGCGTTGGTAGAGAAACCTTTAATCATGAAATACTTTAAATATAAATATACAAAAACTAAGTATAAATTGCCTAAATAAATCCTGTTTTCACAGTGACATGATGATGAATTTGGTTCTATTATCTTAATAATTTTCGGAAATTCTCCACTTCATATATGCTGTTAGAGAGTCTGAAATAGAAAACAAATAACAAATTTTAATAATTAAAGCTTAAAAAAAGAAAAAGATTAAGATACTTTTTAAGAAGCGCACCTTAAAAAATCTTATAACATCTTTTAAAAATACTTTATAAAACATTTTTTAAATACTTTAGAAAGATGGATTTAAGAATTATCTTTAAAGAAGGAACCTTTGAAAAGGACCTTATTCAGAAGTGACACTTCAAAAAGTACCGTAAAACATTGCGAATAGAAAAAGTAGGTTGAGTAAGTATACAATTTCATATCGCAAACAAATTGAATTCTTAAATATTGATTAGGAAATATTTTTAATCAATTTTTTTATCAGGCCGATAGTTGATGCAGTGTGTAAGGTTTTACGGATCTTTTATAAAAGTTATCTTGAAAAGCATAAAATGGAGATATTAGTTTTCAAAAATTGTTTGCAAACAGACAGAAGAGAACTGTTAAATTCCGATTACAAATGTGAGTCAATTATAACGGATTTGCAAATTTGACCAAGACGTCGGTGGATAGACCAAGTAGAAAAACATGTCTAAGTTTTTAGTATTACGAACGAACTGGAAATACCGTCAAAATGCCTTTTACTAAGTGCTGATTCAAATACGGTAAATAATGTCATGCATAAAACACGTTATAAGAATTATATTTTTTTAAAACACCATTAAAAAGGTTGCTTTTTTAAGATTAAAAAAAAATATTTGTAGTTGATTTCATTGTACAAACCTTCCAAATGCATTAAACAATGTAACAATTTCAGTACGTGTTAGTTTAAAGAAAGGACCAGCTACTATATGGGGTTTATTCCAGATGCCATTTTCGGTTGCCCGATTCAATTTTTCTGAATATAATATTTTTAAAGCTGTACCCAGACCCTGAGTCTAAAACAATAGCAAAATCAAATATATATTAATAATAAAGTTTATTTACTTACAATAAAGAAAAATACATACCTGCAGTTTACCCCATAATTTGCATTTATCGCAGCCAACACAATCCATTATTCTAGAAATATTTCTAAATTTTTCCTTAAATTCATGTTTCAATTTATGGCCTTGAAAATTTTTTGAAAATAAAGCGTTTTCATCAAAATGATTGTGAAAAGATCTAAGAGAATATTTAAATTTGTATAAATAAATAAAAAATATAATTGAAAAAAAAACTCACTCAATTACAGATAACAGGTCGTTAATAGCCATTTTAGTCTCTTGATCTTCTTCCAATATACCAGTATAATACTCTTCTTGTCGCAGATATGGAGCAGCTTTAGCCAAAGCTCGCAACTCTACTAGATAAATGAAATATAAATTTCTCAACCAGTGCGGACCCTCACCATTCGTAGTTTTTGGACTAAATCTTCTTTTAAATTCGTTTAGATTTGGTCCCCAAATACCTTGCGGTTGTAGAAAATCTTTTGTTTCAGACAGCAAGTATTTTGAACACAAATGTACATTGATGCTGGTGTGCAGGCCCGATATAATTCGATAGAATGCTCTTTGTTCTAAACACATTTTATGTAAATCTATTTGTGCTAAATATTCCGTAAATGAATTGGATTTGTTTTGTGTGCCAAAGCAGTTCTCCAAGTAAATACTATTCCAAACACGATGAGCTGAGTCACCTTTGTAGCCGGTGTAACGTTCTGGATTGATTAGTAAATCAACATATTGGGCTCCCTCTTGATTTTCATTGACTATACAGAAATCCTCTTCAGCTTCATCATGTTTAGCCCACAATTCAAATTCTTTATGGGCCTGAGCGCTAATACTGGTATCTAGAAAACCCAACCTTCTACTGGAATCATCAGCATCGGAACAGCCAGCTGCCTGAGCTTCTTTGGAGTACTAAAATTTTATTAATTTATGTATTTATCGAATTGTTGTGATTTTAACAATTTTTGAAAATAAAATGAGGTTATCAAAAAATTTTTTTCTTCTCTTTTTTAAAATTGTGTAATAGCGCATTTAAAGACATTTAGAAAAAAATCATTTGATTTAAAAGGTAAATCGCCTTTTTCAGTAGACTAATTTCATCTGCCGCTGATTTTAATCGATTACATTTCTCTTTGTTTCCACTTGTTTCAATTCTAGATTTTGTGGTGATTACAACATAATCTGATAACACAATTTTAAACTGCTTTATTAAAAATTGAATAAACTAGGACCGGTCTAAAAAATATTAAAAAAACAAAAAAAAAACTTATTTTTGTTCATTCTGTAGCTCTCATTTTACTAGATGAAAGATTCCTACGAATTATCGGCGAATTCTAGGATGGTGGGGTGAACAAATCGGGATTATTCTAAAAATATTTTACTTGAGTTTAAATTGAGTGAAGTCTGTTGCACGGTTTAAAAAATAACTACTTTATGTGGAAGATTTAATATTTTAGCATAGTTTTATTTATATGTAATTAAAACATCTAAACAAAAGGTATTTTAAACTTATTAATTATCTAATGAATATTGGGTTATTACAATGACAAGGCATGATATCAAAGTCACCTGATGAACTTCAAATTCGAATAACATTTGAAATAAATTGTTTACTCTGTAATAGGATTTCTTAAACATAATTAATTTATTTTTAATTTTTTAAATTTGCTATAAAAATTTCAAAACAATAAATAATCAAGTTTTTGTTGAAGTTAAATTTTTATTTCATAAAAAATAAATTTGAAACAAAAAACTGGTATTCAAATGCTCAACTCTAGAGAATTTATTAAAGTAATAATCAATTTTTTGCACACACATCCATACGTAAGCATGTATGTTCATTTGGGTAATTTTGAATAGTATAATTGAGAACTGAGTTTAAGGTTTTTGCTGATGCAAGTTCAAGTATATATTTAAAAAAACCCGATATAGAACTTCAACGAGGCTTATTCATATGAGGCTTATTTTGTTATATAAATTTGTTTTTTAACGCACACTACTTTAAAAAGCACACACACAGAGAAACACCGCATCACCATGCATGCCAATATGGTGGCCAGTTATAAAATAATTTTAATTCTCTTCAACAACAAAATTTTCCACAAACAAAAGTGATCTCAGTATACTGGGTCCATTTATTCTCTAGTTAATCGATTAAGTGACCCGAAAATGCCACAGAGACACAAAAAAATATTTAAAATCAGTTTAGATGAATGTTCTAATCTGAGATCTGTTCTGAAGCTGTCTTTGGAATCTCAACCGTTTCAAAGTAAGAGCAACTTAGTGCACTTAATTGTGTTTTAACTATACTTTTTATTTTTCTTTTTTCTATGTTCTATCTCCTATCAATTGCAAAAAAGAAAACACAGATATAGTGCCCCCTTTTTAAGCCGGTCTATCTTCTCATTACACACAATATTAGCCACAGTTCAGTTCGGTCGTTTGCATAAATTGGCGTTACAATGAACAAAATGGCATTTATGAAAATAAAATACAACTCCTCTTCTTCAAATTATTAACTTTTTTTGGTTATTGAGATTTCAAAGGCCTTTTGGATAATTCTTTTCACCTGCTTAATAGCTGCAATTTTTCGAAAGTTATAAAGCAAAATCAAAAGTAACATTTATAGAACAACAGCATATTAATGCATATAAAAAATTTTATCTTTTAACTACCCGCAGTTATTTACTAGTTTTTTTTCAATTCAAAAAGAAATCCATTCGAATTTGTAATGCCTATTAATGGTGGTTCGAAAATGCTTTCTTTTGAATCAAAATACAGTTTTTCCCGTTTACGAAACTCTTATTGTCAATCGTATACCTACAGACAATTATAATGCTTTCCCCCCCTAAAACTCTAAAAATAATTTTTCTTTTTCTTATAAAATTTTATTTAATTATAATGCATATATTACAACACCTGTTGTCGATCTAAAAACCTTTTCACGATGAAATTGACTTGATTAAAAATTGTATAACTTTTTTTTTCAGTTAAAATACTCTTGTTTTCTTACGTTTTTAATTTTAATTGAAAACATGTTTTGAAAAAATTCTTAAGTAAATATTTGAACAATTGTTTCAGTGTCAAAGACTTTAAAAAATTAAACAATAGAATATTTATTTAAGTTTAATTAGTTTAATAATTATGAAAAAACTACTTTGCAATAGAAGATAACAAATTCTAAAAAAAAAAACTCAAGATTACAACACATTATTTTGCGTTCAAAAATTAAATTTATAAATTTTTACCTAAATATTTTGAAAGAAAGTTTGTTAAGTGTAGTGCGCACATAGTTCTAACTACCCATGATCTTCCATCGCTGCCACATAAATTTATTTTGAAATCCTGCCACTATAACATGTTTCATCACTTTTTTTACCTAGCAACGAAGTTTACAAATTTACGATTTTTTTTGCAAAAACTGTGCCATTTTGCACATGTCATCATGCTATAGCAGATTTTAAACTGTATCGAGCAGATAATAACTTGATATAATTGTCCCCCGTAGCAGAAGTTTTTTAGGCCTATCTTTTAATAAGTACTATTTTTTGCAGTGTAACGCATTAAACATAAAATTCTAAAACCTTCAAATGGTTGACTTGATTGTCTTGACTAATATTTTAAAATTTGAATAATATTTAACAAATAGATTATTATTTTAAAATTAATTTTTAGTTTATGAGTCTAACATTTTTTTTTTAATGGAAATGGACTATGTTTAAGAAAAATATTTTAAATAATTTCGTGGTTTTGTAAAAATTTTCCAAACTGTGTGTGCATTAAACGTGACTCTCCTTTTTACAGTAACTGTACTGGTTGTGCTTCTCCTCAATAAAATCTTAATTTGTGAGTTATATCATACACATATATCACGTTATTTAATATATATTTCTGTGTTAATCTATTAACTAAGCAAATAATTAATCAGGTGGAGATTAAAAAAACAATAACATTAAAGCTTTAACATACGTAATAACAAAGTAATAAAGGCCTGATAAACGCATAAATTCTTCATTTATAAATTATGTTCATTTATAAATTATATTTTTTGTTTAATAAACTTGAACAATAAAACTCAATTTAGAAATACGAGTAGTATACTTTCTTAAGTTGAAGTGTTATTCATGGAAATGGTTATTCATTTATATAATTGATAATGAAATGTATCTGCCTTGGTATAAAAAAATAAATAAATAATTTATTCAATTACAATAATACTAACAGTTTGCTTTACAATCTTCTTAATATTTATCTATTAAATATCAGCGAAATTGCCAATAAAGTCAACTGATATTTTCTTCCAATTTTTCCTTGTCGAACAAATGTAAAATCTTGGAAATCTAAATTTCTTTTAAATAACTATATTTCTTTATATAAATTAATAAATATAAAAACGAATTATCACTAAAAATATTAGCTTCAAGCAGAAAAACAATAACAACTTTCTTTATAAACTTTGAAATTATGAATATTATTTTACTAAAAATCAATTAAATTCTATTCTAAGTAAAAAAAAATTATAAAAAACACGATTTCAACAAAATAGCAATATTGCAAATAAATTCTAAATTAACAAATAAAAACAAAATTTCAAAAAATCTTGTTATTGATGGCTTATTGAAATTTTTGGCTGCCTGCTGTTAATCAACAAAGTAATTTTTTCTGCTGCGTATTAAATGTCATAGGCATAACAAAATTTTGGAATAAAACTGGCATGAATAATGAAAATAAGCATAGTCTTAATGAGGCTTATTCACCTATTCATATAGTAGCAGGTCACTTTCCCATTACACAATGATCTTTAGTCCCCGAAACCATTGTGAGACTCTGCTTTTTAATTTTGTAAATAAATAAAAATTTAAGGCATTAAAACAAAAATAATCTGTTCTAACTGGTAGTTTTTTTTTAACACCACTTGAACGCCAACTTTAATATTTAGTAATGATATCCCTTGTTTTATGTTATGACTTCAAAACTTCTTGAAAGCCATTGCGTCTGAAATTTTTGATCATTTAGAGCAATGCAACTATCTAATGTTTTTCTATTTAAATGAATCGTTATATTCTCAATAGGATTTATATTCGGCGTGAAAGGAGAAGTTTCCATCTATTTGGGGGTATTATATTGTGCGCTGTGTGCATGCATACTTTTATACTTCTAATGATCGTTATTTCAATCCCAGCAGCATTCATATAATTTTACAAAAGCCCAGAACCACTGCCATTTTAAATGTTGGACATAATTATTTTTCATAGAAGTAATCTTTAGACGGCATACGAAAGTGCTTTAGGTTATCCACATTAAGTTTCATAATAATAAGCAGCTGTAGCTTTTCTAAAATCTGGTTAAAGGTTTCCTGACAATTTTAATTAAGCAATTAATGTAATGGCCATAGAAACTAGCTTACCACCAACATTTTATTTTAAATAAATTTAGGTTATTAACACACTAAAAAGTTAACTGATAGAAAATAATTACTGTCAAAAAACCATATTAAAGATTACATGTCGTTAAATTACAGTTATTAAAAAATCTTGGCTAATTTTTTGTATCACGTACTGTTGTTGAGTCAGTATTTCTAAAACAGGTATTTATCCTGCAATCGTTGTATCTACCTAGGTAGTCAGAATGTCACGCCATCTGACGTTTCATGTGGAGATTACTTTCAATATTTTCGTTTTTTGTTATTGCCTAGATCCGTCTGAGGGTGTTTTTCGTTTGTTTCAGTTTATGATTCAATCATACCTGGACCAGAAATACTGACATACCAGTACGTGATACAAGGTTGCCTGAAGATGATGTATTCACAACGAAACCGCTCGCCAATTGCGAACAAGCAGCCAGTAAAGACGTTAACAGGAGGAATTGAAAACAAGGGTTCATTCACTAGCGGAACAAACCCAAACAATTTAGTTGTTGTACATCTTTACATTTAAACAACGTTTTAAAAGATGTAAGCAGTACTCAAAATTTTAATTAACGTAACGCGAATGTAGCACACGAATAACACAAGAAAAATTAATAAATGTAGAGAATGAAATAATTTACAAGAATCAATTGCAATTGCCGCACAACTTACTGATGGAGAGAGAGTGTTTCGATTTTTGTTTGTTCAGCTTGAAAAATTATTTTATTCGAAAATATGTATGTAAATATAAAAAATGCAGTCAGAAGTTTCCTGAATTGTTTTTTAAACCTGTTTTCTTTTTGTACTAAAATGTAAGTTGTGTTTTATTGCAGGCCAAAAACAACAACAACTAAGCAAACAGCTTGCAAATGTAATGGCCACAAAAGAAGATATGGCTTGTAAATATCATAAATGATCCATAGATGAAGTGAGGGCATTCTGCTAGAAGTCCTAAATGTCCAACAGGACCGTATAATTTCGGCCTCGTATTAATGCTTTGGTTTGTCTCCGAATTTATGTTATTTAAGTAAAGTTTGGACAATATTTGGTTTTATTTATTTAATTTTTTTTTATTTTAATTTTTTAATCCATTTAATTCGCGCTAAATTTAAAAAATTATTTATTTTATCAACCTTTCGATTCGAGTATTACTTAATGTGGAGTCGTTATTAAATGCAGAATAGCGATGATTGACTGTAAGCTACAAAAACAGCTGATTTCAAAAATATGTTTTTAATTTACATGCAAAATGAACACTAACTTTTTGAGTCAACTGTAGACGTCTACATATTAAAACTTAAATAAAAAACCACTACACCAATTGTGGTTTTATTAATCTAAAGAAACAAAAAAAATCTAAAAAGATTGTTTTATTGATAAAATATTTTTTTAAAAATTCCATATGAATAACAAATTTTTGCACTAAAAAAAACTATGAACGTTGAAAAGAAATTTCTACAAGATTTTTTTATCAATAAAAATCAACACTTGATAATGACACTTCTAAAAAAAAATTTAAATGAAAATCTTTTCTATAAAGACAACAAACCTGATTAACTAACCTGAATTAATAAGTGTAATAACAAGTGTAATGATTGAAAAGATTTGATTTTATGCATTTACACTCTGGCCGTTAATCTCTAGAAGCTTCAATTGAGGTTATACCAAAAAACGCCCACAAGAGAACGTTACCAAAAACATGTTCAGTGATGGTGTATGAGGTCATTGATAATGATGAAAATTACCAGTTAATACCAGTATGTAACCACTGAACCCATTAAATGGGGAAAAAATAATGATGATAAATAAAAAATGCTTTACCTTAAATGAGGCTGGTTCCATTAAGCTATTTTCACTATCTTCTATTAGTCCTTTTGGTATCATTTGTTCCTCGCAATTTTCTACCTGACAAAAGCGAATTGCACATTTGCTGTCGTCAGGCCAAAAGGGGCAATCTCTGTGTAAATTTACTTTATAAAAGCGAAAATAATTCTTCACCAACAAACTGTTTAAGCGAGGAAAAATTTTTATATTGTTAAAATGATCCACCGTATTAACTTCACAGCTGCAATCATTAATGGAACCTTCCAGCTGTTGTGGGGACGGATTTTAAATAAGTCATAAACAAGCGACAAATATTAAACGCTGATGGATAGGAATAAAATGAGTTAAACTTACCTCACAGAAACAATTCTTACTGCTGTGCAATTTGTTGTAAGCGTCAAAAAAACCCCAGGAAAACTGAGTGCCACACAGACAAATCGCCAGGAGTAGACAAATTAAAAAAGGGTACAAGGTTTCGCGTATGGTTTGTATTAAAGTCATGTTTATTTTTGCTTGTACACATTAATTTTGTGGTTTCTCTTTATTTTACTTTAGAAGAGCTTGGTGAAAGTTGGTTTTTTTATATAAAAAAACAGCTTGTTTTCTTGACCCAATTTTAAATATTTCCTTCTTTTTTTTGACCGAATAAAAACACTTGTTTTGTGCAAACGAAAATTTTGTTTAATTTTTACGAGAAAACAAACACGTCACTTTTTAATTTACATTTAGTTTTTATTGTTATTGTTTTTTAACTCTTCTATTTTTAACAAATTCGCGCTATTTTGTGTGGTTTAATAGGTGGTTCAACAAAGAATAAAAATGTTTGTTATTTTTTCACTTTTCTATTGTATTTCTATGTGTGTACGTGTTTATTTTCGTTTAAATTTTGATGTGGAGCATATTGGTTGATAAGTCAAATAACAGCTGATTGATACCGGGACTTTCTGACAATATTATTTAAGAATATGGCAACCTTACATTTTTCTATATTTGTAATACTACTCACTTGCAGATGGCAGCACAAGTATTTTTCGATGTTTTTTATTAGCAGTGGGATAGATATAATACGAAATAGTAAAACTAAGTTGAATAGGCAAATAACACGCATAACACGTAGAAATATGTTCTGGAAGTGTAAGTTTTCAAAACAATCAGTAATACCGAGTGCTTAGGTAAAACAGTAATAACGTTTCTCCGTAATTTGAATTTTGATTTTGCAAGAAATAGAATAGAATATCAACAATAACCAATTTAGTGATTTTATTTTAAGTACGCTGATTAGTTAGCTAATACAAAAAAAAAAGGAAGTTGACATTATTATTAGTGATGATTTTTTTTTTTAAATTTATTTAATTGTTTGATCACAGTTTTTCATTTTCATCCTGGTTTACTGGGCTCTTCAATTTAACTCATTTTAAACGATATTTTATTTTATAAACCGCAAATCAACAACTCATGAAATTTACTATCACCCACCTAAATAAAATTTTAAGCCATTACTTTACTTCGGGTCTTAGTTATTGATAATAAAATTTAGAATGGCTATTGTAATGCGTGAGTAAAATGGTCCATCAAGTGATTAAATGTTAAGAACTGTGAACTCGTTGACGTGTGCAACAAGTGGACACTATTAGAGTCACTTTTTTCTTCACGCTTATAAAGTTCAACTCGATCAAGAATTAAAGCCAAACGACCATTGATTGCTTCGAATGTCTTTGCATTGGCTGAACGAAAACAACAGATTTAACAAAATCATCTTAGCTGATGAGGCTAATTTTCAATTAGACAAAATTCTTGCACATGGGTCACACAAAATCCACAAGCAGTCCTTGTAAAACTATTCTATTCAACGAAAGTGCTTAGGTAACATCATCGTCCCGGAAATATTCTGCGCTACAAACCAATTTTTTTAGGGCTAAGGACATGATGTCATCATTGGCCTTTGATTTCAGCAAAACGGCACCGCAAGCTACACAGCCATCTGAACAGTTCAGTTACTCATGCCAAATTTCCCGGTCACGTAATTCCTTGTAATTTAATGTACCTGAATTACTTTCATTGGAGTCATTTGAAACATCGGGTTTACGTCAACAACCCACAAACAACTGACGTTCTGAAAAATGAAATTCGGTGCTGCATTGACGAGATAAGTGAAGCGTTGTTGCAAAATGTGCTTCAAAATTTTCTCAAAAGAGCGGACTTTTTTAAGTGTTTAAACTGGTGGCCATTTTGTCAGCTGTCATGTGAATTATGTTCAAGTTCTGCTTGGTATTTCAAAGTGATTAGACTGACGCCTGAATAACGCGCCCAAATTGTGCAAATTTGGCCCAAAACAAGAATGCAGTTGATTTCGACTTTCATAAGCGAATTGTGTTTAGCAATGTAACGCTCACTTTTCTTTGAACGAATATGTTTATAACCAAAACTGCTATATTTGGAGCGATGATAATTCTTAAGTGTATGTTGAGATACCGTTACAGCCAGAAAAACACACTGTTTAGATAACTTTATGGGCTGGTGGTATCATTAGTCCGTACCGTCCGTTTAAAAACGATGCTGTTTAGAACGTTTCAATCAAAGGTGATCGCTATAGAGCCATGATTACTGACAATATTAATGTGCAGAAGCTGTGGTTTTATACAGCTCGTTCCACAAGTGATTGAAGGAAACGTTTGCTAATCGCATAGTTTTACATTTTTGACCCATGAATTGGCCTCTAAGATCATCCGATATAAAAACGTTTGAGTATTTTCTGTGTGCATAAGTGAAGTCGCTAGATCACGCCATAAAGCCCGAAATTAAAATTGGACTTCCAGATTAGAATACGTCCGAACCAGCCGTGGGGATCATATGCTAGAAGTCATATTTTAATTAGAATGACAGAAGATTAGCTTTCGAATAAACTAAGTTCATGTCAACCGTAAAAAATCATTTTTGTTTTATTTAATTTAAAAATGCTATACCTCTACAAAAACACCCTTTCTTCTCTCATGGACAACTGTTCGAAAACGTAAGTATTGTATATATTATACTTTTCTGAAAAATAATTTAATTTTAAATTTCATCATAATGCTTTATAAGTATTTCATCACATTTGGTTCAACGGTTTAGATGTGATTGACGCGCCAACAAACAAATACACATTTAAATAAACAAACTTATAACTTGCGAGCAGTTAGAAAAAATTAAAACCATTTCATTTGAAAGTCGGTTCTTGGGAAATGGGAAACCCCCAAATTATTCAACAGTCACCTTTGCATTCATTAAAATGGACAGTCTGATATGCAATTTGGTCAGGAGGAAGAGTCATTGGAACCTGCTCCTTTGAAAATTGAAAACTGCGTAACGCTGACTGTGAATGGGGAGCGATATCGTGATAATGATTGAAAACTTTTTAACGCCACAACTGCAAGACGGCGCCAAATCGCATACACCCAAGATTACATCAGAATTACTGCGAGACCTCTTCTATACTCCATATGCCTTCCCTTGGGATGGTATACTTTGTTTTGCCGCCATTTTAAACATTAGTTAACACTAGTCTTGACAGTTCATAATTGGCAGTCGTAAAATTGACACGTGACAAATTTATTATGGAAAATAAAATATTTTATCAAAATAAATTATCGATTACTGTGACGATGATAAAGTGACATTTTTGGGAGAAACAACGTGCCAACAGAACGCACTATTTATCGTGTAGTTAATGATTTCGAAGAAAGAGGGTCTGTAGGGAATAGGCCCAAGCAAGTTCGGTTGAAAACATTACTGCTGCTCAAGAAAGTGTTCAAACAATCCATCAACCTCAATTCGAAGCCGTGCTTAGGAGCTTGGTCTTCAAAGAACATTTTTGCACAAGGATTTGAATTTGTTTCCATATAAGATTCAGTTGGTACAAAACTTTCTTCCACAAGACCATTTTCACCGCCGTACATATACCAATACCATGTTACAGCTCGCCCATGACAACCTCGATTTTTATGAAAAAATCATAATGAGTGAGGAGGCACATTTTCATTTGAATGGATTTGTGAATTAACAGAATAGACTGGGGTTCTGGGGAATGAGAAACCCTCAAATTATTCAACCTTCGCATCTATTAAAATTGGCAGTCTGGTGTGAAATTTGGACGAGAGGAATCACTGGACCTTATTTCTTTGAAAATTAAAACGGCGAAACGGTAACTGTGAATGGGGAGCGATATCGTGATATGATTGAAAACTTTTTAACGCTACAGCTGCATGCTTTAGGCTTGATTAACATGCGGTATCAACAAGACGGTGCCGCATCGCATACAGCCAGGATTACAATGGAATTGCTGCGAGATCTCTTTCCACAACAAGTTATTTCAAGAATAACTCCACGGTTGCCTGATTTGCTTCCTCCGGACTTCTTTTTGTGGGGATATCTGAAAAGCAAGGTTTATGTAAACAAACCAGAAATGCTTGAGGAACTCAAACAAAATATTTGTGATGAAATTAATGAAATACTGTTCAAATGTGTGAGAATGTAATGAAAGATGTGTTTAAAAGGACTCGCATTTATGAGGCTAATAGAGGAGGACATTTATCTGATATTGTATTCCATACATAATTGGCGATATTAAATTAATCATTTAATCAAAAATTATAAGCAAACATAGTAGTATGCCTTCCCGGCGAACACCCTGTATATTGCAGAAGCGGACTTCAGAATATGACTAAAACCAATAACTGAAATAATTCATAACACACAATTATCAAACGGCTTCCCAGCCAATTGAAAAGTAAACAGAAATTAAAAAAAAAATAAAAGTGATATAAATTAAAAAATAACGTGAAACAAAATAATCGAATAAAATTTAAAATGGAAAACATAATTTTTATTTCTTATTGTTTTAAAACAAATAAACTGAGAATTGTGTTGCATAAAATCATCACTATAACAATTTAGTATCACACCTAAAAATAAAAATAATGAAATAAATAAATAAAAGGAATATCCCAAAAATGTAGCTATTTTGGCATTCCCTGCGCCTCTAAAGCGGATAATGTCAGAAGTTTTTAATTTTGAGTAGAACCACAAGATCAATAACCAATAAAAAGAAAGATCTTTTGATATTTTCTTCTTTTGTGTTTAATTGTTGAATAAACAATTAAAATTGGCACACTTCAAATTCTTCCAACACAAAAGCAGACAGACTTCCACATAACTTTCACAATAAATATAATTGCAATAATAACAACAACCAACAAACAACAACAACAACCCCTAATTTGTAAGAAAAAGAACAACAAAATTGGCCAACATCTATTAAATACCGAATAAAATACTGTTTGTTTGATTATCATGCCAATTTGATACAGGATCGAACAGAAAGAATATTTTGTTTTCATATTTGCAATAGAGAAACAAGGGTGAATAATGTGCAATAGAGAAATCAAAAAGCAAAATGAACAAAAAAGATTTATGTTCAAAAAATATGTTAGAATGTCTTAATTTGATGACACACAAAAGAAAAAAAATTGTTTAAAGATGTCTTCTTTAACATTTAAATGTGTTTTAATGCTGTTATTGTGTTATTTCATTTGCCAATACTCGACCAATTATTATGAAAACTGATATTGGAGAATTTTGATTTTACCATGTTAGAATTCTGTAAACTTCCAGTACATTTAAAATTTAACATGTTGTATAGGGTATTTCTTTAAAAGGTATATAACTTGCAAATAAAATAAAACATGGATGGATTTTTAAATTGCCATGAAGTTTATTTATTCGAAGGATAATCTTCTGGCACTCTAATTTAAATATGACTTATTGATATGTCATATAGCTGCCACGGTTTGCTCGGACATAGTCTGGAAATCCAATTTTCGATGACCTTCTCTAACATTTGTGGCCGCATGTCAGTTATAACGCGGTGAATGTCAATCGTTTTGAGCTTATCAGCGTAGACTAGCGACTCCACATATCCCCACAGAAAATATTTTATTTCGAAAAGTGAAACTATGCGGGTTCCAAACGTTTCTTTCAGTAAGTTGATTGTGCTGCGAGCTGAGTATCATAATTGGTCCCACCGGCGGCTATCAGGGACGAAATTTTGAGTCGACCATATTCAAGGAAATGTGTAACATTTATGAGATCAGAAGAACGAGAACGACATCACTGCATTCGCAGTCAGATGGCATAGTTGAAAGATTCAATCGCACCCTGGAAGACTATCTCAGAGAAGCGGTTAGTATACACCAAAAGGGTTGGGACGAGCATGTATAAAGTTTTTGCTGGGATACAGATCAGCTATCCACGATCAGCTAAAACTGTCAGTCAAGTTAGAATTTGACGTTAAACCGATTCCTGCATACGACGATAATGAAAATGTTCCGCAGATACAAGAAAACCTGCACGAGTTTCATGAGCTTGTCCGCAATCGCATCAAAATGTCCAGCAACAAAATGAAAGCCAGATATGATCGAGCAGCAAATACGGAAGGATTTACAGAAGGACAACTGATTCTACTATATAACCCACAACGAAAAAAAGGATTGTCCCACTGGAAAGGACCAATGTGATCAAGAAATTGAATGACGTGGTTTATCGGATACAGAAATATCCAAGTCCGAGGTCAAAGATGAAGGTGGTCCACTTGGAGCGACTGGCCTAGTATGGCCGAGGGAATATTGAGCCTGTTCGAGACGAAAAGGCTTAAGTGGGCTTAAGCAATAAACCGAACTACTGGGTATGTTGTTTACGAACTGCGTGGCTTGCTAAGAAAACTCATGGTATAACAACGAAATTTCTAGTTACAAACTACGTAGAAATTTTATAAACGCAAACAACAATAATTTGTTATGCTATTTACTAACTGCGTGGCATGCAAGACAAAAACAATTTTCTGTTTACTAACTGCATAGAAATTTTATACGCGCAAGACAACAACAAACATGTATGCTGTTTACCATCTGCTTAGTTTTCTATGAAACCCTTTTCTACAAAAGACAACAACAAATATCTGAAAATAAATTCCAAGAAGAAACTTTATCAGTATAAAAATAAAAATACACACAGACACACTGGCGCCTATACATTGCATAAACAATATACAACAACAAAATGTGTTACAAAGGGAGTAGAAGATTCTTAAATTTTCTAGACTTTTAATGGACAAATATAAAAGGACAACTATATCGTCTGAGTGGATAGTCAATCAGTGTAAAATTAAATCTGGTGAAGTAAAGAAGTAAAGTAAGTTCTGTAGTGTCAACTTTGTGTAGTAAAAGTAAATAAACTTGTTAATAATTTAAAAACTCTAAAAACTGGTGTTATTTATTTTGCAATTAAAAAACTCACAAAATACGTTTATAAAAGGTATAAACGTAACAATATGTTAATATCTGGGCTTCTATGGAGGCACCGATTAAGTTTTAATTTTATTTTTTATAGCAGTTATAACCATTAATACTGCAAACATCTAAGTATATTAATTTGAAGGGACTATGTATAAATTTTTTTGAAGATAAGGACACATCGTCATGTTACATGGGATGATCCTTTATTTTAAAATTTTGCTCTTTATAGCTTTTATTGTAGGTAGCGAACATTAAGTATGAATTTAAAAAGTCTGTCAATAATGATTTAAAAATTTATAAATGTACATGAAAACATGGTCTCTATAGGGGGGGAGGGGGGGGGGGGGGGGCACCTTTAATTTGTATTATTAATATTATGTATTGTTGCAACAGCCATCAAAAGACAGGTTTCAAATAGAGAGGCCTGTAACAGATGCTCAGACGGGCTTACCCTTTATGAACAAAACCCTGAAAACGAATAAACGGTGGAAAGTGACAGTCCACAGTACTGTACTTTAATATTGGAAATAAATTTCATTTCTGTGTTAATTAAAAAAAAATTTAAATATAAGAAAACCTTAATTCTAAACGAAATGTTTCAAATATGATAAATGAATGCAAATAAGAAAAAAAGGTCATTAAGTAATAATGCAAATAGTATTAAAATTTAGAATATTTTCTTTTGATTGATTGAAATTCTGAGTCTGATGCGAGTTTAAGTTTTTATATTCCAATAAACCGCTTAAGGTCATTTGGCTGCAGCCGAACCATATTTGCATATTTTCCTTTAACAACATTTTTAAAGAAGAAAATAAAAGAAAAAAATTTACATAAGACTTTCTTCTTTTTATATCAGGCAAACAACCAACAACCAACAACAATAAGCAACAACCCTTTTCTTTCTTTAGTTGTTTGTGGGTTAAACAATGATCCTTTCACCACTAAGCATTGTTTTGGTATGTAAGTCACGTTACAGTTTGAGGGTAAAATATTTGCCGTCTGCCAGGGTGTGCGTTACTCTGTGATCCTGTGATCATTTTAGATCATCACTCAATCTGTGGGTATGTATGTCTTGTTACCATTAACCATTCTTTTTTTTTATTATTGTTAACTAATTTACATAAAGGTAAAAATAATAAAAATTATATTTAATGTGAAATCATTTACAGAGCCTGGGAACAATGGATATATATTATTTTCCTTTTAAAATTACTTCTTCTCGTACTATTATTATTATTATTGTTGTTGCTGTTGTTGTTGCTTAGAAAACAATAATAAATTGCAGCAATATTTGATCAGAAAAATAAATATAATAAAGTTATTAATTGACACTTAACAAACAATAAATGAATGAGAGAAATAAACAATAAATTTTATTAAGCAACAGACCCAATCTATTTGGAATAATAATTGAAAAAAGAATAAAAGAAAACAAAAGAGAATAATAGAACATTTATTTAACATTTAACATTGATGTTAAGATAAGAATAAAAGAGAATTTAACTTAATAAAATACACACTTTGATAGCATTTCATTAAACAACAAATTTCTACTTCAATAAAAATGAGACAACCACATACCACCCACTTGTGTTTAAAATATTTTATCGGTTGTCTTTCATAGAGGTAAGAACTGTAAGCTGGCAACACTTTTTTAACTGCCAGCCATTTTGCCAGCTGTCAAGTGATTTATGTTTAGTTTTATTTGACATATTAACATGAATGAATTAACATGACGTAGACTGACGCATAAACAAAGCTTTTAAATTGGGCAAAAAGGGCCCATAACAATCGCCATTTTCATAATAGAATTTTGTTTCGCAATGAAACATTCTTTTGTTTCAATGGATACGGCAAACAAAAGTGACATATTCGGAGTGATCACTCCCCCCCGGGGGCACATTTATCGGTCTTTATAGAATACTTGACTAGCTGGGGTATAAGGAAGACCAGTCCCCTGAAGGCAGCAGGGGTCAACTGGAAGCTCCACGTTATTTCCACGGGAATCAGTAGCCCGCAGAGTTTCTGCTATTTATCTCTTTAGGCGTTTAGCTGTTTCTCTGACTGATTATTGAGGTTGGCCCTTCGGGAGTATCGTGGTGGCTGTGATTTTGCGGCCCCATACAGGTATTGTTTTATGGTGGCCAGGATCATTTCACCTTTAATCACACGTACCTGGTGAATGATCCTAAATCCAGTGAGCATGCTAGCCATGTATTCTGGACAGGAGTTGGATGGTCTCCAGCTCTTCAGCAAGGAATAGTGGTTTGCTGCCCTGCTCTGGATCCGCTGAAATTACAACTAGGAAGGACCTGTTGCTAGAATTAGTTTTCGGCCTCCTAGGGCGTGAGTGGCGGTGCTTTTCACTCACAGTGGTTTAACCAACATCTGATTAGGGCTCACGGTCAGGTGCAGATGTAAATCTTATCACGAAATTCGGAGTGATCATAATTCTCAAGTGTTCGTTGAGGTACAGAGTGTTAGTTGTGGTTAATGGGCTGGTAAAATCAGTGGTACATACTTGCTTAAAACCGATGCTGATAAGAACGTTGCAGTCTTTTTCGATCCTAAACTAAACAACCATCATATGAAGCAGCTGTGGTTTCAGAAAGACAATGCTCGTGCCACTACTTAATTATTGAAGGACACGTATGGTAACCGCATAGTGGCAGTATAATGTATTTTTGCTGGGGTAGTTCTCAGAGCATGCCCAGTGGTGCCAGTAATACTTATTGTTATGTTTTTTTTCTTAATTCAAACCACAAAATAAAAAAACCCAAACAACTTTCTTAATTCACTTTTATTCTTATCTTTGGGTTTAGAATTTGGAGTTTTTATTTTTAACACTCGAACACAAAACCCACCAACCAGACCGTGCAAGATTTTACATTTTATGCCCTGAAACCGACCGACTTAGATCTCCCGTATCGCGTGCCTGTACTCGGGAGGTAGGATACTTAATGCCGTTGCCCAGTGTTTACTTCTTAATTTTCTTGCTTGATTGGTTGATTGTTAGTGTGTTAGTCTCTCACCACGACTAGGACTTATGGCTGTAATAACCAGTGGTGTCCCGCTTCACTACAGCTTCTTGGTCTGGGGACTATGGTTGTAATAACCAGTAGAAACCCTCTACCACTACTACTACTTGGTCTGAGGACTATGGCTGTAAAAACCAGTAGAAACCCTCTACCACTACCTGTTAATGACCTGCATGTCATCATCAGATGCTTCCCATCTGATTTTATTTAAGGAAAAGTTATAAATTTTGATGGGATTATTTATAAAGAAGTTAATTAAATAATTAATTTATATAATTAATTTATAACAATTTTTATTTTTTATTTTACTTAAATATCGAATTGTTTTAACATGCATTATAATCAGCAGATTATTTTTTTAGTTCGGCTTAAGTCCAAGTATTATTTTAATTTATAAACTTATAAAGAACTATTTTTTACAAATTTTTGTGTTCATTTTTAAGAAAAGGGGCATAATAAGACACTTGCAGGATGTAATGCAGCATTTTCTGCATCACTATGTCTGCCATTAGTATCTATTTTACTAACTAATTTGATAAATAGGAAGAATTAGTAGACAATCGGTATTAATTTTTTTTGGACTGACAAAGTGTACACACAATCCAAAGCTTTTTTTTAAATATATATAAATAATACAACTAGAATAATATTTTAGCACTGGTACATCTAATGTTGCTTTATCTTAAATGAAAATTTTAACTAATAAGATTTTAAATATCTGAGAAATCTTCTTGAGACATAATTTTTAAAGAATAATTTTTCCAATGATTGATTAAGATTTTTCAGGCATAATTTTAGAAATGTTAAAATAAAATGCTGTTATAAACCGCTTAAGGTGATTTCCACTATAAAACTGTAAAATGATTTTGTATTGTAAATTGGTTTTGTATTCAGAATTAAAAAGAAATGATGAGCTAAAGAAAACTAAATTTAAATATCTCACCCCTTTTCTTCAAAAAGGCTTAAGGAGTACATATACTTTTTAATGATCCTTTTGAGTTGATATCGTTGGTGATAAGCATTGTTTTCGTATGTAAGTCACGTTATAAATTCTAGGGTAATATTTTCTTCGAACCAACCTAACACATCATCGGTCACATCTATAACACTTTGGGTAAAAAGAAGTTTAGCATATTTAGGCTTATTTACATATTTAGAATAAAAAGTATGGATATATAAATCAAGATAAAAAGGTTTGCATTTAGAATTTGTGATCAATAAATGTTATGGAAACAAAAAGATTGTGTTAAACGTGTGATAAAAAAGAAAAGCAAAATAAGAGTTGCTAAATAGTATACAAAAAAAAATATATTAAAATATAATAAAATTATTAATTGACACTTAGCAAACAAAGGACCATAGTGCTAAATAATAGACTCATATTGATTACATAACCAAAATAATATTGTTATAATAACAATACTGTGGTTGTTAAGTCAAATGATATTTCTAACCTAAGATGAGGAATAACAAGAAATTCTTTTACTTAAAATATTTTTTAAATTTAATTTGTCTGCCAAAAAAGATTACAGTCTCAGTTCATCACTGGAATATTTATGTCGGACTTAAAAAAATATTTGGGTACAATTTCTATTCTAAAATGCAACTTCTCTTGTCTCAATTTGGCTTCTTCTGTATAACGTATTTACCGCTTTCGATTTTCAATTCAATTTTAGGATGTTTTTTAATTTTTTCTTTATTTTCAAACATTCTCACGATAATTTACTTTTTTTCAAAGATTTTTTTTGTAAAAATCCTTAAAAAGCGAAAGGGTTTTAAGTTGTTTCTTATAAATATTTTAAAACCATAAGAAAAAAATCATCTTCAATATATTCGAATAATCCAAGCATCTCTTTTGTTACAAGAAAAAACCTAAAAAAAAGAAATGCAAACAACGAAAGACAAATCATCTTGAGATCATTTGCATATGAAGTTTCACTTGGGATAGCAGAGTATCGCCAACTAAAAACTACCACCAGTTTGTAATAAAAATAAAAGGATTCGATCCATTTATCTCTGCTTTATTTATTTATTTTTTTTTTATATAAGAGAGCCCAATCACGGAAAGCATGTTAAGCATCAGAGTTTTTTTTTATTAAAAAAGTTGTATGTTTTTTTCTCGAGGAAACATACATAAAACTAGAAAATATATAAAATCTTAATGACATTTAACCTTAACAATGCAACATCTGTTGTAATGGTAACAATCTGAGAAACTGTTTTAAAAATTTAACATCTTTGAATTCTTGTATTGCAACTTAAAATTTTGGGAGAATCAATAAATCACACAAGCTGTTTTGCTTTCCTTGGCTCAGATATATTTTGACAAATCATGATAGTCATGTTACAGACATTTTTTTTTTCACTTTTTTATCCAACTTTTCAAAACTGAACGAAATGTATAGATCTTGTAGGACGTTTTCTTGTTCCTTTTCTTTGGAGTTATAATTAACTCATTAAATATTGGTTCTCTTTTAACTTTTCTTGAAGTGCTTCTTGTGAAAATAAATTAAGTTTTCGCTGGTTCAAACGCTACCATTTCCGGATTTTTAAATGATCTTGACAAATTGAAATATAACAAGGAGCAGAATAAATTGGTTTATTGCTTGAGGTCTATTGGATGCCTTTTGAGATCCTCTGGCTGCTCTAGCTATAATTTATATACATCATGACCAACGAAAGTGTAAAAATTTAAAAGCCTAAATTATCAATAATAACCCAGACGGTCTTCAATTCCCGTAGGCTTGTTATGTTTCAGTGGCCCACTGTATGTTTTCTTCATCATTGTTCATTGCTTTTTTCTGGAGTTAATTGGCATTCACCATGGTTTTAAGTAGTATCCCTATTAGATACATTTATTGCCTTTTCGGGTGTATTCCCCTGCTCCCTCTGAGATTCATGTGAAGGCCATGGAGTTTGGTTTTCCCCTTTTATCATCTTTTGTAAATGTAGCAAAGCAAAAAAAGCACAAAAACCTAAATAATTTTTCACCCACTAACACTCATATACCATGGATTCTTTTAGCCTGTCTGTGTCCATTGAAGAGGTTCCTGAGATTCATTAGAAATCTAAGAATTGCAATTATATTTCTTTAAGTGCCCCCTGGGACAATTCTTCAATTCATGTGATCCTCTAAGGAGGAAGGTTATGTTCTACAACTGTCTTTCACACACATTAAAGCTGAAAATCACAATAAATTGAAGAAAACCAAACAAATCTCTTCTGTAGACTTTCTACATTCCATTAGGCTCCCGATTAGTTTCTCTTCTCTCCTTTTGGATCTTTGAAAGGACTCTTGATTCACAGTTGTACCTATTTGTTGGCCTTTGAGGCATGTTAGCCACTCTTGGAAAAGGATGATATTCTCTAACTTCAAAATCTAACTACTATATGGCATTGCCAATGAAAAGTATTGAAAAAACTTTTCATATACCCTATCATACAACGGTGAAGAGTTCCCTCCCGGGGCGACAATGTCTTAATATTGTAGTCTTTGGAGGTAAAAGCCGGCACCGGTCACCTATGCTAATGGGAACCCAAAACTAGGATATAAGGACCTTCGAAGTCCGACTAGTGACTTAAACTGACGCCACAGGAAGGTATGTCTTTTTTCCAACCGATGGGTTGTTGCATTCTTAACAGAAAGTCAGCAATGATGCGGCGGCTCTTAAGTACGGAGTGGAAACATATCTCAGAGCCCCTCCCAGGGGGCACATTATAAGTCTTTATGGATTACACAACCATTTAGACTTGTGTCTTGCGGGGGTTAAAGGGAGCCCAGTCTCCTTAGGCTAGTAGGAGCCAACTGGAAAATCCACTATATTTCCACGGGAATCAGTAAAGCCCCAGAGTTCCGCTATTTGTCTCTTTAGGCATTTAGCCGTTCTCTGTCTGATTATTGAGGTATGCCCTTCGGGAGTATTGTGGTGGCTGTGTGTTTCGGGGCCCTCGTTTGAGTTTGTGGGTCGGATCATTCACAATGAACACAATGAATGGTGCAGGTCCAGTGTGAGTATAAATGCCGTCGTGTTCTTAATTATATTAAGCTTCATGCGTTCTGGACCAGGAGTTGGATAGTCTCCAACTCTTCAACAAGGAGTGAAGGCGGCGGCCTACTCCGAGCTTTTGAAGTTGCAACTAGGAGCAACCGGAGGATATATGTATCCCAAGGCCTTCTAGGGCGAGGATAATCCACCATCTGATTAATGCCTCCCCCCGGGGGCACATGATCGTCTTTTTGGAACCTACTATTCCATTTAGACTGGTGTCTTGCGGGGTAAAAGGGAGCTCAGGCCCCTCAAAGTCTAGTAGGAGTCACCTGGACAATCCACATATTTCGACGGGAATCAGTACGCTCGCAGAGTTCACTATTTGTCTCTTGAGACAATTAGCTGTTCTCTGACTGGTTATTGAGGTTGGCCCCTATATGGGAGTATCGTGGTGGTTGTGGTTTCGAGGCTCTCGTGAGAGTTTGTGGGTCGGATCATTCACAATGAACACAATGAATGGTTCAGGTCCAGTGAGTATGAATGCCGTCGTGTTCTTAATTATATTAAGCTTCATGCGTTCTGGACCAGGAGTTGGAAAGTCTCCAACTCTTTAGCAAGGAGTGAAGGCTGCGGCCTACTTCGGGCTTTCGAAATTGCTACTAGGAGTGACCGGAGGATATACGTATTCGATGGCCTCCTAGGGCGTGAATGACGTTTGCAAATCATTCAAGTGGTTTGACCACCATCTGATTATGACTACCTAGTCGGTGCAGATGTAAATCAAATCACATCATCTGATTAATTCCCACGGACAGGTGCAGATGTAAATCTTACCACGTCACTACCGTCAGAGTTCTGACTTTCACAACTGTGGTAAAGGCTGTAGCAACTGTAAAGTAAGTCCTTGCAAAACTAGTAAAGAGTTTCTGGAGCTAAGAACCATCAATTGATGACTGTAGACCGAAGCAATTTCACTTAAATACTATGAACTTTGAACGACGTGCCGTGGAGCATATTCTAAAAAATGTGGAAATAATTCTGCAACGTCTTAACGACTAGAGCGATTGTATTAAATATTTTATACTATAAAATAGCCGGCATTTTAAAATAGCCAAGATAAGTATTTGGCAAAGGTTTTTAATTTTCATACACCCGAGGTGTGCTATTCAAAAGCTCCGATATTAAGTGAAAAATGTTTAACAAAGTCAGATTTGAAAACTGTTTCCATCGGTTTGATTTTCACAAATCTTATGGCACTTATGGAAATAGTGTTAAAGTTTTTTTGATAAAGTATTTAGTAAAAAAAGAAGAAGTATTTTTAAAAGCATTTAATAAATGCCAAAGTCAATAAATAGAAGAAATTCGATATCTTTCTAAAGTAAAATAAACTTTTCTTTGAAAAAAATATATTTTTTCAAGTCAGTTACAATTTCTATTCAAACAACAAAATCAATTTTTAATTATTGTATCAACAAATGTTTCTGTTTTGCTTGATCCAGCCAAACATCATTAGAAAACAATTAACAAGAAGTGCTAATTCGGGAAGAAAATATAAATGCAACAACCCCCTGTCTTGTCTTGTCTTTTATTTTCAACAAATCCGCAAATATAAATTTGGCCAACCGATGGCAAATAAATTATTATAAAAAACAGAAAAGTCACTGTGTTAACAAAAGAACTTACACGTGAACCCTTTTATTGCACGCATCCTAAGAATCAATGATACCTAATTGAACTGAGATTAAGTTGTTGAAAGATGAAACTTCTAAACACAACACGATAACAACAATAATTAATGATTTGGCATGTTTCGAACTTGAGAGTGAGTATATTTAGCATTATGCGAAAAGAAAATGAGAGTAAGTGTCAGGATTAGTTGCATTATGCAAATTAAAATTTTCAAATGCAAAATAAATTCTTAAGTATTTAAATATGCAAATTCACGAGCATTTTTTAAATCAGTAAGCGAAAATTAAAACAGTCTTTGTCTATTTTCTTTTTTGCCATTAACAAGTTTGTAAACAATTGTTGGGAATATAATTATTTTCGCATAAACATCAACTTAGGAAAATGATTAATTTTGAAATGTATTCAATAACCAGCTGTGAGCACTTTAACAGATTATTTATTTTTTTTTTAATTTTCTTAAATTAAAAATAAAAAGTAAAATTGAGAAGAAAAAAAGAAAATTCCCAGGATTGAAAATTTTAAACCCTTTCACGTACGCATTTGAATATTTAAGAAATTCAATATTAGAACACCGTAATAAAAATTTGAATATTTGAACAGTTCTAAGTAAAATTGAAAGTTCGAAAAAAGAAAATCCTGAAAAAATTCTATAAAAAATGCATTTTTTATGCTTAACTACTCTAAGGCGAATAGATAAATCCTTTCTTTGTTTATTTGTGTGTCCTTAGGCTACTTTACAAAGTAAAAAGTTGGATGTGTGTGTATGAATGTGTACGTATATACTAGGTGTAGCGTCAGCGATTAAGGGTGTTTAAAAAATATCTTCTTCTTGTGAAGAAACTAAAATCATCAGCATCATCTTGCTTCGTATGCAAATGATGAATATCATTTCGTTCATTATTTCTTCTTTTTGTTTGTCTAGCGAGTTTGTAGTTTAACAAAGGGTTTGTTTTGTATAATTATAAAAAAAAAATTGATCATTTTTTTCTAATAGTTTTAAGATTATTTAGAAAAAAAATCATGTTCAAATAAAAGGTAACGCAAGACAGATTTGCTTGATTTTTTTTTAAAGAAAAATATATTCACTTTATATTTAGCGTGAGAATTTTTAAAAATTTTAAAAATTTTTTATTGTATTTTTAAATTTTAATATTCTCTACTCGTCCTCATAATCAATCATACAAAGCTTTAAGCAATAAACCACATTGTACGCTTAAATTCTGGGAGTTAGAAGCTTGAAAAATTCTCCAAGTGCAAGCTGGACTTATACATCAATAATTTCGTGTCATGCAGGGGCCATTCTTTAATTATTAATTTTGTATTTTTATTATTCGTTGACTATTGGTATCATTTATGGGTTGGTGGAATAATTGGTTCGCACTTCTTTAAAAACGATGCTGGTTAGAACGTTACAGTCAATGGTGAACGCTGTAGAGCCATGATTACTGATTTTATCGTTCATCAATTGAACGCACATGATGTCCAGGAGCTGTTGTTTCAACAAGATGGCGCAATATGTCACATTGCTTGTGCCTAGGCTTGCCAGATAGGCTTGATTTGGCCTGATTGTCAAGTTTTTTAATGCGCTTCAAGTGTCAAGTGAAAAAGTGATTTGTGAAGCTTTTTGCAAGTAATTTTTTTTTGTCTCAAATTTATTCCAGATTTGTAATAATACTTAAAAAAAGTAAGTTTATAGTTCTAAAAAACAAATTTAAAGCCTATATTTTTACTATCAATAGAACTAAGGACTGATATGATACATATTTTTTCTGTGCAATTATTGTTTTAACAATATATGTAGTTCTCTTTCTGTACAGTTAAAATAAAAGTGCCAAAACTGATACATACCCCATTGCTCAAAACTAGTAAATTAACAACATTTGTCAATTTTTTTTTTCAAAATCACGTTTTTTGGCAAATAAGATCTGGCAAGCCTACTTATGCCACACTTGATTTATTGAAGGACAAAACGTTTTCTTTAATAAATCGTTTGTGGACCTCCAAGAAACTGTGATTTAACGCCGCGAGACTATGTTGTGTTGGAATATGTGAAGTAGCTTTTCTATGCCGATAAATTCGAAAAAATCGACCACTTGGAGAACAACACTCCTAGCGTTATTGCTGATATTTGGAAAAAGTCATCGAAAATTGGACCATCCGAGCTAATAATAAATAAATAAATTTCATGTCAATTTAAGAAATTCATCTTTGTTTTATTCCATTTCAAAGTTTTTTACCTCTGTATAAACGCCCTTTATGTAACTGGCAAAGTATTATTTTCATAGTAAACACAGCGTGAAATATAAAACAAAACTTATAGCTTGTTTCCACGGCACTTGCTTCGCTCTCTATTCTTGCTTCACACCCCAATCATAAGCGAATCAACCTGCTTCGCCATACAAAATTTTGAGAACGAAGCTGGTAGATTCATATTGAATCTTGCTGCGAATCAAGGAAAAATCCTCTCTTCTCTAATTTTTATCGTAAGTTTATCTGCACTAGTTGTCAAAATTAAACATTTTTGTAAACAAAGCAAAATTACAAACAAAACAAAGTTAAAAGTGAAAACTTAAAAAATATAATTGTTTTGTGGGTGTGTTAATTTATTTTAATTTTAAAAAATAAAAAAAAATGGATAGGAAAAAAAATATACTTAATGCTATCGTGGCAAGAAGGATATCTTCTGTTGTTTTTCAACTGTTGTTGTTGTTTTTCAACTTATGTTTTTCTGTTTAATAACAACTGTCAAATCGAAGCAGATAAATGAGTCGTGAAAACAGCGTGATTCATAAACTTGCTTCAGAGAGCGAAACACGAGATTCAAATTGTCGTGGAAACAGGCTATTAACAACAACATTTATAAAAGTAATTAAATTAAATTATTAAATAAATTAAGTTCAAGCAAATTTTTTGCTACATTTTCGAGAAACATAATCAACATACTAATTTCAAAAATTTTCCAATTACGGATCAAGGGATGCTAATATACGTAAAATTTAAGCCTTCTGTGACACACTCTTGAAGGCTGTCATTGTATCGTATATAGTACTTCATATTATGTGCAATAAAACGGCAAGTGGTCCCCAGAAATGTTAACTGATTTCTAATGTAACAAAAAATAACACTTATAAAAGAAAGTGTTCTAGCAAATAATAATTCATTTTTAAATGTTATCTTTATATACATAATACTACTTTACGTGTGTTGTGATTGAACTCCTCCTAAACGGCTGGATCGATTTGCATAAATTTTTTTGTATGCGTTTGGGAGGCGCCCCGGGTGGTTTAGATTTACAATTTGGTCCAATTGGACAAAGGGCCGTAATACCTCCCAAACCACAAATTAAAAATCTATTATTTTTGCTTCTGATTTGCACAAAATTTGGTACGTCAGTTTGGTGTGCATTTTTAAGTGCTTCTGCAAATATAGGCGGGATTTGATAAAGAAGCATGGTATCTCCCATACAAAACTTCCTTATGTATATAATTCCACTGTACATGTGTATGTCACTGAATAATTTTTTTTTGCATGCGTTTCGGTGCCACCTTGGATGGTTTACATTCACAAACCAGCCCGTCAGATGGCATTGCAGTCGGTATCCAGGTTATTCAACTACACTGCAACTACACGACTGGATCGACTTGAATGAATTTTTGTGTATTCATTCAGTCAATGCATTTAATTTTTTTGTGCTGTGTTTTGATGTTCTATGGCAGCGATGGGCGAACTTTTTTGGTGGCGGGTCAATAAATTAAAAAAAATTTTGCGGCTGGCCATTAAATTAAAAAAAAAAAAAAATAGAGGGTCATTCATTCAAAAATTATGGGGTTGCTGTTTAATTAAAAGTTCGGTTTAAGCGATATATTTATTAGTTATATTACGTAATATTTTAAAACAACATAAAAATTTTATAAGATACGGTTTATTATGATTTTAAGATTTTCCAGATGTATGGGAAGCATGGATCTGTTTCTGACTTGACATAATTTCCTCAAAATCTGGTTCCAGCTGGGAGGATGCGACTTTTAATAAATTAAATAGACTCTCGTCTGACAATCGGTTTCTTATTGAATTTTTTCTGCATTTCATTACTGAAAAGGCCTGTTCACATAAATATGAGGAAGCAAACATTGCCATAATTTTCTGCGCATGATTAATTAGCTTTGGAAATTCATCTTTTGGTAAGGAATTATAGAAATTAAGCTTATCTGTATTTAAAAACAGCTGTTTTAAATTATTATTATACATTGCAATTCTATAATGTCCAATTGTAGATCAGATGTGGAACATTTTCAGGATTAACATTAAAAGGCATTGAAAAAATTATCTAAGCATAGTCTGGCCTCAAATTCTGAATACAGTTTTAATAAAGATTGTGAAAAGACTTTTAACTTCTCTTCACTTACAGACCTCAAAGAATTAAGTCTTGGAAACTGAGTCAAATCATTTTTTCCCAAACATTTAGAAAATATAAACAATTGAGTTTTAAAAGACCTCAAACCGCCCCAAGTTTCATCTATAAATTGATTTCTTCCCTGTAACTTCTTGTTTAGTTTATTATAGTGCTCGAGTAAATCCGTGAAAAAAGCAAACTCGATGCACCAATTCTTATCCTCCAATATTTCCCACTCATCCCAAATTTCAGTATTGGTTTTTAGAAAAACTTTAATTTCTTCGAGAAGACTCCAAACTCTCGAGAAGGCATGCCCACAACTCAGCCACCTGATCTTTGTGTAATAAAGTACATCTGAAAATTCTGCATCAACTTCCCATAAAAACTCTTGAAATTGTCGATGTAACAAACCACGCGCTCGAATGGTACTAATTAATTTTAAAATAATATTAACTACGTGGTTAATATCCAAGGCAGCCTTGCAAAGAACATGTTGATGGATTATACAATGCAAAAAAATTGTTTCGCTTTCAGGATTCTGACTTTTATAAACTCCTGTAAACCCCGCATTTTTTCCCACCATGTTAGGTGTTCCATCGGTTGTTAAATTAATTAATTTGGAAATTGGGGCATTAAGAGATTCCATCCCCTCTCTAAATTCATCATAAATTATTTTTCCTGTCGTTTTTCCTTTCAAAGATCTCAAACAAGCAAGTTCTTCGATTATTACAAAGTTTTCATCGACTCCTCTGATAAAAATTAGAAGTCAGGCTGTATCACTCCTGTCAACACTCTCGTCCATAGTGAATGAAAAAAACTTCAACTTTTTAAGACGTCCATCGAGTTGATTGGTTAAATTAGAAGAAATCGCTTCGTTTCTTTTTGTGACCGTTCTACGTAACAGCCCTATAAATTCGAAATCTGGTCACAAAAGTGACCAGCTAACGTGGAGGATCGCTGGACACTTCTTTGATTTTTAAATAAACATTGGCTGACTAGATATTTTTCTTTTCAATTCCTCTGAATGAACTTTCTTGTCTTCATCTGTCATTTTATAGTACTTCGACCTAAGATGTTTTGAATTAAAGTGCCTAGCGAGATCATAATCTTTTAGTACAGCTACCGGTTCTTAGCAGATAAGACAAATAGGTTTTTGGTTATATTCCATAAAGAAGTACTTCCATGTCCACTCTTCTTGAAGTACTCGACATTCCGAATCAATTTTTCTCTTTCTATTTTCGGTTGACATTTATGGGGGTATTTACAATACACTTTATTATTTTAATTACACAAATAAAACTTTACGTTGGCAACTTTATATTATATTTATTTTACTTCACAATTTATTTTTAACGTCACGAGATTTACACTTTTACTGATTGCTGATTAATCCATCGCTGGCCCTTTTATATTTGTTGCGCATGTTGTCTCGAACATTCAAGAATTTTCTAGATCTAGGAACGGATGTGGCCCGCGGGCCGTAGTTCGCCCATCACTGTTCTATGGTATCGCATTTACGTAAATATTGAGCTTTGTTTACTTTAAAAATACACACACGCCATAAATTCGTCGTCGCCAGCCGGCAACTGCCTTCTATGTGCATTGGCGGATGACGGTGAAAGGCATAAAGTAACATGGAATCGATTACTGTCGCCGTTAAAACAGTCGCGGTGGGCATCGAGCTTATTTGTTTGCGTTTCTTCTTTGCGATCTCAGAAATTCATTCGCAATGGGTCAGCTTGTATTAATATAAAATTTTATTTAAGATTTTAGTTTAGATAATAGAAGTCATTTAGGTGTAAAATTATTTATTTTTTTTTTACAATAAATACGTTTTAAATAATTCAATATCAGTATTTTATTTATATAAGAATATCTCAAAAACTAGACGTGTTCTAGCTCCCGATCATTGTTACCATAATAAAGTCGTTTTAATGTTATTGAATTAAAAATATCTTAAAAACTAGATGTGATAGATATGGATTCAGCATACACAAGTTCATTAAAATCACATAACAAGATTTTGCCAACAAGTGTTATTTTTAGCCTAGATATTCGTGACATTTTATCGTTCTACAGCACGACTTTTCTAGTTAACCTCCATAGGTATTCATTTAAAAGTATGTAATATAAAAATCACATAGTTAGTGCTTATCTTTATCACAATCTAAACACACTCACAATTTTATTGCATAGCAGAAGTGTATTTTAAAATTTTGCTACGAATTTTACGTCACAAGCAAGCGATGATTCATGATATCCACCATTCAATTTAGAAATTTTGAATGTCAGATTAAGTACTAATAACTATTGCATAAACAAAGTTACGGTTAAACATAAAGTGCGCTAGTAGTAAATCAAACTAGAATTAATTGACAATGGCGTCAGGGATTTACTTTTCCTGGGAAGTCTTTCCACTGTATCATATGCATTCAAGTTGGGCGAAAGTATTTATAATTTTTTTTTTTATAAATGTAAAATCTTAAATTAAAAAATATAAAATATATAAAAAATAAATCAAGTCTTGCCTTGTCAGGTGTGGGGTTCGAACCCACGCTCCCTCTCGGGAACCAGAGCTTAAATCTGGCGCCTTAGACCGCTCGGCCAACCTGACTTGTTGATGTTTTGTGTCAAAACAGCTTTTTCTCTTTTAGTTCATTTTGTGGTTAAAATAATAGGAGTTTGTATATAAATATTTCACTTAACATCAAGATAAGATTAAATTAAGGAGTTGTGGAAAAATTGTATATTACTAGCGTGCCCGTGACTGCTTTGCAAGTCATTTGTGGTTTGTTTTTATTCTGCAGCGTTCTTTTCTGTGTGCACCAAAAAATTCAATCATTCAAGAAAATTAATCAGAAATCACAGTTTCTTTTTTCGTTTTTATGTTTTTTAATAAAAATAAAAAAAAAATAAAATTTTTTTTTCCTGACGATGCCTTCCAAAGGAAAGCGAAATATCGAAAAGAAAAAAATATATAAAAAAGATCGTTAAAAAGAAAAAAAGATATTTATTAAAGTTTTTTAATAATTTTATTTTTTTCACAATTCAATATTTTTGTGTGCATATATAATACGTCTTATTCTGCGACTATACGACATTCTTCGATCGATTTTGGTTCGCGGTATAGACAAGCAAAGCAGTTGATTTATTAACACATGAACATGATACATATAATTGACCGTGCGATAAACAGGGATCATTGCAAAAGCAACACACATGGAGAACTGAAGTTGTTTAAAATCAAACGGCAAATCTGGAGGAATCATAGGAATGCGTGGTATCAGCACATCCTCGTCCTTATATTTTCCTTTTAAAATTTTTGCTTCAATCACATTTTTCATGACTTTTTTGACTACTAAACGCATCCCATTGCAAAGTCTTAGCTGGCAGATATTTCGAAGCAAAATAATTGTTACACCATCTTTCACTTGTAGGCGGTGGGGTGGCGGTTCAGATAACTCAAGCGAACTTAAAAATTCGACTGGATAATTTACAACATCGTCTTGATTGGTAACAGAGTCAACCGATTTTTAGGTAAAAATTTAACCGGGAATGTCATTCAAAATTGACATATTGATATCCGAAGCATCTGCATTTTTCGCAGCTAAGATAGTTCTTTCCCCCAACCAATCATGGTTTCTAACATTTTGTGCAATACCAGGAAATACGTTTGTGACCAATTTTTGTTTTGATTGTGCAAAGTGGTAAAAAATATCTGGAAGCGTAATCATTTTTGTGGTGGAATCAATTGGCATTTCCCCATTCCCAATATCGAACAATCGGCTGATGGATCATTTTGCAATTGTACACGCAAATTACACACTCACAGAATATGGAAAACAAAATTCTCTATTTGTTTGCACATCCACTTGCTACGAACATGAGCATATTGCGATTTGCGCATTCTGTGGAAGCACACACACACAGCAACGTACAAACAAAAACACACATTTCATTTGATACAAAACATCGAGTCGAAGTATGGAATGGAAAAAAAATTTTGATTTTTTTGAAAAATTTATCTTAATTCAAACACGCACTGTTGACGCACTATTACGCGTAAACGCATGAAACGACGACCATTACGAAGGTGCATCTCGTCAAATACTGGCAACCAACGGACACCTATTTTTGTATAAACAGATTTAATTTCAATATTTCGATAAAAAATTCTTTTGACTTGAAAATTCTCACGCAACGACAAACTATAACGACAAGAAAATTAAAAATATCTGCCTTTTCAACAACATAATAGTTTAGTTTGACATTTAGTTTTTTGACGTATGCCTTAGCAACTGTTACAATGAATCCAATTTCGCAAGAAAATCGCATTAAAATGAATAAAATATATTATGAAAATAATGGTTCTGTTAAAGTTACATTTCGTTATATTCGTGATATTTTCAGACAACATAATCGTTATTCTGAAACCGCTATTAACAATTTGGTGTTTAAATTTGAGCTGAAAGGCTCGATACAAAATGTGCGAACATCAATGCGTAATCGACCGGGTCGTTTAACTGAAAATATTACAGCCGTGGGCGACATTGTTGAAGCAGATCCAAATTTGTCAATTCGTCGACGTTCTCAACAATTAGGGTCATCCAAAACCACCACATGGCGTATTTTGTGTAAGGATTTGACTTAGAAGTCTTACAAGATTCAACTGGTGCAGGAATTGACGCCGATCGACCCATTCACATCGCCTTAGATTTGCTCTACTCATTCAGGAACAATCGGCTGGTTTTTCTGAAAAAAAAAACATTTGTTCATAAGAAGCCCATTTTGACTGGTCAGGGTAGATCAACAAGCAAAATTGCCGCATATGGGTTTCTGAAAATCTTTGAGCGATTATTGGGAAGGCCTTGCATGTTCAGTGTGTCAGTGTATGGTGCGTAATTAGGCCGTTCTGTTTCGAAGATGAGACTGGAAATGCAGTAACGGTCAATTGATCATGCTATCGCAAGATGCTAATAATTCAATTTAGGTCTATTATTGTCGACGTGGATATCACAGACATGTTTCTTCAACGGGTCGATGCCACATGTCACACAGCCAATGAAACGTACAATTTATTGCAAACCAAATTTCCCGATCACATAATTTCACGAAAATCAGCAGTTAAGTAGGCGGCCAGATCGTGTGACTTAACACCACTGGATTGTTTTTTATGCGGTTATGTTAAGGACTAAATTTCAGCCTTACAACTCAAAATTCCTGATGTAAATAAGGAAATAGAATAACGAATTTGCCAAAAAAAGATGAAAAATCGATATCTGTCAGCATGATCGTGGTGGACATTTGCCAGATATCAATTTTCATTCATAATTGCCGAACTCTTCTCTTCGTAATACAATAAAAATGTTAATCCTTTTTCTGTAAACTTTTTGTTTTATTTTGTTTTAGAGAACAAATTTCTTATTAAAAGCCCTTTACATAAAATTGTTAAATTTATAAATTATTTTTATTAATAGAAATATGTTTTCAAACATTTATTGGCAAACTTTGGATTTTCATTAGTTTGACTAATTACTCCTAGAGGTGACCTTAAATTGTTTTTTGCGATAAGTCCCTGCATTCCTCAAATTGTTGTAGACTCCTTCTAATTTTAATAAGAGTAGTTTTTTTTTACTTTACTATTAAAGAAATTTTTAAAATGCTTTATTTTAGGTTTTATTATTATTTGTGCGAAATGAAAGCAAATCCTTAAGTTTTCGTATTCACTTCTTATTATTAGACTATTTTTGTTTTTAATTTATTCACCTTAAAAATTCTCACGATCAAGATTCAGGTGCTTATTTCTACCAGTCATTTATTTGTCTAGCCAAAATGTACAAACAAAAAAAATCTTAAAAAACGAAAGGATTTTTCTAAGATTTCAATTGTGTTTTTTTTTTTATAGAAAGTATAAGAAAAAATCAGCAATTTATTTCAAATGATTCAACACAAATCCTTTGATTATACAAAAACTTTGGCTGAAACTTGAATGAAAGGATGCCTAATGATTTGCATATTTAAAACCGGAAAGGAATATAATGCCAAAAATAAACACCACCTTTAATTAATGTTATAATATTTTGACAAAAAATAAATGTATTTTGTTAACTATTTTTAAAAGTCTAAAAAGAGTTTTAAAAGAGTTTGTTTTTCGATTACAAATGAAATTTAAAATTTGCAACAACAAAAAAAATTAATGATTGTGTGGTTAAGAAAAGCGATTAATGTTTTTACAGAAGTTATAGAAGGGAAATTTCTCATTCTTATTTTTCATGTTTATATAGTGATAATGATTTTTATAATAGAATCTTATTAATCATTTTCTTTTTATTATTCTTTAATATGACAAAGACACAAAACAAAATTTTGCATAAAATTTGCATACAGTCAAAAATGAAAATCTCATTTTCCTTTTGTATCTCTTAACAAATTTGCATAATGCTAATAATAATCCTTTAACAAGAAAGGGAAACCCTTAACATTGTGCTCTTCACATATAAAGATCAATAAGATGTTTTTGCAAACAAAGAAATAAGACGAATAAATATCTTAATGCCTCTAATGTTATTGTTTACATAAGTGTTAACATGGCAAAATTAAAACTTAAAAGGGCACGAATCACAACAGTCACTACGATTTTATTCCATCGATCTTTTAATGCAGATTTTTGGCCATTTTTTTGTTGTTCACTTTGTGGCTTATTTTGTTCAAGGGTTGCAAACGATGTTATTTAAGCCCGAAGGTGACTCTTTTTTTTGATTTCGTATTAAAGGATTTGTAATGTTTAACTTAAATTCATATTGTCTTGTGACAATTATTTTTATAATTTTTTTTTGTGTGTTTAACTTTTCGAGATTTTTTTATTTAATTTAATTGTTTTTGTAAAATTTCATTATGGGGGACCACAAAATTCACAATTAGTAGAAAAACATTACATCCAATGAAAGTGATTGTATGGTACGGTTTATAGTCAAATGGTATCAAATGTCAAATGGTATCACCGCGCTATCAAGCCATGATAACCAATTTTTTTTTGGCAACAATTAGCTAATGTTGACATGACCTTTATTTTCAGCTAAGAGGTATCAAGAGCACACAATCATCCAAATAATATAGCTACTGCATGAAAAATTTCTTGTTGGGCAATTTCTTCATTTGGCGATGTCAATTGGCCACCTCGTTCTTGTGATTTAAAGCCGCAGGTTTATTTTTTCTAACGCCATTTGATAAACTGGGACTACGTGAAAAACCCATAAAAAACAGATGCCTTAAAAGATAAAACTCGGCGCTGCATTGACGAGATAAGCGAAGTTTTGTTGCAAAATGTGCTTCAAAATTTTGTAAAAAGAGCGAACCTATGCCGAAGCCTTTTGCTCAACATCACATTCCCATTCCGTTATTAAATCCCATTCTGCTTTACATTGGTAAAAAAAAAAATAAAACTGAAGTTGCCAAAATAAAGTGTGTTTTTAGCCAACTTACTTCCTTATATTAAATTTGCTTACCTTTACTGTCATCTGGTACACGGTTTAGCTTAAATGCAAGAATTTTTCACAGATTTACTCGAGCACTATAATAAACTGAACAAGAAGTTACAGGGAAGAAATCAATTTATATATGAAACTTGGGGCAGTTTGAGGTCTTTTAAAACTCAATTGTTTATATTTTCCAAATGTTTGGGAAAAAATGATTTGACTCATTTTCCAAGATTTAATTCTTTGAGGCCTTTGAGTGAAGAGAAGTTAAAAGTCTTTTCACAATCTTTATTAAAACTGTATTCAGAATTTGAGGCCAGATTTGCTGACTTTAAAAAATCCAACCATGCTTAGATATTTTTCAATGCCTTTTAATGTTAATCCTGAGAATGTTCCATCTGATCTACAACTGGAAATTATAGAATTGCAATGTATAATAATAATTTAAAACAGCTATTTTTAAATACAGATAAGCTTAATTTCTTTAAATCCTTACCAAAAGATGAATTTCCAAAGCTAATTAATCATGCGCAGTAAATTATGGCAATGTTTGCTTCCTCATATTTATTTGAACAGGCCTTTCAGACGAGAGTCTATTTAATTTATTAAAAGTCGCATCCTTCCAGCTGGAACCAGATTTTGAGGAAATTATGTCAAGTCAGAAACAGATCCATGCTTCCCATACATCTGGAAAATCTTAAAATCATAATAAACCGTATCTTATAAAATTTTTATGTTGTTTTAAAATATTACGTAATATAACTAATAAATATACAGCTTAAACCTTTAACTTTTAATTGAACAGCAACCCCATAATTTTTTTAGTAAATGACCCCCTATGTTTTTTTTTAATTTAATGGCCAGTCGCAAAATTTTTTTTTAAATTTATTGGCCCGCCACACAAAAAGTTCGCCCATCACTGACTTAGAGTGTATGCCAAATTATAAGAAGAATATGCAAATATCCAAAAAATATTCTTTCCTAAGTTGAGAATTGAGAATTGCGGATTGTGAAAAAATAATGAGCACTAAAAAAGACGCAACCATTAAAAAGTACGCTAAAGAAAACTACGCAAACACTAAAAATACTTGAAAGAACACAACACAACCACTAAAAGTTCACCACATAAATTGTTAAAAATCAATATACATACATAAAAAGTTCACTAAAGTGCGCTGCAAAAGATCAGTATGTTATTTTAGTGTTGTTTTTTTTTGTTTTGTTTTGTTTGCATACAAGTACGCAAACGCTAAAACAAATTTTTTTGCATTTTGTATTTCTTCGGAAAAAATGTATACTGATCTTAAAATCTACAGTATGGAACATTAACATAGCGTTTTTTCAATACTGATTTACACAACACACGATTTTTAAACTGACAGAACGATATAAAACGATATATCAACAGTTGGCTTCTCCAAACGATCGTTTTAAATCTGTAATACAAATTTACCTTAAAAATTTGACAGACGCTTCTTGCAGCTGAAAACTTTTTTTAAATCTAAGTTATAGTTAAATGATTTTAAGAGACTTATTGAACGTGTCTCGTTAATTAAATATGTTTTTTAATATTCAAAAGTTTCAAAAGAAGACAAAATCGTTGGAAAAGCAAAATAATACTTTGAAGGCAACTATACAAAATTTGGAAAGGGAAAAGGATAATTGCCAATGTGAGAGAAGCACTTTGGAGGAAGTGCTATGTTTTGCTATTTTATTTATTTTGTTTTGTTTTTAAAATTCTTGAATATAAATAACAAAGTATGAATATCTTGCAAAAAATAAAGTAACAATGTCCAACTATCTACCAGAAATAAACATTATCTACATTCGATAAAAACTTATTTATTTTGGACATAATGGCTTATCACGAAAACTCGAGAGAAATCTTAAAAATTTAACTTAAGAACTTCATTAGTATATTTAGCCTGGAATTAGTAATGTCCTGCATTACCTCATCTTCTCCCCCCTTGAGGGACATTTATATGTCTTGACAAAATTTCACCGTCATTACATGTTTCACTAGGGGAAAAACGGGCTAGCAGGAAGTCAACTCAAAGCTCCACGTTATTTCCACGGGAATCAGTACGCCTCAGAGTTCAGCTTTTTAGCATTTTAGCTGTTCTCTGTTTCATTATTGAGGTTGACCTTTCGGGAGTATCGTGATGGTTGTGGTTTCACTGCCCTCATGAATTTGATTAAGGGGCCAGGATCATCTCACTTTTACTGAGAGCATTGGGAATGATCCGGATCCAGTGAGCATGCTTGTCATGTGTTCTGAACCAGGAGTTGAATAGTCTTCAACTCTTCAGCAAGGAGTGGGGGTTGGTTGTCCTGCTTCGAAACCTCCATGATTGCAACTAGGAATGATCTGTTGCTAGAATTAGTCTTCGACTTCCTAGGGCGGGGGCACGCATCATATCGCCCCAGTGGTTTGACCACCGTCGAGTTATGGCACACATACACTAGGTACCGACGTAAATCTTACCACGCATAACCTCATCTGCTCTCCTTCTAAAATTCTGCTGGCAACAAGAAAAATTCTTTATTATTTGTCTAATGTGATTGTTTTAGCAGAAAGCATGTGTTTCAAAAATTATTTGAAAAAAGGCTTAATAAATCTAATATTTTTTTACAAATATTTCTACGATTTTTCATTTGTAAAATTTCTCACGCTAAAAAGTGAATGTGTTGAATTTTTTTCTTATATCAAAATAAAACAAATGTCTATTGCATTACCTTTTATTTGAACATAATTTTTTCTAAATAAACTAAAAACTATTAGAAAAAAATGATCAATTTTTTGTTATAATTATACAAAACATACCCTTTGTTAAGCTTAAACGATTCATCATTTGCATACGAAACAAGATGATGCTGATGATTTTAATTTCTTTACGGGAAAAAGATATTAAAACACCCTTAATCACTGCCAAAATATAAAGATGTAGGTAGATATACGCACCCTTTAACTGTTTAAAAAATAGCCTGAGGACATATAAAAAATTTTGAGTTTTCTCTGCTTTTGAGATAAAAAGCAAAAAAATTGAATTTTTTGTTGCATTTTTTTTTAATTAATTTTTTAGAAATTAAAATTTTGAAATTTAAAATTTTATCTAGAAAATATGTTTATTATTATTGTTCGATAATAAGTAAGTTTGTTTAACAAAATAGAGAAAAGAACTTAAAGTTTTGTGAGAATTCCCTTTTTTAAAGTTGTATCGTCGTGGGCAAAGAGCAGAAAAAATGCATTTTTTTATTTAATTTTGTACAATTATTTTGCTAATTCATTGCGTTTTATATTCCAATAAAAATTTTACACTTAATAAATATTTTTTATGCTTTTTAGAAATGATTATTTTAACAATATAGAGAAAAGAGTTAATAGTTTTGTGAGATGTTATATAATGAAAAAATAGTTTTTGTTCGAAGATGCGGCTAGAAATGCGGTAACGGTCAATGGGTCACGCTATTGCGAGATTTTTGTTGGCTTTAGAAGAGAAGTAGCATCTCAGGCAACAATGCCTATTTAGTCAAGTACAGTGCTACATTCTTTAGGAAAGGGATAGAGAAGAGATGCGTCAGGTGGTGAAAATAGAAGGATAGGTACGGAAATTAACTGTGGTATAAGACAGCTCAGTGACCAGTGACTATGCCTTCATCACTGAGCAACCCCACCGACCGTCAGTTTTTATTTGTAGTGAAGAAAACCAAGGTCTTTGTTGGGAATTGAGCCCACAACCCCCAGTCATGTAAGCTAGCACACTACCTACAACCCTAAAGGGGCACCTAACAATTCAGTTTTGGCCTATTATTGACGACGTGGATATCACTGACATGACATATAGTTGTAACAGGATGGTGTCACACAGGCAATGAAACGATCAAACGATCGTTGCAAACCAAATTTCCCGATTGCATAATTTTACGACAATCAGCAGTTAAGTGGCCAGCCAGATCATGTGATTTAACACCACTGGATTCTTTTTTGTGGGGCTACTATATTAAGGATAAAGTCTACACGGAGCCAATCGAATCGATTTCAGCCTTAAAACTCAAAATCCGTGATGTGATTGACGAAATAGAATCGCAATTTTACCAAAAAGTGATTAAAAACTATGATGCAAAAATCAATGTCTGTCAGTGTGCTCATGGTGGACATTTTCTAGATATCATTTTTCACTCATAGTTGCCAAACCTTTCTCCTCATAATACAATAACAATTTTAATCATCTTAATCCAAATTTGTTTTAGTTTAGAAAACAAAATTCTTGTTTGTAAACCCCTTTATTTTTTTAAGTTAGTCTTAAATCTTAGTTATTTGTCGCTGAATGGAAGGTTTCGTTAATGGTTATAGCATCTTAGTAAGGGAAAGGTTATATAGGTGAAATTATACAGGCTCCATAAGTCCAACTTATCAAAGTGAGAAAACACGGATATATTCCATACCATTAACTCAATTTGCAGTCGGGACTCTTTTATTCTCGTTGTTGATTTCAACTTGAATTCGAGTCTGCACTTTTTTCACATTTGATGACGAGACATTATTAAACATTCAAGATAGCTCTAACTAGCTTCATAATACTTACCAGATAAGAAATAAAGGCGATTAAACAATAATGTATTCATATAAGTCACATGCTGTGTTAAGACTCATGCTCTACTATTTGCATAAATAACCAAATGATACGAGTATCACAATCATCGAAACTTAAGTACCTGAGTGTACATCTTGATTGGCGCCTGACTTGGAAGAGTCATATGGAAAAAAGTGAAGACAGTTAAACTCAACTGGCTGGCTGGCAGAAACTGTAAGGAAATTTGTGTTTATTATTATTTTTAATAATATTTATAGTTAATTATTCATTTTAACATTTTTTAAATAATTTTTTAAACAAAAAGTTTTTAAATAAATATTAAAAAAATATATTTATTGCTATTTTCAATATTTCATCCGAAAAAGAAAAACGTATAAAAATTACTTTTAAATTTAGTAAATCCATCAATAAAATGATTGATTCAATAAAAAAAATTGTTTATACATTTTTCTTTTCTTGAAAATACCACCCTACAGTGTGGCGAATAAATAAAAATAAAAAAAAGAATTATTTAATTTTTATACAATATTTTCTTACAAATTTTCTGTTGTTTTATATTTGTTATTTTCTTTATTTAAATGGTATTTGTGTGTTTTTTTTAATTATATGTATTTTTCATATCCCTGTAGATGAACGAAAGAAATATCGGAAGGTTAATAAACCAAAAATATAAAAACACAAAATGTGTTTTTGTTTCTTTAACTAATAACTGAACTGCAGCTAAAATATTATTACAAAATATGATCAATAATATTTACGCTTAAATTCTCATGTACATTACAAATGCTTACAGTTTTCTTAATAAAAAAAGGACAATAACTTTATTTTAAAATTTGTTTTTTCCTTGTTATCTATTTAGCAAAATATTTGCATATTTAAATATTTCATAAGATATTTTGCATAATGCAACTATTATCTGCAAACACTCTCATTTTATTTTTGCACTATGCAAATGTCTCTTCAAAAGCCAACACGCAACAATCATTAGCTGCTTTTCGAATATATTTTTTTCAACTTCTTCAATTTCAATTCAATATGACATCATTTATCCTTGAGGCGTTTACAATGAAAGATCATATCTTTTTTGGTTCTTTTGTTAATAGCATTTTTCTTGTACTCTTAACAAAAGAATCCTTCTTAATGAAGATATTTGTTTAGGATTTGCAAAATTTGTGTTTGCGGATTTGTTGAAAAATTTTAACAATAACAAAAAAGGCATGCTAAGTTCTTGTTGTTTTTTTGTATTTGTGGCCCAAAATCATCATAAAGCAAAATAAATCAATTTAATAATTTGTGGTTACAATAATCCCTAAATATTATTGTCACATTTATTCTTTTTACTAAACGTTTTGTTATTTTGAGTTCTTTTATTGCAAAAAATAACACTATACTTCGGAGTTCTAAATTAAGTTAAACGATTTATTTACTTTCAACACACACACACACACACAATAAACACGTCGTCTTTACTCAATGATGACTCTACTTGCAATTAATTCATTTGGCCAGCAAGTGCTGCTTATATAATTATTTTAAGCGGTTGTTGCATATACAAGACTATTCTGGTATTAAGTTGTTTGGATTTGTTCTGCCAGTAACAAATAAAATCAATCGCTTTCGATGTGTAGACATCATTCTCAAGCCGTATTTAGTACAGTTTATATTTGGCAAATGTCCACCACGACCACGCTGACGGATGTCGATTCTTTCATCAGAGATTTTGATCATTTTTTTTTTGGTAAAATAGCGGTCCTATTTCGTTAATCACATCACGTATTTTATGCTTTAAGGCTGAAAATGATTCGATTGGCTCCGTATAGACTCTAAACTTAACATAGCCCCACAAAAAAAAATGCAGTGGTAATAAATCGGACAACCAGATTGATCATTCAACTGCTGATTATAGTGAATTTAAATGATCGGGAAATTTCGTTTGTAATAAATTGATTGTTTCATTGGCTGTGTGCAATGTGGCATCGTCCTGTTGAAACCACATGTCATTGATATCCAGTGCGTTTATAAAAGGTCAAAATTGAGTAGTTAGCATCGCGCGATAACGTGATATACTGACCGTTTCCGCATTTCTAGTCTGGTCTTCGAGAAAAACGATCCAATCACGCCTCCAGACCGCATAGCGTACCATACAGTGACACGTTGCCAAAGCTTCTCAATAAATGCACTAGGATTTTCAGAAGCCCAATGCGGTAATTTTGCTTGTTGACATATCCTCACAAGTGAAAATGGGCTTCATCTGAAAAAAATATTTTTTCAGAAAAGCCAGCCAGGTTGTTCCTGAATGAATTGAGTGAATCTACAGCAATGTGAATGGTTGGTCGAACCCAATTTCTGCACCAGTTGAATCTTATAAGGCTTCAACGTCAAATCCTTATGCAAAATTCGCTAAGAACGTCGAAGAACTGACAAATTTGGATCCGCTTCAACACTGTGGCTCACGGCTGCGATGTTCTCAGTTAAACTACCCGGTCGAATACGCGTTAACGGTCGCACATTATCAAGCCTGCCAGATCAAATTTAACGACTAAATTCTTAATGCCGGTTTTAGAAAGACGATTATGTTGTCCGAAATTATCACGAATTTTATCAAATGTAACTTTAGGAGAATCACCATTCTCATAGTGGATTTTAGTTATTTTAATGCGATTTTCATACGAAATTGAATTCATTGTAACAATTGACAGTGCATCTACTACGAATACGTCGAAAAATTAAATGTCAAAACTATCATGTTGTTGGTGTTGCCACAATTAAAAAACAAAGTTCTTATTAAAAAACCCAATATAATGAAAATAACATTAATACACATTCATATCTACATAAAAACACAATTTTTCGCCTTTTTTTAACCACATTTCTTTTAGAAATTACAAATAAATTGAGCGCCTGTCTGAAATGACTAATAATCACACACTTATGCACACATTTCCTACTTTTTCTACCTTCCTCTAACAGGTGTATCAATCTGCCATAGGCTTTGTGTCGCTTCCACACAAGTCTTTGAAATGTCAAACAACATAGTTTCAATACCTGCCAATCGTAGCAACTCAAAGAATAAATTTTTAAACTCAACTCTGTCTGGAGCAGCACCAATAAAAATTGTTTTTGCTTCTGTCATCACAATGTCTTCTAAGGCGGCTTTAAAATTTAAACTAATTTAACTTTAGCTGAAGCCAAGACAATAAATTTTACACAGATTCTTTAGCGGATAACAAAGATTGAAAGGCTTAAAGAGGTTGTTAAATTAACAAACAAACAAACAAGAACACATTTACAAACACAAATTGTTAAATGACTTTAGTCATGACTGTTTAAGTGTCTTCTGGTTGATGGTGAAACAGTCAATCTACAGAGTTTATGCAATTGATTTTGTAAACATTAAATGGCTAAAGAGCTTTCTGTGAACTCAATATGCACGAGAGCTAAATTTAGTTTAAGAGAGTATTGCAGAAAGGGAAAGAGAGCTCAAAAGCAACAGGTAATTGACAGAATTGTTAAAATAAAAAAGAAATTGGAAAAAGAATTTCTTTTATTTTTTTTTTGTTTTGTTTGTTTGTTGTTGTTGGCTTGTGTTGTGTACATATGTGTATAAATGTATCTGCCAGTGATTGTTAGTAAATAACCTCAACGAAAAAGCACCTGCTGCCAGTAGTAGTTTGCTGTGAAGCAAAATGGAAATATGTAAAAAAAAGGAAACTAAAGAATAAATAAAGATGATGGTTGAACAAAGAAAGAAAAAAAATTCAAAGAAATGACCGCATTACTAGACCATTGGTAATCGTGAACAATTCAGTTTATTTGGAGCTTTCGTTTGAATAACACGGTTTTAAGGAATTTAACGGGTTTTAAAAATATATAAAAAATAAAATCAAAAACAAAATACAAGTAAAATTTTGAAATTATATGAAAAAAGAAATCAAAGCCAGCCAACCTTACAAAAAAAAAATCACTTAGAAATTAAAAATTAGTTTCCTTCGTTAAAGTGTTTCCTTAAAAGTGAGGTTAAATTAACAAAAAATAAATGAAATAAAAGTTAAAAGAAAAGTGTAAACTTAAAACAAAAACTAAGAAAAGACCTAAGGAATGTCTTGTTATAAAAAAGTTTTAAAATATTATTTTTTTTTGTTCATTTTATTCCTTTAACTAAATTGAAAAAATATAAGCATTTGTTTTATATGCCTTTTGAAGATATTTTACCGTTAGTTCTAATTTTTCTTAAAGTAGTTCTTGTCTGGTTTATAAAAACAACTGAAACTATTTTTTTTTCTCTTATACAAAAAAGACATGTCAGAATTTGTTGTTTGTTAAAGTCATGGTCAGTCGTTGTTGTTTGCAATTCAGAAGTATTTTGTTTTTGCACAGGGGAAATTACACAAATTTTTTAAATAATAATAATATCTAAATAATTTTTATAGCAACACTTATTAAAATGTATCAATAAAACCGTGTATTACGATTTAAATGCAAAATGTTTTCTTCTAAAACTTTGTCTACGGCAAAACAGTCTTTTTCAATTTTTTTTTTGTGTTTTTTATAATTTCTTCTCAATTTTCAATGAAGTTCGAGATTCAGAATTATTTCTTTAGCTTTCGAAATCTTTTTTTATTATATTAAATTATTAGTACAATCCTTATCATTATTTCCTTCCGCTCATGCTGAGAGGAGTACTAAAGGTAATGCTTTTTACGGTAATAAGGTACATGCAAGGTGTTAATTAGAGTCTAAGCATTTCTCCTAGAATTTTGCTTTATGGCAGAAGGCTTAAAAACTTTATTCACTGTTTACTGAAGGTGATACGCCCTCAACGTTTACGGCAACGTATTTTTCTTATACTTGATAATTTTGCTTTTATACGTTTACAAATTTAGTCATTTTAAATGACTTCGATAATATAATTCTCTTCTAAGAGAGAATTATTTATGCCTTACTTAAGGCATAAATAACCGCATTGCTACAGGGTGTTTATGATATCAAATATCCTTTTTTTAAATTAATTTTATATATCATAACGTATTTTTATATAACCGTCTTTTCATTTATGTTACATTATTTTCTTAAATCTTAGAGGCATTGAAATCCTGATTAACTAAGGTCAATATTTGGAAGGTAGTTATTGGTGTATAGAACCTTAAAACGGAATAAAACAAAGATGAAAGTTTTTAAAATGAAATGAAATTTACTTTATTCGAAAAATAATCTTCTGCCATTATAATTTAAATATGACTTCTGATATATGACTGCCACGACTGGCTAAGACAAAGTTTAATCTGGAGTTCCAATTTTCAATCAAATTTTCCATTTGTGGTCGTATATCGGTAACAACGCGACGAATGTTGTATTCAAAGTAGTTTACGTATACCCACAGAGAATTGTCTAGCGACAATAAATCACATGACCTAGGCCTACAGCTCCTGCACATCGTGATTATTCAATTGATGAAAGAAAAAGTCAGTAATCATGCCTCTATAGCTGTAATATTTTGACCAGCATCGTTTTTAAAGAAGTGCAGATCACTAATTCACAGTAAACAGTTATATTTTTTGTATATAACGGTGTCTCAACATACAATTCAGGACTATCCAGGACTACAATCACTTCAAATACCTCATTTTTGTTTAATGATGTATGCATTCGCGATAGGTTTAATCGAACGTTGTAAAAAAATTTACACAATTTGGCAACGTTGTTGTGGAAATGCCTCTATAAAAACACCCTTTATAAAGAGTTTTTTAATAAAAAGTATGTCTTACAAAACAAAATAAAACAAAAAATTTAGATAAAGATGACTCAAATTTTTATTGTATTACGAAGAGAAGATTTCGGCAATTATGAATGAAAAATGACATCTGAGAAATGTCCACCACGTCCACCCTGACGGATATCGATACTTTTATCAAAATTTTTAATCACTTTTTGGTCCTATTCCGTTAATCATATCACGGATTATAAGTTTTAAGGCTAAAATCGATACGATTGGCTGCTTGTAGATTCTGTCCTTAACTTAGCACCACAAAAAATAATTCACTGGTGTTAAATTATACCGTCTGACTGGCTACTTAACTACTGATTGTCGTAAAATTATGCGATCGGAAAATTCGGTTTGAAATAAATTGATCGTTTCATGGGCTGTGTGATATGTGCTATCTTCCTGTTAACAACACATGTCAGTGTTATCCACATCGTAATTAATAATATGCCTAAATTCAATTGTTAGTATCTCGCGCTAACATCATTACCGCATTTCCAGCCTCATCTTCGAAAAAACGGCCCAATCACGCCACCAGCCGACAAAGCTCACCTTGTAGTGAAGCATTGAACATGCAAAGGCCTCTCAATAATCACTCTAGGATTTTTGGATTTGCTGTAATTTTTCTTGTTGATATACCCTAAAAGGCGAAACTGTGCTTCGTCTAAAAAAGATCTTTTCAGAAAAGCCAGCCCGTTGTGCCTGAATAAATTGAGCGAAACTTCGTCGAAGAATTGCCAAATTTGGATCTGTTTTAAAAACTGTGGCTTACAGCTGCGAAGTTTTAGTTGGACGACCCGATCCGATACACGTTGGTGCGCACATTTCGTATCGAGCGTCTTGACTCAAATTTAACGATCAAATTCTTAATAGCGATCTCAGAGGGACGATTACATTGTCCGAAAATATCACGAATTTCGCACATTTTGTATCGAGCCTCTTGAATCAAATTTAACGATCAAATTCTTAATAGCGATCTCAGAGGGACGATTATATTGTCCGAAAATATCACGAATTTTACGATATGTAACACCATTTTCGTAGTGGATTTTAGTTATTTTAATGCGATTTTTGTGCGAAATTGAATTCAATGTAACAATTGCCAATGCATCTACTACGAAAAAAAAAAACTAAATGTGAAAACTATTATGTTGTTGTTGTTGCCACAACTAAATAACAAACTTCTTATTGAAAAACTCGATATTTATTTTTTTTATTGAACGTACACGATATAAATTAAATTAAAAACTAAAATAAATAAAGCGGCTTAAAATTGCTATTTTGCCCCACTTTTTACTGTTCAACACACTTGATCCGTTTCTTTTTTTGTTTTAAAAATGTTGTTACGGCTTCCTGATGATTTGAGTTGAGCAATCAGTAATATTTAGGGATTTTATTTAAGATAAGTTTGGGATTTTAGCACATTTAACGGTTCTAACATACAGTGTTTTCAATTCCTTACAGTATTTTTATGGAAGAAATTTTTTCTGAAAGCTTTAAACTTAACCCGTGCAATGGCGAATTGATGAAATGATCGTAAGCTTATGGTAACGTTGAATGAACATAGCTTTTCATTTCACACCGTTACTTTAATTACTTAATATTTATGATAATGGACTTTTATATATTTAATTTGTACAAAATATTCTACTCTTTTCTTCTTTATATTTTAAAAACTTATAAATATTTTGATTTTGTGTCACTGTGCTGTGGTGTTAACAATAAAGCTCTCTGCTATTTTGTTTTTTCAATTAAAATTGACATATTTGAAATGTCTAATAATACAAACAACAACAACAACAAATGTCAGTGGCTTTTAAAACTGAATTGCTGTGATTTAATTTAGAAATCCTGTTTTTAGTATTTGATGTTTCTGTTTGTTTGTTTGTTTGTTTATATTTTTAGTATTTTTATACAGTTTTTGGTTAAAGAAAACCACTGCTGCTTCTAGTATTTTCTTTCATTATTTACTGTTGCTTTCTTACTATGTGTGAGTGTGTGTGTGTGTGTCACATTTATATTTTATGCAGTTGACATACTTTTCCGTGCAGCCGTTCACATGTCGCTTAATAAATTTTGTAATTTTTTTTTTTTGTATTCTGTAACTAGATTTCTTTTTGTTTAGTTTTTGCTTCTTCTGTTTCTTTTTTGTATGTTTTTGTCTTGTTGACCACCAAATAAATAGTACAGTTTTTCTGGCTACATTGTGTTCTCAATTTTAAAGAATGAATGCATAAATAACTATTATTTTTAATTTTTGTTATAGTTATTCTACCGTTGACTTGCCTACAGTGAATACTTGTACTTTTTTTTATTGAATTGTTTTTGCACTATTAAAATAAAAAGTGTTTTATGAATGGGATTTTTTTGTGGTAAAAATTTCTCTAGGGTTTGCTGTTCATGTTGGTTTTTTGTTGCCATTTTGTTGTTGTTGCTGTTGTGCTTTTGTATATTTGTTTTGCTAAGAAAGAGTGTGTCTTAGATCGTATGAAAGGTTGGATATATGAAGTTTGTGCCTTAAGTCTTTTGTTTATTATAATTTTTTGTTAAAATTTGTGTTTGATATGTATTCGTTGATACCTGATTACTTAAGCGCATTAAAGTTATGCACCACGAGTGCACCTGATACCTCTTTCTCTAAGAGAAGAGAAAAGTTCGGCAATTATAAAATAAAAAATTATATCTGACAAATGTCCACCACGACCACGCTGACAGATGTCGATTCATTCATCAAAGTTTTGTATCACTTTTTTTTGGCAAAATGGCGGTTTTATTTCGTTACGGATTTTAAGTTTCAAGGGTGAAATCGATTCCTATAGACTCTGTCCTTAACAAAGCCCCACAAAAAATGCCTCTTTTTCTGAAAAACATCTGCGTTTCTGCAGAATATTTATATATAATAAAATAAGCTGTATTATATCTAAAGTAAACAAAGAAATAAATGAAATCTTGAGGGTCAAATTGAACAATTTTACAAACCTTGATAGGCTGAATATATTTTTAATAAGTAGAGCTTCCATTCATGGCACTACATAATTGTTTAAAAACCTCAATAACGATTAGAATTTCAGGTAAATTCTGCATTTTTGATAAAAAAATATATATTTTAAATCCTGGACAAATACATGTTTCCAGCGCATTATCGATATAGACATGATTAATCTTAAACAAAAAACATACAGATTATAGACTGACAAGCGACAAAACAAAAAGCGTGTTGAGCTGTTAACTGACTTTCTTTCAAAAATACTTATGTTTTTGTAACATTGAAAAGCCAAGCATGTATGTCGTCGATTAAAAACCAAGTAATAACACAATCCAAAGTTGAATGTATCAACAATCTGGATGGCAACATTTTAATTGATACAATTTTAAAGCTTGTGCTGTATAAACTCTTAGTAAAATAAACTTTGTATACCGGTTTCTATAAATAAAGTCGAAACTATTGATAAATCTCCACTGTTTAATTTGTTGCTGGTTCTTTACGTTTATTTGAGCGCTGATTGCTGTTTTCATTTTTTGCTGTCTGAAAAACACAAACACGTGTGCATCTTATTATGTCACAGCGACATTTCTTTTCAACGATTTTTATAATTCCATTGCAAACAAGTTTTAAATTATGGAGATTAAAAATGATTGAAATAACACAGTTATATGACCGTTATCATTGATTAAATCTGGTTGTTATTGAAATGACTGACCTATTTTTTGTAAGTCTTCTAATTGAGAAACAATGTTGAATATTCTTTCTTTCATTTCTATTTCTGTCTTTATTTAAATACAGGGTGTTGTCTTCATTTCGTTGGTTTTGTAGTTGATTTTTGTTTTGGTTTTTTTTCCGGCCGTTATTGGCAAAGGTAAAGACTTTCACTTTACTTATTTTTTTTATTTTTGTTTTTTTTGTGTGTGTTTATTTGTTTGTGGAACGGAAATGCACAAATTAATTTAATTCAAAATTAAATAATATAAAACTGTGAACAATCCAGTATGTAAATAAAACTTAATTAAAATACAGACGTGTAGTTGTTGGACTTTTATTGTTAATATATAAATTATTTATTTATCGCATTAATTTTTAACTTTTAGCATTAAACACTAATGTTTGAATGTATTAACATGATAAAAATTAAATAAATAAATAGAGTATAGCTACGGCCGGTCTCATGTTCATGTTCTAAAAATTAAGATATAAAATTTAGTCTTAATTGTGACAGTTTGTTTTGACAAAAATAGTTTTGGCAACAAACGAATGTACTGAAAACTTAATTGACATTAGTTTTGATAGCGTTTTAATAGCGTCATTTTGGGTCGCAAATTGTTGTGAACAAAAAACAAAAAATCGCATCCACTTCTATAGCGTAATAAATGATAAAAATTTTATACCTCGAAACATATTTCAGATCACTAACTAACTGCTATCAATTTATTTAAGCAAAGTTCATAGTACGAGGTTTATGTTCGGTACACATGCTCACAAGAAATTTCAGTGCTGTATGCAATTTCTAAAATGAGTGACGAACAATAAATTTTGGCCAAACATTTTCTCAAGCAGAAGAGATATACCTTAAAAAACAATAGAAGAGTATGGCAAAAAAATTGGTTTTTAGAAAAAAAAAATTATCAAATGAAAGAATATAAAAGATTAAAAGTAAAATAAGCCTGAAAACTACCAAAATATATTCGAATAAGTTACATAAAAAATTTAGGAAATTGTTAAATGTGAAAAAACAACTAATAAGAAAAAAAAGATACGATTATGATATTTCAGAAAATTTCTTAAAACTTTTATAATCATTAATAATATTTTTCCAATTTCACAATCGTTAGTTGCTGTTATTTCAGTATTCTTATTTTAAACTCTAAAATCCATAAAAAAATTTTACACCACAAAAACTATAAACATCGATACAGACGAGGCAACATCGTATTAGAAAATACGAAATATTAAAATATAATACTATCTTGATATTTCAGACAGCATTAAAGAAAACCATGAATTTCAATAAGCAATATTACTATACATGAGGCAACTTTAAGAGGCACAATCTCTTGATTCCATGAATGTTATAGAGGTGCATCTAACTATACATACCTCCTAAAGCTTGTTTTCCTTGATTCTTTATCTAATATCACAAGCATTTGTTTGCTAAAATTTTTTTAACGACTAAATAATTATTGATTTACTTAATTTCTACACACTAAAATCGGGTTAATGAATAGCGAAGTTATCCCAACAAGATATTGAAATATCCGACGTATACTAAAATATAAAAAGGTATCCACTATCTAAGCTGTAAAGCTAAGCGACTTTGAATAATCACCTTTCAAAATCTTTTTGTTTTTATGTACTTTTTTTATTAAGGTGTAGAGCTTTAAATGGAGACCATTCTTTTTGCTGTCAAGTGATAAATATTTAGTTTGGCTTAGCATTTCCATATGAATAGCCAAATTGTGTGTATTGGGCCGCCTTAAGCAAAATTGCCGTTAATACCAATTTTCATAAGCGAATTTTGTTTAGCGATGAAGCTCACTGTTGACGGGTGAAGCTGCCCAAGCTCTGCTGGTAATATTCTTCAGATTTTGAACACGGAAAACAAGGATTTACTCGATCACTCTTTATTTTTACTCGTTAATATTCTTTCTTGTATCACCACGAGCGCAAAATTCTAGCACGTTTTTCTTCTTTTTACATCTCTTCTTACAGTCTAATTCAATGCAATAAAAATGGCCACTTAATGCCGCAAGTATTTTTCTTTTTTGGTGTTCTTTTCTCGTTGATATTAGAGATAACACAGAAGTAAAAGTGATATAATAAAATAAAAAATGATCAAAAATGGTGTCCATCCAGCGATTTTGCTGTGGCGGCAACACCCCCCGTAGTAAGTCCTCCGGAGCCATACTCTTCTTTTTTAGTCACATCCAAAAGCGCCAGAATCAAGACCAGCATGTTGAGACACTGCTACATCCAAAAAAAACTGACTGGTTTGCTTCCTTAATGGGCTAGTAAAATCATTGTTCCGCATTTCTTTAAAAACAATTCGAATACTACAGACTACAGAAGTCGTTTCGTTCACCAATTAAACAATCATTATTTCCGGTAATTGTGGTTTTGGCAAGATGGATGCAACATTTCGCATAGCTCGTGACGCAATTGATTTATTAAAGAAAGCGTTCAGTTACCGCATAGTTTCAAGTTTCAGACCCGTGAATTTACCTCCAAGATCGTGCGCTTAAACGACGTTGGACTATTCACTGTGGGGATTTGTGAAGTCGCTAGTCTACACCTATAAACTATAATTAAACTATGTATGTCCGGTCATATGTCAAAAGTTATATTTAAATTATAATGGCAGATTATCTTTCGGATTACGTAAAATACATGTCAATTTAAAAAATTTATCGTTGGTTTTAAATTCATTTCACAACCTCTAAAAAAACAGTCTTCATATTAATCGTCTATTCTATACTTTCCTAAAACGCTTGAGATACCGCCATTAAGGGGACAAAACAATTGTTCTTTTCTCAAAGGCGTTTTTAAATGAATAGATAGATAGATCTGGTTGCCCCTTCGATTGTAATACGGAGTCTATTAAATTCGAATTAATGGTGTGAAATACATTTTTCTCGCTTACAATTTGGTTCAGCTTAAAAAATCTTTTTTAAAAGCGTTGACAAGCTTGTGTGGTTCTACTTTTGAGTTTTTCCTCTTACACTCAATTGAGGAAAAACTAAAGCCATAAAATGGGATTTAACCAAGGGGAAGTATTCTTACTGCTACCTGTGGTAACTCAGCAAATATTTTGTAAGTGTTTATAACAAAACCAGTGCTTTTCTTAAGGTTTAAATTAGATGCTGCTAATTAGATTTACGGTTAATTTTTCGGTATCATTTCTCGTCCAATCTCCATACGAATTTTATAGCAGAAGATAAGGTATAATCGGTCATTACAAGTTTTCATCCCCCCGGGGCACATAAATATGGTCTTTATAGGATTCCACTATCTAGACACAGTGCAACTGGGGAAAAAGGGAGCCCAGTCCCCTGAAGACAGGCAGGGAGTCAACTGGAAACTCCACTTTATTTCCACGGGAATCAGTAAGCCGAGAGTTCATTATTTGCCTCTTTAGACATTTAATAGTTTTCTGACTGATTATTGAGGTTGGCCCCGATATGGGAGTATCGTGGTGGTTGTGCCCCATAACAGTGTAACGGTTATTATGGTGGCCAGGATCATATTACTGATAATGACACGCAAAGTGAATGATCCAGTCCAGTGAGCATGCTAGACGTGTGTTCCAAACAGGAGTTGGAAAGTCTCCAACTCTTTAGCAAGGTGTGATGGGTTGCAGCCCTGCCCTGGAATCATTAAAGTTGCAACTAGGTGGTTCTGTTGCTTCGAATTATGTCTTCGGCTTCCTGGGACGCATGTATGACGTTCCTCATTATACAATTGTGGTTTGTCCACCATCTGATTAAGGCTACATAGCAAGGTGCGGATGTAAAACGAATCACACTATTACAAGTTTCCATATGCAAGCCAAAATATAGAAGGTGATTGTACAGTTCTTAGTGATTCCAACAACTCTCTTACTCATTTCGAGAATTCCTTTAGTCTGTTCTTCAACTGAGAAGATCTATATGAAAGCCACTATGTTCGACTCTACTTATATACCTTGATTCCTATAACTGTTCTACATCTAGAGAAAACCTTTGATTATATTTTATTCGTTGTTGCCTTTTATTTTTTGTTGGGCAGATAATTTCAGCTAAGCATCTTCTAATATTCTAAGCAATAATTTTTCCGAACAACAAGTACTGAAATATTCGATAATCTTTAAAAAAAAATGAAAGAATTAAAACTAAAGTTTAATTCGCAAATTTTATTTTAACATCTGCCAATAGAAATATTACTGAGTGAATAAAATAAAAAAACAATTTTCAAATAAACGTTATTTGGTATAAAATAATATGAATTGATATTTATTTTAGACAATGCTTGCATTCATTATTTATTTTATGGCAAAAAAGAAAGTAGCAACAAATCAAAATGAAATTTTTTTAACATATTTGTAACTATTTTCTACAAAAAAAAAAAAAAAACAAAAGAGAAAAATTATTTTAATGTAGAAAATATTCTAATTGGGTAAATATGGTCACACAGGCCGATATCTACTTACATATACCTGTACATATATAAATATATAAATTAGACCATACATATAAATTTTCAAAAATTTTTTACTCAATTAACCGAATGAGTATTTTGTCTGTTAAGAATATAAATGAAATTCTCGATTTATTTATCTACATACACTCAGACACATAGCAATACACTTGCAACCAAAAGATATTTATTTGTTTTTGTTTTTTTCTTTGCACACATGCGTTACAGCTTAGCACAAAAACTAAAGCCCAAACCTGTTAATGAATGTATTTGGGTTAAAATATGTCACTACATTCTTTTCATTGGATTTTATTTCTTGTTGAATTTCTTTAACTCTAAAATTATGTGTTTTTTTTTAATATTTATTTATTATTATTAGTTGTTGTTATTGCTTTAGTAACAACTTGTTAACTGTAAATGTTTCTTAGCAGTTCGGTTTTATTTTTTTAAGCGAAAGCAAATAAATCTACAGCCGGAGTTGTTTAATGTTTATAAAAAATATCGTTGTTTTTGTTGTTTTGTTCTACAACTATAACTGTTTTTTTGTTTAATCAAGAAGTTTGTTTTTAAATAGTGGCAATACTAACTATAGAACTATAGCTTTGACATTTAGATTTTTTTGACATATTTTTGCTTTTATTCTATTTATTTTAAGAATTTAAAATTTACATTTCTATTGCCTCAACGTCATATGACATTATTGAGGCGAGTTGGCATTTTATAATTCAAAATTCTTTAAAACTTGTGTTAAAACACGTACTTTAGAAAGAAAAATTACTGATTATATTTCAAGTTCGGTTTATAAATATAAATGTTAAGTTAGAAGCATTTCAAGATCGAGAAGTATAAGTATTTCTTTACATTCCTTTTGAAGTTTAATATTGTATTAATACTTTTCAAGTTTTGTGTTCTACGCAACCAATATATTCAAGTATTTGCTTTGTGGTTTCAAATCTACATCTTACTTACTAAAGTACTTAAGTTTCAATTATTTGTTGTTGTAAAATTTGTTTGATTCCTTGAAAAATGTATTGTTATATGGCCGATATTGTTTATGGACTTATATATAAATAATAATAACCTCTGCTTATACAAGTCTCTCAGAGGCAAAATATTTTTGAATACTTCTTTGGAGAAAGCAACAACTTAGACCTGTGCAACTGGGGGAAAAAGGGAGCCCAGTCCCCTGAAGTCAGCATGGGTACAACTGGAAACTCCACTTTATTTCCACGGGAGTCAGTAAGCTCGCAGAGTTCCGTTATTTGTCTCTTTAGACATTTAACTGTTCTCTGGCTGATTATTGAGGTTGGCCCCTATATGGGAGTATCGTGGTGGTTGTGGTTTCGCGGCCCCATATCAGGTCTATTGTTCAATATGGTGGCCAGGATCATTTCGCCGTTAATGACACGCTAGGTGAATGATCCATTCCAGTGAGCATGCTAGACATGTGTTCTGGACAGGAGTTAGAAAGTTTCCAACTCTTAAGCAAGGAGTGATGATTTGCAGCCCTGCTCTGGAATCATCGAAGTTGCAACTAGAAAGTTCTGTTGCATAGAATTATAGCTTCGGCTTCCTAGGACGAGCATGACGTTCTAAATTATGCAGTCGTTTGATCCACCATCTAAATAAGGCTTCATGGCCAGGCGCGGATGTAAATCTAATCACACGTTGTATATAATGTGATTGTTGGGTAATTAATTGGTAAATTAAAAACCGTTTTAATTACCTTGTTTTGTGTTCGTTGAAGAGACTTAAGTTCTAAACTGTTTTGACATCCATATATCATTAGAAGATAATTCAAATGGCTTTGCATTAGCACCTGGTATAGTATTATTTTGTTTTTTATCCAATTTATACTTAATTTTATATAAAATGCCTATTGCCGGAGATATTTTGACCTTTATCACTTCAATTTGCAAGTTTCATCTCAAGTTATTTTGCAAAGTTACTGCTAAATATTTCACCGATTTAGTCTCAAAAACTTCTTCGCCATTCACAAAAACACTGAAAAATTCACTACTTATGTTTGAATGGAGCTTAAATCGTAATATTTTGGTTTTTGTTGCATTAACGATTAATTTGTTTATTCTCGCGTATTCAAAAATCTTATCAGCATCTCTTAGCATGTGAACTTTTAATACCGTCTCTTGTTCATAAGGATAAAATAGTGAAATGTCTGTCGTCCGCATATATATATATATATATACACTTTACCATTATGTTCAAGATTCACAATATTATTTATATAAATAGAAAATAAAACTGTGCCCAATACACTGCCTTGCGGTACACTATGCTTGATATTACCAATTAAACTTCGAGCGTTGTTTAACTCAACAAATTGTCTCCTGTTTGTCAAGTAACTTTTAAACAAACTTAGTTCTGTACCTCGAATTCCATAGTGCTGACTGAAGCTTCTCAAATATGATGTCATGATCTACAAGGTCAAACGCTTTAAAAAAATCATACATTATTTCTGAAGACTCCTTTATAATATTGATCCAAGCCCTGACATATGAAATTGACAACATTTGCAACTGCATTGACATTTGTACAATAAGTTGTTTTTTTCCAAGTAATTTAAAAGTTGTTGGTGTATTAGCTTCTCAAAAATTTTCTCAATAACCGGCAATATACTAATAGGTCGATACATTTCCTCTTTGTTAGCGTTTAATCTCTTTAGTATTAAAACAATTTTTGCTATTTTTAATGGCTCTGGATATTCTGAAGTTGAAACAAGTTTATTTAAAGTATTAAGCAAATATGGGGATATTTCTTGTACTCATTTAAGAAAGTGCGAAGGCGACACAATAAATTCAATTTCACACGAAAATCGCATTATAATAATTAAAATCCACTATGAAAATGGTGGTTCGGTTAAAGTTACATGAACGAATGAATATGGTACGTGCCTTTGAGAAAAAGCCAATATCAAACAGATAGAAAATGGGCAATGGAACAATTGCGTTGGCAGTAGTGTCAAAAATTAAATAATATGTAAATTTTGGAACTTTATCTCTTACCTTTACAAACCATTAGCCTGACCAAATAAAAATCACATCTTATGTGCAACACCCTCCAAGTTAAATTATGCAGTAGACCTCAGGCTTTCATATAACTTTTATAGGAACCTCTTAAAATTTTAAATTTATTTGCTATTAGCCCTTTAATGGCGTATTACATAATACAAATTGTGTCTGTTAGATCATGTTTCCAGAGAAGCACACGTCTTTAATGGAGTACTTTTCTAATTACATTTTAATAATCACGTCTCTATGGACAATATTTCGTTCCTTTAATTTTTTTATTTCAATAGTGCTTAACATAACAATATGTGTTAAATAAACTTAAATTTGAAGTTCCATTACATGCTTCTGAAGGGGCAATATCGGGTCATCACATGAAGTCACAAACCGTACGTCAATCCACATCTGTATGGGAACTGCCTTTTTTTTAGGTAAATTATTTCTGACCTTGTCTTGTAATCTGCCAAAGCTTTAAACACTCTAAGAGTGCGAATGCTTGTTTTTTAAAGTGGGATCAATATTTAAAGTAGTAAATTGAAAATTGTTAAAATCGTTTAAAAATTAACGGCCTACTGAAGTAACAAATATTAAAAAAGCATTCGTACTCGAATGAATCACACCTTGAAAATGATGTCTTCATAACGAAAGCGCTCGCCGTTTATACCGAAAGAACAGCAGAAAGAAAGGACAGAGAAAAATAATAGGGTGTCATTAACAGTGAGATGATCCTGGCCACCATAATAACCATTATACTGTTATGGGGCCGCGAAACCACTACCACCACGATACTCCCATATGGGCCAACCTCAATAATCAGCCAGAGAACAGTTAAGTGTCTAAAGAGACAAATAACGGAACTCTGCAGGTCACTGAATCCCGTGGAAATAAAGTGGAGTTTCCAGTTTACCCCTGCTGACTTCTGGGGACTAGGCTCCCTTTTTCCCCAGTTGCACTGTGTCTAGATAGTCGAAGTTCTATAAAGACCATATATATGTGCCCCCGGGGGAATTATGAATGAAAAATTATATCTTGCGAAATTCCAACATAACCACGCTGTTAAATGTCAATTCTTTCATCAAAGTTTTTAATCACACTTTGACAAAATGCCGGTCCTATTTCTTTAATTACATCACGAATTATGAATTTTGACGCTGAATTCAATTCGATTGCCTGCCCTTAACATAGCCCTCAAAAAACAATCCAGTGGTGTTAATTCACACGATCCTTCTGCCACTTAACTGCTCCTTGTAGTGAAATTATGCGATCGTGAAATTTGATTTGAAATAAATTAATCGTTTCATTGGTTGTCTGACATGTGACAGCATGCTGTTGAAACCACCTGTCAGTGATATCGACGTTGTCAATAATAGGCCAAGGCGAAGGCTTCTCAATAATCGTTCAGAATCCTAAATGTGGCAAGTGAAAATGGGCTTTGTATGAAAAAATTATATTTTTAGAAAAACCAGTCAGTTGTTCCTGAATGAATTGAGCGATGTGAATGGTCGGTAGACTTCAATTCCGGCAGCAATTGAAACTTTTAAAGCTTCAAATTCAAATTCTTACTCAAATTCGCTATATAGTGGTTTTGAATAACCCTAATTGTCGAAGAACGTTGAGGAACTGATAAATTCTGCTTCACGGCTGCGATGTTTTCAATTGCTCTGGTGTTCTCACATTTTGTATCAAGCCTGTCGACTTAAATTCAACGACCAAATTCTTAATAGTGGTCTTAGAAGGATGACTCACATCACGAATTTTACGAAATGTAACTTTAAAACAACCACCATTTTTATAGTGAATTTTAATTATTTAAATGCGATTTTCGTGCGAAATTGAATTCAATGTAACAATTGGCAATGCAGCTACTATGAATATGTCAAAAATGTAAAAACTATCAGGTTGTTGGTATTGTCACAATTGAATAACAAACTTCTTGTTGAAAATCGCGATAGTTCAAACAATTCTACAATTAGAAACCAGAAATCGGTTTTAATTTCTTCAATTGAAGACGTCTTCTTTACTTTGCTTAACGTATTCATGAAACTAGCCAGAGAATGGAAGTTATTAATTCACATAAAACTTAGCATATTTTTAGAAGGGCGATTGGTGGAAAACTTAATTAACAAAAAACTTTAATAAAGATATTTTAGTTCAATACTTCGATTACTTCGAATTATTGTTAAAATGTTTGAAGTATTGAAGCGAAAAAGTGAAATTTATAGCAAAAAGCACGCACAAGTTACCTAATTAAATAAATTCCAATATAAACAAACAAACAAACAAAAAAAACTTAAGCAAATTGAATGCTCAGTATTTATAGAGAAGCCAACAATTGTTAAATAAAAAAAAAATACAAAAAAAAAGTGTTTATAAAATGTACAAAAATAATCACTTTTACTAATTATTTCTTTATTTTCAAAGCAAGAAATTAAGTTCGAAAAAGATATGCCATCAAGGGAAAGTTTCTAAAAGTAAAAAAGGAAAAAATAAAAATAAATTAATGAAACGTTGATCTGATTAAAACAAGCATTAGCATTAAAAAAGATTGAACTATTGCAACTTTATTGCCATGGATAAACATAAAATATCTAATTTAGTCTTAGAACTAACCATAATAAGTTTGTTAAGTGGCCAATTAATACAGGCACAAGATGAATCGCTAGCAGGCAGTTTCCTGTCTGGCCTTTTAGACACCATCACCAGTACGGCTGACTCTAAAGATTGTCCTGGCGTATGTGTTCACACATTGGCTACTTTGATATGTTATGAAGTTTTAGAGGATATACCCTGTCCATCGGCCAGTATGAAGTGTTGTATTGAAACTGCGCCCTCGAAAAATACTAGCGCTCTTCCAGTTACAAGCACAACAACGACTAGCTCTACAACGTCTACCACATCGACTAAGAAACCTATCGCAACATCGGCTAAGCCTAAGCCTAAAACTACTACAGCTACAACTTCAAAACCAAAAACAACACAAAAAAAATCCAGTACTACGACAAAGACAACAACAAAGAAACCAACTATAACAACAACTACAACAACTGTATCATCCAAAAAGGTTGAAAAGCAAAAGGATGCCGACGACAAGATAAGTAAGTTATCAACACTTTAAACATTTCATTGTCATCTCCATTTTGAAAATGTTCAATTTCATGCAAAAATAAATTATACAAAATACCTGTCATAACTCAACAAGTTCTTTAATTTTCAGTTACCAAATAATGACTTGTTAATTATTTACAAATTCGTCTTTGCAAAAAATAATAATAGACGGTCAAATTTAGAAAGTAAATTGCCTTAAAGCGCACACTTTTTCAGTTCATTGAAAATAATTTAAAGCACAGATATGGAAACAAATAATGGAATTTAATGTCGGGCAATTGTATACTTTTAGGACTTTGGCATACGTCTGCTCTTTGCATAAAATTTCAAAGCGCATTGTACACCAAAACTTCGCTTATCTAGTTAATGCAGCACAGTTCATTGGTTGTGCACATAAAACTGGTCTTTCTAATGGCCCCAAAGAAAATTATACAGCGCGGTTAAATCATAAGAACGAGGTGGCCATTTAGCATTGACAAATTGAGAAACTACGCAATGTTGACATCTGACCACAATCACTTTTAGTTTGGTCATCACTTTTTAGTTTGGTATGAAAATGAAGATCTTTAGGCAAAATATTGCGTGACATGCCTCTAATGATTCCCAATGGCTGCGAACGTCGACAACTGACGTTCTAGATTCATTCTCAACACTTTGCGTATAGCGGCTATGGTTGTATCACTATGAACGTATTGTTTTGGTCTATTATCTGCAACAATATCGTGAGCCTCGAATTTAGCTATTAAATTACGCACAGTGGCTTTCAGAAGAGGGCTAATTATGAGAGAAAGCTGCTTGAATTTTACGAAGCAATACAGTAAAACATTTAGCATTTTCATAATAAATTTTCACAATTAAAATTCTTTGCTTAAGAGTGTTACGTTCCATGGTTAAAAATTCCCAACTTTTACTAGATAAATGTCAAAGGACGGCAGCTCATTTCTTGACATTTAGTCATTTGGTAAAAAACTAACTTCCTAACCTCAAATCAGTCCACCTGATATTTCGTCATTTTTTAAGCAGCCACTTTAAGGTGTGGCATATTATTGGCTGTTGATAAATGTAGTGTCTTAAAATTCACGTAAAATAAAAACGTTGTGCGTTAAGTTTTTCGAATATAATATTAATGCGACCACCGGTGTTCTCAAAGTGTACAGCATTAACAATATAGTGGACGGAAATATTCTCTTACTAGTTGCTGCAGAGCGGAAAACTACTCCTTCAACACGATTTTTTTTTAAATGAAGTAGCACTTCAGGCAATAATGCCCATTTAGTCAAGTACCGTGCTACATTCTTTAGGAAAAGGATAGAGAAAAAATGAAACAGGTGGTGAAAGTAGAAGAATAGTCGGAAATTAACTGACGTATAAGACAGCACAGCGACTACGGACTATGCCTTCATTGCTGAGCAGCCCACCGACATTGAACTTTTATTTTTGTAGTGAAAAAAACCAGGATCATCGTTGGGAATCGAATCCACAACTCCCATACTGACAAGCTACTAGCCTACAGGGGCACCTAATAATTTGAATTCAAATGCAATTAATAAACTGAATAGATACTTAGGTCAGTGCGTTCTATTGGTTTAATATTACCACTTGGCCACTTTAAAGACTTACAAAGCTCTTCTCCTCCAGTTATTTAATTCTACATGCCCAGGTGGCTAGTGCAGTCTTGTATCCCAAAAGGAGTAATGTCGATGAAGCACACTACAGAACTATAGGACCTCACATCGTGATACAGGTAAATGTCCGTATCTATGTTATGTTATGTGGGTTTTACCTGACGGTGCTCTTACGACTTTGTGAACACGACGCGTCTACCACAGCCCCATGGTGCGTAATACACCCCGGGTTGCAATTTCAGAAGAACAGCAAGCAGGACCGTACGCACACTCCTTGCTTTAGAGCCGGACACTAGCTAAACTTCTGTTGTCTCGCAACAAAAAGTATCAATCTGCGGGCAGCTGTTTACGTGGTACCTTGGTATGTCACTAGTCGGACTGCAAAGATCTAATTCTTCCTATTTCAAGCTCCTGTTAGCCGACTGGTCTTCCATTTTACCCCCAGCAGATACACGTGAAAGTGGGAAAGTATTTAACAACACTGCGTGCCCCCAGGGGATACAACCGGACAGCAGTTGGATCTTAATTTAGCAGCAACCGCACAATCGCAGTCATTATAGTAACAGTCAGATGAAGCCGCTAAACTATTATCCAAAAGATAATTTTAGTTAAATACAATCGTTCAACTATCGGGAGAGCAAAACTTGTCGATATACGAATATAAGAATTTCGTTTTATAGTATTTGAGATCGCAATCCTCCAAAACGACTCGACCGATTTTTACTAAATTGTTTCTATCACTAGGTGATAAAAATATAATTTCTTATGACTTTTTAATATTTTTTCTAAACGTTTTTCTCATTTGGCATAACAATAGCTGTAACAACGCACTATCACCTTTCTACTCACACTCTCCCATAACTTAATCAGAGTTTTGGTATGACTCATTAGATAGTTTGCGTAGGTTTTCGTTTCTTAAAAATATTGAATGTCGCTAATTTTATTCGCTCAAATTCAAACGCGAGTAAGTCGGAGCTTGTTACGTATCAGGAAAATTACAACTACCAAGAATGTTTCTAATAAATTATTTATTAGTGTTGTCAACTCTTATTTGCAAGTGTTTGAAATTACTGTATAAAGCGGAGATTAAAAACTGTACTCATGGCACTGCAATAAATGTACATTAAAATCTCGACACTATTTTCACTTTCCGTTCCTTTCTTTATCATTTAAAATTAATAAACTTTAAAAGTTTCCTTTTAATAGAAACACTGTTCTTGTCAATTATTTAATATTTTGAAAGGTGTTTTAAGAATCCCACATTCAATGTTATCTTAAAAAATACAACATGATTGATTCATGCAAATTCTGTTGTTTTCTGTAGATGAAAATTGTAGGGGAGTTTGTGTTGCTGATCGAATTGCTGAATATTGCGAAGCCTATTTGACAAGCAATGGCTTGTGTAAAGAAGGCACAAAGTGTTGTGTGTCCCTAGATGATTATTCCCATGGCAAACTACCCAAAGACATTTATATACCGGCAAGTGAGTATTGCTTTGGAGAGTTAAAAATCAAAAAATATAAAATTAAAAAATCTTTTCTCAGAACACATGGCTAATTTGAGCGGTCACCAGAATAAGACTAAGAGTGCTTCCGCTACTAAGTCTGCCAGTAGTGTAAAAACTACCAGTACTACAACAACCTCAACAACAACAACTACATCAACTACAGCCGAACCGGCACGAACTAAAATTATTAGCAACAATAGTTCTGGTCAACATAAGCCGGTGAAGCATAAAAAAACATCAACTGCGCATACGACCACTACTACTGCTCCCGAACCCGATGAAGAACAGAATGATAATGAGGAGCAGCAGGATGAAGATGAAAGCGAAAGTGAAAAAAATGAAAGTGAAAAAATAGATAATTCCAATGGCCTGGTCTTAAAGGAATGCGAGGGAGAATGTATGAACGGCATTTTGGCCATATTTTGTGATGATATTGATTCCGAAGCATTTTGTCCCAATGAAGGCAGCTGTTGTATAACTGGCCACCAACAGCAATCAGCCAGTTCAGCAATTAATAATAAAAGCCCTAGCAAAAGTCCTAATAAAAATTATCCCAAACCTTCCGCAAAACCAGCGCAAACAACAGCAATATCTGCATCACAAACTGGTGGCAATGATTTATTTTCACAAATTTTATCTTTTGCCGAAAATAGTTTAAGTGGTGGCAATGGTCCGTCATCTCAACCTGCTACTCAGGCTCCTCCTAAAATACCTAAATGTCCTGGTTTCTGTTTACTCAATATAATGGCTGCATTTTGTGAAAGACCTTCAGTTTTGATTTCATCACCCACCACCTGCGCCAAGGGTTCAATTTGTTGTGATAACTCTAGAGCTGGTTCGCCAAAACCTCCGCCGCCAAATAGACAACCACCTTTATCGCCCTCATCAGCGCCAGCCACTCAACCACCATATGTCATTTCTAATACCCCCTCGCCTGATCCTCGTGAAGAGTGTCCAGGATCATGCATTGTTAGTTTGCTAAGTTTTACCTGTTTTAAAAATGCCGAAATGACTGATTTATTTAAATGCAAACGATCCGGTCAGACTTGCTGTGCTCCGAAGAGTAAGATTTTGGAAAAACAACAATTCCAAACGCGTAACGATACATCGTATGGTCATTATCCACCGCCGCCACAATTGAACGTACAACAATTTCCTCCGCAATCAGCTTATCCACCGCCACCTCCGCAGGCCTATATGCCCACACAGCCACCCCAATTGCATCATCATTACCCACCACCACCATCCATGCAATTATCTCAGCAACAACATCCCAACTACGACTATTCGCTTTATGGACCAGGTGTTGGTAAGTTGTATATTTTTAAAAAATCTTATATTAAATAGAAATACTGAAAAATTAAATTTTACTTACAGTTTCCCATCAACAAGGTTTGCCACCACCTCCTCCCCCACCTCAACTGAAACCACAGCATTTTCCACCAGCAACAACGACACTCATAACTACAACTTCTACTACTACCACTACCACCACTGCTCGACCTCATGTTTATTCAAAATATGTATGCGGTGTCAAGGGCACCCTACGCACTGGACGTTCACTTACCACTCCTGCGCTATCTCTTATCTCATACGTACGCAGCAAATATGGCGTACACCGCCAGACTCGTCAGATAAAAGAATCTTATGGCATTCCTTTGAATGTACAAAAAACTTCCGAAAGATTAATTCTCGGTTCGGACATTGTTCCAATTCAAATACACAATGATAAATTGGGAGATGTAATACAAAATGACGTCACAAATTTCAATCAGGTCAGAGCTTATAGCGATGATGAGCCTTCAAGTCTACTTATGGCCAAGACTTATTATGACACCTTTAATATGACGACTAACAGAAGACGTGCACGTGTTGTGGGCGGTGAAGATGGCGATAATGGTGAATGGTGTTGGCAAGTGGCTTTAATAAATTCAATGAATCAATATTTGTGTGGCGCTGCTTTAATTGGTACTCAGTGGGTTCTAACAGCCGCTCATTGTGTGACAAAGTAAGTGAAAATTAGCAAGTAATTTTTTAGATAATGGAGAAAGATCTCTCCCCGGGGGCACATGATAGTCTTTTTGGAGCCTACTATTCCATCTAGACTGGTGTCTTGCGGGAAAAAGGGAGCCCAGGCCCCTTAAAGGCAAGTAGGAGTCACCTAGACAATCCACTATATTTCCACGGGAATCAGTTGCCCGCAGAGTTCCGCTATTTGTCTCTTTAGGCATTTAGCTGCTCTCTGGCTGATTAATTGAGGTTGGCTCTTTTGGGAGTATCGTGGTCGCTGTGTGTTTCGAGCCCTCGTGAGAGTTTGTGGGTCGGATCATTCACAATGAACACATTGAATGGTTCAGGTCCAGTGAGTATGAATGCCGTCGTGTTCTTAATTATATTAAGCTTCATGCGTTCTGGACCAGGCGTTGGATAGTTTCCAACTCTTTGGCAACTGCCAAGTGATTAATTTTCAGTTTGGTTTGGCGTTTTAACATGAACAACACTTCCAAATTGTGCAAATTTATTTTCAAAATTATGGTTCCGTTCAAAATACCCGATCCCTATTTCGGAATAGATACACCAATAATCAAGCTGCCTGACGCATTTGATGATAATTATTAAGTGTGTGTTGAGACATCGTTACATTTAAAAAAGCTAACCGTTTGGTGTGCTTTATAGGCTGGTGGAATTGGTCTGTACTTCCTTAAAAACAATCCTGATCAGAACATTACAGTCCATTGTGACCACTATAGAGCCATCAATACTGACTATTTCAATTATCAGTTAAACTGATGTACAGGAGCGATGGCGCAACATGTCACAGCGTGTACGTCAAATGATTTATTGAAGAAAACTTTTGGCAACCTCATAGCTGCACGTTTCGGACCCGTGAATTGGCCTCAAAAATCGTAAGATTTAATGCCGCTTGACTGTTTTCATTTATTGCCGGTTATGTGAAAGAGGTAAAAGGGAATAGTGTTTGTAAACATTGGATTTGAATTTCCTACATTGAACATGACAGGAAAGATATCAGGGAGGTTATTGTCCATATGGACTGTTCCGCTAAAAAACGAATTTTCCTTATATTTCACTTTATAAAACAGTGATGGACTGAGCTATCTTTTACTCAGTTTAAGAAAACCGAGGCACTTGAAACCTCAAAATTGTGCTTCGTCCATCGAACATTATACTAAATTTTCATGCCAAGAACATCTAAAGCTGCCGATTCCTTAATACTTATATCATTCATAACAACAGAGCAGCAACATTTCCGAACCCACATCTACGCCTAGGTATGCCACATTGAGTTTTATGGCCATTACAATCGACACTATTCAAATGACCCCATTTGGAGACTGTTGCAAGATCGTGATTGAGCGTATCATTCATGTTCCGCCTTTTGAAATACACCTCCTACTGGTTCGGTCTATTACTGAATGAATATGAGCGACAAATGATGGTGTCATCTGTGAAAGAGTGAATAGGGTTGAAAGTTTGACAAAGAAGGTCATTTAGAAGGATAAGAAATAGGATAGGAGAAAGAACGGAGTGTTGCAGTGCCCCTGAAATAGTCTTGAACTCGTTAAATTAAATTATATCTATAACAATTCGTATAGTGTGATTCCTGAGAAAATTCGATATAAATCTGAAAAAATTATCATCGAAAAGAATTATCATTGTCAAAAAAGGCAACAAGTCATCCGTAGAGCACCCCCACGGTCGCTAATCATACTTTCCATCACTTTACAAAGTGCAGAACAAATTGCAATTAGGAGGTAATTTTCAGGCTTATTAGCCTCACCCTTTTTACATTAGCAACCATCCAACACTTTGGAAATTCACCGCCATGATGCAACGTGCTGAAAAGGGCTGATAACGGACGCACTAGCGTCGAAAACCACTGTTTCCAGAACGGTACTGGTATTCCATCCGGCTCAGGAGACTTGTTGACGTTGAGATATGCTAAAACCTTCTTAAACGCTCGAGCTTGTAGGAATTTCTTAGTAGAAATTTTATATTTGTAATTGATATGGAAAAAAGCTTCATGCCTCAGTTGTGTTTTATAGTTAAGATGCTTTCGAATATAGAAAATGAGAATTCTACAGTTGTAAAAACAGCAGGTACCTCTAAGATATCTTTCCATTAATAGCTTAAAACTTCAAGATATTCTTATGCAACATATGCGGGTTAAGGGCTCACATTTATCTCCATCGTCCGAATATTTTAGCCTTATGTGAAACTCAGGTATCTTAAAATGCTGATCCACAGGGTTTTCACTTACCTGGGTATCATCTACTATCACTTGTTATTTTCTATCAGGGCCTTGTGCTATATATATATCCCAGTGAACTTTCGTATTAGTCCCAGCAATCACTGGGCACATATGATCACGAGTTTAGCTGTCTTTTGGGTTAAATTCAGAATCAAGTTACACTTCTTGCATTTAGGATTTCTCTATAGAAGTCCAAACGCGGGAAAGGATAACACCTTAGCTGGCTTCGATTTTCTTGCCGACTCTATATCGAAGATTCGCGACAATTGCCCGAACGATGAAATTGTTGTTGCTGATGATTTTAATATTCACAACTGCTGTTGGCTTCACCATGCAGGCCATACAATTACAGAGAGCCGGTATGTTGAGTTATTTGCCGTGCACCATCACCTTGTGCAATTAGTGAACACATTCGTCGTGTTGAAGGGTACCAAAGTAATACACTCGACCTTTTTCTAACTTCACACTCCCAAAAGTATGAAGTTAGTGTTTGCACACCTCTCGACAACTCCGATCACTGTACCATCTCCGCCTTCTTTTAATATTCGGAGCTTCACAACGTTTCAAAACCAGCTACCAAACATTTGAAATATATTTATGAGAAGGCTTGTTGGTCTAAGCTCAACGAATATTTTAGGCAATTTAATTGGAAACTATTTTTTTTTTGCACAAAAATGTTGAAGCCATGGTTGTAAACATTGTTTTGTGAGGAATGAAAACTTTTATTCCACCCAAAAAAAATTTATTAAAACCACATCGAAATCTTGGTTTAATTCGAAGCGTAAAAATGCAGTCAGATCAAGAGAGGAGGTATTCATTATCTGTCGTAGAAACAAAAACGTCGATACTGATTCGCGAAAAAAATCTATACGAAGAGCAACTTCGTGGAACCTTAGTTCTTGCTACACCTAGGAGTGAGTATCAAGAAGTGTGATTTGATTTACATCTGCACCGACTATATAGTCATAATCAGATGTTGGTCAAACCACTTGCTTGATTGGACATGAACCACGCCCTAGAAGGCCATCGAATACGTATATCCCCCGGTCACTTCTAGTAGCAATTTCGAAAGCCCGAAGTAGGCCACAGCCTTCACTCCTTGCTAAAGAGTTGGAGACTTTCCAACTCCTGGGCCAGAACGCATGAAGCTCTTTTTTATCAAGAACACGACATAATTCATACTCACTGAACCTGAACCATTCATTGTGTTAATTTGAATGATCCGACCCACAAACTCTCACGAGGGTCCGAAACCACAACCACCACGATACTCCCATATAGGGGCCAACCTCAATAACCAGTCAGAGTACATCATTGTCTAAAGAGAACAAATAGTGTACTCTGGGGCAACTGATTCCCGTGGAAATATGTGGATTGTCCAGGTGACTACTAGCCTTCGAGAGGCCTGGGCTCCCTTTTACCCTGCAAGATACTAGTCGAAATGGAATAGTAGGTTCCAAAAAGACTATCATGTGCCCCTGGGGGGAAGTATCAAGAAGCTTTGGTCGTCGGTTAAAAGCGTAAAGGATAATACTAGTTCTCTTTTAAAGAATGATCAAATATACACTGACCCCGCTGATAAAGCTGATATATTTGGAAATAATTCTTATTTGCCGAAAAGCAGTCAATCACTGCCCGAGCTCGACAGACTATCCGCTATTATGCCGAAGATATTCTTTTGAACTCGACCGAAAGAAGTGAGTTGCAAAAGGGGGAATATGAATGATACGCTCAATCATGATCTCGAAATTATCTACGAATGGGGTCGTGTGAATAGAATCGCCCACAAGGCACAACGTTGCATACTTACGCATAGATCTGTGTTCGGAAATGGTTACTATGGGTGATATATGTATTTATTACGTAATCGTAAGCTCTTAATGTTCTTGGCTTGAAGATTCAGTGTGATGTTCTGCGTACTAAACACATTTTTCAGGTTTCTAAACAAGCTTTCAGGTGCCTTGGTTTTTCTAAAATGGTGCCCCTGTACTACAGGTGCCCCCGTAGGATAGTAGGTAGTGTACTAGCTTGTCAGTATGGGGGTTGTGGGTTCGATTCCCAACGAAGACCTTGTTTTTTTTCACTACAAAAATAAAAATTGACTGTCGGTGAGGCTGCTCAGCAATGACGGCATAGTCACTGGTCGCTGTGCTGTCTTATACGGTAGTTAATTTCCGACTATCCTTCTACTTTCACCACCTGTTTCATCTCTTCTCTACCCCTTTCCTAAAGAATGTAGCACGGAACTTGACTAAATAGGCATTGTTGCCTGAAGTGCTACTTCTCTTTAAATAAAAAAAAACAACAAACGGTATAAGATCTTCGTACTATTTATACCACCAGTGTCCCTCCAACGATGGAATACAAGTCTCATGTATGGGCTATCTAGGAGTTGTTCGACCGCGTTCAGAAGAGAGCTAAAGAGCTCATTGCGGACGGTAGGGTATACAACTCTATTCATTCTCTAGAGCATTGATGCAATGTTGTTCTAACGAAATTAGGGAACTTGTTCCCGTTACTCGCACGTTTTTGCACCTGCCTCACTTTTCGTTGAGAGCCCACCATCCATTTGTGGTCGATTGGTCAGTTAATCGCACTACGTATTACAGGCAGAATTCGTTTTTTAGCAGAAGAGTTCGTATGTGGAAGAAACTCCTCCCAGAGATCTTTCCTCCCACTTTCAATCGAATGTCCACAAGCACTAGTCCCTCTTTCCTCCTCCCCATAACCTAATTTGCTACTGTCTGGTACAATACACTGCATGAGTGCCGATCTGAACAAAAAAAGAAAAACTGAAGGCTGTAATCACTCAACTACTGACCGACTTTAAGTTCTATTTAACTATAAAGAAAATAATTGTACTTTAATTAATCACGCATAATTTTTCATTGAATTGTTTGTATATTTTTTAGCATTGTTCGCTCAGGTGATGCCATTTATGTGCGAGTAGGTGATTATGATTTGACTAGAAAATATGGCAGTCCCGGAGCTCAGACTCTTAGAGTTGCCACCACTTATATACATCACAATCACAATAGTCAAACACTAGATAATGATATTGCTTTGCTAAAATTGCATGGACAAGCTGAATTAAGAGATGGCGTCTGTTTGGTAAATAGTTTTAATTTTTGTGTAAATGATTTTTAAAAGGCAAAATAAAAATTAAAAAATATTTTCGCCTTTGAAACAGGTGTGCCTTCCAGCCAGAGGTGTTAATCATGCCGCCGGCAAACGTTGTACTGTAACAGGCTATGGCTATATGGGAGAAGGTAATTAATTAACAAAAAATTTTTTTGTTCTGTTTTATTTCAAAAAAAAATTATTTAAAAATAAGCAATTTTATTATTCGTGCTTGATTCCTTTGTATTTGTATGGAAGTGTTTTTGAGTCTTTTGTCTATGCTATGTTGATTTTATAAAAAAATTCTCATGGAATCAGTTTGGCTTTAGATATAAGACTTTTAGGTTCTTCTATACAATATTGGGGTAAAATTCACTGATGAGCTATGTGAGCAATAGTGAAATTGCAATATGGATATGCTCTCCCCCGCAGTAATACATTTCAAATATTTTTTATTTTTATCTTTATTGAAATAAATGTTTTATGAGAATATCATAAAATGTTTATTTTTTAATAAAAATTTTTGTAATAAATATTTCGTGAGAATATCATGAAATATTTATTTAAAGGAATCAAGCACGAATAATAAAATTGCTTATATTGAAAATGATTCCGATGAATAAATTACTTATTATTTAAAAATTTTTAACATTCATCTTAATAGCTGGTCCAATACCATTAAGGGTCCGTGAGGCAGAAATTCCAATTGTTAGTGATCCTGAGTGTATACGTAAAGTGAATGCTGTCACAGAGAAAATATTTATATTGCCCGCTTCTAGTTTCTGTGCTGGCGGTGAGGAGGGCAATGATGCCTGTCAGGGTGATGGCGGTGGTCCTTTAGTATGCCAAGATGATGGTTTCTATGAGTTGGCTGGTCTAGTATCATGGGGCTTTGGCTGTGGACGAGTTGATGTACCCGGTGTTTACGTTAAAGTTTCATCCTTTATAGGCTGGATTAATCAGATAATAAGTGTTAATAATTTATAGTTGTCTTTGGCATCCCAATAAAATATAACGCATCAATTAATTAAATTAATTCAAGCTATTAATACGTTTCATTGCAATTGCAAATCGTTAGCATAAAATAATTTAAAATTTATACGAAGATTGTTAATTAAATCAGCTCAAATGAAATTATTATGTTCTTTAGAAACTTAAATTTTTTATAAGTTTTATTTCTTTCAAAATTCCGAAAAAGTTAACTAAAAATTATAAAAATTAATTAATTACTAATTATCTTAATTTATTATATAAATTTTAAGTTTCCTTTTTAAAACATTCTTTCTCGATGCGGCATACTTTTTTTAAAAAAAAAAATTTTATAAACGACTGTTACTTTAATATTTTAGTATTTTTAACTTTTATACTGCTAATGCAGTGAATAACTACTAATTTTATTTAATTTGTATTTTACATATTAAGCCATTTTAAATTGTAAAATAACAGTTTTTTTTGCTTATGGAAATGTGAAGTAATTTAGAATAAATAAATTAAAAAATTTTGTATATATTTTTATGTCATTTTATATTTTGCATAAAATTTTTTAAATAAAAAAATTCAATTTTATTATATAAAATTAAAATTCTTCCAACCGAGTTCTAGGCAGATGGCCATGGAATCAAAAATAAAATGGAAACAATCTGTAAGCAAAAAATGCTCCCGTTTCCATCGAAAAATTGTCAAATTATTGAAGATTTAGGGAGCCGTTCACTACCCTGCTGATAATCATAAGTTTTATAAACATACTCAAAGCTTTGTTTTTTTGATATGTGCTTAGATTTTCGGACGCGGCTAGATTCACTCTAACTTGGGTACGGTTTTCCGTCGACCCTCGTCAAATTTGGTTTGTGAACAAACCGGTTTCGGCCGTTTGCCATCTTCAGTGTTCTTTTCCTACTAGTTGCGTTCTATTGTCAGCTGTGTTTATATAGTTCGTCTTTTTCGTGTTTCCCTTCGTGTTATTGCATTCGTTACTTTCTCTCCTTTTTGCCTGTATCTCTCTTTATTCGTTTGTCTCTTTTTTTTCCCTAATTTGTCGCTCCCTTTTTCATTCGTGTTTCTTCCTAACTAAATTCTTTTACGATCATGCTTGTTGTCCGTTTGTGTTTATGTGTGAACCTATTGGGTTTTTTCCTCCTCCCTTCCTTTTCTCCTCTTCCTCCCTTTCCATATGACATAATAATCTGTAATTGTACGTTTATGATGTTCTTTATGGCTTTGGTCTTGTGCACCTGCGTAACGTGTTTGTGTTGGTGTAATGTTTGTTTTCCTGTAAAAATGTTTCAGTGGTTCAAATATTGTGTCCGAAGCAGTGTTTATCTGTTCATTCACTATTCGTCCGTCAAATGTTTTTTGTTTGTATATTTCCATGTTTTCTAATACATTTAGTCTACTTCCTTTTTGCTGTGTATGAAGCAGTTTAACCGTTGTTTTTATATGTCCTGGTGTACGTTTGCTGTTGGATATATGATTCGCAAAGTTTGATTCCGGAGTCGATTCTAGTTCCCGTAGTCTTCTGTTAAAGTCTCTAATGTGTTCCCTAAATCTGGTCTTACTTTTTCGTCCTGTTTGCCCGATAAAGCTATAATGGCATGTACAAGTTAATTTGTACACTCCTTGTCTGTCCAGTATATTCATCTCGGTTGTCCTATTCCGTAGTATTCTGCCTAGGTTGTTTCTTGTTCTGAATGCGGTATTGATGCTGTGTTCCCCAAAGAATTCCGCCAGTTTATACGTTGACCTCCCCATATATGCCAATGTAGCCCATTTTCTCCTTTCATGCTCCTGTTCTTTGTTCGTTCTAATTTGTCTCCTGATGTTATCTACGAGGCGCTTTTTGTATCCGTTGTTTGCCGCTATGGTGTATATTGTCTCCATTTCCTTCGTATACATTTGCCGTATCAGTGGTGTTCTCCCGAGTCTTGTTATTAACTGCCCGATTGCCGCGCCTCTGTGTGTCCGGGGATGATTTGATGAGTTGTGTATTATTGTGTCCGTTGCTGTTGCTCTCCCGTATATTCCATATTCGCCTCTGTTCGAGATTATGTTCCCCCTGATCGTTAGGTCCAGATAATTAATTCTTCCCTCCTCCTCTTCTCAATTGTAAATTCTATGTTCCTGTGTCCTTCATTCAAGTAATCTAGAATTCGCCCATCGTCATCCCCCTCCCCTAGTATACATAAGATGTCGTCGACATCTTGTTTTGTTTTTTTTGGTAAAAACTTTTTGTTAGCTTTTTAAGTACCGAAAGCAAAATCATCTTCTTTTTGAGAACACATAACACATTCTCTAGCCCTTTTCTTTCATTGGTCGTAATCACTACACTTCTCCAATGATTTATGTTCCGTTGTAAGGATACTCAGCTGCAGCTGAAATTTAAATTGTTTTAAAATATAAAAGCTGATATTAAATGTATTATTCGAGGCTCATTTCCAATTATAGGCAAATCTACTTAAAACTAAAGGTCCAAAATATTGTTATGTTCATTCTTTTAATAAAAGTTTAGTTTATTGAGTTAGAGCTTAAATTAAATTACACTTACAATTTTATTAGACGATTACTTGTGTTTATATCAAAAAATACACAAAATACACTCTACCATTTTACAGCCTAAAAGCTGCTGTTTCAACTTTTATGTCTTCACTTGATTGTGTACATGTTCAGAGAGTGAAGTGAACCTTCTTTATATACAGTTTTTAGCGGTTCTAGAATTTGTTGAATTTATTACAGATGCATTAATCATCAACATTTAGCGTAGGTTTTTGATTGGCTGCGTGTCTTTTGTTTTTTTTTAATTGTTAATCTTAGTTCATGGAATTTGAATGTAGCATGATGTTGTATGTATTCATAAGATTTCTTAAAAACTTCTTGATTTCTTAATAGGCAAAACAGATCATTTCATTTCATTTTATTTTCTTTAACTCATAATTATCTAATTATAACCTAAACTAAGCATCTTCATAACAATATTCTTAAACAGTTTCTGCAGTGTTAATATTTTTTTTTCTAAATTTCGTCAAGTTAAGCAATTAAATAATAATATTTGTTTTGCAGTTCTTAGTTTGAATTTCAGTTAGTTCAATAAAATATAGAAATTACAATATTAACACGTCAACAAATACAAATATCTAATAGTCCGATCAAAGATATTCGTTTTGACAACTAATCTGAAATTTTAAAATATCCTTGCATATTTCATTAAAAATATATTGACAATTGACCTAAAAAAATGTAAAAAATGCCTCTCATATGACTCAGTCAGTGTGATAATGAACGTGATCCAGTGAAGACACAACAGTTGATACAGCAGCTTTTATCCGTTAAAGTGGTGAAGTAACCATCGTGTTTTTTTGATAATAATTGAATTAAGCCTTTAAAAGTTACATGTAATTATTTCGCAATAAAGAATCAGCAATAAAGAATCCACTGCATCTTCCGAAGTTAAGATTATCACAAAATATGTAGATAAAATATTTTGTATAACTTCGGAAAATGCAGTGGATGATATTTTGTCAAAATTGAAAAGTTTTTATCCGGATATTAAATTGACGATTGAAAGAGAGTTGGAATCTAAACTTTCATACTGATAATAAGAAAGAGAAATAAGTTAGTATTTGATTGGTATAAGAAGCCAACATCTTCTGGAAGAATTATTAATTTTTATTCCATACATCCGAGAAATATGATTATAAACACGGCAAAAAATATGATAGACAGAATATTGACTATAAGTGATAGAGAATTTCATGTGAAGAGTATGGACACAACAAGAGATATACTTAATGACAATGATTTTCCAATAGAATTAACTAACCGATTAATTAGACAATATGGTAATCATAGGCATAATTTGGGAAATACCATGGCAGGATCAAAAAAGTATAAAACAGTTACTTATGTTCCTGGAATATCTAAAAGATTAAGATTTGACACTGATAGACATATAATTGCACACGAAACATATAACACATTAAATAGATTATTTAGCAATATGAAGGATAAAATAGGAAAAATGGAAATATCTTATGTAGTATACAGGATACCATGTGGAGGAAATGACCAGGTGAACTGTGACAAAGTTTATATTGGGACAACTAAAAATAAACTTAAAACAAGATTAGCTGGTCACAGATGTGTCCAAAAATATAGGAATATTTCAACACAGAAGACATCCTTATCTTCACATTGTAAGAAATATAATCATTATCCAAAGTTTGAAGAAGCATCAATATTAGATATAGAAAAAAACTATAAGAGACGTTATATGTTAGAAATGTTAGAAATTGTTAATGCACCAAATGTCAGGAGAATAAATTTCAAAACAGACACAGACAATTTTGCGCAGAAATATAGCCACTTAATTCAAAAGACACATAATTTGTTATAATTATTTCATAAGAAAGATTTCGTTATCTAATTTCCATTTCCTTGTTTTTGCATGTTTGAAATTTCAATTTTGTATGTATGTATTATGTATGTATGGAAAAAATTATTTTTTGCATTTTTGTCAATTGTTTTAAAAAATTTTTTTGAAATTGTTAATAAATTTTTGTTTCATAAAAATTAATTTCCTGAAGAAGCTTTTCAAGGGAAAGCAAAATATTGAATTTATAAGTGTTAAATTTAATTAAAAAGGTCTATAAAAAGATAAAGACATTACATATAGAATGTTTTTATCATACTTTAATAAGATCCTTCCAAATTCCATCATACTATCGCGAGAGATGCTAACAACGGAATTTGGCCTATTATTGACAACGTGGATATCACGGATATGTGGTTTGAACAGGATAATCCCACATTTCACTCAGCCAATGAAACGTCAAATTTAATGCAAAGCAAATTTCCCGGTCGCATAATTTAAATATAAGTAGCAGTTAAGTGGCCAGATAGTGTGATTCGTTTTACATCCGCACCTGGCTATGTAGCCTTAATCAGATGGTGGACAAACCACAATTGTATAATTTGGAACGTCATACATGCGTCCTAGGAAGCCGAAGACATAATTCCAAGCAACAGAACCACCTACTTGCAACTTTAATAATTCCAGGGCAGGGCTGCAAACCATCACACCTTGCTAAAGAGACTTTCCAACTCCTGTCCTGAACACATGTCTAGCATGCTCACTGGACTGGATCATTCACTTCGCGTGTGATTAACAGTGAGATTATCCTGGCCACCATAATAACCATTATACTGTTATGGGGCCGCGAAACCACAACCACCACGTTACTCCCATATAGGGGCCAACCTCAATGATCAGCCAGAGAACTATTATATGTCTAAAGAGACAAATAATGAACTCTGCGGCTCACTGATCCCCGTGGAAATAAAGTGGAGCTTCCAGTTGTCTCCCTGCCTGTCTTCAGGGAATTGGGCTCCCTTTTTCCCCCAGTTGCACAGATCTAGATAGCTGTTACGTACTATAAAGACCATAAATGTGCCCCCGGGGGGGCAGTTAATTGGCCAACCAGATCTTGCGATTTAACACCACTATTTTTTGTAGGGGCTATGTAAAGAATAGAGTCAATACGGACCCAATCGAATCAATATCAGCCTTAAAACTTGAAATCCGTGAGATGATTAGAGAATAAGTGATTAAAAACTTTGATGAAGAATAGTCATCTGTCAGCGTGATCGTGGAGGACATTTGTCAGATATCATTTTTCATTCATATTTGCCGAACTTTTCTATTAGCAATACAATAAAAAATTTGAATCATCTTAATCTAAATTCTTTGTTTTATTTTGTTTTAGAAAATACTCTTCTTGTTTAAAAACCCTTTGGAAGCAAAATATTAAATATTAAAAGGCAATAACAATTTGAAAAAAGAAAAACTAAAATTATATTTTTCTATCGGATTTTCCTTTTTTTTATTGATTCTGCCTAAAAGAATAATATCTTAAGTTTGGGGAAATATTCATATATAACTTTAACGAACCAAGCCTATTTTTACGTCCACTTCTTTTGTTTACTTAATATACGTCTATCGGGTGTGTTAATAACGAGTGGGCAAATTTAAGGTTAGGAAGTAAATTGGCTATCAAATATTTAAATGTCTAGAATTGAGCTAATTTTAGGTATGAAAGGTTGAACTCTACAGCAAAGAATTTCAAATGTGTATATTTTACGGGCAATCAGGCTTCTTCTCGCTATTTTCCTAAAGCTTTGATGCTTGCGTTTTTCATCCTTTTGTTTACTTCTCAGTTGAACAAACACGTTTAGTTTTTAAGTCTCTTTAAAATTAACTAACGTAATTATTAGGGATTTCAAATTCTGTTGCCACTTTAGATTTTTAATAGCTTTTTTAGAGAAATTTATAACAAAAATACATAACAAACGTCAAAAACAGTTTGTATGTAACTGATCTCGGAAAGAAGTTATCCATTTAATAAAGGCTGCACTTAATAGTATTTTCTTGATACGACAATTATACTACAAAGCGTTTTACGTATAAGTTTTCAATTACTATTTTTTCTTTAAACATTTCAGAACTAAAAAATTAACAATTAATGATTATGTAATTTCAGTTGCTATTCTTTTAATTTTTTATGAATATAGTAAGCGAATTGAGACTTTATAAACAGCAGATGTTAGAAGTTATTAAATTACAAAAAAAAAACGTTTATAATAGTGACTTTTTTTATTTCCACAATAGCCTGTCGTTTGTTCGCAAGGAATACACAATAATAATTTTAAGTGATTTTTCCGTTAAAGCTTTGTTGCCAAAAGAAAAGAAAATAAATAAAAAAAAAAATATTTTTACGAGCTCTCAACAAAAGAAATACGTTATTTTTTCAGTTTTCTATAGCTTTAGTAAATTGCGCCAAAATCTAACAACGACAGCTTATTGAAACCATAGATTCCTTAAGGATGTAAAAAATACTTAATAAAAAGCAAACAATAGAAATAAATAAAAATAATGAATAAAATATATAAAATAAGATATAAAGAACAGTTATATAATCAGCACCCAATGCTCTCATATGGATATATAAAAAATAGACTTTTCTATTGTTATGCAAATATTTTAACAACAAATCGAAAAGAAATCCTGTTACTCAATAAATAACAAATTGCAAGGACACAAAGAAAATGAAAAGAAAGAACAAGGTTAAGGCGGAGTTCATATAAAAACTATAAGACTGAGGGTGAAAAATAGATCGAGAGTTAGGTGGAGAGTAAGAGAGAAAGAGAGGGAGAGCAACAGTAAACAAAAATTGTTATGTAATCAAACATGGAATTCAAAAAATGATCAAAGATCTTCAGAGAGAGAGATAGAGGATTTTTTTATTTCTTATTTTTCTTTTTTTATACAACACAATTCCAATTAGAAAGTATTTCTTTTTTGTGGATTTTCAAAATTTAACCCTGTTTCTTAGCTTTTGAGTCGAGAAATTAAGGTGAGTTGAAATAATTCTTTTACCTTTTTCCCTTATATTTCCTTTAAGTATGTGTGTGATTGTGTGCCAGCTTGATCTTTGCATTAAGACAGTTTTTTTTTTTTAAATTTGAAGATTGTCTTGACTGTTTGTTTCTTCCCTTAAACTTGACGATTTAAGTAAAGCAAACAACAAAAAAAAAAGGAAAAGATCTTCAAGATTGTTTTTGCTTCCTTCCTTCTTTTAAGTTAGCTTCAGTCGGCTGTGTTTGGTTTGGTGGTAAGTTTTTTGCCTGCATTTTTATTATTTTATTAAACGTCATGCAAGGGTTACGACAGTGTCCACCTAAACAACAACTCAACAGAACTTTGTCTCGTCTCAACAAGACAACATCGAAATTCATTTGAAAACGAAATAGCGCTTGGCGTGGCAATAAACGAAACTCTAGAATTTAAAGAAATTTTTTTTATTAAAAATATAAATAACGTAACTCTTTTGAGATGTGAACATTTTATAAAGAAATTTAACGTGTTTGAAAATATTGCCCCCTTTTTTTGTTACAACAACAACAACAAAAGAAAATAAATTATTTTTAGTATAATTTTAGTTTCTTTCAATTGTTAAGTAGTTAAAATAAAGTTGCATGGTCGTTGTTGTTTTTTGTTTTGGTTTTTAAACTGTACAAAAGGATTTTGGTTTAGTGATTTTATTACTTGTATTTTGTTTTGATTTGTGTTAGTGTTTGTTTTTTTTTTTTTGTAAATTAAAAATCATGGATTCTTCCACCGGAAATTCTCAGTGTTTAGCAGCAGCAGCCACTACATCCGCTGCTACCACATCAACGTCCATTTCAACAACAACATCCACATCTATATTATCACTTTCAACAAGCGCTTCAAGTTTACAAACTGCTACAGCCACCGTTAATACTGTGCCGGCTTCTATTAGTAGTACCAGCAATTTAACCGCTACAGGAAACTTACCTACTAACACATCTGCCACGGCTGCCTTAGTAGCCTCTCAGCCACATCATCATCATCATCAACCACATCATACACCTTTATTGCAAATTTTACCTTTGGATACGGCTATAAAACATGATGACAGCAATAATCTGTCATTAGCCAGCGGCTTATCTGAGGGTCAACGTTCCTTATCTGCTGCTCCATCGGCTTCCTCAAGTCCTTTATTAAGTCCTCCGGGTAAAATTTTCGGACGTAATGCCAATGGTACAAGTAAGTATTCAATTTTTATAATTTTTTTCATTTGAGAGTTATTATAATGCGAAATTTATCAAACTTATTTTTAACAACTTATTATTAACAAATTTAAAGCTGAGGAATAATAATTCATTTTTAATAATACACGCAGTTCAAGTTTTAAAATATAAAATCAGTGTAAAATGTTTCTTTTACAAATTGTGTATTGCAAAACTATTAAAAAAATATAATTTTAAAATTTTATTTTATGAAGAATTTTTTTAAGCACAAAGTTTTAAATAATTTTTTTTAATAATTATTAAAAGAGCTTTTGCTTGAAAAAAAAAAAATAAAAATTAAATACTAAAAAGGTTAGCTAACTCTAATTATTATTTTTACAATTTTATAATAATTGTTAAATTAAGTTTATAACAATATTTTTAAGTACAACAATTTTAATACATTTTATTATTATTTTCAATATTTCGCTACATCGTTGGATGGCATTGACAGGAACAATTTTGTTTTCTTATTAAAAAAAATTATTTTTTACTTTTTATTATTTAAAAAAATTTTTGTTTTGTTATTTTTTTAAAATTTTTTTTGTGTTTTTATTTGTAAAAAAAATTTTTTTTGTTATTTTTTTTTAACAGTTTCCATTCTTTATTTGCAATATATTTTATACAATTTAAAATAACAAGCAAATTATATAATATTTATGAGAAGAAAACATAACTGAAATAACTTATAGTGTCGAGCTTAATAGCTCAGTAAAATAAAAATAACAATGCTTGTATTACTTACATATTTACATTATATATTAGTCTATTTTATAAAGGGCAGATCAAGTAGATGTGCCCTTTTTAACCTGCGTAGTTCATTGCTATAGTGTAACAAGTTGATGGCTAGCACGTAGGAATGATAGCTAAGACGGTTAAGATATCTGTCGCTGAAACGGTTAATTTCTTCCAAGATCTTTATGAATGTTTTTATTTTTAATGAGGCAAGGAGCATTTGCAATTGAACAAAGAGTTTTCGATCGATATCTTTGCAGAATTTCAATATTCCAATGACTAGTGGTTCCCCACAATTGTAAATCCAAATTGGCTTGAGAATAGTTTTATACAACATAACTTTGTTTTTGTTATTTTAATACCAAAAAAAAATCTTTTTGTTTTTCTTGTTATTTTCATATCAAAACAAATCTTTTTTTGTTATTGTTATGCAAAACAAATTTTTTGTTATTTTAGTATTAAACACACATTTTTTTGTTACTTTACTATTTAAAAAAAATTTATTATTATGTTTAAAAAAAAAATTAAGACATTGTGTTATTTTGTAATACATAAAATATATTTTATTTTATTTTATTTTCTGTTCTTTCTGTTTATATATTTTATTTTCTGTTCCTGAATAATATGGCGAAATATTAAAAATAAGTATAAAATTTATGAAATTTTCATAAAAAGATTTTGTGCTTAAAATAACTAATTATAAAACTAAATAATTATAAAATAATATAAAAATCAATACACTATAATAATAATTGTGATAATTATAAACGATTTAAACGAACGTTAAATTTGGATTAAAAATAAAAAAAATTATTAAAATCTTTCCTTAATAAAAATGATTACCATAAAGAGAAAAAAATAAACGAAGTTAATTGTTAAGGAAATAATTTTCAGGAATGGGCAAAAATTATATTTAATAACACAAAGATATATATTAAGTCTTGTATACCAATTTTACTTCGCATTTTATCAGGTTATGCAAAATATTCAGTGTTTTGAACATAACAGGCTGCTTAGAAGAACCAAGGAGCCCCGATGTTAAACAAAAATAAAATATTTGACATTATTAATTAATAAATTCTTAAAATTGAACTTTAATTCCTTCAAGCTCTTATCTACTTTTATTGAGATAAAGCATACTCATCTATAGATGTGGTGCAAAACTTAGTAACAAGGTATCCTTTAGAATCACAAATTAAAGCGATGTCTTATAGAAATATTTATTACCTACACATACAGTTCCTACAGTTCCATATAGACAGCAGAAATAATTGCTATTTATGAAGTGAATTTAAATATCAAATCGATAGAAAATAACTTTTTTATTTGTGGTGATTCCCTTTTATCAATAAAATCCATTATACATATTTTCAACAATATTTTTATATATCACTTATCTTAAAAATATGTTAATCTTTTAACGGGCTACTGTAACATAAAAAAGTACGTACACCAAACAGCCAAAAGCGTAGAATTTTCTTGCATTTATACTTAACATAATGCAAAATCAAAAAGTTTTAAAACATATTTTCATTCCTTATCCAAGAAATCAGAGAGAACGGACTTTTCAAAGGACTTTTTAACGTGGTATAAAATAATAAACACTAATTGTAACACAATTAATAATTTCACCTTATTAAAAGTCAATGGCCTAGACTTAGTAAAATTCACACAATTTTAAACTTATTCACATAAGTATAAAACTCGTATATACTTATTTCCTTTACATTAACAGCCAAACTTATTGTGATTGCAATTTAATTTAATTCATCCTTGTCTGACATTTAATACACTACGAATGCAAATATTCCAATGCTGTTTTCAAATCCTTCAAAATTTCCAAATTACGTACGAAGATAAACTGTATTTCATTTAGTACATATCCACTTTTAGTATAAACTTTATTTCTTAGTCCTTAGATGTAATTACTTTTTAAATATTAAAATTTTATTTAATTTACGTTAATTTTTGCTAGATTCCTTTAAAAATAAATAGTTTACGATATTTTCCCAAAATATTTATCATTTAAAAACTATATTTTTAAGAAGTGTTACTGTGAGAGAAATCATATCCATATGGCCATTTCACTACTGCTAATATAGCTCATCAGTGTATTTTATCCCAAATTTTGTATAGAAAATTCGAGAGTCTTATACCTCACCCAAATTGATTAAATGAAGGTTTCATTAAACCAATAAGGCAAAAAGACAACAAAACCCATAAACACTTTCATACACAAAAACACAGCAACCATTTCGAAAACTTTTTATTTTCAATCGTTCTACATAAAGATTTCCTTTGGAAGCAATTCATATGCCTTAGAAGAAAATACGAGTCTTATATTGATTAAATGTAGCAGAACTTAACGTAAAAATGATTCCAAAAAATGAAATTTAATTTTGATTTAATTTTTGTATAAATAAAAATATAAATATATTTTATAAATATAGTTTGTACTCAAACAAACTAAAACGCAGCTTGAGAATAATGCATTCGTATCGAAACCAGCCAGTTAGGATGGAAAATGGCAATATTATTTCATTAACTGGCGGAGGGGAAATAAACAACATAATATTTTATAAATTTTATAATATTAGTGCACTTAATTAAGTAAGATAAAATTTACTCAAATCCAGCTCTGCTTTAGCTTATTAATGAATTTAAAATGTAATAAAAAATTTTGCTAAGTTAGCGTCTTAAGCAAATATATTTGAGTCTATGAAAATGATATTTTCTGAATTTCAGACATTGACATTGGTATAACATAAAAGTATTGAAAAATTTTAGTGTTTTACAAATTTACTCCTTGAACTAAAAATAAGAAAATAGTTGTGATAAGGAAGTTAAACAATAAAAAACTCATTATCTATTTATTTATTTTTTATTTTTTTGCTCATTTAAAAAATTTTGTTTTTTTTTGCCTTTTAAAAATGATTTTTACAACATTTGATATGTTTTAAACTTCTGTAAACAATATGAGAATTTTTATTTCATACAAAATCCATATCAAATTTAAAAAAAAGAAAAACACTTTACTTTCACTTTAAAAAAGAAAATAGTTTTTATTTTTTGGATAAAAGGTTATAAATGAAGAAAACAGTTACATCATAGGAAAATTTTTAACAGGTTTCTTTCAAAAAAGAGCGAACAATTTTTTGTTATTTTCCGAGATTCTTGAGAAGAAAACTGTTGCGAGTTTGAATATTATTGATGAAGACATTTTTTAAATGTTAGTCCGTCTTAAGATTAAGTGAATTTGAAATTCTTATTATTTATTTTTAAGCTTAAAAAGAAAGCAAAAATATTAACAAAATGTTGTTGCTAATTTTTTAAGAAACAGGAAAAATTACACACTGGCAGTATGTAATTAACGCAGCATTTTCCTTCTTTCTTTAATTTCTCATTCGAATTCTGTGTATCTCATTGATTTTTAAGAATATGTGTTAAGTTGGTTAATAATAATGAGAATGCGACAATTATTTTATAATTAAACAATATTATGTGCCTCTGTAGACTAGTAGGTAGTGTACTAGCTGGGGGTTGGGGGTTCGATTCCCAACAAAGACCTTGGTTTTTTTCACTACAAATAAAAATTGACTGAGATGCTCAGTGATGAAGGCATGGTCAGTCACTGGTCCCTGTACTGTCTTTATACGACAGTTAATTTCCGTAACTATCCTTCTACTTTCACCACCTGTCTGTCATCTCTTCTCTATCCCTTTCCTAAAGAATGTAGCACGATACTTGACTAAATAGGCAAACAAAAAAAATTTTGCTAGCAGAAAAACACAATCCAAAATTGTTTTCAAGATTTCTTATTTTTCAAACAGAGATTTCTCTCCCATTTAACTTTAATTTTAGCTAAAAAAAATACAATTTATCTGATTATGAAACTAAAGAAGTTTAAAGCACAGGATCAGTTCATATCAATATTTTACAAAGTTTTTTAATGCAAGGTTTTCTTAAATTAAACAAATAAAAAACTGTATCTTTCAACAGCCGTCGGCATATGACAGTGGCTACATTTTCCAGACCCATAAGAGTTTTAAAAAATAATGTTTGCTGTTAAGCAGTAGTAGTAGTAGTAGTAGTAGATCTGATAGTGTCAAATAATATTTTAATACAATAAAACAAAAAGTTTTTCTTTTTAATAAATAATTTTAACAAACTGAATGAGAAATTGTTAAGGCAAACAAATATTAGTTTCACTTTTGATCTTTTTCAAAGTTCAAATAAGTATTTCTCCTTAAAAGAATTTTATTTTATTGCCGCTTTTGTCCAATGAGCAAATCTGGCTGTCTGCCTCTTAAGTTTTCCAGGATTTTCTATATCTTTTATAATCGTTATTAGTTATATTATTTGTAATGTTAACCGTTACTTTATGCTTTCTATGGTTAAATCTATGTCTAATTAATAAAATTATTAGGGTAAAAAGTTTCTTCAAAGAAGTCTATTTCAAAGCACCCTTAAAAGATTATTTAAGAAACTAACCAATCACGTGTGTTTAAAACTAAACAATTGAATTGTATGTAGACATCACTTCTAAGATATTCAAATAGAATACCTACAGTTCACAAGCTGCAACAGGCAAAAAACATTAAAAAAAACTGTCGAGTTCTTACCCTCTAAAATAAAATAACATAACAAAAAACCACCCTCCTAAAAAGGAGCAGTTTTAAGGTAGAATTTTTTCTATAACTGAGTGTAAAAAATCAAATACATATTTTTTCATAAAACAATTTTGAGTCCTTAAATATGATTTGAGAGTTGAGTGGAATATAAAAAAATAAATAAAAAAAAAACACTCACTTTTATGTGGAATGAGAAAAACTGATTTTAATTTTAAAAATTAAGGGAAGATTTTTTGATTTGTGATGTTTTTATCGAATGTAAGAGTTAGGACAATAGAATATTTGGATTTTATATTAAATATGTGATAAATAAAACCGTTAAGCTATAACTGTACAATATACAAATTATTGCACACTAAATTGAAACCTTCAATTTTCTGCCTTTAGTAAACCATATCATAACGATAGCTAAAATATTATTACCTTCGAAAAGGACATTTTCTTAAATATACAACAACGGTCTTTTAAAAAACTACAAAAAAAACAATGCAATGCAATATAATTTTGATCCTTTAGTTTGCATTTTTGGTATTTTTGGAGAACGAAAAAAACTACACGTTTCTATTAAACACAAGTAAATGCTGGTCAAGAAAAACAATTGAAATAAAAATGATCGGAAAAATTATCTTCCAGCAATTCAATAATGAAAACTTCACGTAGCTGACATTCAAATTTAGTAGACAACCTCGGTTATTATAGCGCGATATTAACTGTAAAAAACAATCATTATTTATAAAGCTATTTTTCCAAAGGACCATACCGTTAAGCACAAATTAGAAGTTACAAGAGTTACAATAAACAAAGCCAAACAAATAGAAAAACCTTAATAGCATTGATTTTATTTTGTACCAGCATTCAGGGGATGACCTCTACACATACAATGCATTGTGGCATAAGGGGAGACAGAAAGAGGGAGTAGTGTTTATGGACATTTAACTTGAACTTTCCTACATTGAAAGTAACAAGAAAAACTTCTGGAGGTAGTTTATTCCACATACGGGCTGTTCTGCTAAAAAACGATTTTCTTTGTAATGCGTATTGCGTTTCACTGGCCAATAAACCACAAGTCGATGTACCCTCAATGAAAATCATTTCGCGGTAAATAAGGATTTACATAGCTCTCATCTATCTTCTATAGAAAAGTTTTTTTTTTATCGATGAAATTTTTTTGTAGTAAAAATTAATAAAAAGTGACAGAATTTTTTTATAGAGAATACATTCTAACTATTCTATAGGAAAAAATTCTAACTTTTCTAACTTGTGAAATTTTTCTATTAAAAAATCTAACATATAGAATCTTTTTATAAAAAATTCTATCTAATGAAATTTTTCTATAGAAAATAATTTCATTTAATAAGATATTGAAAAATTTTAAATAATAAGATTTTCTATTGTAAAATTTAAACTGATGAGATTTTTCCAAAGAAAAAATTTTGTGTGATTAACAATTTTTTCTAAAGAAAACATTCTTATTAAAAATTGTTCTAAAGAAAATTTTCTAGCTGATTAAAATTTTGCTCTAAAGAAAAAATTTAAGTTGATAAAAACATATTTTCTAAAGCAAAGTTTCTAACTGAATAAAAATTCTTCTCTAAATATAAAAAGATAAAAAAAGATTTAAAAAAAAATTAAGCCGAAAAAATTTCAGCCGATTAAAAATTTTTCCATTAAAAAAAATCCTAACCGATTAAAAAAGTTCCTAAAGAAAAAATTCTAGCTGATAAAAAATTTTTCTGAAGCAAATATTAATAATTTTGCTATGGAAAAATTCCAATTGATTAAAAATTTTCCCAGAAAAAATTTAACCCGATTAAAAAATTTTCCATAGAAAAAATTACAGCCGATTAAAAAATTTTATATAGAAAAAATTCCAGCCGATTAAATATTTTTCCATTGAAAAAATTACGGCCGATTAAAAATTTTTACATAGAAAAAATTCCAGCCGATTAAAAATTTTCCATATTGAAAAAATTACGGCCGATTAACAATTTTTCCATAGAAAAAATTACAGCCGATTAACAATTTTTCCATTGAAAAAATTTTTCGATAATAAAATTTCAGCCGATTAAAAATTTTTCCATTAAAAAAATCCTAACCGATTAAAAAAGTTTCTAAAATAAATTCTAGCTGATTCAAAATTTTCTTAAGTAAATATTAAAAATTTTACTATGGAAAAAATTCCAATTGATTAAAAATTTTCCCAGAAAAAATTTAAGCCGATTAAAAAATGTTATTTAGAAAAATTCCAGCCAATTAAAAATTTTTCCATAGAAAAAATTACAGCCGATTAAAAATGTTTACATAGAAAAAATTCCAGCCGATTAAAAATTTTTCATAGAAAAATTAAAAAAATTACGGCCGATTAACAATTTTTCCGTGGAAAAAATTCCAGCCGATTAAATATATTTCCATTGAAAAAATTACGGCCGATTAAAAATTTTTACATAGAAAAAATTCCAGCCGATTAAAAATTTTCCATATTGAAAAAATTACGGCCGATTAACAATTTTGCCATAGAAAAAATTACAGCCGATTAACAATTTTTCCATTGAAAAAATTTTTCATTAAAAAAATTTCAGCCGATTAAAAATTTTTCCATATAAATTTTTAACCGGTTAAACCTTTTTCGCCTTTTTCTGATTAAATATGTATCCATAGAAAAAATTTTAACCGATTACAAATTTTTTGACAGAAAAATTCTTAATGATTAAAAAATTTTTTATAGAAAAAATTTTAGCCACTCAAAAATTTTTCCATAGGAAAAAATTCTAACCGATTAAAAATATTTCCAGAAAAAAACTTCTAATCGATTGAAAATTTTTCGGGAGCAAAAATTCTAAATTATTAAACATTTTTCTACAAAAAAACTTTAAACTCATGAAAATTTTCTACAGATAAATTATAATATGAAATTTTTGATAAAAAAATTGTGATTAATGAAACAACAACAAACCAACTAAAATCAAAAAAAGCAAGAATTGTACAGAAATTTTGCAGTAAAATCCAAAAAATAAATTTAAATATTTTTGAAATACTTGCATATAAAGGATGGGTTTTATAGAGGAATAGAACTTTAAGTTGGCAACACTTTTTAACTACATAAAATTTTGTTAGATTGTGCAAATTTATTTTGAAAATCAATGTTCTGTTCGAAATACTTGATCCCGATTTCAAAGCGAATTTTGTGTGGTTATGAATGGATACGATAAAGACAATTACTGGAGTGATGATAATCCTCAAGTGTTTGTGGAGAGACCGTTATATCCAGAAAAACTGTAAGTTTGGTGCGCTTAACGCTTTTATAATATAAGAACTTTTTTTATTCCATACAAAATCTATATGAAAGTCCCAAAACGATAAATACTTTATTTTTTCAGTTCAAAAAATTGAGTTTTTTATAGTTTTATTGAAGAAGAAGAAGAAGATAACACCGCAACTATATGCTGCTCTCACACGAAAATTGTTGGCAGGTTTCTTTGCAAAAAGAGCGACAAGTTTTTTAAGACAAAAATGATTTATTAAAGTAAACGTTGGATTACAGCACAGTTTCATGTTTCTAGCCTAAGAAGTGGTCTGCAAGATCGTGTGGGGATATATAAAAAAGGTGACTAGCGATTACTTGTAGGACAACATTGCAGATGCACGGACTACATCCGAGCCTGTTATGGCGGTCATATGCCAGAAGTCGTATTTTAATTTTAATGTCAGAAGATTATCTTTCGAATCAAGTAAATTTCACGTCGAGCTAAAAAACTCTTCTTCGTTTTATTTCATTTTAAAGTTCCAAACCTCTATAAAAATACCCTATATAAAAAAATTTTAATTAATTTCTTGCAAGAACGCTGCTGGAAATTAAAAAAAGGTTTGTTCCATGACATGTGAAAATGGAATCGGTAAGAAAAGTTAAAAACTGCGGCCTGTGAAAACTTGGCCGAAAAAGATTTTAATAAAATAACATTTTATGAATTCATATGTATCAATACAGCCCGCTCTAAGATGTAATATTTTTTGAAATTTGAAATCTTCTGTATAGAAGAGAATTATTGAGGCTTAAATTAAAGGCTCTTGCAAAGTGATTGAATACTGTTAATGCTAAGCAAAGGTCACGCAGTTGCTTTTCATATTGTGCCAGTTCTTTTGCATTCGAAAAGTTTATAATTTAATATTCTTTGATTTACTTTTATAACTTTCAAAGAAATTTAATGGTTAACTTCATTTACTATAAAATAATAAATAATTTTCTGTTTATCTTTTCTATTGCTAAAATATATTTGCAATAACAAACTTTTCAATACAAAACTTTAGAAGGAAAATTTGTATTTTTTTAAATATATATACAAAGGGTTTTCCAACCTGAAGTTGGACTTCTTAAACAATATAAAATAAAATATTTAGATGAAGATGATTCAAATTATATCTGGCAAATATCCACAACGATCACGCTGACAGACGTCGATTCTTTAACCAAAGTTTTGGCAAAACGCCGACCCTATTTCGTTAATTCCATCACGGATTTTGAGTTTTAAGCCTAAAATCGATTTGATTGGCTCCGTATAGACTCTGTCCTCACCACAAAAAAATTAATCCAGTGGTGTTAAATCACACAATCGGGCTCACCACTTAACTGCTAATTGTCGTGAAATTATGCGATCGGGAAATTTGGTTTGCAATAAATTGAACGTTTCATTGGCTGTGTGACATGTAGCACCATCTCCTTGAAACCACACGCTAGTGATATCCACGTCGTCAGTAAAAGGCCAAAATTAAGTTGTTGGCATCTCGCGATAGCGTGATCCATTGACCATTACTGTATTTCCAGCCTCATCTTAAACAAAAAAAACGGCGCAATAAAGCCTCCAGACCACATAGCGCACCATACAGTGACACGTTCAGCATGCAAAGGCTTCTCTGTAATCGCTCTAGGATATTCAGAAGCCCAAATGCGCCATTTTTGCTTGTTGACCTAAATATGGGCTTCGTCCAAAAAACATGATTTTTTTTAGAAAAACCAGCCGGTTGTTCCTAAATGAATTGAGTGAATCTACGGCGATGTGCATAGTTAGTCAGCTTTAATTTCAGCACCAGTTGAACCTTATAACAGTTCAAAGTCAAATTCTTACAACCAATGCATCATGTGGTGGTTTTGGATAACCCCAATTGTTGAGAACGTCAAGTAATTGACAAATTAGGGTCTGATTCAACACTGTGGCTCACGGGTGTGATGTTTTCAGTTGGACGACCCCATCGAACACGCGTTGATGTTCAGACATTTTGAATTTAACGACGAGCGGTCTCAGAAGGACGCTTATGTTATCCAAAAAATATCATGAGTTTTACGAAATGTAACCTTAACACAAACACCATTTTCATAGTGGATTTAAATTATTTTAATGCGATTTTCGTGCGAAATTGAATTTATTGTAACAACTGTCAATGCATCTGCTACGAATGTGTCAAAAATCTAAATGTCTATCATGTTGTGTTGCCACAATTGAAAAACAAACTTCTTGTTAAAAAGCCTATGATATGAAAAAAAATATATATATCAATAAAATATATAGTTTTTATATAAATAAAAAAGAAATTGCTCGAAAGAATATTTTTTATACCCTAATTTTTTGTGTATTTCAAAATTCATAACTTAAAATAATACAATTTGTCTTTTTAATAGAAATTTTTTGCATTGCATTCTTTTATAAAACAAAATCATGATGATTTTTATGAGCACATTTTTTCCAAAGATCATTCAAAAAGATATTTATCATTTAGTGGCTTTTATTATATTTTTTGTTTAAAAACTTTATACATTCCAAGGCATTTCTTTTAAGCCGTCCTCTTTCTTGGTCAAGTTTTTTCCCCGCAGCTTTTTTTTTTGTCATTTCACCCCAACTAAAAAAAAATGGTAAAGAAATCAGCAAAAACAGTTTGCAACAAGTAGTTGTTGGCTGCAACCAGCAGCCATTAGCACCATCACCCAACGACAAAGGAAAGGATACAGTTTAGCTCACACACACACACTTACACTCACACACAAACATAAATTCACAGAGCAAATAGTTTTTCTGACGAACGATTTTGTTAAAGGTTTGATGATATTTTTCTCGATTTCTCTCTACAGGTTCTAAAGGAATTTTGATCGACAAGAATTCGGTCATTTAAGAAAAACATTTTCTTTTTTAATTTATCATTTAAGGTCTCATAAAAACAATAAACAGCAACAGCAACATCCACCTCAGTAGCAATGAAAAATTAAACAAACGACATAAACATGCGTATATGAGAAAATAGTTGTTGCCTGGATGTTGCACAAAAAAAAGAAGGAAGAAAAAACAACAAAAACGAACCTGTGGGTTTTTTTTTCTTTATTTTCGTTGCTGTTAGTGTAGGAATGGTTGGCAATAATCAATTGTTTTAAATGACCAATCGTTGTGGTAAGTCCTATTTTGTTGTTTTTATTGTTGCCACATTTTATATTACACATGCAGAGCAGAGTAGAGAGTCAGTCATCAGCACCATGGCCATAAAAGACAGACAGACAGATTCTCATATAAAACAATGCTTTAACATACAAAATGTTTAGTTCTTTTTCTTGTTGTTGTTGTTCTTGTTCGTGTGGTTGCAGTTTTATTTTTGTTTTACTCTTACTTACACAATTTGTTTTTATACTCAATTGCAGTTGATTTTGTTTTCTTGATTTTCTTTTTTTCATTTTAAATGTTGGCGGGTACTTAGGCATGTGGCGTCGTATGTCATTATAAATACTGATATTGGTAGTTGTTGTTCTTGTCATTTTTAGTTCAATAAAAAGCAGAGAATTAAAGGAGTAAAATATTAAAAGTCAATTTTCGATTAAACTTTTTCAAAAATAAATTATTGATTCTTCCCTTATACATGACTTCAAGCGGGGAAATAACGCAGAACTGGTTTGGGCGTGAAATACCACAGATGCTTGAAGTATAAGAGTCTTAAGCTTCTGATAAATTTTTTATGTATCTATTTTGTTAATTCACCAATAGAGAATTTATTTAGGTTCAAAACACTTTTTCTTCCATTTTAGTTAAGTTAAGTAATTCACTATTGTCATTTCTTCCCTCTTTGCTGGCTGTTTATTCGGTATGATCGGCGAGCGAAGTAAAGACATCATTCTCAAGCCGTGTTCTAAGTTGTACTGGTGAGTCAGTGTTCGTGTTTATGTAGTTCTTTTATTAAGGTCGTATCTACTCATGCCATTTGGCATTTTATGCGGGAGTTATTTTAAATATTTCCATATTTTATTATTAGTGGTGTGAAATTTGTGTTTAAGGTCGTGTGTACCTGGTGGTTTATACTGTCACTGTTAAAAATTTTCATTTTGTAGATTTCCATGCTCTCCAGAATGTCAAGCCTTCGCCCTTTTTTGCTAGAATGTATGTCATTTACATTCATCTATTTCCCTTGGTATGTGTCCGTGAGTGTCAAGGTGTAATGTAAAGTTGGAGTCTTCTCTTTTTTCGCTTCTATGAGCGTATGTGTTCTGTAAATCTTGTTTTTAGTCTTCGTCCAGTTTGTCCGCTGGAACTAAATTGAGTAAACCTTCTTTTTGTGAGAAAGGTTAGTTAATCTATATAACTCTGATCCTGTGTGCGAAAAAGTGTACCGCCGTTTTGTATCAATTGCCCCTTTGTCTTCTTCATTCATGTTTTTAGAGTTGTATTGTCTAAGCAATTTGTTGATAGAAGTGGGTTTGTAGCCGTTATTTTTAGCCATGTTGTAAATTGTGTCGAGTTATGAGTTATTTTGTATTTTGTATTTATGTATTTATCTTAAGTAAGTTGGGTTATCTTAAGTGTGTGTGTCATATGTCTTAATGCTGCTAGTTTGTGTTGGATAGGGTGGTTCGATAATTAATTTTACTTTCGAATAGTATTGCTTTTTATTCGTTTTTCTAGTCTAATATTTCAGACAATATTTACGCTTAAAGTTTGACTTACTTTAAGTAGCAAAGCAAAATATCAAACTTTCTCATTAATAATTGATATTTTTAACTGTTTTAGTTAACAGTGTGATTAGATTTACATCTGCGCCTGACTCTGTAATAAGACGGTGGTCAAACCACTGCATAATTTGGGACGTCATGCTCGTCCTAGGAAGCCGAAGCTATAATTCTATGCAATAGGTCTTTCCTAGTTGCAACTTTAATGATTCCAGATCAGGGCTGCTTAAGAGTTGGAGACTTTCCAACTCCTGTCCAGAACACATGTCTAGCATGCTCATTGGATCTGGGAACATTTCACCAGGTAGGTGTTATTAAAGGTGAAATGAAACCGGCCACTATGGAACCATAGACTGATATGGGGACCAACCTCAATAATCAGTCAGAGAACAGTTAAATGTCTAAAGAGACAAATAACGAACTCTGCGGCTTACTGATTCTCGTGGAAATAAAGTGGAGTTTCCAGTTGTACCCCTGCTGACTTCAGGGGACTGGGCTTCCTTTTTTCCCCCAGTTGCACAAGTCTAAGTTGTTGCTATCTCCAAAGTGCCCCCGAGGGGGGCTGTTTTAGTTAAAAAAAAGCTTCTATAGTAAGTTATGGAAATTATGGTTAAAGTGAATTTGGCAAAAATGAAAATAATTTTGGATTTTTCCCACCCGCCTTACAGAAATTTAAAACTTATTTGATGTGTTGTTATAGCGCTTCAGCTGAAATTTATTTAATAATATCAATCAGTAAATAAAATCAAAATGTTAAACAACATGTAGTTACGTTTATTCATATATTGTTACGTTAAAGAAAAGTTTAGTTTATTAAGTTCTTTTATCGCGAAATTCTTCTTAACGATTTTATTACACGAGCTTTTTACTTTTATGCACACAAAAATACAGAATTATAACTTTACTCTTCACCTCGATCACGTACACAATTAGTTGTAACTAAACTCGACACCGTTCACATTTAGACTGACTCCACCAACCAAGAGAGAGAGAGAGAGAGAGAGAGAGAGATCCTTAAACTCTGTTTTGTGTAATTGTAGCACTATTATTAGTGTTATTAGAAAATTATTCAGTCTAGGCGCTTGCTTGACCTTGCGCCTTCTTGTTCTGCGTTAAGTGATTTTTATTTTCTGATTGTTGAACTTAGTTCATGGTATTTCAATATAGCATGTTGTTATTGTTTTTTGTTTATAAAATTTCCTAGAAAATTTATTAATTGTAAATAAATATAATAGCATGTTTCACTTTACTTTTTTTTAGTGATCGTAATAATATTTTTAATATTTTTTTTCTTTTTCATAGTTTAAAACTTAACTGCTCGAAATTTGCTTTATACAGCATTTACATATTCATTTCATGTAAACTTCTTGTAAAATGTGATTAAAATTTATAGCTGTGTCGTATCACTCTTGGAATACTTCATCGTTGTAAACTTTTCGAAGGGAGTTTTTGTTTATATCCTCAACAGACTCACATTTTTATTTATTTCGTCGATGTGATAAAAGTTTAATTTCAATCGAACTTCAGCGCTTCTGTCTCGTTGTATGAATTCGAAAAAAAAATAATAATTAATAATAATTAACTTGCTGATTACAAATGGCGTTGCCAAAATTCAAGTCAAGAGCCGATTTTCGAAATCAGGCCAAACACATTGCACCTTCTATTAAAATACATGAAGACATTCTTCTCCTTTCCTGCGCTCATTTAATTAGCTACAACTCTGTCAAATTGCTAATTTTATTCTTAACTCGTTTCTAGGCCATGGTTTTTAGAAAATACATTTTTGTCTGCAAGTTCCATATCCATATTGTGAATTTTACTGAAAATCCTTTGATCAATTTAAAATAAACTGCAGCCTTCATAAATATTCCTCCACGTTTATATTTAGAAAAAGAAGTTACTTATTTAAGTAATTTAAGTAATTACTTATTAATTTTCATTAGGGTACGGTTTCACGTCGCCCTTGCCAAATTTGGTTTGTGAACAAACCGGTTTCGACTATTTGCCATCTTCAGTGTTCTCTTTATACTCCTTATTTACTTATTTATACGTTAAAAAAAATTTATTTTTATAATCCTATGGATCTATATTTTTAAATAGTAAAGTCCAGTAAGGATTATCAGGTTCAAACCAAAGTTCCTTTAAGCTTCAAGATTATATCTACTGCTACCTTAAATTTTAAATTTACAATTTAATAATAAAGTTTTCAAGCTTTTGTTGAAAAAATAAAAAATTATAAAAATTCAAAAATTTAAATAAATTCAATTTGTGCTTGATTCCTTAAAATAAATATTTCATGATATTCTCACAAAATATTTATTACAAAAAATATTTATTAAAAAATAAACTTTTATAGTTTTTTTAAACGATCTTTTTTATTTGTCAAATTTGACAAATGTTTTGAAACATTTTTTTCAATTTGTAAATAATTTTTTGTTTTCAAAAATATAAAATTTTTTCCTGAAGAAGCTTTCCAAAGGAAAGCGAAATATCGAGAAGAAAAAATATATAAAAAAAGATCTTAAAAAAGAAAAGAGATATTTATTAAAAAATAAACATTTTATTATATTCTCATGACATTTATTCAAATATAAATATTTGAAATGTATTACTGCGGGGGAGAGCATATTCATATTGAAATTTCACTATTTCGCTCAAGTAGCTCATCAGTGAATTTTACCCCTACTATTGTATAGAAAAACTAAGAGTCTTATATCCAAAACCAAACTGATTCAATGAGAATTTTCATAAAATCAACAAAGCATGGAAATGTTTTAGAGTCTATATGGATTTTTTTTCTTTTTATTATATTCATCATTTATTATTATAAAAATTTATCTTTCAATTTCTAAACCCTTTTAGCTTTTATGCTTATCTGCAGGACATTCAAAATTATTGTTATTGTTTATAACTAGTTATTGTTTATAACTAGTTATTTAAAATTATACTTCACAGTCTTTGTATTCTTTTATTAGCTTATACCGTTTGTTTTCGCGGGCTATGCTGATTATTTCAGTCGGTATTTTGTTCGAAATTGTTGGCAATGTTACGGGAACTTCTTCCATACTGTTTGTGAATCGTTCCACTTGAAATCTTCCTTGAGCTTGTATCCGCGTATTGTGAGCATGTTCTATCGGCTTTAAATATCTGCTATTATTGTAAAATTCTTTGGCCAAGGTTGCATAATAGATGTTCTTTACGCTAAGAATCTGAAGGTCAAGGTCCGGTTGTTAGGATTCATAAGGCTTCTGTTTGATCCTCATGCTGACTGCGTAGTTGCCGTTTTCCGTTGTGCTGCATATGTGCGTGTTCATGTTAATGTTATAGTCATGATTATTATTGTTTCTAGTTTGGGATTGTTTGTTTTTTTATGTAAAATTTTTAGTATTCGGTCTTTCTATTTTTGGAGAGTGCCGCTGTACTCTGCACTACCCCAAGCCGTAACACCATGCCGGATATAGGATTCCACTAATGCAAAGTATGCCTGACGCAGAATTTCATACGTGGAGCAGTTGCTTAAATGGTAAAGCATATGGATCTATCCACATTTTAAATTTTATTAAAATCGGTTCATTTGCTTAGCTGAGCTTACAGAGAGATTTCGTGTGTGTATGCAGATTAAGTTAAGTTAATTAATTAACAAAAATATAGATCAAATGTTAATTTGTCCATCAATTACGAAAACTAATAAAGTGTTAGCAAAGCAAAATGTGTAAATGTAGTAAAACTTGAAAGGCTCCAATACTACCTGTTGTTCTCACTGTCAAAAAATACTAAGGAGTATCATCAATTAGTAATAGATTGAAAAGTTAAATTAAGTACATTTTTTTGTTTGAGATTTTGTGCATTTCCATTTTATTACAATATTTTAACTTAGTTAAGTTTTTCGTTTGTCTTAAGATCTACACTATTGCTATAGCCAAAGGCCATTTATGCATAAGTCTAGCGGTTTTCACATCAAGAATTAAGTCATTGAATTAATTTAGCATAAATATTGTTAATTTAAATTTGTTTCTATTGGGAATTTCAAAACCAAATAAACTAAATTTTTATTTGAAATTAAATTTGTTGCTCAAAATCCAGTGGGGCAAATTCCTCAGACAACACTAGGCGTAACCTCTAAGCAACGTAAAAATAAGTGCGAAAGATTAATTTAAAAATATTTCAAAATTATAATTCTCATTTTTCTTTTAATTCCTTTAAGCCTCTGACGATGGTTAATTTTACAAGTGTTTAAGACGCTGATTCTATAGTGTTTATAGGTTTATTTTTTTTTGCGTATTCGTATTTTTTTTTTTCAATGTTTAGCTTTCTATATTGGGGCCTACCAAGTTTATTTACGCTCATTTTCACATTTTAGTCAAAGAAACAACAGTCGTTGCCTCACAAAAGCAAAATAAAAAAAAAAACCAAAAACAGAATTTATATTAAGTAAATGACAATGTTTGCCACAAAACAGCAACAACATTAAATAGCTGTTACTGCAAGTATTATAAAGTAAATGAAGCAAGAAAAAAATCAAAATTAAATACGCAAAAAAATCTTACTATATAGTAAATTTTAATGATACCAATAATCATGCTCATCATCATGATAAAAATAGAAGAAATAAAAAAAAAAAAAAATTTAAAGTAAAAGTCTTATTATAATGTTTTTTGATGCTTTAGATTTTAGCTGCAGTCCAGTGTATACATATTTTTTGTTTTTTATTTTTTTTTTTTTGTTTTCTTAATTTAATGAAAAAAAGTATTTAAGTATTGAAATCACGTATCATTTATTTATTGCTGCTAAAATATATACATACATTCAGTTTCTGTTTTATACTTTTTCTCAAAACAATTCACTTCGTCTCTCGGCCAGAGGAAAAAAGTTGCAGGAACAAAAAAATGTTCAATTCTAAAATATTTAGAGGGTTGTAAGTTTTTATAGCTGATTATTAAAGATATTTTGTGTTTATTGGCAGAAAGGCATCAGTCCAATGCAATACTCCCTGTTCTTGTCAACTTTTAAATGGCAGTTACTTTTAAAAACTATTAATTTATTTATGGAAATAAACTTAAAAAAAGAGCATCTTCAAACCCTGGCGATTCGTCAACTACTACGCAAATTAATAATCTTGGATAGTTAGCAAAATCACGCTGAAAGAAACATATCTTTCGATCAATTGTTAAAGTGTAAAGAAATTTAAAAACAAACAATACTCAAGGTTTGGATGGGATAAATAATAAATGTTTAAAAGCATTGCCTAAAAAAGGGATTAAATATATTGCTAAGATTATTAACTAATGCTCCTTAAATATGGAAATATTCCAGTTATTCCTGTAAGCAAAGCTAGCAAACCTTCAAATTGTTCTCGATCTTACCTAACAATTAACCTTCTAGCGTCCTTAAATCAAATACCGCAGAAACTAATAAAAGAACAACTTACAACTTTTATTAACTCACACTTTGATTTTCGTAAGCAACATAATATAGTGCAACCATTTATTCGGATAACAACCTTGGTAACATCAAATTTCAACAATAGAATATCTACTGGCAAAGTACTTTTTAACATAAAAGCTGCATTTAACTCAATATGGTATGACGGATTAATTTTTATGTTCAATACATCAGATTGAATTGATTTTAAGTTTTATTTCTAATCACATACCTAAGAAGTTTGACTGTTTGTGACCCTTTAGGCTAGAAGGTAGTGTACTAGCTTGTCTGTCAGTCTGGGGGTTGTGGGTTCGATTCCCAACGAATACCTTGGTTTTTTTCACTAAAAAAATAATAAAAATTGACTGTCGGTGAGGCTGCTCAGCGATGAAGGCATAGTCACTGGCCGCTGTGCTGTCTTATACGGCAGTTAATTTTCGGCTATTTTTCTACTTTCACCACCTGTTTCATCTCTTCTCTATCCCTTTCCTAATGTATGTAGCACGGTACTTGACTATATAGGCATTGCCTGAAGTGCAACTTCTCTTTTACATAAATATAAAAAAAAACAAGAAAGGAAAAGTTTCGCAACTATAAATGAAAAGTACCTGGCAAATGTCCACTACGAGCAGACTGACAAATGTCCATTCTATCATCAAAGTTTTTAATAATTTTTTGGGGAAAATCGCGCTCCTATTTCGTTCATCACATCTGAAGACTGAAAACGATTTGATCGGCTCCTTAAAGATTCTGTCCTTAACATAGCTGCACAAAAAATAATCCAGTGGTGTTAAATCACACGATCTGGCTGGCCACTTAATTGCTGATTGTCGTAAAATTATGCAATCGGGAAATTTGGTTTGCAATAAATTAATGGCACCATACTGTTGAAACTACATGTCCATGATATTCATCTCGTGATAGTGTGATCAATCGATCGTTACCGCATTTCCAGCCTCTTCTTTGAAAAAAAAGGCACAATCATGCCTCCAGGCGACATAGCGTACTATACCATAGATTTACTAATAATCGCTATAGAATTTTCAGATGCGGCAAGTTTGCTTGTTGACATATCCTGAGAAGTGAAAATGGCTTTCGTCTGAAAAAAATTATTTTTTTTTAGAAAAACCAGCCGGTCTTTCTTGAATAAATTGAGCGAATCAACGGCGATATAAATGTTCAGTCAGTTTCAATTCTTGCACCAGTTAAACCTTGTAAGGCTTCAAAGTCAAATCCTTACACAAAAATTCGCCATGTGGTGGTTTCAGATAGAAGCAAGTGTTAAGAACTTCAAGGAATTGACAAATTTGGATCTTATTCAACACTGTGGCTCACGGCTGCGATGTTTTCGGTTGAACGACCCGGTCGACTCAAACTTAAAGAAAAAATTTTTCTTAATAACGTTTTCAGAAGGACGATTATATTGTCCGAAAATTTTACGATTTTTTTTCAAAATGTAACTTTAACACAACCACCATTTTCATAATGGATTTTAACTATTTTAATACGATTTTCCTGCAAAATTAAATTCATTGCAATAATTGCCAATGCATCTACTAAAAATACGTCAAAAAAACTAAATGTCAAAACAATCAATGTTATTGGTGTGGCCATAATTGAAAAACAAACTTTGTGTTAAAAAACCCGATACATTCCACTCAAACTAGAAAATCTTGCTGATTATTTTCATGGCACATATACATATTTCCTCTATTTTATATTTTTACTACAGATTTCCCCTTAATAAATGAATATAGTATACCCACATCTACTGATGATGTGTCGATCCTTAATTCAGATACATTAGCTAATAATAAACTCCCAAATCCTTTAAATAAGCCTTTAAAGAAGCCTATGGAATATTTTATAAAATAGAATATTGTAATCAATACACAAAAGACTCGAGCAATCTACTTTAACAGATGCCTCAAAACGTATTACTTGTCTCAACAACTCAATAGGGCTAACAAAGTTAAATTCCTAGTACTTGTTTTAGATTCAAAATTCAAATTTCAGAATTGTATCCCTTAATTGGAATATTGTTTCCTTTAATAAACAGAAATTCTACACTTAATATTTCGAAAAAGACTCTCAAAATTGAATCAATATTGAAGCTATCTTGGTTTATGCTGCCCTATTATAGTTAGGGTCTGCTGCACAGTGTCATGTAAAATAATTACAGATATCTCAAAACAAGTATTTAAAAATGATTCACAACCTACCTTGACATTATTCTGAATAACTTTATGTTCTGCCTCACTTTGAACTTGATAACACAAGCAGAGTTACTATAATATTGAAAACATATATCGTCACTCTGTCTTTAACCATCTGAATGAGCTTCTCTCATCACTATTTTATTCTTTTAAATTAAATCTTCTTTTAATTAAACTAAAAAAGTGTTCAGGGAACTTTTCCGAAAAATTTTACCCCCCAATAAATTATAATAATTCCTAAACTCTTAACACATTTTTAAATTAAATTAATTCATTTATATTTAATAAAATCCATTTCCATAAAAAAGAGTATTTAAAGTTTGTATTGATTTTTTTTTTTTTGAAAAGAGAAGAAGCACTTCAGGCAACAATGACTATTTAGTCAAGTACCGTGCCACATTCTTTAGGAAAGGGATAGAGAATAGATGAAACAGGTGGTGAAAGTTGAAGGAAATTAACTGCCGTATAAAGACAGCAAAGCGACCAGTGACTATGCCTTCATATCTGAGCAGCCCCACCGACAGTCAATTTTAATTTTTCTAGTAAAAGAAAAGCAAGGGATCGAACCCACAACCTTCATACTGACAGGCCAGTACACTACCTACTAGCCTACAGGGGCACCTTAATAAATTTAGTACTAAAATAATGTTAAGGTTGCATTTATCTTTGCAAATGCAGTGCTAGTCGTCCAATAACTTGTGAAAGTTTAAGTTGCAAACACCATACGCTACGTTATTACTTTAGCAAAGTTTTAATTTAACCGAAAAGTGTACCTACAAAAGTGCGTTATCAAATTAAATATTTTTCTATAGTAGAATATGTTGCGTTATTATTCTAATAACATTTACTGTTCTGTGGGGCGAATTTTAAGTAGGATAATTTTTTTTTTTAATAATCAAGCTATTCCTATAGAACTCCAAAAAAAGATAATCTCTTGTTTTCGTAGACCTGCTTTAAAGCAAAATCATGAAGATTATTTTGTTTGTGCTATAGTATTAAAATAATTTGACTAATAATTTTTAACTTGCACTTAAGGCACCGCGTATACTAGACAACCAGCTACTGTAATATGAAGAGAAAAGTGCGAAAAAGAAAAAATTACATCTCGATAATTAGTGGAAATATAGAACAAATAAATGTGAAGACGTATAAAGACAATAAAGGAGAAGTCTGGGATTGTATATGGACTTCGTCTAAACAAATTAATAATGATATATCCTCTTATTCTTCTTTGGTTAATTAAGTGATATTTGTAATTTACATAAAATAAAGCTAATAGTTGAGTAGACCAGTTACTGACGGCGGCTGTAGGGATTGAAAAAATGTTGAAGTGTCTTTTTTACCTGTTTTCGTTGAAAATGAACACAAAAATTTTGTAGACAAAGGTTTTTGCTTAATTAATTTAGAAATGAAATTGAAATTTGAATTCTCTAAGCTGCTATTTGACCGGATGTGAAAGATACGATTAAAACGGTAACTTTTACCATAAGATGATCTTTAGTTTGGCATAATATACTTAAGTCTACTTCAACTCACTGAAAACATGTCGAGTTGTTTAATATCATTAACACAAAACCAGGCTATAAAGTGAATAGATACCCAGCTCGGGTCAACAGAGCCTCAAAACTTTGGGAAATAAAATATATCTGTTAAAGATATGTGCATATAGAGCTCAAAAATTTCGCAAAAAAGATCAACAAAATAAAATTTTATACACTTAAACCGGTTTCTTTTAAACAAAGCTAAAATTTCAAAAAAAAAAACCAAAAAACGAAGAAATCCAATACTTGAACAAAAAACTTTTTTTGTAAATTTCATTTACTTCATTACATAATTAACCTTTTCATCAACAATTGTTTTTAAATTTCTTATTAAAGTACTTTTGAGCTTCATAATATAGGATTCGCAAAACACCTTTTTTTTAATGCTATAAACAAAACTACACAGCTTCGGCTGTGTGGCACGTAGCACCGTCTTGTTGAAACAAAATGTTGCCAATATCCTCCTCTTAAATTTTTGTGAACAAAAATTCGTTCAACATGGCCCGATAGCGATCGCCATTGACTGTATCGGCCACTCCTGAAAAATGGCCCATTTATGCCGCACCAAACAGTGACTCGTTGTGGATGCGTCGGCTTTTCTGTGCCCCAAATGCAACAATTTTGCTTGTTTACATACCCTCCAAGATCAATGACCTTCATCTGAAAAGATGATTTGTGTTTGCAAAATCGTCATCTTCTGTAAGTCGATCGCAGGCCCACTTAGCAAAGCGTAGTTCAAGCGTATACATAACCATATTCGTTATGCGGATGAATAAAACTAGTTATCTATTAAATCAAACATGAGCTAAGTGTTACCATTCACGAAATAAGCAATAGTTGAAAAAAAAACGTTAGATGGCGATCCCTTTGGTACTTTTTAGGTACCAACTTCTTGGTACCTAAAAAGTACTTTTACTAAATAAGTTAAACGATAACATTTTTATTGCTAACGAAATAGTGTAATTTTGTAAAAAGGTAATAATTGATGATATGTACCAATTCTAGTTAAGAGAAGCTAGAAACCGAAATCCTAGTCAAAGCATAAATTACTGTTTAATTTACCCATCACCTCAAAAGATACACACACAGGCCTTATCTGAGCGAAATTTGTTTATATGGATCATGAAATTTTAAATACAAAACAGCAGGTTATTTTGCATAATTAACTAAAAAAAGCTAAAGAATTAAAGAATTAATTAAATTTAATTAAAATTTTTTACTTTTAATTAGAATAGTGATACCTTTTAGGCAACTTTAACTTAAAAATTCTTTCAAAAGTACTTTTGATAAAATGGTACTTTTAAAAGTGCTTTTGCTTTATATAGTTTACCTAAAGATTAATATACACTGTACTCTTATGCTGTTAAAAAAAAAAACTTTTTTTGTAGCTCTTTTCTTAGGGTTCCTTAAAAAACGCATATTAAGAATCGCTGACATGTTCAATTAATATGTTCACAAATGCTTACACAAGTTTTTGTTATACAACAATAGACAACACTGAAGACCATCTTAACAACAACTTTTTTTTTGCTTCTTTCCTTGCGAGAAAAATAAAAACTAAACTCCAACTTAACGAGAAATCTTCTCACATAATTACCAAGGAAGCAGACAACAACAAAATAGAAATGAAAAGACCACCTAAGAAAGACTAGAATTTCGTAGAGTCTTTTCAATTAGAGATATGAATAGAAAAACATTCTCACGCTAAATATTTGAATAAACAATTAATTTTTTTATAAAAACTCTCCCAAAAAACCGGGTTTTTATGAAAAAGAACAAACAAAAAAAAATGAAAGTGATAAAAACGACTATAAAATTCCACATCCATATTACAAATGAAGACTTTTTTAAGGTTGTATTTTTTGTTTTTATCGAAAAGTGATCTGTGTTCATACAAATTTCTCAAACCTCCCTAAAAGGATTTACACACGCACATTCGTACAAATAAAAAAATATTTAAATTTAAAACGGACGTTGGCTTTGTGTGAGCAGGATCAGTAATCTTGTCCTTATTTATGTAGATTCATTTTTTTATTGTAGATTAAGGGTAGCGAGACGGCCAGTTTTTTTCGTTAAAGATTTTTTTATACTCAGGATTAAATTTTTTGTTTGCTTGAAAGTTTATGAAAAGGGTTAAGTTTAGTTTGAAGGTAACTAACGAACGTCTGCTTTTTTTTGGACCAACACGTTTGTTTGTTAGTTTTTTTCTTTAAGTTTAACCCTTTAAATTTAAAATTTAATTCTCAAAAAAACTAAAACCAGTTTATTTTATATTTTTCGTTGTTAGTGGTGGCTACTTCCCGTCCTAGCAATGAAGCTGAAATACAATTATATCGCGTCTTACAAAAAGCCAGTTTGTTGGCTTATTATGACACCCTATTGGAAATGGGTGGTGATGATGTTCAGCAACTGTACGAAGCTGGCGAAGAAGAGTTCCTAGAGATAATGGCTTTAGTAGGTATGGCCTCCAAGCCCTTACATGTAAGACGCTTACAGAAGGCTCTGCATGAGTGGGCCTTAAATCCTGCACAATTTCAACAAAATCTTTCTAGTAGCTCTGGTAAGTTTGGTGAAATATTTTTTAATATAAAATACAATACAAAGTGAACCACTCTTACACTCTCTCTCTCTCTCTCTCTCTCTCTTTTATACTTTCTTTGCAGCACCATTTGATACACCTGCAAAAATTGGACCTGCTTTTACTATAGATTCTGCAAATACTTCAAATACAGCACGTTCTAAGTTTCCTGCATTTAGTGCTACGCCGACATTTAATCCCACACCTTTGACCAGTACTCATCCTCCCGTACCTTCTGCTCATTTACTAACACAAATTTGTTCTTTACCTTCTTTGCCTGCCCATAATAATCCCCCTAATATATTACCTCCTACCCCTCATATAGGTAATCAAGAAAGATCTCTTGCTTTAGCACCTAATCCTGCCATAACTGTTGTCGCCAGTACTTCTCACCAAGTTACCTCCAGTTCGCCTCAATTGACCCCAGTATTAAGTGAAATGCAGGTTGCGCGTATTACATTGGGAGCCGAAAAAATTGCCTCTCAATTGCCGCAACGTGAACCTCGTGCGCATACATCGAAAAAACGCACCAGTCGTGAGCTGGAACAAGTCATTGCAATGAGTGAAAATGATCCCAGACGTATGGATGAAATACGTAAGTATTCCGCCATATATGGTCGCTTCGATTGCAAACGTCGTCCAGAAAAGCCCTTGACTTTGCATGAGGTCTGTGTAAATGAAGCTGCCGCTCAACTATGTCGTTTGGTGCCCGCTCTTTTAACACGTCGTGATGAACTGTTTCCCTTGGCTCGCCAAATTGTTAAAGATGCTGGCTTTGGCCATTCGGCAACTATAGCACGTTATGGTAACTTACTTTCCCAAATGTCCCAAGCTCATACATCTACTCCACAAACCCGCTCATCTACCTCTATATTGGATTGTGAATCGAGTGAGACAAACCTAACACCTTCAAAAAGACAACGGCTGTCTTCGTCAGATGCTTCCTTACATAATTCTGACAGCAATCGGGTAAGAGCTACAAAGTCTGAGCAGTTATAAGAACAGCAAAGCTTTTAAGCTTCATTTGTATGCTTTTAAAATAATGGTAATGGCTTCTTATTCAAAAAATATATCTTTGCCTTGCAGCTTTTACGATTTAATGGAAATATCTTTGCAGCTGGTAAAATATGTCTTTTAAAAAGCTTTTTTGTTGAGTATAACAAAAAGCTCTATCTAAGAGCTTAGTTTCTTATTTCAGGGTTATGGCTTTAAAATGGTCGAATATTTAAACGAGCCTTAAAATCTTTTGCAGGTTTTATTTTACTTACGAGTATCAATAATTGAGCTTTTGGATTTTTTTTTGTTCTTTAAAACCATTTTCTTTTCTTTAGAATGCTATTGTAAGAAAAGTGTTTTCTATAAAAGATTTTCTTTCTTTGCTATTTTTAAAACTTAATTCTTTTCAAAAGAGTACAAATTGCTGAATGTTTAAGGGCAAGAAAAAATTACGAGGCGTAGTTGGCCATACCAGTCTAATGTGAAACTAAACATTTCTAATTTTCTTTAATGTTTACAAAAAGATTTTAATTAACAAAAAAGAAAAAATGTTTTTTTTTTTTTTGAAGGGAATAAATATTCCACATTCTGATGGAAGAAGAGCTAAATAATGCAGATAAAAATTTTTAATAATGTTTTGTATTGAATTGATGATACCTTCTGTTTTAATTTTTTATCAATATTTTAAAATCGATTTTTATTTTTGAACCAGGTTGGCGGATATTTATGTTTCTCTAAATGAAATATCATCGGAAGTAGTTCCTTTTATCTGCTTTTAAAACTACAATATTCTGGGTCTGTAAAATCGCTTTAACATTGGTTAAGATATGTTTTTGTTAAAATTTTAATCCCAGAAGCAGGTTTAGAATTTAAACCGCATACCTTTGTTTTGTTTATATTTTAGCATTAATTCCTCCATTACTGTTAGATCGCGGTTGTATGTACGTAATTCTTCCCTAACCTGAATATGAAAGGCCCATTAAAAATATACAAACAGTCAAACGAATTCCTGCAACTTCAATAAAATAAATATGTAAAATTATATCCGCCCATAATAATTTCATCAGTCATATTTAATCCCGAGCCCATTAAAGTGCATCAAAGGGGAAAACAAAATATACAGGTTGTTCGCCGGTAAGGTGTAGTACTTTGTTTATAAGTTTTGGATAAATGAAAGAGAATGTCTCTTATGTTGATAAAAGTTTTATTTAATGTCGGCAATTATGTATGGAATACAACATCAGATAAATGCGAGCCCTCACACATTTCACGCGATGTTTCATTAATTTCATCACGAATACGTTGTTTAAGTTGCTCAAGCGTTTCTAGTTTGTTTGCATAAACGTTGCCTTTCATATATCCCCACAAAAAGAAGTGTGGTGCAGTCAAATAAGGCGATCGTGTAGGCCAATCAACGTCATTATTCCTTGAAATAACTTATTGTGGAAAAAAGTCTCGCAGTAATTCCACTGTAATCCTGGCTGTATGCGATGTAGCACCATCATCTTGTTAATATCAGATGTTAATCAAGCCCAAAGCATGCAGTTGTGGCGTTAAATAGTTTTCAATCATATCACGATATCGTTCCCCATTCACAGTTACCGTTACGCCGCTTTCATTTTCTAAAAATAAGGTCCAATGATTTCTCCTAACCAAACTGCACACCAGACTATCATCTTTAATGGATGCAAAGGTGGCTGTTAAAAAATTTAAGGGTTTCTCCAGAACCGACTATTCTGTATATTCACAAATGAACATGACGTGATAAGGTTTACATCTGCACCTGGCCGTGGGCCTTAATCAGATGGTGGATCATTACCACTGTGGATGAAATGTAGCATCATTCTCGCCCTAGAAGGCCTTCAGATACGTATATCCTCCGGTCACTCCTAGTTGCATTTTCAAAAGCCCGCAGTAGGCCGCAGCCTTCACTCCTTGCTGAAGAGTTGGAGACTATCCAACTCCTTGTCCAGAACGCTTGAAGCTTAATATAATTAAGAACACGACGGCATTCATACTCACTGGACCTGGACCATTCATTGTGTTCATTGTGGATGATCCGACCCACAAACTCAAACGAGGGCCTCGAAACACACAGCCACCACGATACTCCGGAAGGGCCTACCTCAATAATCAGTCAGAGAACAGCTAAATGCCTAAAGAAACAAATAACAGAACTCTGATTCCCGTGGAAATATAGTGGATTGTCCAGTTGACTTCTGTTACCCTTGAAGGGGACTGGGCTCCCTTTTACCCCCGCAAGACACAAGTCTAGATGGTTGTGTGATCCATATAGACTTATAGAGCGCCCCGGGGGGGGGGGACAAATGGACATGTGTGAAAACCGTTGATTGATTTTTATAAAATGTTTTAACGATTGAAACACGCTGGTTTATCGATTATTTTTCTTTAATTATTTTGCCACGTGTCTACTTCACGAGGCCAAAAATAAACTGTCAAGACTAAATATTCACGTTTTGTCATAGCTCATTTACACCCCAATCATGCTGGAATCAAGATGCATCACATAGAATCTTGAGAGGGAAGCACATATTTTTAGCGCAATTCTGCTCGAGTCAATTTGTGAGGCATGAAACGTTTCAGTCTTCTAATTTTTATCCCAACTTTATTTAAACTAACGGTAAACTAAGCTACAAAAACAAAATTGAAAGTGGTGTGTGTATATGAATACAACAATACAAATATAAATTTATTAAATAACACAAAAAATATGAAAGATAAAGCTAAATTATAGAACAAATCGGTTGCAAAATTCTTGCAAGTTTTTATGTCAAAACGAAGCATGTAGGGCAGGGTGTGTAAATTACCAAAAAGTAAATCAAGTGTTGCATTTTGCCTTGACAAGATGATAATTATTTCAGCAAATGTCAAATTTTATTCCGGAGATAATTTTTTTAAACATAAACCAAAGTGTTATTATTAAACATAATCCAGTCAGTCAGCCGCACAGTTGACAACACAGCACAGCAAGACTTTTTATTGTTGATTTGGCAAATATTCTTTATTTCACTTTGTCTTTGGAAATTTTGAAGTACAAGCAACAATTAAAAACAATGAAGTAAAATAATTGTGCCTTTGGGTAGATTTTAAATTATTGATAGTGAGATAGTGAGAGATCTCATCGACACATTTTTCAGTTTTTAAATAAACGCCTTTAAAATATCTTCTGATCCATATAAAAAATTATTCAACAAGAAGTTTTTAGTGTATTATGAAGAGAAAAGTTCGGTAATTATGAATGAAATCAGATGTCGACTCTTTCATCAAAGTTTTTAATCACGTTTTGGTAAAACGGCTGTACTATTTCGCTAATGACATTACCGATTTTGAGTTTCATGGCTGTAATAGATTCGATAAGCTCCGTATAGACTTTGTCCTAAGCATAGCCCCATAAATAATAATAAATTGATCACTGCATGGCTGTGTGACATGTGGCACTGTCCTTTTGAAATCACATGTCAGTGATGTTCATATTGTTAATAATAGGCCAACACGGAGTCGTTAGCATTTCGCGATAGCGCGATCCGTTAGTGCATTTCCAGCCACATCTTCGAAAACAAACGGCCCCATTATGCCTCCATACTACTATATAGCGCAGGTTGAGCATGCAAAGGCTTCTCACTAATTGCTCTGGGATTTTTCAAAAGCCCAAATGGGACAAAATTGCATGTTGACAAACCTGACGAGTTAAAATCGGCTTCGTCAAAATGCACAATTATCGGTCTACAATTTTACTCCTTGACATACGCTGACAGAAAAACCAACCGGTTGTTCCTGAATGAAATGAGCAAATTTATGGTGTATTTTACGAGATTGAATTGAATTGTAACCATTGCCAATGCATCTGCTACAAATATGTCAAGAAACTAAATATCAAAACTATCACGTTTTTGGTGTTGCCACAATTGAAAAACATCCGATATTTTTGCAAAATTACTGCGGCAGTAATAGAATCATTAAAAATCATTTAAAATAACTATGATTTTTTTTGAAAATTATTTCTTTTTTTTTTTTTTATTAATATTTGTAGTACTAAATCAGTGCCGATGTTATCTCAAAAATTATGCAAAGTGAAAAGTTTTCGGTTGGAAAATATTATAATCATCCTGTTTAATACAGGGTTGACTAGAGTATTTATGTTTTTAGATAGAGGAAAAATACACAATAGTTTCTAGTGCACCCTGTGCATTTAACAGGATGAGTATAATATTCTTTTGTATTTACAGATACATTTTGTACATATTCCAGAAAAATTTACATCAAACTCTTGAAAAGTTTAGAGATTTTTAAAAACATACAAAGAGTTTTTAACTTCTAACTTTAAGATTAAAGACTTAACGTAACTGGTTTAATGTGCGCAAACCAGAGATGGGTATGATAAAGTCACAGCGATTATTGGATACAATTTATAAATTTCTAGATTGGAAATAATAAATAATGAAATTTAGGTTGTTATATTTTGTACAATTTATTAATTAATCAATTCAAATATTTATATTGAAATTATATAGTAAATTTATATACAGGGGCGGGCTATCGTCTAAAGCTGGGAGAATGGGTTTTTTTATATAACCTATTACGTATTATAGCAAGTAACAAATCTTCATAAAAAATCTAATTTCAATATTTAAACTATTAACGTTAGTAATATTTTCGGTTCAACAAGTAGATAACGTGTTTTTGATAAAAATACTAAATTAACAGGCTTTGAATGTAAGGTAACTCGAATGGCGTTAAAAATTTTTCCTGACATTTTTTATAAAAAGTATAAAAATAAAATCTATTAATTTTTATTCGATATAAATGAACCTAAGAATTCATAATGAAAAAATTGTTAGAAAAAGTGGAGCATAGCAAATGCAATTAAAACTGCCACACAGTTAGATACACTCGTTTACCATCCCTGGCTAATGTATATTACTGTAACATAGTGTCTACTATACTGGCATTAACTTTGGGAGAATATGTAACAAAAGTGTTTTCTTAAATTCAAAAAAAAAAATAGATCCCAACAATCTTGTAAAACTTTCATACAATTTTATAATTACCTGGTAGACGTACAATAAACTTATCAAATTCGTTACTACTATTTCTGTTGTAGCAAATTTCCAAAAATAAATTCGGTTTTTATTGAAGAAAAATCCAGTTGTTTTAATATATTTAATAAAATTTTTATAACTTTCGCTCTTTACCAAAGGAGAAACTAAATAGAAGCTTCAAAGGCGTTGACTGGTGTGTAAGGGTGTTTTTATAGGGGAACAACAGTGTAAAATAGAATAAAATAAAGATTAATGTTTTAAATGAAATTTATTTTATGCAAAAAATAATCCTTTAACATTATGGCGACAGATATCCGTGTACAGTGGCGTTAAGTCGCACGATCTTGGAGGTCATAGAAGAAGGCCGAAATGTAAAATTATGAGGTTTCCTCTAATAAATGAGTTGTAGCACGAGCTGCATTATAGGTTGCCTGCCCCTTTTTATTGAAACCACAGCTTCTGCTCATCATGGTTGTTCAATTAATGAACAAAGTAATCGTAGTTCTATAGCAGACAACATTGACTGTAACCTTCTGTCTACAACTATTTTTGAAGAAGTACGGACAATGTGTCTATGCAACCCATGTAACGATGTCTTAATGTACACTTGAGGATTATTATATCTCTAAATATGGCAAGTTTGTTTATCGCCTAGCAAGTCATAAAAAAATTGAGCTTAATCGCTCAACAAAATCCATCGGGATGAAGGGAAGCTTTTGGAAGCTTTGTTCAGGCATCAGTCTATTCATGTTAATATATGAAATCAAACTAAACATTAATCACTTTGCAGCTGACAAAACGGCCAGCTGAAAGTTCTATAGCTCTATAGAAATATCCGATATATTTTTCATGACAACGCACTCATCTCAAATATCATGGCGTTGCAATAAAAATAACTTATACTACTACTACAACTACTACTACTCTATATGCTGCAAAATTAATTATCTCTGTCATAAAACTTCTGCATTATTAAGACACATAACTATCCCAGCTGTAATATTAGTTATAGGCCCTAGAGAATTCACATTCGCTCTATACCAAAACAAGTTTATGGATGCTTTGTGTACTTGAAAGACAGCGTTGTAAAAACTTGTATCGAAAAAGATTTATTTTCTATTTTTAATAAAAATAAATATATTTTTATTTTCATGCAAAGTATATTTAATAATATATTATTTAATGCATGCAAGCTAATTTTATTATTTATTAAAAAATATTTTTGTGGCGTTAAACTTAACATAAAATTTTATACTAAATTTAGTTGTTACTTTTATTGTTTTTATTTTAAATTTATAATTCTCTTTTCTTCTAACTGTTGAAAGTATTTTTCTTTATTTACAATAAATTTCTTTCACTCTTTTATCTTTATTACTTACTATCATTTATAATGTTATTAGTTTTTGTAGTTTGTTGTTGGTTTTAAAATTATTTTAAGACTTTTTGTATTTGGCTTTTTATCTGTTGACAGTCTTTTTAAATAAAAAATATAAATTCTTGCAAAAAAACAATAACAAAACAAAATGCTGCGTACTTATTTCAACGTTAAAAGAATTCAGAAAATAAAAACACTAAACATTTTCATATAAAAAACATAAAACTTTTAAAGGATTCCTTGGAAGATCCACGCTATAATCTCTTCGCCATGTACCAGAAATTTGCAGCTAAGCCACCATTTGATTTGGCTGATATAGCAAAGTTTACGTAAGAATACATTTGTTTTTACTATCCCATAATTTACTCTCAAGCCTTAATTCATTTTTATAAAATCTTTTAAATTCCAGATTAAATAAACCAGCCGAGTTTGAGGAACAAGATCAAGAATCTCGATTTTCGTTTAGCAATTCAAGTTCTCCTTCAATTCCAGTGAGTATGTGCTTGAACCTTATAGAATGTTTTAATATTTTTATTTTTTTATATTTATTTTAATTAATTAACAAATAACTTTCAATGTAGAACAACGGTGCGGAAGAAGAGGTTCCTAATACGTCAAATATACTGGATAAGTCTCTTGCGAAATCTGATAGCACCAATAACAATTCATTGGATTTATCATCTTCTTGCCAAAGTCCCATAGTAACTGACTCCAGCATACGTTCCAAGTCAGCTAGTCTACCCTTATCCAGTGACGTTCAAGTTATTTCGGCTGCTGGCAATCATATTATAGCTGTTGCAAATCCTGCCTTAATAATGAGTCCAACTCTCAATGAGAGCCTTGCACTGAAGAGAGATAACCATACACCTGATTTGTAATATTTAGGAAAAATTATTTTGGTTTTTGTATAAACAAAAAAGTGCAATAGCTTAAATAATATTTTTAAAATATATTTTGTTAATTAATCGCTTACAATAAAATAAAATCGTTTAAGTCAAATTCAATAAAATTTATTGTATCCCATTCTTTTGTTTCCAATACAAACTCCCAGTTCTGAAGCTTAAAGGCCCAACTATAATATGCATAAGCTGGCTCAAGCTAATCTCAAAAGTTGAACGAAAGGTCTGTCTGTTAAGGAAATCATTGAAGACTTTCTTTCAGGTGGCTATAATGTACTTACACGAATTTAGAAATTATTATACACAGTTGCACATTTGTTTAATTCGCACTTTTGCCAAAAAATAATTTCTTTCTAAATAAATGAAATTTATTAACAAAAAGATGTTTAATAATCATATTTCGTCAACTGCCTGGTTTAGCTCCCATCTTCTTCATTTCCTTGTAAAAACGTTCGCGTAGTAACTTTCATCTGTGTTTGCACTGCGCAACTTTATATAATTTATACCAGTATGAAAATGAAAAACGCATTTTTCTGCTTCTTTTTTCCATACTCATTCCTTTGAATTGCGGTTATATTAACACGCATCTCTTTTGTCATATAAGTAATTTTTTCTTTGTACGTTTTCTATTAAATTCGATTTCGTCCTCCATTGCAATTTGTTTACTAATGTATCTGTAACACAATGCAAAATCAGCTGTTTCCGTACGGAATGTGCGATCAGTTTCGTACTTTGCTTAAGCGATTGATTTTTAACGAAACTTGTTAAGTACATTATAGTTTGCCACATATGATTATTAGGTATTTGCACAGTGGTTTAAGTTGGCTTAAGCCAGATTATGCATATTATAGTTGGGGCTTAAGGATGGCTAAACAAAGCATTGGCAGATAGAAATTTTTTTATTATAATCGAATTTTAAAACCAATAAAAAATATCCAATAAAATATCAAATTCATTAGAACTTTGGAAAATATAAAGGGTCATAGCAGTTTTTCTTAGCACCTTTGAACACACCGCATTCGTTTTATTTATAAATGTTTTTCACGAAGCGGAATCTGGGTGACAAATTTGAAGCCAGCGAAATATCGAAAAATAAAAAAAATATATATTGTTAATTTAATTTAAAAAGACCGTAAAAAATAAAAAGAGATATTTATTGAAAATATAAATATAAAAGCGAAATACAAAAGCGAAATATTATTTTTTTAAACCAAAATTCAAAACAATGAGGTTTCGACTCGCACTCAAAAGATTTTATGTTTGATTTTAATATTTGCTTTGTGTAAAACACTGCTCAGTTTCTGCAGATGACTGGAATATTTAATATCTGACACATAGTCAAATACGAAACCTAGAATCTAAGCGAATGTTAATGCTCGATAGTCATATTTTCGAAATTCGAATAAAAAAAATCAAAAATAAAAAAAAGAAAATTTTTTAATAGTGATATTCGAATAACAGCGGTTTAAAATAAACTTGTAGATTTATTCTCATACTTATCAAATATACATGAAAAAATTTCACAAAAGTCAGTCGCTGTGTGAGAAAAGCTCGGCAATTATAATTGACAAATAATATCCACGCCGACATCTGGGGGTGGTGGGTTCGATTCCCAACGAAGACCTTCGTTTTTTTTTCACTACAAAAATAAAAATTGACTGTCGGTGGGGCTGCTCAGCGATGAAGGCATAGTCATTGGCCGCTGTGCTGTCTTATATACGATAGTTAATTTCCGACTATTCTTCTACTTTCACCACCTGTTTCATCTTTTCTCTATCCCTTTCCTAAAGAATGTAGCACGGTACTTAACTAAATAGGCATTGTTGCCTGAAGTGATACTTCTCTTTAAAAAAAAATTATCAGCTATAGTGGGCGAAAGTGGCATTTCAAACGTTAGATTATAAATATTTCTTTTATACACAAAATAATTATTATCAGTGAAATAAAATTTTAGTATCCTAAGGAACTTCGATCTTGGTATTGTAGTAAAAGTCGCAATTTCGTTCTATTTTCTGATTATGGTTCTGATAGCAATATGCAAGGGAATCTTTGTAAAAAAAGAAACCACGTCAATAATTTTTTCTTTTTCAATTTCAATTCCAAATGAAATTAAATATCTGGGTATATTTTTTTTAAATAAAAAATTAACATTTAGACATCATATTCTCCAAACATGTGATGCAGCTATAAAATTCGGTAGACGTTTATTTTCGTTACTTAACGGTAAGTCGATTCTCAGCCCTAAAATTAAGATTCTACTCTGCCGGAGTATGTATTTCTCCTTTCTTTCATTTTCAAAACTCATGAAGAAGCTCTTGAATTCCTATTTGGTTTTTCATTGTCCACGAAAGAAATTTTGTTTTACTTTTCTTCCTTTTTTTACCTCACACAAATGTGTTTCACACATACACACACACACATTTTTTATCTTCATGAATGTTTTGCTTTTTTTGATTTAATTTTCCTTTCACGCAATGTAAATGAATTTGAGTGCGTGATACAAATGTTGAGAGATAAAAAACAAAAACTTAAGTAAAATACTCCCCAGAAAAACAAGTTATTTACATCCTTTACATAAACACAGATGTCGTTAGTTTATGAATTTCATCTGTCGTAAAGATCCCCAAACAAAAAGAAAATTTGAAGACAATATGCGATCACAATTAAACGATTTTCAACTATTAAAGCGCGGGTGATTTTATTTTCTGATTACATCATAATAATGAGATTTTACTCCACAAAAATAAAAAAATAAAAAATCATTTGTACCGAAACATTATTTTAAATAATCACTCCAGAAATCTTTGCCACAAACAAATCTTTATTGTAAAAAAATAAACACAAACAACAAAAGTGATTTACATAATTCAAACATCTGTGGTCACAAGGATTGAATGAATAAATAAATGAATGTGAATTTTTATAATTTTCTTACTTTCACCATAAAAGAAAGTTAGGGAAAGTGAAATATAGACAAATTGTGTGAATTAAACAATCCTTTTTGGTCTTTTTCTTAAAATGTTTATTAGGAAACTAAATTATAAAATGAAAATAAAATGCAAAACAGAAAACATAAACATAAAAACATTAAAAAACTTTATAAATAATCTCTCACTCTGATGTTAATGCTACAATTAAAACTTAGTTGTATAAAGAAAATTATGTATTAAATTTAATTACGGCGTATCGGCAATTTTTTCTATAATCCAATCCATAAAATATTGAGTACTTGTATATACACCGGGTATTTGGGGACGAGCACAGCCAATACCGTACGACACCACACCAATCAAATAAAAGTGGAAATTTTCATTATAATGCTGAAATTATAAACAAAAAAAAATAAATAAATAATTAAATGATTACTAAAACAAAAGACAGCCAAAAATTTAGATTAAGATGTTTCAAATTTATATTGTATTCGGCAGTAATGAATGAAAAATATAATCTGGCAAATATCCATTACGACTACACGCTGTTAAATGTCGATTCTTCACATCATCGCAGATTTTGACTTTTAATACTTAAATCGAGTCCATTAGCTCCATATAGACTCTGTCCTTAACATGATCTCACACAAAATAATCCAGTGATGTTAAATCACATTGAAAATATGCGATCGTGAAATTTGGTTTGCAATAAATTGATGGTTTCATTGACATGTTACGCAGTCCTGTTGAAACCGCATGTCAGTGATATCCACGCCAAAATTGAGTTGTAAACATCTCGTGATAAGGTGATCCATTGATTTTCAGTCTCATATTCGAAAAAAAAACATTCCATTCACGCCTCCAGAACACATATTGCGCCATACAGTAACACGTTATGCATGCGAAGGCTTCTCAAGTGGAAATGGGATTCGTCTGAAAAATAATTTTTTCCAAAAAAACGAGACGATTGTTCTTTGATGAATTGAGCAAATCTACGGCGATGTGAGTAATCGATCGGCAGCAGTTGAACCTTGTTGAGCCTCAAAGTCAAATCCTTACACAAAACTTGACATGAGATGGTTTTGGATAACCCCAATTGTTGAGAACGTCGCGGAATAGACAAATTTATATCTGCTTCAACACTCTGGCTTACGGCTAAGATGTTTTCAGATGAACGACCCGGTCGAACCGGTTGGTGTTCGCATATTTTGTATCGAGCCTGTCGACTCAAATTGGACAACCAAATTTTTAATAGCGGTCTCAGAAGAACGATTATTTTGTCCGAAAATATCACAAACTTTACGAAATGTAACTTTCACAGAACCACCATTTTCATAATAGATTTTAATTATTTTAATGCGACATTCGTGGGAAAATGTATTCATTTAACAATTGCCAATGCATCTATTACGAATATGTCAAAAAACTATATGTCAAAACTGTCATGTTGTTGGGGTTGCCGCAAATGAAAAACAAATTTGTTGTTGAAAGAAGCGATATTTTCTTAATAGCTAAGAGTGTGACAAAGAATTTACGAGAGACAAAGAGAGAGAGAGAAAAAAAGAGAAAGAGAGGGAAAAATAGTAAAGAGGTATGCAGAATTTTGTGTACTTGCAGTCTTCGAAATGCACTTTTAAACAAACAAATCTAGCTGAAAAAGATTTAAAAAATATGTCTGGCAACTTTTCTTATGATTGTGTAATGAGCTTCTTAATACAATAGGAAAAAATAAGCTCTCAATTCAGTTGTTGCCTCCAGATGTGTCCAGATTTAAAATACTCGAAAATTAAAAGGGATGCGGCGATTTTAATGTCATATTTTTTTTTATTATAAAGTCATTTAAACGTCTCGTATTATTTTTTGTCCCTTGTTTTTATTTTTCTTTATTAATCTTGTATGGTTTTGAATATGTTGTGAATGGACAAAACTCAAGATCTGACTGGCATCACCATCAAAACTTTGTCTTACGGAAACGAAGGTTTTCTCGTCATGAACATTCCAATAATGCTTTGCTGGTGACTACTAAGAGCAAAGTCTCTTATCAGTTATTATGAGAAAACGCTGTTCTTATTTTGCAAAGTGATTCAGTGATAGTTTCACCATTTTTAAAGGAAATTTTCACAATTGAAATTCTTTTTACCAAATATCTGACAGCTCAATTCTCGAGATTTAGTCATTTGATGGACAATTTACTTTCTTACAACCTCTAACTTGCCTACCCAGTGTAATTGTTTTAAATTAAACGTTAAATTATTTTTTAATTTTTTTTTTTCACGTAAAATTCAAGCAAATGCAAGCACTTCCAAAACAATGTAAAATTTAAAAGTTCTTTCCATGTAAACAGCTTTTTTTTCTGTGTAACATCACATTTCTTGTATAGATTAAACAAAACTTTACCTCTGGTATCATTAAAGGTCCACCAGAATCACCTTGACAGGTATCTTTGCCGCCCGATAGCACACCGGCACACAATACCGCATTGTCAAACTGATTTTCACTGAATAAACGATTTTGTTGCTTGTAACTATTCCTGCACACCTCATTGTCATAAATGGGTATTTGTAGTTCTTGTAAAACATTTGATGCAGTACCACCTTCCATGGTCTTACCCCAGCCAATAACGAATGGCAGATAGCGTACATAGGATTTTTGTCTGAGTTCTGGAGTTGTAGGCATACAGATGGGTGAAATAAATGCTGAAAAATAGAAATAAATTTTGTGCCATAGAAAAAACTACTTTATCTGCTATAGTTTTACTCACCGGTAAATTCAACATTGTGTTCCAAATATAACACAGCAATATCACTGCGAACGTTACGTCTATTGTACTCGGGATGTTTTTCAGTCTAAATGAAAAATCAAACAGCAGGTTAGGATTTTTTAAATTTTCAAACATTTAACACAAAGAGACTTACTCTAACAACACGTATGTCCACATGCTTAGTTTCAGTATCGGTTGTTAAGTCATGCTCACCCAAACGCACAAAAGACCTAAACATTTTAATAAAATTAATTAATTACACACATTTTTCTTAATTTAATTTTCATTTCAAATTATTTCAACCCGTAAAGCTTACAAATCATTTCTCAAACAATGAGCAGCGGTAATGACATGTCTGGCTGTTACTAATGTGCCACCACATTTAAATGGCGACGAAGACAATTCATCATCATAACCAATCAAAGCAATCCAAGGCCAAGCTCCCTTCTTGCTTACTTCTCCACCAACAATTTTCTTATAGGAATTATTAGTATAGCCACAACCCTCCTCGACAGTGGGCAAACGTCTAGGAATTTCATTGGAATTCTTAATCAATGGTCTTGATGTAGTTGCACTTTGTTCCGGATTTGGACAGCAGACATTTGTATCCACACCACCGCAAATACTATTCGAAACTCTTAAATATCTAGCATATTGTGCATCTTGTTGCTTAACCGTTAATTGGTCAATCAAATCCTGACATTCTCTAATCGGCTTACAAGTGCCTTCACGTATGTCTGGATCATGACAAAATCTGCCTCTTTTATCAATTAAATTTGTATTCGTAGTGGGTGGTTGTGTTACAACAGGAGATGATGTTGTGGGAATGCTTATTGGAGGACGTTGTGTTTGTGGTTGTGGTCGTATTTGGGGTTGGGCTTGAGGTAGCGTTTCAGATTGTGTGTTAGGAAAGAATGGGTTATTAGAGCTTGTGGGTTGAAAAGGTGCTTGTGTGGTTTGTGGAACTGAAAGTGGACGCGTACAGCAGACCTACAAATAAAGAATTGCAACACATGTTTCATTTCAATTAGACTTTAGGGTATTTAGGATTTATTTACTTACCACTGGATCTCCATTAAAACTTCTTGTGCCGCATGCTCTCTGGGCAAGTATGACGTATTGTTGGGCCTGCCTTTGATTGCCCGTCTGAAAAACGTTTGCAATTTGTGGACAATAGCTGAGTGTTACACACGAGCCATAATAATTTTCGGGTGTCACACAATACTGAGCTGAAATAAAAAAATCAAAATTAATTTAATAACTAAAAACAATATAAACACGTTTGCTTGTGTTCTTTTTTTTTGTTTTTTTTTTTGGGAAATCTAAAAATAAATGGAAGAAAAAAACAAGCAACAAAATGAATTCAATTTTTAAAGATGACAAGTTTCAGAAACGAACTGGAAATATTAAAAAAAAAAACCCGTCCTTCTGTTTTGAACAGGGATTTGATTAAATAACTTTTATTTTTTAAAAATTGGCTATAGAAAAAAATAATTTGCAATCGCATTAAATACTTCATTATACATGATGTACAATATGTTCCAATTTATGGCATCATGGATACATACCAGCGTTCAGAACTATTTAGTTTCGGGTGTGTGAATTTTATATTTGCTCTAGACAAACTTTGTTAAGAAAGTTCAGCTGAGGTATTTATATTTTGGTGTCTTGCTCTTCACATGCTTGACTATTTTGAATACTGGGTCTAAAAATTAATAAGCACAGTCTTTCGACGATAATTTTCGCATTTCCAACAACAATTGTTAATGCAGGCAAGCACGTAGCTGGTTCAATAGCATCTGTGATCAAATAAATTCTTTACCTTATAATTGTCACCTAGAAATGTCTATATATTAAAAAAATAAAACATTTGTGTCTTATTTTTAGCTTAAAAAAATGCAAAAAAATTGCACAAAACACTGCTGATCGTCTGATTTTAGCCCGCATCTTTAATATTAACATTCTCTCTTACTCTCTTCTTTTAAGCATATTTCATAATTTATTGAGAGTTACTTTTACAGCTGTCAACATTTTCTCCGAAAATTTGTTTTACAAATCACCAAAATTGCCAAAAAGTGTGTTAATTTTTGTTGGCAACACTCTTTTAACTGGCGATCATTTCGTTAACTGTTAAGTGATTTATTTTTAGTTTGATTTGACTTTTCAACATAAAGAGACTGATGGCACCTAAACAACGCTTTCAACTTGTGAGAATTGGACCCGAATTTTCACAAATGAATTTTCTTTAACAAGCAAACTTTTTTTTTGTTTGAATGGATACGTGAATAAACGTATTTGATGATAATCCTCAAATACATGTTGAGACACCGTTACATTTAGCAAAACTAACTGTTTCATGTGCTGTATGGAATGGTGGAATCATTGGCTCGTTCTTTAAAATCAATGCTATTTCGAATGTTAGCGGTCAATGGTGACCGCTATAGGACCTTGATTTTTCGTTCATTAATTAATGTGCAGTAGCTGTGGTTTCAACAGTGATTCACACAGCTTCGATCACAATTGATTTATTAAATGAAACGTTTAATAATCGCATAGTTTCATGTCTCGGGCCCATGAATTGGCCTCCATGATTATGCGATTAAACCCCGCTAGATTGTTATCTGTGGGGATATGGGATGTAGCTATGGAGATTTACCAAGTGAAAAACAACATTGCCGCGTTCTTACGGCGATAACTATTGGAAAAACTTATAAAATATTAAGAGTACGAAGAGAACACTGAAGATGGCAAACGGCCGAAACCGGTTTGTTCACAAATCAAATTTGACGAGGGTCTACGGAAAACCGTACCCAAATAAAAAAAGTTATAAAAAAATACAACTTCCACACTGGACTACGTTCGAGCCAACCGTAGCGGTTATGTGCCAGAAGTCAAATATCAATTATTATGCTAGAAGATTATTTTTCTCATAAAGTAAATATCAAATCCAATTAAAAAAATATTTTTTTTGTTTTACTCTTTTTAACAGTTCTACACCTCTATAAAAAACACCATGTACTTAATTTAGGTTAGTGGGGTCGTTATGATTTTTGAAATTTAATTTTATATTTATTCTCGTTTTCTACCTCTCTTGGAAATGTGTATTTGATTAAATCAGGGATGGAAATATCAATAATATTTTACTGATGCCAAAGTATTCAACAGTTTCTTCTTATTCAAAATTACAAATTAGACTTTTGTAATGAATTATTTTTTATACCTTTTCCAAAGGATTTACTTTCTCTTTCTGGTTAAATAACTTAACCAGGGCATAGGTATATAGTCTCAAAGCAGAAGTTTGAATCTTTGTTTAGTTACTTGAATCCATAGCCGCCCTGTTTGATCACCATATTTCATAGCAATTTGAGGTTAGAAACTAAAATTTGTTTTCCCAAATCCTTCCTCAACTTAATTCTTGTTAAGTGCATGTAAACCTTTGAGACTATTTTCTAAGAAATTAAGAAATTTATTGTAGAAAAAACCTAAAATCGCTAAAGTTTTAAGGCCCGACTATAATATGCATATGCAGGCTTAAGCCATCTTAAACCGCTGTGCAAATATCTAATCATATGTGGCAAACTATAATGTACTTAACAAAACTTTTCGTCAAATGTCATTTGCATAAGCAAAGTACCAAACTGATTGCACATTCCGTACGGAAACAGCTGTTTTGCATTGTGTTATAGATAAATTAGTAAACAAATTCCAATGGAGAGCAAAAACTATTTTATCTGAATTTAATAGAAAATGTACAAAGAAAAAATAGCTTATGTGACAAAAGAGACGCGCTTTATTATAACGGCAATTCAAAGGAACAAGGGCCTTTAAACATTTTATTTTCTTTTCCATTTTTTTACCACACAATTTGCAATAAAATTTAATTTTTTATTGTTTATAAATTCAATGATGCCCACAGTTGCATTTTTTAGTACTTTTGGCCCAAATAATACATACAGCGATATATGTGTAATATTTCTTTCGTAATTTGTTTAAAACGATTAACAAAAAATTATAAATTTGTATAAGGATAGTATTAAGTATACAAAATATGATTATTAAACGCCTTTTTGCAAATAAATTTTATTTATTTAAAACGAAATAATTTTTTTTTGCAAAAGTACGAATAAAACAAATGTGCAACTGTGCATTATAATTTCTATATTCATGTAATTACAATATAGCCACGTAAAAGTCTTCAATGATTCGCTTTAGCATTTGACAGATTTTTCGTTCAATTTTTGACATTAGCTTCAGCCAACTTGTGCATATTATAGTTGGGCCTTAAGTCAGATTATGCATATTATAGTTGGGCCTTAAGCCAGCTTGTGCATATTATAGTTGGGCCTTAAGCCAGATTATACATATTATAGGTGGGCCTTAAGCCAGCTTGTGCATATTATAGTTGGGCCTTAAGCCAGATTATACATATTATAGGTGGGCCTTAAGCCAGCTTGTGCATATTATAGTTGGGCCTTAAGTCAGATTATGCATATTATAGTTGGGCCTTTATTGTTTCAACATGAAAACGAAAAAGTTATAAAATTGTGGCAATTTCCCATCCATGATGCAGACATTATTTATTCTCTTTCAATTGACTCGCTTAGTTGACCACCTTGCATATATGTAAATATGGAAGCCACAAAAAACTACTTTTTGTTTATATTTTAACTTAAACTTGTAGATTTATAAAGTCTTTAATGTTTTCGAGTTCAATTGTTTTAAAATTGTGTGCTGCTTTATATTCAAGCTAATCTTTTTATTATTTTTTAAAACTTGTCGCAAATAATATTAATGGAGAACTTAACTGCTGTAAAAATTAAACAATTAAAACAAAAATACCTCCAAACAAGATTACTTTTAAACATTTAAAATGCTCTGAATAGCGTTTTAAAATTATAATATAAATTTTATAAATTTCCTTTTGATAAAATTTTAACCTTGACAATGAATGAAATTAAAACTGTAATTGCCAATTTTAAACACGTTTAATAGACATACATACATACATACAAAGATATTGACAACAGGGTAACAAATTATATTTGATATATACATACACTTACATACGTACCTATGCATAGACATATGTAAAACATATGCATATTTAATATGAAACAATTAAAAAAACATTTTATAAAAATAGCTGGAAAAACTGGAAATATGTTTAAAATTTTAAATTGCTGTGATTGCTTTTCAATAGTAGAACTTGGGCAAATCATAAAGATCATTGATCTACAAAATTTATTAATGCGTGTTAGGAATACTTATTAAAAATATTTATCAAAATTAATCAAAATTAAGTGGCGCAAAATAAAGGGTTTTAAAACAAGATGTTTGTTCCCTAAAATAAAATGAAAATAAAAATTTAAATTAAGATGATTAAAATGTTTATTATATTACGTAGAGTTCTGCACTTATGAATGAAAATGATATCTAGCAAATATCCACCACGACCACACTGACAGATGTCGATTCTTTCATCAAAGTTTTTAACTACTTTTTTGGCAAAATGGCGGTCCTATTTCGTTAATCGACTGGCTCCGTATAGACTCTGTCCTTAACATAGTCCCAAAAAAAATTATCCAGTGGTCACACGATCTAGCTGGGCACTTAACTGCTGATTATCGTGAAATTATGCGATCGGAAAATTTAGTTTGCATGACATGTAACACCGTCCTGTGAAAAACACTTGTCACGTCGCCAATAACAGGCCAAAATTGAGTTGTTAGCATCTCGTGACAGCGTAATCCATTGGCCATTATCGCATTTCTAGCGTCATCTTAAAAAACAACGACCTAATCACGCCTCCAGAATACGTAACGCACCATACAGTGACACATTGAGCATGCAAAGGCTTCTTAGTAATCGCTCTAGGATTTTCAGAAGCCCAAATGCGGCATACCCTGACACGTGAAAATGAATGAAAGAATCGGCGAATATAGTGATGTTAATGGTTGGTCGGCTTTAATTCCTGCACCAGTTGAACTTTTTAAATCTTCAAAGTCAAATCCTTACCCAAAATTCGCCATGTGATGGTTGTGGATAATAGCAATTGTTGAGAACGTCGAGAAGTGGAAAAATTTTCAGCTGCTTTAGCACTATCGTGAGCCACAGTGTTGAAGCAGATATTTTTAATTGGACGACCCAATTACCAACTTCCCAATAGCGCTCTCAGAAGGACTATTATGTTGTCCACAAATTTTACGAAATATAACTTTAACAGAACCATTATATTCATAGTGGATTTTAATTATTTTAATGCGATTTTCGTGCGAAATTAAAATTAATGTAATAATTGCCAATGCGTTTACGACAAAAATTAAAAGTCAAAACGATCATGTTGTGGGTGTTGCCACAATTGAAAAACCCTTTACATGTAAATAACATTGCGTTAGATTTTTAGATCATTCATTGTTTTATGTTTGGAATATTAATTATCTATTCAAGTCCAATGAATTTAATGTAACTGTGATAAGTGACAAGTTATATTTATTTTTAAAAATGAAGAAAAATTTATTATGAGCTCACGCCCAACCTAGTCAATATGACTACGGATTCAAATGGGTTTTGATTTGTTTTATTTTCGGGATTCCGAAGTTTTGTATAGTTGTGAAAGTTGCCTTCGTGTTACTTTTATCAGATTTTTTTAGTGATTTAGATTTTATTTATAATAATTTTTTTATATATTCCAATTTTTGACATCGATATTTATCACCTCAAAAAATTTTAATTTATTATGGCAATAGTAACCTCCACAACAGCTACATAATAATTTGTATTTATAATCTCATTTAAAGACAACAAGTACAAAATGGTAAAAGTTTAGTTTCTACAAAATTGCTCTGTTAATGATTAAAAAAATAATTATATTTTTTGGCTCCCTTTAAACTATGTAAAAGAAACGCAAAAAGCCTCAAAATAAAATGAAAAATAACTTTTATTTGAAATAGAAAGATCCACTCAAAATGAAGTGAACAACATTTACCTGTTGTCATCCTCAACAAAAGAATCTGTATGAAGACCACATTTCAAGAAACGATCATCTTCGAATAAGCAATAAACTGTCGTTTTCAATTTTTTTGTTTTTTTTTAAATATTAATTCCTTTAAATATAAAATATATTCTCATAGAATATTTATTATCCAAAAAATTGAAATATATTGTTACGTTTATTCCTTTTAGTAAGTGTTGTGCTATTTTGAGTTCTTTTATTGCAAAATAATAGCACATTACTTTAGAAAGAATGTGCAAAATCAGTCAAACCTGTTCGCAAGTTATACGCTTAGCAACAGACACCACTTTAGTTTTATTTATATAAATTGCTTCTTTTTTTCAAACACATGGCCACTCTATCGCGTAGCATATCAATGAAATGTTCAAATTAATGTATTTTTAATGATAGAATTTCAATTATGAAAATTAAGCAAAGATTTTCGAATGACGTATTCGTAGTATTGTGCGAAATCCGTCATTTGTCCCAGATGTGCTGTAAACAAATCATTACAGAACTCCGTTTAAATAGAAATAATGTCATTTTTTGTTAAATGTAAATAAAACATTTGTTTGTTTCTTATTACAGCTATTTTGATCTATCAAGATTAGATAACAATCTGTTGAGAATATTAATTGAAAATTATACTACTGTATAATAAATAGCTTGATGTTCATTTAAACAAAAATAATATTTATTATTATCATTTATAAAACGTCATTCGTTTGAAAGCGGAATTGAAAGTGTGTAATTTTAAATATCGTTTATAATTTTGTGTTACGAATATAAAATATCTTAAATTAAATGTGACTTTGAAAGCCAATTGCTTTAGTATTTTAATATAATTTAATGTGAATAAAAGTATAATTTTTGAAAGTCAACACCACCACCATTTTCGTAGTGGATTTGAATTATTTTAATGCGATTTTCGTGCGAAATTCAATTCATTGCAACAATTGCCAATGCATCTTCTACGAATACGTCAAAAAACTAAATGTTAAAACTACCATCTTTCTGGTGTTGCCACAATTAAAAAACAAACTTCGTGTTGAAAAACCCGGTATATGAAAATCTAATACAAATTCATATTATTTACCTAACAGAGACTTATCCTAGCAAAAAAAAAACCACAGACTTCAAAAGAAGGCCCTGAAAATAGCGCAAATCTACCTATAAGATGCGCAACATTTTCTTTGTACTCCGTGCGGTTTTCTTCTATTTTACCATTTTATGGCACAAGCTGCAAATCTCTTTACATGTATATAAATGTCGCCATTATATGGGCCATCATACGATATACTTCACACAAAATCAAAACTCTTTTAACACTCGCCACAGTGAGCAATTAGGAATATCATTTTACTGTACAGGGAAATCAAAACAACGAATAAAGCTCTAAGGGAGTGAAGAATTTAACGACTTAACTTTCAATGTAAAGTTATGTTTAAAAATTCCTAGAATTGAAATATTACTAAAAGATTTTTTAAAAAGAAATTTAACATGAATGCTTTTGATATTGTTACGTGTATACCTTTGATAAACGTTTTGTTGTGAGTTCTTTATTGCAAAATAAATAACAACTGATATTAGAGTTTTTAATTTAATTACAAGTTTATTTACTTTAACTACACACAAAGTTGACACTACAGAACAATTTACTTAAGATACACGTCTTACGTCTTTACTTTACGAGGTTTATTTTTCAACTAGCTAACTATCCACTCAGACGCTGTCTTTTCTATTTGTCCACTAGAGGTCTAAAAAAATGAAAAATTGTCTACTTCCTTTGTATCATATTTTGTTGTTGTTATATTATTCATATTAAATAAAGGCGACTGTTGGTCTGTGTGCATTTTTGTTTTTGTTTTTATGCTGATAAAGTTTCTTCCTGGATTTTATTTTAACATAGTTGTTGTTGTCTTGTATGCATCAGTTTTCTTAGAAAACTACGCAGTTAGTAAACAGCATACCCAGTTGTTTATTTTTTTTTACTTAATTATTTTCTTTTAAAACTTAAGCAAAACGCATCTGCAACAATATTTGCATACCCGTAACAAAAAATTCTGATGTATTTAATTAGCATTCTAATCTATCTTTTAACATTAAATATGTAAAATTTTTATTTTATACTTGCCAAGCAGCCTCTCTGATGCCTTAGTGGCGATGAGGCAGGCATCAAAATAAATTGTAATATTATAAGCAGATAATGAAACATGCACAAAAACATGTAAAGACTTAGAACCATGGCGTCTTTAAGGACATAAAACAAAGAAATGTAGGAACTTTTAAATGGAGAGTTTACTTAAATATTCATAATAGAGTCTGCAATGGTAGTGAGAAAAAGCATTTTACGAATGCATCATTCTTTTAAACACCTTTGTGAAACAGTGACGTTTAGTCCTTGTTAAATAGGTCACAGTGACGTTTATGGTATGAGAATCAAATAATAATTCATGTTATGCTTATAATAGATTTGATACAGATTAACTTCAGCGTCTGGCCATTTGGCAGTAATTTGATTGTGGTCTTACCATTGGGTGAATACAATTCGTCCACCACTGCCCTAAGGTGCATACACGCCTTTGCAATTTTTAAGGGTACAGCAAGCAGGACCGTGCCCCCACTCCTTGGGCCGGAGACGGAGACTCTCAAACTCCTTGCAACATCGGACATAGGATGTTACATTGGCAACATATTTTCGGGTTCTTTAAAAAGCCAACCGTTTTGAAACCACAGCCACTACGTTTCTTCTCGACGGATCTCACCAATTGCCAGAACAGGGCCCTAGACTTGCGGACCGCTAGTTCTGGTGATACCAGTGTGTTCAAGTCTACTCCCCTCAGCGGCATATAAATATGGTCTTTATAGAATATTCCACAACTAGACTCAGTGCAACTGGGGAAAAAGGTAGCCCAGTCCCCTGAAGTCAGACAGGGAGACAACTGGAAGCTCCACTTTATTTCCACGGGGATCAGTGAACCCGCAGAGTTCATTTTTTGTCTCTTTAGACATTTAATAGTTCTCTGACTGATCATTGAGGTTGGCACCTATATGGGAGTATCGTGGTGGTTGTGGTTTTGCGGCCTCATAAGGGATTTATGAAAATTATGGTGGCCAGGATTATTTCACTGATAATGACACGCAAAGTGAATGATCCAGTCCAGTGAGCATGCTTGACATGTGTTCTGGACTGGAGTTAGAAAGTTTCCAACTCTTTGGCAAGGTGTGATGGTTTGCAGACCTGTCCTGGAATCATTCAAGTTGCAACTAGGTGGTTCTGTTGCTTAGAATTATGCCTTCGGCTATCTAGGACGCATGTATGACGTTCCAAATTATACTATAGTGGTTTATCCACCATCTGATTAAGGCTACATAGCCAGGTGCGGATGTAAAACAAATCACACTCTGTTCAAGTCAACTAATCGGATCCAGTTTCAGGCTCCTGCTAGCCTAGGCGACCGGTGCCGCCTTTCACCCACGAAAGCCCATGTCAAGATGGACAAGAAATCCATCTTGACTACGTGCCCCCGGAAATGTTTTGACAATAACAATAATAGAGCCATTTCCCTTCAAACAAAATTCGAAAACACAAATGTAAACATATAAATGTAATTTTGTATATTTTTTAAAACGACGCTGACACCATTATTTTCACATGCATCTGACATTTTTTATTTACTAAAAATCTTTTTTTAAAAAAAGCTCTACTGACAGCCTAATCAATGAAATGTTTACAAAAAGATAATAAATTAGTAACATTTTAACAATCATTTAAATACCTCCCCTTAAAGCAAAATCAATAATTAACCTGTCTTTCCTTAATTGTTTTAAAAACAGACATAAGTTCAACTGCCACTTTGCTTTGTGGCGTCTAAAATAGTGTGCGGTTTTTTTGTTTTCTCATTCAAAAACAACTCTTTGATGTAGTAAAATATCAAACAACTTTTTATTATATTTGTGTTCTTTGTAATTAATTATTAACGAAAACATTTAACAAAAGCCATTATTAATTTAATATCAAGTTATATATTTATGAATTTATAATTTAGTTAGTACGTATGTACTCGGGTGTATGTAAGTCTGTTTTAATATAGTTAAGTATATAAAAAAAAATAAATTAATAATAAATTACAGAAAAAATACAACCAGTATACCAGCATTTATACTAATTTGTTGTGTTATAATTTAAAATATTTAAATTTTATAGTTGTCAACTTTTTGCGAATTTTTAAAGACATTTAAAGGAGTCGTGTGTTTTTTTAGTTTTTGCTGATTAAAAAAAAATAAATAATGCGGCATTTGCAGAGTCTTTCAGAAAATTCTATTGTTAGCTAAAAATTTCTTTTATATAATTTAAAACTTGTTTAATCGCTTCAAATTAATTATGAGCTGACCTTTTTTTAGGCGTTTGGCCGACAATAAATTACCATTTTTAATAGTTCTGCTTTCCGCTAGAAATTTTAGAAAATTTTATTTTAGAAAAATATTCTATTTGAAAATAAAAAATAATAGTGAAATATTTTTAACAATTCTTAATTAACGGACCAACAATTAAGTAAAACAATTATAATTAGTAATAGAAACTAATAAAATTTTAGAAATTAAAGGCAATTTTATGGCCGCAAAACATGGTGCAAAATTTCTTACAGCTTATGATGGGCACAATGACAAAGTTAATGAGAATTTTATAAAAATAATCTGAAATTAAAAACCACATTTTTGTGCCAAAGTTTAGAAAATTCAATGTACAAGTTTAATACGAGTAATCAGTATCTTTTCTTATGTAAAAATAGTATTATTTTGCAAGTTAAAAATAAATGGAATCTTCCGATATTATGCGGCTTATTCAGCGATGCCGATTGTAAATAAATTCAAACATATGAAAATCTTAACGAAATCGCTAAAATTTAATCCATAAAAACATTAAAAAAAATTAAATAAAAAAGTATTAATCTTAACAATGGTCTTTTTTAAATAAATTTATCACTATATTTTTGATATTTCGCTTTCCTTTGGAAAGCTTCCTCAGGAAATTAATTTTTTGTTTTTTGTTTTTTTTTTTAATTTTTTGTATTTATAAAAATTAATTTCCTGAGGAAGCTTTCTAAAGGAAGGCGAAATATTAAAGATATAGTGATAAATTTATTTAAAAAAGACTATAGTTAAGATTAATAGTTATTTATTTAATATAAAAAAGAGGTCGAATAAAAATAATAATTAATTAAAAAATTTTTTTCAGTATTTTAAAACATTTCAAATTGTTGGGAAATTATTAAAAGGATTTGAAATGTCAAATTAATTCAAAATAATATAAAATTCATATAAAGATATATTCGTTTAACGTCAACAATTTTATGCAACAAAAGTATACTGTTCTAATGTAAAAATCAAGAAAATTATAGTTTTGCCTTATGTGTCATGATCGATTTGTTTATTTCAACTAAAAGATTTTTATTCACTTCGTTATGTTAACACCGTTATGGTGTACATGTTACGTTCAATCAATTAAAAATAATTAGCGAAAAAATAAAATTTTCTTTTATATTATTTAAATTACTAAATATCAATAATTATTTGATTATTATTTTTATTCGATTTTTTCTTCTTAAATAAATATGTATCAATCTCTATAACAGTATTTTTAATTAAATTTAACACAAATATTTTTTCTATATTTCGCTTTAAATTGAAAAGCTTCTTCAGGAAATTATTTTTAATAAATTTAAAAAATTTTTAAGAATTAAAAAAAAAAAATTTTAAATAATTGAATTAAATTAAATTGAATTGTTTTTGTCAGTTGTTTTCAAAAAATTTTTTTTAATTGTTAATAATTTTTGTTTTTATTTAAAATTATTTCCTGAAGAATCTTTCCAAGGGAAAGCGAATTATTAAAAAAATATACGTGTTTAATTTAATTAAAAAGACCGTTATAGAGATTAATACATATTTGTTTATCAATAATTATTTTAAAAAATTTCTTTATTCGCACATTTATTGAAAAAATAATTTTAATTGTTTTTAACTGGTAAATATTTTAACTAATGAAAGCATACAACCCTCCTTTTCACTCTCTTAATTTATTTACTCTAACCAACATTGATAGGTATCACAAGATGTATTAGCAGTTTAAAATAGAAATATTTTAACAGAATTATAAAATCGATATACAAGTGTTCGCAGTCATTTCCAAATATTTTGGAAATCATTGCCATAATGACAAACGATTTCCAAACTGAAGCATTCTTAAACCAAACAAATATATGTTGTTGTTTATTAGTGGGTAAATTTACAGGATTTACATACTTATAACAGAGAAACAAAATGTAGAAATGCAGGTTCCCTCGAAAGAGACGACTATCAAATTAATGCTGCTTTAATATAAAATTTAATTAAATTTAACAAAATATAAGCGAAAAAATACAAGCTAAGTAATCGCTAAGCAGTATGTGCTAAAGAAATTTTTTTTATAAAACTTGTATAATAAAAAGAAAAAAAAAAACATTTCAAATTTAATTTAATCAATTTTATGGCCGTAATTTTGTCCATCATCATTATCAAAAGACTTAAGACACATGCTTTAACTTTAACAAAATCAAAAATTAAAATAGAAAAAAAACCAAAAATTTAATTTTTAATTTTTATTTGCTAAATGCAAATATATTGTTTTTAATTATTAATTCATAGAACGGGATGACATGAAACCGGTTTTAAAGTTAATTAATTAACAAATTTTTTGTGTTATTTTTCTCACAACTTCTTTATTGTTTTTGTATTTGCGAATAAGCCTGTGTATAATTTTAAATCAAATATTTTATTTAAATATTTTTTTTGGTGTGTCGTTTTTATATAATTAAAATCAAGTAGCGATGACGATAATAGATAAAAAAACAAAATCTTTAAAAAGTAAGGAATACAACTAACAAGTAAATTAAAAAAATATTCAATTTTTATCATAAAGATTTATAAAATTTGAAATAAATTGAAATTATTTCAAATGAAATTTAAAGTCTTTTTAATATTCTTTAAGAAAGGTTTTTAGTGGGTAAAATGGAATGGAAAAGTTCTTGTCAGAAGAGTGAGAAAGGTAAAGAAAACGAATACGAAAAGAACACTGAAAATGGCAAACTGCCGAAACCGGTTTGTTCACAAACCAAATTTGACGAGGGTCGACAGAAAACCGTACCCAAATAAGAGTAAAGAAAACTTCTTATCCGATGAGTAAACAAGGATGAAGGCTATCGTTACTGGCTATATGTTAAAGTCTAGCTTCTTTTTTAAACATGTCTTGAATATTGCAACAAATAAACAAATTTTGCAAATATTTTATGATTAAAATTATGCCTCTTTCTTACAGACCTGACTGCATACTTATTTATTTTTGACGGGTGGGCAAAATTTGAATTTAGATAGTTTATTATCTGTCAAATACTTCAATATCAAGAATTGAACCGTTAATCTTTCACATTTATTTAGTAAAAAGTTGAGAAAACAATGCACTTTTCAACAAAATCATATTTCGTGATGAGGCTAATTTTCAATTATTAGGTTATGTAAAAAAAAAACAAAATTGCCGTCAAACAGTCCTCGAAAAAACATTACATCTAAAGAAAATGACCGTATGGTGCGATTTGTAGTCAGGCGGCAATGACTGAATAGGTAAACAGTAAATATTACAGGTTGACGGTCTTTAATTTCATCTCTTATTTTTCGGACTTCTTTAGTTATGACATTTTTTGTTTCTATTTTGAAAGTAAATTTTATTGGTCTGCAATATTTTGTTGACGAGGCTATTTCAATTTTCAATACTATTTTAAAATCAGTGCAAATCAATTTAAGAAGCAAAATACTTTTGTGACCTCCAAAATTATATCAATTTACGTTGTTTTAAGTAGGCAAAATATTTGTGTGACCAACTGTGCATGACATTGAAATTGACTAAAAATTTTTTTCTTTCTGAAAATACGCATATTCATCTAAACAACGTCTCTCATAAGGGCGTTTTGAAAAATAAACAAAATGCTTAGAAAATACCAAAATAGAAAAAAAAATATTTTATTCCATTTTGCAAAACTTGTCGACCTTGTGTCAGAAAAATTGTTTTGGTGTTCACGGTCGGATCGTTTACAATGTGGTATAGGCGTGTAGAAGACATTTAGGGCTATGACACAGTGGTAATGCTTTTACATTCCCTAACGAACTTTAGAAGTTATGCTCTATTAAGTAAGAGAATTTAGAACAAAATTGGACCTCTAAGGAAAAAAAAATTAATTTCTAAAAATCAATCAGTTTTCTTATGTTAATAGCTAATAAATTACGCTATTATACAAAGTTCGTTTCGCTTAAAAAACTTTTAAAGCAAAAAAGTTGTAGATGTTTAAAAATCAAAAATTTTCTAAGAAATTTCTGATTTTAGCAAAATACTGAAAATGCTTATTTTAAATCACCCTGTTCGGTGTGATATAGTTAAAATAAAGTTTTAATTTTTTGGCTCCCAAGATACACTAGTATATACTTTCGAATGAAGTTTAAAATTTTATAATCGGGGACCATGAAAAAAAGGTCTTTTGGCCGCCTTCTTGTAAAATGGTCCACTGTGCGCCGTCACCATGAATTCTCTGCACTATTAAACGATGAGAAATAATTATTTTGCGGCCTCAATAATTGATTGATTAATATCAGTGATTTTTGGTTTCAGCTAGATGGCGCCATAAACCGCACAGTCACCCAAACAATTCATCTATTACAATTTGGCGATAAAAATTGGTCGCCTGATTCTTTAGATTTAACTCGAATTATTTTCTCTAGGGTCATTCCAAAAACTAGTCTTAGATAAACAACCCACAAATAACTAATGCTCTGAAAAATGAAATTCGGCGCTAAATTGATGAGATAATTAAAGCTTTGTTGAGAAATGTGCATCATAATTTTGTGAAAAAATTGACATTTGTCCAATTTCATATGCCATCATTGATTCTCACATTTCTTCTTTACAGTGGCGTCAATAAAACTGAAGTTTCCAAAAAAAATGCTTCATTTAAGCCAGTTTAGTCCCTATCCTAGTCGATGATAAGAACAAGAACAAGATTTTACTGATTTTCTCCATTTTCCATTTTGCACTGAAAGTAAGACAACCTGAAATTTACAATTTTTCAGCAGAGCCAAAGGCTATTTTTTAAAGCAACGTTGATATCAAGAAGAAGATTGCAACTGTAGTGTTTTGACGAAAGAGTGGAAAAAAATGATGTATGATGTTAACAGTAAGTAGATATGACCACTGTATATCGATTTCTTGCAAAAAGTGAAAATTGAATAATTTTGAGTTGACTCTTCGTATAGCAACCAGTGCGATTGGTAAAATGTACTCTTCGCTAGTAACTTTATTCTCCTATTTTCGATGAAGATTCAATTCCCATACGTGTCAAAGAAAAAATAAATTTCATTTGTTTTTCAATTTTTAGGGAAATAAATTTTTTTTAAGTCTTAAAATAAAATAACTTGTTGACTTCATAAAATTTGTCCGTGTTTTTCTTTAAAGAATCTTTTCAGTGAATGAAAAATAATTCAACTTCACAACATAAGAAGGATATTTATGGGTTTAGTATTGTTGTTGTATTTTTGAAATTTAAAACTGAAAGAAATTATCACTGAAAAACGTGATGTCTAATATAAACTAAAACACAAAAATTTAAATTCTCATGCTCGACTACTTACTGTGCAGTCATTAAAAATATTGAATTGGAAAATCCCATCACCATCTAGGGTAATTCCCTAACATTAGTCTCATTCTATTTGCCACTAGTTCGATCAGCTCATGCCGCTGAGTAGCAAATCTTATTTTTTAAGCTTTGACAGTTACACCTCTATAGAGGAGTAATTTTTTTCGGCGCGGAATTTTAATGCTATGAGAATGGTTGATGTAGGCAATTAGATTTTAATAAAGGGTCCGCAATTTAACGTTTATTTTTCAACTAGTGTTTATTTCGTGAATGATAACACTTAGCTCATGTTTGATTTGACAGATAATTAGTTTTATCCTTCCGCTGAACGAATATGGTTATGTATACGCTTGAACAACGCTTTACTAAGTGGGCCTGCGATCGACTTACAGAAGAAGCAGATTTTGCAAAAAAAAGTCACCGTTCAGATGAAGCTCATTGATCTTGGCGGGTATGTAAACAAGCAAAATTGTCGCATTTGGAGCACAGAAAACCCGCACGCATACATTGAAAAGCCGACGCACCCATAACGAGTCACTGTTTGGTGCAGATTTTGGCCCAGAGGCATAATTGGGCCATTTTTCAGATTTTTTGTTCACAAAAATTGAAGAGGAAGATATTGGCGACATTTAGTTTCAACAGGACGGCGCTACGTGCCACACAGCCAAAGCTGTGTAGTTATGGTTATAGCATTTAAAATAACAAAAAAAGTTATTTGGCGGACCCTATACTTTGCATTTCAATTTTTTTTCAAGTTTAACGAGCAAATTAATAATTTTATTAACATTTTGTAGGTTTTCTTTAAATTCTATATGATTAATAAATTTTATTAATTTTTCTAGCATAATTCGTTTTAAATTAAAATTTTATATTTTTATTTATTTAATTTTAAGATTTTATTTCATATAAAATATTTTAATAAAACATGTTTCATTTTTCAATATTTTGCTAAATTAATTTCTTGGTGAATAATGATTATGTACGAAAATATAGATTTCTCATTCTGGTTCACTGTAAACTCTTTTTCTAAAAAAACCTGCAGTTGGTAACTGCCTTTTAAATAAATATGAAGAATAATGTGGAAGGTTGAAGCTTAAGTATTCGGTTTTATTACAATTATTTTTTTATAATATAATTGATTTGGCCTAAAATGAAGCCATTTATAACTTGTTTCTTTTTTAAATCTTAAATTCAAATTTTATCATAAAATTTTTTTCTTTGTATAAATAACATAAATATCAAATATCGAAAAACCACAATATTTCAGATATTATTATAACAGAAATCAATACTGCCAAGAATCTTTGATTTAAATTATTTTTCTTGCAAAGAAATTGACCAGAAAATTGGATTTTACAACAAATCACACTTGCGTATTTTGATATTTTATTTATTAAGTATTACCTTGCTGCTGCTGTCTTTGTTGTTGTCGTAGCCAGCGTTGTGTTGAAACGGGAGTTGTAATCCACGCTAAAATTATTGCCGCTAAAGTTATATAATATTTCATTTTATTATATAATTTATTGTTTTATATTTTTTGCTTATTTATTAGCTTTAATTATAAATAAATAAGACTATTATTTTTTTTTCAATCTATCAATGACTTTTTCTTAATTTTTTATACTATTCTATTTAGCTTAAAAGTGCTAATTAAATTTTATTTTTTTTTTTATTTATTTATTTTATTTTTCGTTAAACACTTTATTTAGTGGAAATCCTTCCGTGTTAAATAAATTTTGTTGTGTTCATGCACGCGTTTATTTCAAAACTGTTTTTTCAATTCTCACTTAAGTTAAGAAGAAGCTTTTGCGTTATCTTGTTGTACTATAGACGGCCAAAATTACAAATATACTTTAGTGTTGGTAAAAAGTAGCAGTTTATTTTAAACTTAATACGTTTGTGTGTGTTTTTTTTTGTTTGTTTATATCGGTAACATTACGTGCATATGGTGCTATTGTGATACTAATAACGTTTGTCTTAATTCTCAAGCTTTTTATATTAACGTCTTAATTGAATTTGCTGAATGTTGTTTGAATCACAACTTAAATGCTTTTCTATAGTAATCAATAAATAGAATTTTCTATAGATTTTATAGGTGGGCATATTTTTAATTGATGAATTTAAGCGGAGTTAAATGTAACAAAAATGCCGCTCTAAGGGAAAAAATAATAAACGTAATTATTATGTGTCGCAGTTATTTCTCTTGTGACCACTGGAATATTTTAAATGATTCAGAAGTAAATAGTGCAGCATATTGATTTGAAATACCAAAAAAGCACAGCTAAAAATAAAGAATTTTATATTAAATTAAATAGCATATTTATTATAATTTAAAAAAAATGTTTTTTTCATTCATAAGAATGGAGCATTCCACGAGAGAATAATATGTGTGCTGATGTTACTGAACATGCAAAAATTGTCAGCAAAAAACCTTTAATAACAATTTATAAATAATAATAATTTAATTAATCAATTAAATATAATTTTCAATAGCATTACTTTTTTTCTGTTATTTTAGTTTCATTTCCTTTTTAATTTTTAGTTCCAGTTTATTTGATAATTTTTATAGTTTTTTTTCCTGAAGAAGCTTTCCAAAGGAAAGCGAAATATCGAGAAGAAAAAATATATAAAAAAGATCTCAAAAAAGAAAAAAGATATTTATTAAAGTTCCAGTTTATAAAATTTAGAATTTGTCAAAAATTATTTTAATGTTAATAGTAAATTATCCTTAAATTTTTTAAAAATTCCTAGATTTCTTTATTTTAAAGTTTTAATTTGTATTCTTTTTTGCCATGTCTAACGGCAATGTCAAATAAAAAATTAATACCTCTTTAAAGACATAAAATTTCTTAAATAAAGTGATAATTTATTCAAGGCTATTTGCATAAAAAGTTTATCTATATTTTTTTTTTCTAACAATAAAAGTTTTAGAGCCATGTAAATGCTGAAATGAATAAGGAAGAGACTTAAGACACCTACTTCTTCAAAACTTACCCAAGCTATATAAAAGACTTAAGACACATGCATACATTTTTTTTTAAATTTTTAATTACATAAATTTCAATAAGGCCATTCATTAACAATAATATATATCAAAATAATTTCTAATCGAATCGTGTAGAGTGCATTAAGATTCGTTACTTAACGTATAAAAAATATTGATTTTATATTTGTTGTTTTCTAACTTAATTATTTTCATATGAATTTCGCACTGCGTAAAAATACTGCTTTCTAATTCTATTGTAAAGTACCTTCTAAAATTTAACAACATCAACATTAATAATAACAACAACGAAAAAAATTAAACACATTTGCTCATTTTAAAAAATTGTTAAACCAATTTGCCAATTCTTACGAAATATTAAAAATATAATTTCTATTGCAATTAAATTCATAAATCAGTGATTAAAATCCGGTCTGAATAATAATTGAATATATTTTGAAAAAGGCGGATAATTAGAATATATTTAAAATTTGAAAAAAACAACAATTTATTTTCTAATTGAATTATAAGCTTTGTGTTATGACAGTGTTCTAGTTTTAATCACAACAATTTTTCATCGATTTATTTATAGATATCCCACACGTCCTTGTGCATAAATTAAAAAAAAAATTATACACATAATTTAAAAAACATTTTATTAAATAGCAATAAATTAAGTTTTGTTCCTTCTCATTTTATTGCTCTTTTCGTTCTTGAATGTTAAATTTGACATTTACCAAGAAATTTAACTAAAATAATTTTTTAATTCATTATTATTATTTTTTCTTTTAAATTTTATACAATGGAATTTTAGTTTAGTCATCTTATCGTTATAGTTTTGATTTTGTTTTTTTTTTAATTCAAAGCTTTTTAATTTAAAACATTGCAATTTGTATTGTTCAAGCAAATGGTAGAATATGCGTACGTTTGTGTGTTTTAATTTCATATTTGTTATGTGTGTCACATATATTTTGTAGACGGTAGCTGACGGATCTTCCCCTGTCATTTCTTGATAACTTCATTTAAAATTAAAATAAAAACTTATTAACAACAATTATGATCTAGAAAATATATACATTTTTAGGCATTGACTCAAAATATAATATTTAGAAAAGAAAAACACTCACCTATACCTGCATATCTAGTGCTCTAGTGCATGTATTTCAACAGATTTCTTAGATTTACAAATCTATTAGCAAATAATAAATATTTAATTGACATTTATTTGTGCGATTGTTATTTTTTTAATATGTAATTCGTTTTCTTATAATATTCTTATAAGTTCTTGTATTGTCATTGCTCTATATATACAGGGATGACTAACCTGAACTAGGTGACTGAAACAAAAAGTATTTCTATTTCCTCAATGATTCTAATTTTCATAATGATCCTTTTTATGCAACATTTCGAGTACAATGTTTGCAATTTTTTTGCATTTTTCAATGATCTTTAAATGACTATTCCAAAATATTCTTTTATAAAATATTCCTTTATATAAAATTTATATCAGATGTTTTATATATATATATAGAGGAAAGAACTTCAATTTGGCCACACTTTTTAAACTGTTCAGTTGTCAAGTAATTCATGTTTAGTTTGGTTTGGTATTTCAACGTAAAAGAGATTGACGTCTAAACAACGTTTCCAAATTATGCAAATTTATTTTAAAAATCATGGTTCTGTTTTAAATCCATATCGCGCATAACGTCCATTGCAGGGACAATATAATCATCAATTAGAGCAATTAATTCAATTAACTATGAAACGTTTTCACAGCATGTGTATTCTAAGTGATAACAAACATGTACAGAGACGTCGTACAGTGTATTCAGAAGAAGTCATTTCTGCTGTAGACTACAGCGTAGAGAAAGATATGTGAATTTGCTAGTCTACGCCGATAAACCCAAAACAATTGACCAGTTGTGGGACATATACGGCAACAAATGTTGATAAAATTTGACCTTCAGCTTAGACTACGGCCGAGCTAGCCATGACAATCGCATGCCAGAGGTCTTATTTACATTATAAAGCCAGTAGATTATTTTTCAAATAAAGTCAATTTCTTGTCAGCTTACAACCTTCAATTTTGTTTTATTCCATTTCAAAGTTCTATATCTTTAAAAAAACGCCCTTTATTTATCTCTAGCAAACATAATATGATATGAAAACTTTAGCCTTTCTAAAATGTGGTTAAAGGATCCCTGAAGATTTGAGTTGGGCAACCAACGAAATATCCACCAATAACGTATTAAGTAATTTTATTAAAAATAAATTTGGGTTATTAGCAGGCTGAGAACTTAACTAAAATATTTGGCAACACAAATAACATGATAGTTTTGACATTTAGTTTTTTGACGCATTCGTAGTAGATGCATTGGCAATTGTTTCAATGAAAACAATTTCGCACGAAAATCGCATTTTAATACTTAAAATTCTCTATGAAATGGTTCTATTAAAGTTAAATTTCGTAAAATACGTGATATTTTCGGACGACATAAACATCCTTCTGGGACCATTATTAGGAATTTGAACACCAACGCGTGTTCGACCGTGTCGTTTAGCTGATAACATCGCAGCCGTGGGGTTATCCAAAACCACTACATGGCGAATTTTGCATAAGGATTTGACTTTGAAGCCTTACAGGGTTCAACTGGTGCAGAAATTGAAGCGGACCGATTATTCACAACGCCCTAAATTGCATAACGTAATGTGGTTAGAACACAAGGAATATTTAATATTAAGTTGACAGTCTGCCGAATCTTTATTGATAAAAACACATTCGTTTTATCTTGCTGTTAGGAATTGTCCCCGTAGCCATTTTTTCTTACTTACATCGTAGTAAATGTTGTTCTAGTATCATATCGCTAAGAAAATGTTTAGTTTAATTTATAAAAATATTATTATGACTAAAAACGAAAAGTGAAATAATCTATTGTATCTGTTTAAAAATTAGGGTTGCCATTGGAAACCATTCATATGCAATTTGAAAATTCCAGAAAATAAAAAACATTTGGCAACCCTTGTATAGAAATGATTGAAAATAAACAATGTTTTTTGTTGTTTTTGAAATGTTTTGTAGTGTTTGTATGGAAGTGTCTTTGAGTCTTGCTGTCTATGCTATGTTGATTTTATGAAAAATTCTCATAAAGTCAGTTTGGCTTTAGATGTAAGACTCTTAGGGTTTTTCAGTACAATATTGGGGTAAAATTCACTGATGAGCTATGTGAGCAATAGTGAATTTGCAATATGGATATGCTCTCCCCCATTACAATACATTTCAAATTTATTTTTTATTTTTTTTTTTATTTTTTTTCTATTTTTATTTGGATAAATATTTTATTAGAATATCATGAAATATTTATTTAAAGGAATCAAGCACGAAATAAAATTGCGCTTATATTGAAAAAGATTCCGAATAATTATAAATTACTTTTTATTATTTTTGTTTTCGTAATTTTTTTTTTAAATATTTTTTAGTAATTAATTTTAATCATCAGGAAAAACAAAAATAATAATGAACAGACAAATTGAAAAAATTTTTTTGATTAACAAATTTAAAATAATCAAAAAATTTTTAAAAAAACAAAACAAACAAAAACAATAAAAAACGACAAATTGAAAAATGTTTTTTGTTTTACATACATACAAACAAATTTTCAATATAACACATTTTTTAAATGAAAAACAATTTTGAAAATACATAACACATTTACAAAACAATAGTATTTTATTTTAATTTTTTGTGAAGAATACCGTCCAATAAACATGTTTAAAACGTTGTTTTATTATGGAAACTTTATAAATATGGAATTCAGGATACTGAATTGAAATGGTTTGAGTCATATTTAACATGCAGACAATTTACTAAGGTGAATAACGCATTATCAAATACTACGATAAATGACTTCGGATCACCATAAGGCTCAATATTAGGAGCGCTTTGTGCTTATTATATACATAAATGATATGGAAAAAGTTTTGAAAAAATTTGAAATTTTTACTGAAGCGGCAACGGAGGAGATATGTCACGCTAATTTATCTGATGATATGGATAACATTATGAAATGGTTGAGAATGAATAAACTAAAGTTAAATGAGAATAAAACTAAAATAATGGAAATAAATATGAATACTAATGTAATATTTAAAATTAATGACATAATATAGAGAAAGTTAATAATATAAAATATCTGGGTTTTCTAATAGACAAGGAATTAAAATTTAAAGAACATATAGAATACATATGTAAACAAATTGGTGAAAAAAATCAGGTTTTTTAAACATATAAGGAACAAAAAATCAATTATAACAGCAATAAACATATACAATACGACGATAAAACCACATTTTGAATTTGGATCTACTGTGTTATATACATGCTGTACAGAACAGCAGATATCAAGGATGCAGAAACTACAAAATAAGGCTATGGGCGCAATAATCAAATGCAATCGATTTACCTCAGTGGGACATAATTGGAAAAAAGCTCAAATGGCTCAATATGAGAAAAAGATTAGAATTGAACACAATTCATATTATTCAGAAAATTAAAACGGATTATTTAATTGATTATTTAATGAAACAACTCAGATACGTTGATGATATTCAACCATGCAACTTGAGAAATGCTACAGATTATGGACTACAACGACCAGATAATAACACAATCCGCAGATTGCTGTTCTACAAAGGATTGAAGCTATACTACATGGTGCCAAATATTATTAAGAGTGAAATTAATGCAAATGTATGTAGAAGAAAAATTGTAACCTTTATGAAAAATATTTAATTTGAACCAGATTTGATGTAAGATAATAATAATAAAGATAAATAATTTTTTTTCTCACATTGCATTTAATTCTGCTCCAGTTGTATACTGTTTGTTGTGAAAGAAACATGGATGGGTTCTTTAAAGAAAAAAGTTAGTTTCTTTGTTTAATTTTCTGATTTTCTGCATGATTTCAGAGTTTCTAGATTTCATTAGGCTTTTGAATGTCAAAGACCTTCCTTCGCATTGATCTTTCAAGAGTTTTCTTAAACATTTTTTTCATTTCCAAAATGTAATCGAAATTCAAACCTGTTTGAAATCAAAATTAGATTTAAAGAAGCCTTCTATTATTATTAATTAAATTAAAACGACTGTTTTGTTTTATTATTTATATTTTATTTTTTTATTTATTTATTTTTTTAATATATATTATTTTGCTTACAAATATTATTCTGAATAAATATAATATTATAATTATTTTACTTTTAAATCACATTATTTTTATCTCGTTAAAGCGTGTTTTTTTTAAATTTGAGGTATAAAAAGGCATTAAATAAAAATTTATAATTTAAATAAAATATTTACAAAAAAAAACTATTAAATATTTGTTTATTTTTAAAATGAATTTTATTAATTACATTTCTTGTATTTGTTGTAAAATCCAATCCATTTTCTTTTGAATGTTAATATAAATGCCCGGTACTTTGCCACAGCCATGGCCATAAGAAACAACGCCAATTAAATAGTAGCGGGTTATTCCTTTGTATAACTTAAAGGTTGCAAAAGAAAATTATTATTTTTTGTCTGGATGAAAATCATTTCAACTTACTTCGGGTATCATTAAGGGACCGCCTGAGTCCCCTTGGCAGGTATCAACGCCACCAATCGTATAGCCGACACAGAAAATTGAGTCATCAAAATCTTCGGGTGGTAAACTGGGTATAAGTTGCCTATAGATGCGACGACACACATCATTCTTCTGTATGGGTATTTGGGCCTCCTTTAGAACATGTGAAGGATTGCCACCCTGCATTGTATAGCCCCAGCCAGCAATATACGGCATTGTATCAATATACGATTTAGAACGTAATTGTATCGAATTGGGCATACAAATTGGAGCAATTAATTCTATTTTGTTGAAAAAGAAACATCAAGTAAAAAAACAAAACAAAAACAAGATCGCTTAATCCAACCTGTAAATTGTACATTGCGTTCCAATAATAATACAGCCACATCAGAGCGACGATTTTTTCCATATTCATGATGTTTTGCATGCTAATTAAGAAAATAAAACAAAATAGTAACAAAGTTATTAAATTCAATAAACGTCATTTTACATTTGTCTCTATATACTTAGTATAATGTCAAAATAAATCACCAATGAAATATTAACTTAAAATAAAAGTTATTTAATAACTTTTTTCAAAGTTTAACTATTATTCTTATTTTATTAAATTCACAAACAGAAAATAAATAATTACCTAATAATATATATTTTTATTTTTGTTGTCTAAATAATTTTTATACCAGACAAGTCATTTATTATAATTGTAAATTGTTTAAAATAATTGTCTAAAATAGTATGGTTTTTATTGTTTTTGTGATAGAAGAAGTGATTATTGCAAAAAAAAAATAATAATAATGAGTTCTTTGATCATGTTTAACTCAAACTTATATTTTTTAAAAAATAAGGTTTTTCCAAAAATCTTTTTTTTAGGTGAATACTAAAACTATAGATTAGCAATGCGGAAGATATTGCCAACCAATGTGTTAACTTTCTGTTTCTTTTTTTTTTTGACGGTAAAAAGATTTTTTTATTTTTATTTGCGTTAAAGTTTGTTTAACCTTATAATTGCTTTGTTAGACAATGAGAATGCTGTTAATCACATTGTTACTTTATTTAATTTGTTATTGCCCTCTTCTCATATTTTTATGTTTATGCGTATAACATCACTCTTCGACTAGATCTCGCTATACGTACGCACCCATGGTTGAATTTCAGAAGGCTTGAAGTAAATTTTTTGTGTATGCCACTTAGCAAATCCACTTTATAATAATAATAATAATAATACATTTTTTATTCCATAAAAGTTATAAACCTGTGTGACTTATTAAGTTTCAATAAGAAGAAGAGCCATAGAGGCCATACTATTAGAACATTTAAATAATATTACGAAGATGCTTAGTTTAAGTTGTAAAAAAAAGAAAGGCGAAATGACTTACTGTGTCTGTTTATATATCAAGAAGTTTCTAGGAGATCTTATAAACACAAAGCAGCAACATGCTACATTCAAATTCCATGAACTAAGATTAACAACCAAAAAAAAAAAAAATAAAAAAACAAAGGCACGCAACCAAACAAACATTTGCACTGAATAATAATGACTACGGCATCTGTAGTAAAGGTAATGAATTAGAGAAAAATCTAGAAACTTTCGAAGTATTATATAATGGCTTCTTCTCTTGTGGACATAAGCAGTTGAATTGTAAACATGATCGGGTAAAGACACTAGCAGCTAAAATGTTAGTTATCAATGTGTGGTTTTGTTTATAAACGTGAATAATCGTCTCATAAATCGTGTAACTTAATTAAAACCCTAAGCAGTTCTATGTAATTATTTTGCACTAAATGAACTCAATTTTAAAGGAATAAACGTAACAATATGTTTGGTTTTTATAAAAATCTCACATTTGTTATCTTATAAACCGAAAGTCTTCTACCTTCTTTCCTTGTGTAAACTAAAAAAGGTGACAAGACACTTTTGATCAAATATGCAGTCTAAAGTAATGTTCACCGTTCGTCCCTCAACATTTGTTATAATATACTTAATATGACAAAAATTATACTTAATATCGTTCAACAGTTAGTTTTCTACTAAAGTTTGAAACAATCTCTAAAATTGTCTGTTCTCGTGCGAACAATACAACAACTACAAGCTTCTGCGTCTTGCGCAACAAATCTTCGAAGAATTATGTCATACTAAAAAAATCCTACAAAAAGCTTTTATGCTGAACAGAAAATTGAAAAATATTTTGATTGTTAGTTGTGATAATAATAAAAGTTTAACTTAACTGCCATTAATTTGTACTTGCTACCTAAAATACTAATGTTACTGACGCTATCTCTTAAAAGCTACAATTAAAAAAGTCTTTTGAAGTCTTAAAAGACAAATTTCAGATTCCTTTTAAATACAAATCTTTCATTATATCTCATAACATATAGTACTATTCAAAATAAAATGTATTACTGAGGAAAAATAAATTTCCATATGGCCATCTCGCTACTGCTTGCATAGCTCATCAGTGGAATGTATACAAATTTTGTAATGAATAGTTAAGAGACTTATATGTCTAGCAAAATTGATTAAACGAGAATTTTATTCAACTAGCAAAGCAAAATGACAAATATGATTAAGAATTCTTTCTTTCTAAATTTTTTATTTTTTTTACATAAAATTCTCTTTATTCGAAAGATTATCTTCTGACATTATAATTTAAACTTGATATCTGGCAAATGATCGCCACGACTGACACTGACTTGGTCTAATTTGAGGTTAAATTTTCAATAACTTTTCTCAACATTTGTGGCCGCATATCGACAATAACGCGGCGAACGTTATCTTTCCCGTTGACAATCGTTTCAGCCTTATCGGCGTAAACTAGCGACTTCACATACCCTCCGGTAAAAATAGCCTAGCGGCATTAAATCACACAATATTGTAAGCTAATTTACGGGTACGAAACATGAAACTAAGCGGTTACCAAACGTTTCCTTCAATAAATCAATTGCGTCACTAACTGTTTGACATGTTATATTGTTTTGTTGAAACCACAACTCCTGCACATCATGGTTACTCAATTGATTGAATTGAATGAAAAATTCAGTAATTATCGCTCAATAGCGCAATATCGTTTTTAGAGAAGTACGAACCAAAGATTCCACCAGCCTATAAGGCACACCAGTCAGTTTATCTGGACATAAACGATGTCTCAACATACCCTTGTGTATTATCTTTACTCAAAATATGGCAGTTTTGTTTATTAAAGTAACCTTTCAAGCAAGCGTGAGTTTCATTGCTAAACAAAATTTACTTATAAGAATTAGGATCAAAGACAATCTTGTTTTGGTCCCAATTTTCACAACATGGAAGCATTGGTCAGCCAGTCAGTCTATTCAAACCAAACTATTTATATTTATATTATATTTGACAACTGACAAAATGGTCGCAAGGTCGAAAAGTGTTGCGAACTTTAAATTATATACCTCTATAAAATACACCCGATTTAAGTTACTTTATGTTTTTATGTGTGGTTGAAAACCTTGGTGGAGACTGCGAAAGTCAAATTTCCCATTTTCCGTCAAGTAGTTTGTGCAAAGTGTTGTTATATTCTAATGAAATCTTTTTTAGTAACCCCTTTGCTATACAGCCTCGTTAGCTCGTTAATATTGGATTTTTTTAAAAAGAAGTTTGTTTTTCAATTGTGACAACAGCACCAATATGATAGTTTTGATATTTAGTTTATGAAGTATTCGTAGGAGATGCATTGGCAATTGTTACAAAACGAATTAAATTTCGCACGAAAATGGTGGTTCTGTTAAAATAACATTTCGTAAGATTCGTTGATATTTTCGGACAACATAATCACTCTTTGAGATCTCTATTAAGAATTTAGTCCTTAAATTTGAGTCGACAGGTTGGATACCAACGCGTGTTCGACCGGGTTGTTCAACTGAGAATATAGCAGTCGTGAGCCACAGTGTTGAAGCAGATCCAAATTTGTCAATTTTTGACGTTCTCAACAATTAGGGTAATCCAAAATCATCACAGGATGAATTTTTCGTAAGGATTTAACTTTAAAGCCTTACAAAGTTCAACTGATGTAGGAATGGAAACCGACCGAGTATTCATATCGCCGTAGCTTCGCTCAATTCATTCAGGAACCACCATTTTCACTTGTATGTCAACAGGCAAAATTGCCGAATTTGGGTTTCTGAAAATCCTAGAGCGATTATTGAGAAGCATTTACAAGGTGTCACTGTATGGTGCGCTATATGGTCTGGAGGCGTGATTGGGATGTTTTTCTTCGAAGATGAGGTTGGCAATGATGTTTTTAAATAAATGACCAGCAGGTTTAGATATGAATTTCTTCTTTATTTTTCGGTTGATCAATGGATTTATAATTCAATTGGGTAAGTATGCGTTTACATTTAATATTCCTTTACGTAAAGTGTTCAGGTTGATTAATTAAAAGTTTTAAGGTAAGTACTACAGGTAAATTATTTGAAGCGTTTAGTTTACGTTGATTTTTTGGAAGTTATTTTTTTGGTAAATTTAAGTTACGTATGTTTCTTATTCTTTAAACCACGTTACTCTAGAAGATTCGGCAACCAATATAATAAAGAATGGAAACTTATTCTGCCATTTTTCGTTTTTACGGAATAAATTTTCCTTTTCTTGCCAGTACTAAATTTTGGTGCTGCCAGATGGTATAAACGTGTGTCCAAAGCTAGTTTGGACACTTATATTTTGATTCGCGTTTAAAACTTATACTTATTGAAAACTTAAATTTAGTCAGATAGGGCCAACCTTTGGCCACCGTGAAACAATTTAAATTAAAAATTAGCTCATTAAGTAGCAAACAAAAAAATATATTCATTGGTTCAATTTTAGTTTAGATAAGGAGGTATTTAAGTCCAAAATAAATACAAATTCTGCTCGTATATGTAAATTTTTATTGTAAATTGATTAATACTTTATTAATGTAAAACAAATTTTGAAAGGATGAAATATATACAGATAACTCGTGGGTTTGGAAAAATTACTATTAATTAAACAATTTTAAAGGACGAAGGCCACTGTAGTCAGTTCCTATAATTATAATTATTGATTTGTAAATTTATTTACTATTAATAAATAAATAAAAAATAAATAAACAATTTTAGTAAATATTTCTTCTAAATAGCCTTGATTTTCATCTTCTAGAAGCAGTTTAGCTTCTACGTCCAGTTCAATAGAATTAGTTTTCCATTTTTGTAGGATATTGGACATATAGGGATGTGATGTGCATAATAAAATAACATTCAAGTCTTCATTAGTACAATATCTAGAAAATATTCTTGTGTTATGCTCACGAAAGAATCGATAGTCTTTGTTTTGTTTTTTTGCGCTTCTTTAGATTGTGTTGAATTATTTGTTCCCCATGGTACAAAATTTTATGAACTGTTGATGGCATTTATCTCCAACAATATTTTTTTTGTTGTAAAGTATAGCTGTATTTTTGGCGTACTCTCCAAATTTTTTTGCATTTATCTTTCGGCTGCATGCTACTTAGTACTTGTAAAATAATACTGAATCTCCTTTTTAGTTCCAAATCTACTCCTGTGACAGATGCTGCACAGTGTTTCCATCATTTGTGTTCCATTCCCCTTGCTATGGCTAATCGATGATTATGCCTTGTACTAAATACTTTTCTTGAATTTGTTTTTTTTTTTTGTTTCTTTTTTCTGCATTTTCCTGTTTCCTCGCCTAATGGACAAAAATCCAAATCATAACCCAATTTAAGAATATGCTGTATAAAACGTATTCTAGTATGAAGAGAGAACAATCCAGATTCGTATGCTGCCTTAAAAGTGTTATCTTCTGAAACTGAATGGCTTAATTGACTTGATGTCCTTTGGAATATAATGCAACTTTGACGATGCTTTGGTATCAGTTAAAGCTTGCGCAACTTTTCGATCAATCATTTTGAAATGCATTTTAAAATATACTTCAATTTCCTGCAGTTAACAGAGGGTATTTCATTTTTCCATACTATTTTACAATCAGTGCAAATCAATTTAAGTAGCAAAATACTTTTACGTTATTTTAAGTAGGCCAACTGTGCATGACTTTGAAATTGACTAAAATTTTTTGTTTTCTTTCGGAGAATACGGATATTCATCCAAAAAATGTCTCTCGTAAAGGCGATTTAAATAATAAATAAAATGGTTACAAAATAGCAAAACAGAAAAATTTTTTTTTAATTCCGTTTTGCAAAAAATTGTTGGCTTTGTGTCAGAAAATTTATTCTGGTGCTCACGGTAGGGCAGTGCCGGGTAAATAATCGAGTATAGGCATGTAGGGGACATTTAGGGCTATGTAACAGTGCTAATGCTTTTACATTCCCTCACGAAATTTAGAAATTATGCTTTATTAAGTAAGAGAATTTAGAAAAAATTTAAACCTCTAAAAAAAATAATTTCTAAAAACCAAAAATCAATCAAAAACAATTCAGTTCTAATAGCTAACAAATTATGTCATTATACAAAGTGTGTCCCGTTTAAAAATCTTGTATAAGAAAAAAGTTATAGATTTTTAAAAATCAAAAATTTACTTAAAAATTTTTCATTTTAGCAAAATACTGAATGTGCTCATTTTGAATCACCCTTTTTAGTGTGATATAGTTAAAATAAAGTTTTATTTTTTTGGCTCGCGACCTAAACTAGTATCTACTTTCTAATGAACTTTAAAATTTTACAATTGGGGACCATGAAAACATGGACTTTTGGCCGCCTTCCCGCATAATTGCACGACAATCAGCAGTTAAGTGGCCAGCTAAATCAAGTGATTTAACACCACTGGATCATTTTTTGTGAGGGCCAGGTTAGTCTATACGAAGCCAATCAAATCGATTTCACCCTTAGAACTCAAAATCCGTGATGTGATTAAGGAAATAGGACCGCAATTTTGCCCAAATTTGTTTAAAAACTTTGATGAAAGAATCGACATCTGTCAGCGTGTTCGTGGTGGATATTTGCCAGATATCAATTTTCATTCATAAGTGCCAAATAAAAATTTGAATCATCCTAATCAAAATTTTTTGTGTTATTTTATTTTATTTGAAAAATTCTATATATTTGTTTTGATAAAAGTCGATGAGTTCGTCACGTATGAGGTGAATATTTAACGTCAAAGAAAATGGGTAGCGTATTTTGATGGCTTTTATTTTAACGATGATATCTTTTGAGATCTTGATAAGACTAATAATGCAAAATATTTTGAAAAACTTGAAAAGTCTTCCCTTTTTAATTTTTTAAAATTTTTATTCAGTTATTAAAACAAATAACAAAATACTCACTTTGACAACATTTATATCCACGTTTCTTGCTTCCGATTCAATAGATAAATCAAATTCGCCCAGTCGTACAAATGATCTAAAATTTAAAAAATAAATTAACATTAAACAAATTAATTATGCAAAAGTAAAAAGGAAAATAAGCGAAAAACATTTTTATAACGAATTCATTAAAATTCTCTAATCTAATGACGCTATAAATATCACTCACAATCATTATCATTTGAGGATTTATAATAAAAATTTCTATATTTAGTTGTTATCAGCTAAATATATAACAATATTTGTTTTTTTTCTAATTAACAAATGATTATTGAATATAAATTATGTAACTAAAACCCCCAATAAAATGTTGTAAAGCGATTTCTTGTTATTTAGAAATGAATTTTAATTTAACATCTACGACTACTTACAAATCATGTCGTATACAATGTGCGGCGGTTATCACATGGCTAGCCGATACTAATGTGCCGCCACAACGAAAGGGTTTTACACTGTAGGGATCATAGCCAATTAAAGCCATCCATGGCCAGGCACCTATTTGACTCTCTTCACCACCGACAATTTTCGACAAAGTTACATTGACTAGACCACAGCCTTCATCTTCGCTGGGTAAATGATGTATTGAATTATTCGAGGAATTTGTTGTTGATATACGAGCTTCTACAGGAGGACAGCAAACGATAGTACTTTTACCGCCACAGGCTACATATGATGTTCGTAAATCAGCTTTCAATAGTTCATTGTCGGGATCTCTTTTAAGTTCATCAAAAAGCAAAGGGCAGTTTTGTAACACTAAAAATTTAAATAATTTAAATAATTTAATTATTTCATTTTCATGTTAAGACATAAGAGACCGTAAAAAGCATTATTATGGCAAATTCATTTAAATTAAAATTTCTATATTCTCTTTAGGGCATAGAAGGTGGACCACAAACTTTAAAAATTAAGACTGTTAAAGGAATCAAAGGTTCAAAGAAACACAAAGAGTTCCGTGTACAGTGCTAGTATACAGAAAATCAGCCGTACATTAATAAACAATTAATTTTTTTTAAAAAAGTCTCGTTGATGAAGAGTATTAAAATAAACAAAACGTTTCGCAAACGTTTCGTGTAAAAGCATAAACTTTTTAAATTAAATGGTGTTCATCTTACGGGGCGCTTTAATAAATCTACGACCTTTTGAATTTCCTGTCTTTTAATTGAAATGGCATCTACGGTTAAGATAATTCACCACAATATAATGGAGACCATACAGCAGCCCAAACAGCAGACAGTTGTTTAAAAATATGTTTTTTTTTGGAAATAATTCGGTAGCTCATGAACCAATTAAAATATTCTAATGAAATTTTACAGATGCCCGAGGTATCCAACTTTGGGGATATACCCAGAAGCCTCCCATTCCCCTAGGAGGCCTATTGTTCGCAACTTCACTCAAACCTAACTCTGCTTGGCCCCTGTGAAATTTCATTTGGATATCTTAGGCGGTTCATGAGCTACCGAATTATTTTCAAAAACAAAAAAAAAAACGTTTTCAAACCACTTTTTTCTATTGTCTTCTCAGACAGGAGTTAACTAACAGTTGCATGTTGACAGCAGCTGTGTTACTATTTTAGTTAAAAGGCGTGAATTTAAAAAAGTTACTGACCTATCACTGACTCCACCCTCGTATAAAAATCAAAACAAATAAATATGTATGGCAAACAAAACAATTAGCTTTGCTCTCTTCTATCTTTACTTGCTTTGATTAAAAACTTTGGCAAAATGACCACACCGTGATCCGTTATCCGTTACCGCACAATCACGCCTTCAGACCACATAGCGCACCATACAGTGACACTTTGAAGATCAATCGATTTCGGAAGCCCAAATACCACAAGTAAAAATGGGCTTCGTTTGAAAAAATTAATTGTTTAGAAAAACCATTCCATTGTTCTTGAATAAATTGAGCGAATCTAAGGCGATGTGAATGGTTGATCGGCTTCAATGCCTGCATCAGTTGAACCTTGTAAGGTTTCAAAGTCAAATCCATATGCTAAATTCGTCGTGTATTGGTTTTAAATAACGCCAATTGTTGAGAATGTAGAGGTTTTGACAAATTTAAATCTGCTTTAACACTGCAGCTTACGTCTGTGATGTGTTCATCACTGTGGCTCACGGCTGCCATGTTTTTAATGGAACGACCCAGTCGAACACGCATCGGAGTTCGCACGTTTTGTATCGAGCCTTGCGACTCAAATTTAACGATCAAATTCTTAATAGTGGTTTATGAAGGATGATTGTGTTGTTCGAAAATATCACGAATTTTACGAAATGTAACTTTAATAGAACCACCATTTTCATGGTAAATTTTTATGACTTCAATGCGATTTTCGTGTGCGAAAATGAATTCATTGCATCTACCACGAATACGTTAAAAAACTAAATGTCAAAACTATCATGTTATTGGTGTTGCCACAATTGTAAAACAAACTTCTTGCTGAAACACTCATTATTATTTCGCAATCTATAAAATATGTTGCCAGAAACATTTTACAGTTGAAAAACATGTTGTCATAAGCATTTCATAACTATTCACTAATTAAACAGAGTACAACTACGGCAACATTATTTTTTATTAATTTGAAAATAATTTTTGTTTATTTCATTTTGGACAAAAAGAAAAACAATTTAGATTAACCAAAACTTTTTACGAAAGTAATGGAAAAAGGAAAAGAATATTATTTGCAAGCAAATAGATAAGGGTGTGCAAAAATAAGTAATTAAAATTAAATATGCATTATTCTTTTAAACGGTCTTTTTAATTAAATATTAACTTTTTGTAGTTTTTTAATCGACCTTTTTTTATCTTTAATAAATATCTCTTATTCTTTCTTATGGAAAGCGAAATATCGAAAAGAAAAAAAATATATATATTGTTAATTTAATTTAAAAAGACCGTAAAAAAGAATAAGAGATATTTATTAAATATTAACGATATATTTTTCAATATTTCGCTTTCCTATGGAAAGCTTCTTCAGGAAAATTAAAAAAAAATTAATTTTCCTGAAGAAGCGAAATATTGAAAAAATATATTGTTAATATTTAATTAAAAAGACCGTTTAAAAGATTAATACATATTTAATTAAAATAAAAAGGTCGAATAAAAATAATAATCAAGTAATTAAAATTAAAATTCAAAAATCAATTAAATTTAAATTTCTGGTTAAATATTTTCTATTTACGTGTTAAATTTTATAGTTACATTTCATTTAATTCACGATGTAACCATCGTGTTTCCAAAGCGTCACTGTCACATTTTTTGTTTTGTTACTTTTTAAATTTACATAAGAATCACTTACGTTTACAAGTTCCGGTTTTGAAATCTTTTGTAAAACAACTGGTTTCTTCAGTATTTACATTTTTGTTCGATGTATCCTTTTCCACCGGACCTTCAGTAGAGGTCGTAGTTGTTGTCGTTGTTGTTGTTGTAGGTCTAGTCGTAATGGCAGTCTCTGAAATATCTCTTTTAGACACCAGCGTACAGCAAACCTATTTATTAAATAATTATTTTTATTGTCTTATTACACTTTGTTGTTTTTAAGCCACTGGATTATTTTGTTAAACCTACCACTGGATAATTATCTGGTGTTATGCGATTACCACATATTCTTTGTAAACTCATTGAGTATTGTTTTGCTGAATTTTGTGGTAGTTTCGTGAATAAAGTTAAAATTTCCGGACAAAATTTTAACGATACACAAGAACCCATTTCATCAAGAGGCGTACGACACATATTCTGCTGAAAGCCACTTATAAAACCACGTTGACCATGACAATGAAAGATATTCAAATTTAATAGAGCTAAGAAACTTAAGAATAGTTTATTTGTAAACATTTTAATTAAATAATTAAAATTTTTACTTATTTAACACTTGCTTTTTCCAAGCAATTTGAAAAACTACTGATTGCTGTGTTGTTAGATTACAATAATTAATAAAAATTTATTTACACAAAAAACTAAACAAAATCGTGTTTAAAAATTGCATCTCTTTCCCAGTTTCTATTTTTATGATTCATTAATTTTTATAAAACATCTTCAGCTTTTTAGAAAAAAATTAAAATAAAAATAAAATGAATAAAATAATTAAAAACAATTACATTTAGCGAAAATGTTAAAGTTTTACTATATTTTAAAAGTTTTGTTTTTATTTTATTAACGTCACTACTAAATATCAGTTGCGACTATTTATATTACAGTTGACCCTATTCTAACATAGTTTTTTAGGTACCCAACAGAAGCCTTCTCTTTTTATTATTTTATTTTCCTATAGTATTGGCTGCTACAGCCAAACAATAACTTGCAATAGAGTATTTAATATTTGTATTTTCCCTATTCTATCCAGTTAAGGCAATCGTAAGATATTTAATCACTAATTAAAGTTTGCAGCTTGAAGAAGATTTTGACAAAATTCGTAAATTAAAATTATAACCAAGTAATAAGAAACATAATCCCTATTATGAATGTCAACGTCAATGGCACAATAATGGCATTGTGGTAGTCAATATTGACAACTATACAATAGATATTGTGTGGTGTTTTGTATTTTAAAGACCCTTTGAAGACGACATCGCGGGTATGTAGCTGTTTTTGTTAACAATAACTCTACATAGTTTTCTACAACTGCTATTAGGTATTAATCATATTCAAAAGAACTAAAATAGCATTTAAAAGAAATCCTTAATAATTGGAAACATTAACTGCAGGGCTGGAAATTAACCCAAATCTAGTGTAAGGGACTCACAGATGCATAAACGTTGAAATGTAGTTCCAACGTATCAACCATAAAATTTAGTAATAATTGACAAAAGATAAACGATACAAAGGTTTTGGAATATTTATTTTAAATTTAAGACAAATCAATTATTTTTAGATTTACAGATCTTTTAACTGTAAAGTAAAAATTTTATGCATGTGAGGTTAGAAAATTAATTGCCAATTTCAGTGTTTTTTTAAGATGTCGGGCAAATGACCACTTCCAGCACGTCGGTAGATATTCGCTCTTTTTGTTTATTCGCTTTGTATATTTTCAATTCAGCGCCGAATTTCATCTTACAGTTGTTCACGTAAACTCGGACTATTAAATAGTCCCGGAGAAAATAATCCAACAGTCTTAAATCAGTGCCAAATCGAGATATTACGCAGCCGGAAATTTTCTTATACAAAAATTGAATTATTTGTGTGGCTGTATGGCTACTGCCGAAATCTAACTAAAACCAAAGATAACTGATACACATTAGCCAATTGTGGCCATAAAAAAAAAATTTGTTATCATAGTTTGATAGCGCATAGAATTCACAGTGACGGTATTCCCTTGCTCATTTGCAAAAAAGAAATACAAGCACCATGCGATTAATTTCTTTGCAGTGCACTAGCTTGTCAGTATGGTGGTTGTGGGTTCGATTCCCAACGAAGACTTTAGTCTTTTTACTACAAAAATAAAAATTGAATGCTCATCCCATAGTCACTAGTCGCTGTGCTGTTGTCTTATACGGCAGATAATTTCCGACTATCCTTCCACTTTCACCACTTGTTTCATCTCTTCTCTACCCCTTTCCTAAAGAATGTAGCACGGTACTTGACGAAATAGGCATTGTTGCCTGAAGTGCTACTTCTCTTAAATAAAAAAAAAGAAATTTAATGGTTCTTCTGTGGACTGTTTATCAATTTTGTGTTGTCCACATGTGAAAATTTTATTTGTTTGCACAAGCTCCTATTTGAAAATGAGCCTCATCACTAAAGATGCTTTTGTTGAAAATGCGTTGTTTTCGTTCAGTTTCACAAACAAGCACCAACGTTCGACGCAATGATCGGCCGGTTTTAATTCTTGAACGAGTTGAAATTTATAAACGTGAAAATGACGATATTTGTATCACTATGACCACTACAAGCATATTTTTTTCCGTCTACTAATAGCAAAAATGATTAAATTACGTATAGCACTCGCAGGAGCGTGATCATAAAATGTTTACTATTTTAATAGTAAATTTTCACAATTAAATTTTTTGCTCTAATGTATAACGTTCCATGTTTAAAATTTCTCAATTTGTACTAAATAAATGTCAAAGCATGACAGCTCAATTCTTGACACTTAATCTAACCCTAAATTTTCCCACCCAATATAAGCAAAAACTAGTTTCGCCGCTAGAAGATGCTGCTCCAAATTAAAAAACAAAAGACCCCCAATCGTGTCATCCAAACAAATTAATTTCCACGCCATCTATGCAATCAATTACACCACAGAATTTTCACTTTGACTCACTCTTTTCTACTTTCGTTATTTCAAATATTTATGAAGGTCGACAAATTACTCTTAAACAAAATTTCGAATGTCTTTTCTAAAATAATAGACATTGCGAACTATGACAATGGAAGTTTCAAATCATTGCTAATAATTAGATGTAAGAGCTTTATGCCAAGAACCTTAACTTTTTTGAAATAAGCGTCGTTCATCGTAATCTTCCAGAATAAAATTAAACGCCCTGTTGTTTAAAAAAAAGTATTCAACAAATCTTCAATATAAAAATAATTTAACGCTTTTCATTTATGAAATACTCTATTATTCATTTACTTACTATCCCCCAAATTAAAAAATATCTGACATCTGTCTCAAAGCCTTTCTTCTTCACTATTAAAATTTATACTGAAATCAGACTTCAAACATATTTTTAAAAACTTTTATAGTTTTTTTAAACGATCTTTTTTATCTTTAATATATATATTTAACAAATAATAATTAATAATAATTTAATAATTTTTTTGTTTTCAAAAATATAAAAAATTTTTTCCTGAAGAAGCTTTCCAAAGGAAAGCGAAATATTGAGAAGAAAAACTATTTAAAAAAGATCTTAAAAAAGAAAAAAGATATTTATTATTTTCAAAAACTATTTTAATTTTATTTTCATTTTATTTGACACAAATTCCTTTTTCATTATCGATAACATAACAACGTCGACCTAATGCGTTATTATTTTAAAAGCGACAAGATTGTAGACGTTGACAGATGAATGTCATCTAACGAGTTCATGCGTCATTTATTTAAAATTATTTAACACATTAAAATCTACATGTCCGTTTAAAGGTGGATACATACATTATTCAAATCACAGAGTCCACGACAACAGTGAAATTCTTTTACGTCTTACAATTCAAAAGCGACCATATTTCTCTATTGTCAGCTCTGTTTCATTACTTAGCTAAGACATAATCCAACATTTTAAAAGGACAGCATTAGGTTTGGTGTTACCGCATTGCCAATTCTTATTTTTCTTTTCCCATTATTCTGGGATTGAAAGCAATGTTGGCCTTAATGTATTTAGAATAATGAAAACTTTTAGCTATTACTGTTGGATAACAATTTTTAAGACGCATTAATATAAGTTAAAATAATTAAAGTCAAGATTTTGTAGACCATATAGTAAGCTTTGGGTCAGACATTAGATCGGCAAATCACTCCCGGAAATGATTTTTAGGCCTCAAGAAAATCTAACTGTTACTAATGGACTTGTAACCATGTTTTAAAAATTTATTTTTTATAAAAACTTAGATGCACTTCTAATCATCTTGTCACTTTGTTTGTCTAGAGTTTACTGTATTTAAAGTTAGACAATTCGTTATCACATCAACTATTACGTTTAATGTAAATTATTAAATAATTATATTCTATATTAGTTGTATGGGAATTTGATTCTCTCTGTTAGCAGAGCTGATACTCATTATTGTTGCAAATTTTGAGAGGGTTTTTTTTTTAATATAAGAAAAAACCCATTGAGAGAGAACCTAAAATTACTAAATGGTAATTTTTGTAACCACTAATTGGCAAAAATAATATATAAAAATTTTAGCAAAATGTTGTGTTATTTTTTGGTTTTCGAAAAGGCTGTTTCCTATACGTTCACATCGTCGAACGGGTAGAATTTTTTTGTTTGACAAAAAATTTGATAGCTGGCAATTCTTTGCCATAAACTGGATCGGTTATTATAAAGCCTGTTTTTATAAAGGCTTAGAACTTTGAAATGGAATAAAACAAAGATGAGTTTTTAAAATTGAAACTTCTGAGATAGGACTGGCTCGGACGTAGTCTAATCTAGAGGCCCATTTTGTGGCCGTATATCGATAATAATTCGCGAGTGTTGTTCTGCAACTGGCCAATCGTTGCGGGCTTATCAGCATAAACTAGACTCCTAATATTCGCATAGTTTAGTGGTGTTAAAACGCACGATGTTGGAAGCCAATTTACGGATCCAAAAAATTAAACTATACGGTTGCCTTCAATAAATCAATTGTGAAACGAGCTGTGTGACATGATGCGCTCACACAGCTCCTGCACACTATGATTGTGTAGTTGTTGAACGAAAAATACAGTAATCATGGCTCTAAAACGTCACCATTAATCGTAACGTCCTGATCAGTGTCGTTTTTTAAGAAGTACAGACTAATAATTCCACCAGCCCAATATATCAGTGTTTCAACATACACTTGAGTATTATTATCACTCCAAATACGTCAGTTTTGTTATCTAGTCAAGAAAAAATTAGCTTCATCATTGAACAAAACTTGCTTATGAAAATCGATATGAATAGCGATCTTGTTTTGAGTCCAATTTGTGCAATTTAGAACCACTGTTCCGTACGATGTATATGATTTAAGTTTTAATGATACTAAATTTTTTGGTATTGTTCCGCCAAAGAATGAAATAGTTTTGTCAATTCCTCCTCCATATAGCGTCTTTCCTAGCTGTTTGTTCACAAATTTCCAATATTTCTGGCCAGGTATTTATCCCATGAACGCCGTATCTATCTATGTAGTTAGAATGTCAGCCGTCTGGCATTTTATGTGGGGATTAGTCCCCATAATTTTCGTCTTTTATTGTTGCCAGGTACGTGTGTCCGTCTAAGGATGTTTTTCGTTTGTTTGAGTTTATGATTAGTTTAAGTTGTGTGAAAATTGTGTCTTAGATCGTGTTTAGCTGTTCGTTTAAAATGTCGCTGTCAAAAGTTGTTGTTTTGTAGATTTTCTTGCTTTCAAGTATGTATAGTGTTCGTCCTTTTGCTGGGACTTACTTAGGTAGATACGACGATTATAAAATAATTACCTGGACCAGAAATACTGACTCACCAGTACGTGGCTTTATAATCATGTGTTCACATCGAAAATGCACGCCATTTGAAAACAAACACTCAGGAAAGACGACATATGGAGAAGAAATTAAGGTATCCCGGTAGGCTAGTAGGTAGTGTACTAGTTTGTTAGTATGAGGATTGTGAGTTCAATTTCCAACGAAGACCTTGGTTTTTTTTTCACTACAAAAATTAACTTTAAATGTTATCTCTTTATTATAGGTAATTAAAGATTTTAAGTCGTCTGCTGCGACTATATTACGTTAGTAAAATATTAAGTTCTAAATGTCTGACGACTGCGGTTCAAAAGTAGAAACCATATGCGTGGAAATTGCTTTTATTAATTATTTTTCTAAATTGAATTTATTTGTTTTTATAGCAGCTATAGCAATACACCCTCTGAATTCCAACTATTATGGTTACAATGATACATAGATGATGGCTGTGATAGACGGAGACATAGACAGACATTTTAGCGCAAAATTTAAGCTATCGTTTTCGCACTTTGATTAAACAGCTGTAACATTGTAAAAATAATTAATAGTAATTATTAAATAAATATTGTTAACTGACTAAAAAAAAGGAAATTCAAAATTCTTCTATATTTTTGTCCTTTTTTGTGTGTGTCCCCGCAGAACTCTGAAGCGACTTTGAACATTTTTTTTTTCAAATTAAAAGGTGATGCTTACAGAGTTGTCTCTTGTCTGCTAAACCGTAACGGATGTTTATATAAATTGTTTACGCATTAGCTTCCAATAACAGAAAGTAATACAAATACAAGGTGGCGCAAAAGAAATCCTCCTATCAGAAAATGCTATAAATTTTGCGATTGGCCCCTAATGTCAGTTCTGTTTTGACATTTGTGTAGTAAACACATGCGAAATACACGTTAATAAACAATGTTACGCTACATTGCTCCAGAACGCGGAATATTGTTGACTATTTATTTAACCAATAATCGCTTGGTGACTTTGGCACAACGTGAATTTCGTCGCAGATTTCCTGGCCGTCCAACGCCTACTGGTGAAACACTGCGACGTTTAGCCGCTCGCCTCGAAGAGACTGGCACAACACGAGATGCTGCCAGGCGTGGCAGACCCCGGAGTAGCCGTTCTGCAGAGAATATTGCTGCTGTAGGCGAGGATGTCATGGAAGCGCCGTCGACATCGACCAGACGACGTGCCACGCAAATGGGTATCAGTCGACGGTCTTTACAGCGAATTTTGGTACAAGATTTGAAGATGTTTCCGTACAAAGTCCAGACGGTGCATCAGCTGTTAGCTGCTGACCGCCAATCGCGTCTAACATACGCTCAAGCCATCCTTAATCACCACCAAGAGGAAGATGATTTTTTATCAAAAATAATCATGAGTGATGAGGCCCATTTCCATCTTAGCGGGTACGTAAATAAGCAAAATTTACGCTTCTGGGGCACTGAAAATCCGCGTGTAACCCACGAAGAGCCATTACACCCGCTCAAACTCACTGTATGGTGTGCTGTTTTCGCTGGAGGAGTCATCGGACCTTTCTTCTTCGAAGACGTCGCGGGCCAAACGGTTACTGTGAATGGTGAGCGCTACAGAGCAATGATCAACGAGTTCTTTTTGCCGCAACTTGATGAATTGGGATTGGAAAATATGTGGTTCCAACAGGACGGTGCAACGGCACACACTGCACGTGCCACAACCGATATGCTGAAGGATGCATTTCCCGGGCGCCTAATCTCCCGTTTTGGCGATTTGCACTGGCCAGCAAGATCGCCTGATTTGAGCGCTGCAGACTTCTTTTTGTGGGGCTTTTTGAAGTCGCGGGTTTATGTCAACAAGCCTCAGACTCTTGCAGCTCTTAAAGACAATATCCGTCAAGAATGTGAGGACCTATCGCCGGAAGTTTTGGCCAAAGTGATGGAAAATGCCATAAAAAGGGCCCAAATGACAATCAACTGTGGCGGCGGCCATTTACATGACATCATATTCTCAACTTGATGTAAAAAAATTAAAAGACCAAATAAAAATAATCCACAAGAAGAATCAAAGTTTTTCATTTATTTTTTTAATTACAGCCAAAAAACATCGGAAGGTTATTTTTGCGCCACCTTGTATTAACTTAAAAATTAAACGGTGTTTCCATAGGTACCGTGAATTGACTTACATAGGCGTATCTCAAACAATTGCATTTTCACTGTAACAAGTATAAATTAGAAATTAAAGGGTGTCCTCATAACCGTTGTTATTTAATGTATTTGGCGTTATCTTTTAATTCGTTTTCGACTCACAATTAAAATCTGCCCTGCTATATCATCCGCTATAGGAACAAATATGAATAAATTTTTATTTTATATTTAAAGTCTCTGCTTTTCTCTGCATTTTTCAAATTAAACAATATTATTTCTTTACAGTTTTAACTAAAATAACAGGATATTTAATCTTAATATTAAGCAAAAGTACAGAACAGACATCTTTTGTCAAAGTAAATAAGTACTCGAAAATTAATAAATGTAAGAATATGAAAACTTTGCATCAAGTATAATGCGAATAATTTCAATTTCGTTTTTAACATGCCAATTGATCTTCGTCAGTTTTCAGTTTTTTGTATTCCCAAAAATACTAAATTTCAATTTTTAAATTTTAATATGGCAAAATTGTGCACACTAAATTTAATTAATTCCTGCTATTACGTTGTTTCGATTTAAATGTCTGAATTAATATCACAGACATATTATTTTGTTTTAAACATCTCTATTTTGGAAATATCCATACTTTCAAAATGTCTTTATTTTTGCAACTACTGACATCCAGTCGCATAAACCTTGTGCTGTTTTACACAAAATCACAATAAATACGAGCCTTTCCTTTAGGCAAAATATAAGAGCAAAAATATGTTTTATATAAAACATTAACAATTTACCATCAACGTTATAAATTAATTTTGGCAAGGCCAATTAATGAGTGTAAATCCCCTTGAAAACACAGCCGGACAGATGAAAAACGTCAAAACGATACCATAAACTGACCATCTTCAAATTAAATGATAATTAAACGGGTTTGCTCGTATTTCATGATTTATTCATATCGTCATCAATGCTTACAGATATGAGTGAGTCATTCATTCATCTGTTTTAAAAACATCTTCGGTGTAAATAAAAATTTGGTTAATTAACCACAGGAATCCCCTTTCTAAATATTCTTATTAAGTTTAGGTGTTTTAAATAGTGTGTAAAAAAAATATTTTATTTTATTTATCGAATGAAAAAAAAACAACACAAAACAAAAACACAATATTTCGATTAAAAAAAGTTGTAATAAATTATTTAAATTTAAAAAAGTTTCAAATTAAAAACCTTCAACAACATTTGAGTCTGAGAAGATTTTATTTTCAACACCGTGACTGTATTTTAAGAGTTATATTATACTAAAAACTTAAGCATGACAGTCTTTTTTAGCATTTCGGGAGAAATATTGTCAGAAGGGTCATATGGAGAAATTTTCCAGGTCACACAGTGGCTCAGAATCGTATTTCATTGGCCAAAAGTCTGTAACTTTTTAACTAACAAAGATTTTTTTAGAAATTTTTTTTTTTTTGACAATAGATAACATCTTAAGCTTTCTTTGAGTTTAGGTTTTATTAAGATCGGTACAGCGCGCTGCACTTAACTTTACGCTTAACGATGCTTACATATTTCCTAGTTCTTGGACAATTTTAAAATAAAACAATGTAACTTAATTTTTCTTTAATTATATATTAATTTATAGTCATAAATAGATTGTAGATAAATAAAATAACATTTAATATTAATGTTTGTATACTTTACTTCATTTAAATATTAAATGCAATTTATAATTATTATTCATTTGGCTGAAATATTTCCTGTAAATGTTCTATATTCTGCTCTGTATTACTTCTGTCCTATAGCAATGCCCTAGTTTCGGCATAAAGGTCCGAATGATTCACTTTCCATTGACTTTGAATGCTAGAGATGAAGGGACCTGACGTTGCCAATAATATATGTAAAATAAATCTTCATTTGTAGAACTTCGTGACATTTTTCTGGTATTTTGTTCTCTGTAAAATTTGTAATCCTTATTCTTTTTCTTTTTTCCTGGGCTTCCTCTGATAAATCTTCAATTGATAATAAATAGTGCCTAATGGCATGTTCTCCATGATAAAGAACTTTGTGCACTGTTGCTGACATATTTCTATAATTGTATTTGGATGTATATACAGCAACGGTTTCCTTGGCATAATTACCAAATTTTCTAGCATTACTTTGTTCATTGCACGCAAGTAAAGGGTGTTTTTTTAAGCCCGATAGAACTTGAAATTGTAAAAAATAACACAAAAAATTAAATTGTAATCAAAATTTCTTTTTTATTCGAAGGATCAATACGTGACATTAACATTTGAAAATGATTTCGGGCATATGGGCACCGCGGCTGTTCTTGACGAAGCGCATTCTGGACGTCCAATTTTGGGCCAATTTTTCCAGCACTGCTGGGCGTATGTCACGAATAACACGAACAATGCTGTCCTCCAAGGCGTTAATTGTTCCTGGTTTATCAGCATAAACCAGTGACTTCACGTAGCCCCATAGGAAATAGTCGAGTGGTGTCAAATCGCACGACCTTAGAGGCCAATCGACAGGTCCGTTTCTCGAAATCAACTCATCGCCAAATTTTGATTTCAATAAGTCGATGGTTGCGTTCGCTGTATGGCACGTAGCGCCATCCTGTTGAAACCACATCTCGTCCGGATCAATGTCATCCATATTTTCAAACAAAAAATCATTGATCATGGTGCGGTAACGATCTCCATTGACCTTAGCGCTAGCTCCGGCCTCATTTTTGAAGAAATAAGGTCCGATGATGCCACCAGCGTGACAACCGCACCAAACGGTGCATTTTTCTGGATGTAATGGAGTCTGTAGGGTCTGTTGTGGATTGTTCTCACTTCATATGCGGCAATTTTGCTTATTAACAAACCCGTTAAGCCAAAAATGCGCCTCATCGCTGAACACAATTTTGCGATAAAACAACGCGTCAGTTGCCAACTGCTCTAGAGCCCAATGGGCGAAAGAACGACGTATATAATGGTCTCGTGGCTTCAATTCCTGCACCAGCTGGATCTTATACGGGTGTAGGCTGAGATCTTTGCGCAAAATTTTCCACGTAGTGGACGGACAGAGCCCCAATTCCTGCGACCGACGACGAATTGATAAATTTGGATCTTCTTCCACACTTTCGCTTACATCGGCGATATTCTCTTCAGTACGCACATTCCTTCGACGTGTTGGTGTTATTGCATCCTCTAGAGAGTATGTGGTACGAAATCTATCGACAGTTCGACGAATGGCTTGTTCAGATGCACGATTATGTACGCCATAAAAATGACGAAGTCGTCTATAAGTTGCGCGAATCGACGACTGATTTTCAAAGTAAATTTGGATAATTTCGTAGCGTTGTTCAAGCGAGAGTCTATTCATGATGATTAATCAGAGTATACTGAAACAAATAAAAAAAATGTTTCATCAAAATTTGATTTTTTGTGTTACTTTTTACAATTTAAAGTTCTATCTAGCTTAAAATAACACCTTTTACTTCAGTAATTGTTTTAAATCTTGAAATAACATTTATATCAACACCGTTATATCAGATATAGTTTTGGAAACCAAAAACAATTTTTCTTGTGGTATTGCCATCGTTTGTATTGCCTGATCCTTGTTTTGCTTGATCTATAATTAACCCATGTTTGAAGGTGCACACCTTCAAACTTGGTTCTTTTTCAATTTTCTTTTCTGTTTGTTGGTGTCATTATTTCTTACTGATCCTGAAGATCCGAAGTCCAAATCATAGCTAAGTTTCAGTATGTGTTCCATAAACCTTATCCTCGTATGTAGCGGTGATAACCCAAATTCAAATGCATCAATACTATCTACTGCGTTTGTCGGTTCTTGGTTTAACCGACCTGATGTTGCTTTACATATAATACAGCTGGATGAAGCTTTTGTATCATTCAAAACCCGGGCAGTTTTTCATTGAAAGTATTAATTGATAATTCAATTTAATAGTCTGCTCGTCTATCTCTAACTCTAATGGCTTTAGTGTTGAAATTTAAGCTCTAATGTCATTTCCTTCATTCTTAATGGCCTCATGAGTTTCCTTTTTAAACTCAAATTCTATTGGTCTGCAGTATTTCGTAGATGATGGAGTATGGTTTTTCCAAATACAATTTGTTTGCATTGTGCTGGACAAAGGTTCCGAGTCTTCTAAGTTTTTTATTAATTGCAATGGCACAAATTACACCATGAAGAAGATATCTATGTCAGAAATATCTTCACATAAAAATTTTTTATATTGTTTTCGCTAAAGATTCATCGCATCCCCATTTACAAAAAAGAGTTAAATTGCAGTTTCTATGTTTTTTCAACTCACTTCCTTTAAGTGATTGTAGCAACCTTTCGGCTGTATGATCAAGCAGAGCTTGCAGTTGTAACTGTGCCAAAATTGGTGTGATTTTGATAGATTCCTTTGGTGGATAACACTCCTTTTTAACTGTAGTTATGTGATGATATGATGGGTATAAATTGTACTTTATATATCTGTACTTTAGTGAAAAAAAATTTTAAATATTTTTTTCCTATAATTTTTAGCAGGTAATTGAAATATCTGTGCAAAAATGCATGGTAAATTTTAGGAAGTTTTTTAATAGGATGTCAACCATTTGAAGAAATATTTATACCACCAATAACTTTCCTCTCTTCCCTCTCTCTGCAATTTGTATTTATGGAAGTGAATGGTTTCTAAATTAAATTTAGTAGCAATTTTGATAGAATTTTGTTTGTAAAAATTTTGTGTATTTTCATTAAAATAAAAAAAGTGTTTAACGGGCGGTTCCGGGTGGGTGCAAAAGTAAATATAGGCCTTTCTTATGATGGTTTCGATTTTTTGTCCTGTTTTGTCCTTTAAAAGTTTTACACTATTAAACTTAAAATTTTACGAATATATGGTGGTTTCAAATTTATTACATAACATCCTAACTACAAATTATACAGGGTGCCTAAATACCATTTGTAAAAAATAACAGTTCACCCAACATAACAAGAAAAACCGCAGCCCATTATCAATAATAGTTTTCAAGAAATCATAATTATTATGAGATGAAATATTAAAATTTTTTTTTTATTTCTAAATTGACTTAAATTGTTTGCTTTTAGCAGCATGCCACGCCTACTAATTTAAATATTGTGACAAAATTTTTCGGCTACCTAAGTTTTGATCTGTTTGCTTTCTGATGACATATAAAATTTAAGAATCTATGTCAAGAAAAAATATAGGTTTTGGCCAATGAAAATTGATTCTGAGCCACCGTGCTTCGTCAATATCAGGCCAGAATTAAGTTGTTAGCATCTTGCAATAGCATAATCTATTAACCGTTAGGGCATTCTAGCCTCCGGACCACACAGCGTACCATTCAGTGACACGTTGAGCATACAAAGGCTTCTCAATAATCAGTCTAGGATCTTCAGAAACCGGAATGCGGCAATTTTTCTTGTTAACATACCCTGACAAGTGAATATTCCAAATATTTTTTTTCAGAAAAACCAGCCGGTGGCTCCTGAATCCATTGAGCGAATCTACAGCGATATGAATGGTCGGTCGGCTTTAATTCCTGCACCAAATGAACCTTGTAAGGATTCGAAGTCAAATTCTTACAAAAATTTGGCCCAGTTATTGAGAACGTAGAGGTATTGCCAAATTTGAATCTACTCAGCACTGTGGCTCGTGACTGCGATCCATACTTAATCGAATTACTTGCTTTGATGGACAATTATATTGACTGCGAAATAGTTATAGCGCCTGATATGTATTTCGAACAGAACCATGATTTTCAAAATAAATTTGCACAATTTGGAAGCGTTGTTCAGGCGTCATTCTATTTACATTGAAATGCCAAGCCAAACGACACTTGACAAACAGCTGAGAAAAAGGCCGCCGCTTGAAAAGGCGTTGCCTAGTTTAAGTTCTTAACCGGTTTAAAAATGTCCTTTATTACAAAATTTTTTTAATGTTTGTACTTTAGATCGAATCAGTTATATGAAGTGTTTTGAAAACAAATGGTTTGATGGTTTTTATTTTGTTACAATGAACTTTTTTAATGCCTTAAAATTATATCTTCTTAACTTAACCTTAAAAGACAAAGTCGAAAGTAAAAATGAATTTCTTTCCCAATAATAATCTAACGAGGGTCGACGTAAAACTGTATCCAAATAAAAATAAATTAAGCCCCATCGGAAAATATACGCACGTATCAATAATCTGAATCTTTATTTGTCCCATAATATTTTAAAGGTACATAAGTGACACAGTCTAATCTTAAGCAATCATTTTGTTGCCCTCCGACTGGAAATTAAAAGTAATATCAAATAAACAGCCTGAAAAAATCCTTAAAAGCTTTTCAAATTATCCCAGAGAAATCTCCCATCCACAAACACTATATTTTTTATTATCATTTAGTTAATAAAATCGCTACTTTTTGGCGCAAATTCTATAATCTGGCAATACTGCCCCATAATAATATATGAGCTTATTTTGTGCGACATTGTAAATAACAACAGCCCATGTGGCAAAACTTCCTTCCTTCTTTTCTTCCAAATTGTGGTGTTGCCACTAGTAGGTATTTTTAAAAATTTCCAAGAGAAATAAGTAATTTTTAACGGAATTAATCTAAGCTCGATAAATTTAACCAGGCAGGATTAGCCATATCAATAAAATAATCATCATAATATTTTTAATAACTATTAACAAATTACAGGTAATTAACCTTCAAATTCCACAAGTGCTGGAAGGAACGTGTTGCGATTTAATTTGCCTGGCTTATTTTTGTACCCTCTCTGATCGTTTGTTTGATTGTGATTTCGAGATTGTTTACATAAAATAATAAAATCAAGATACATACGTGTGTATGTATGTAAGTGTAAACTAGCTATTTGTGTAGCAGGGTGTTATAAAACAAATTGTTTAAACGACACAATTATTAATAAACCAATTAATTATTAAATTAATTTTTTTTTTATTAACGAGTATTTGAAAACGACAAAACAAAAGAAAAGTTACTGGCCGAATTATTTTAATTTTAGTGATCCAATTAATTTATTTATTTATCACAGTTTTTGTAAGCACGACTAAAGTCACTGGGCGTGAAAAAAAATGTAATTGCAAAGTGAGAAAAAAAAATACGATTAAAGAATTAAATGCAAATGATGAATATTTGAAGCCCTATATTGGACTAGATGTATATTTCACAACCACTTTTACTTCTACTTCAAAGTGGAAAAGTAAACTGGAATATAAGAATCTTTTTTTTAATGTATAAAAGTTAATTTTATATAGAGTTTTTCACGAAGAAGTTTGCTTTCTGCATCAAAATAAAACGAAAAATTTAGATTAAGATAATTCGAATTATTTTTAGTATTACGCAGAAAAATGTCGGCAATTATGAATGCAAAATGATATCTGGCAAATATTCATCACGACCACGCTGACAGATGGCGATTCTTTCATCAAAATTTCTACTCACTTTGTGGCAAAATGGCTGTCCTTTTTCGTTATTCACATCAGGGATATTGAGCTTTAAGGCTGAATTATCGTGAAATTATGAGATCGAAAAATTCGTTTTGCAATCATGTAAGCGTTTTAAAACGAAGACCTCTTTTCGCTTTCAGAAGCATACATACAAAGCATACTGCGTAGTGTATGATAATCAATAATAGACACAAATAAAATATTTTATAATTTAACAGGTATCGAACAGTTAGTTTTTGACCTGCAAAATTAATATTAATACTTTTAGACAATGAACATTTAATAGAAAACGATAGGGTGGTCACTCCGAATAACAAAAAAAGGAAAGAAAGACACCCTTCACATAAATAACCTGTGCTTATTACACAAAAATAAAACCCTACAATAAATTGATCGTTTCATTGGTTGTCTGAAATGTGGCACGTCGTCAATAACAGGCCAAAATTGAGTTTTAAGCATCTTGCGATAGCGTGATCCATTGACCGTTACAGCATTTTCAACCTCATCTTCGAAAAAAAAAAATCCAATCACGTCTCCAGACTAAATAGCGTACCGTACAATGACACGTTGAGCATGCAAAAGCTTCTCAATAATCGTTCTAGGATTTTCAGAAGCTCAAATGCGGCAATTTCGCTTGTTGACATATAAATAATTTTTTCGGAAAAACCAACCGATTGTTCCTGAATGAATTGAGTTAAACTACGGCAATGTGAATGGTTACTCGGCTTCGATTTCTGCACCAGACAAAGTCAAATCCTTGATTTTAGATAAATCCAATTGTTTAGAACGTCGTGGAACTGGCAAATTTGGATCTGCTTCAATACTGTAGCTCACGGCTGCGATATTTTCAGTTAAACGACCCTGTCAAACACGTGTTGATGTTAGCACATTTTGTATCGAGCTTGGCGACTCAAATTTAATAGCCAAATAGGGCTATTAACGGTTTCAGAAGGAAATTTCACGAATTTTACGAAATGTAACTTTAACAGAACCGCCTTTTTCATAGTGGAATTTATTTATTTTAATGCGATTTTCAAGCGAAATTGAATTCATAGTAACAATTGCCAATGCGTCTTCTACGAATACGTCAAAAAACTAAATGCCAAAACTATAATGTTGTTGGTGTTGCCACAATTGAAAAACAAATTTCTTGTTGAGATACCTGATATATGCTTTAACATATCGCTGATTATAGTGTTATTAGAAATTAAAAAAATTTAATTTTATAAAAATTTAAATTCACAATAAGATATTTAACTATAAAACATAATTGATTTAATGAGAATTATATTCAAAGTAAGAAGACAACATAATGTAAACGAAGGCACAAGAACCGCTGGAAATAGTTGTTGTTTTCTTTTGCGAAACAAGATCAATAATGTAAGACAAAATTTTATACTGATGATTATTGTAAAAAGCAAACAATAACACAAATTATTTATTTTTTAAAAGTAAAATTTCCTCTCCCGAAAATACTTTTATGGGTTTTATTTATGAAAAATTAATTAAATACGTATTAACCTTTTTAACGGTCTTTTTAATTAAATTTTAACGATATATTTTTTTTAATATTTCGCTTTCCTTTGGAAAGCTTCTTCAGGAAATTAATTTTTATAAAAACAAAAATTATTAACAAGAAATAAAAAGGTCGAATAAAAATAATAATCATTATGAAAAATAAATATAATATATAATATAACTTGTTTTAGGTCAAACATAGTTTACCAATAGACATCCCCTTGGAAAGAAATGACGAGGTTTTCGATTTTTATTTATTTATTTATTAAATTATTATTATTTATTATTTTTTAATTGTATTTAATTTTTTTCTTTTTTTTACAATTTAATGGTTTTAACTAACTATTAACTATCATAAAACGTCTTCTTACACTTAAGATATGCGTTTTCCGTGTAGGGCCCATCATTTGTTTTTTGGTTTTTGTTATAGAAAAATTATTTTTTGTTTTTTTTTTTAATTAAATTCAAAGTTTTGTAGTTATCGCTGCGTTATTGTTGCCATAAAGCAAAAAAAAATATATATAAAAGGAAAAACAAAGTTGTGGGTGCGAATGTGTGTGTGTGTGTGTGCAGGTGTGTATTTTATGAAACAACAATTTCCATGATTATAACGAGCACAAAGTTTCGAACGATTTAATTGAAACACAATTTCAGAGTAAAATTTTCACAAACTCATCAAACTAAAATTTAGTAACAGTTCAAACTCACACTTGTAAACACGCAACCAGTATAACAAAGTGCTCGTTTAAATACTGCAAAAATTTTAATTCAATTTTTAAATAATTTATTCGTAACAAATATAATGTTAAAAGACAAATAAACATGTCGTTTGATGGTTTGTGTTTGAAAATCTCATTTTGGCCATTTTTAACGTATTTGGCAAGTCTTAAGGGATTGTGTCCATTTTATCCACCTAGCAACACTCCCAGCACTACAACAACTTTACCAACAACAATACCAACATTTCAGCCAACGCCGCCCACTAGTCAGGCGCCATGTCCAGCTGATCCTTTGGCTTGTTTAGCCGGTGGCGTAAGACCGATTCCCTATTGTCCCTGCATAGACCCAAGGCAGCAAAATGGCGAAACTACAACTATGGCTACGGCTGACAGTGCTCAAAACTTACGTTTAAGATTAAATTTGCCTTATGCAACAGCTGTTGTGGGTACCGAAATGTTGGTATTTTCTCATTTGGAAAATTCGCAAAGTAAAAGGAAACGCAAGAAACGTAAGATCGTAGAGGGGAATAATTAAAAATGCTAATTATTTTTAATAACATGAATGTTACACTAGTCCCAAAGATTTTATATGCATATAAAAATAATAATTAAAACCACAAAAATTTGTTTGTTTTTTTTTTACGTATTAGCAAGTGGCTCAGATGGCATTTGATTTGTTATTACAGTTGCCGCCTTAAAATATGCAATGGTAAATGAAAGATATCAAACAGAAATAACTTTTCACAAGATGAAATTGTAAATTATTTAAAGGGTTTCACTAGAGTGACGTTATTTGCACTTATATGCCACAGAATTTTCACGCAGTGTTAAAATTTTCCTTAAATAACTGACAAAAGCGCAGGTGGCCCTGTAGGCTAGTAGGTAGTGTACTAGCTTGTAAATATAGGCGTTGTGGTTTTTTTCACTACAAAAATAAAAATTGACTGTCGGTGGGGCTGCTCAGCGATGAAGGCATAGTCACTAGTCGCTGTGCTGTCTTATATACTGCAGTTAATTTCCCACTATCCTTCTACTTTCACCACCTGTTTAATCTATTCTCTATCTCTTTCCTAAAGAATGTAGCACGGTACTTCACTAAATAGGCATCGTTGCCTAAAGTGAAAAAAAAGCGCATTTCCATAGCGGACGGGATTTTAAAAAGGCCTTATTCGTCCCAATCTTATTTATGCTCTATGAGGAAACACGCTTTAATTATTGTTCGCATTTAAAATTTTATACATTAATTTTTAACGTAAAAGTGAAAGACAGATAAAGTCAAAAATTTTACTTGAAATTGATTTAAAAACAAAACGCTGCGAGGAATGACGTTGCGAAGGAAATTGTCTGTCTTATAATTAAATGTCTAAAATGGAACTGATATCCTTTGACATTTATTTACTAAAAAGTTGGGACATTTTAAGCACGGAACATTACGCTTTTGCGCAAAGAAGTGTAATAAAAGTTTACTACCAAAATTGTGAAAATTTCACCGTAGCACTGCGAAAATTCGAGCAGCTTTTTCTCCTAATCCGGTTTCTTCTGAGACCGCTGTGTGTAATTTACTCGCTAACTTTGAGGCTCACAATATTGTTGCAATAAACCAAAACAATACATTCGTAATAGCCGTAGAAATGCAAACATAGCCGCTGTATAGCAAAGTATTGCGAATAAGCCTGTAACAATAATTCGATCACGTTCGCTACAATTGCGCAACACTTTGCATAAAGATCTTCATCTTCACACTTATAGCGCTCAACGCGTTTAAATAACAAATCCGAGCGGCCATGAATTGACTATTTGAAAAACTGAACGAAAACAACACATTCTCCAACAAAATCATTTTCAGAGACCAAGCCAAGGCTGTCACACTTGTCTAATGTTAACATAAGTGACCTTTAGTTTTAGAGCAAGACGGTACCACAAGCTACAAAGCCATTGGAAAAGTTATTAGTTATTACATGAATTATTTCCCGGTCCCGTTAATTCTCGATTTGACGATTTTAATTGACAGCCTTGAGGTCAAACTATAATATGCATAAGCTGGCTTAAGCTAATGTCAAAAATTGAACGAAAAGCCTGTCAAGTGCTTAAGCAAATCATTGAAGACTTTTAGGTGGCTATATTGTACTTACATGAATATAGAAGTTATTATGCACAACCGCACATTTGTTTTATACGTCCTTTTGCAAAAAAAAAATTATTTCGTTCTAAATAAATAAAATTTATTAACAAAAAGGCGTTTAATAATCATATTTTGAATACTTAGAACTATCCTTACACAAATTTAAGAAAATTACGAAAGAAAAATTACACATATATCGCTGTGTGTATTATTTGGGCCAAAAGTACTAAAAAATGCAACGGTGTGCATCATTGAATTTATAAGTTATTAAACTCCAAGGTTGAGTCTAGTTCTTCAACGTTATCACGAGTACTACAAAATAAAAATTCACATTATAAAAAAGTAAAAAAAAATAATATTCAATATAAATGCTTATAACGGCGGGATGCGAGAAAGCTTTTCAGAAACATCATGGGCTGCAATAGTGCCCATTCCACTGCCTGATGGAGCTTCCATCCTCTTCATTTCCTTTCAGAAACGTTGCCGTAGTAATTTCCATCTGTGTTTGCACTCTGTGACTTTAAATAATTCATACCACTATGGGAAAGAAAAATGCAAAAAAAAAAATTTCAAGGCATTACTTACCACTTTTACTGAATTTTTCAGCTATTTCTTTCCATGCTCGTTCCTTTAAATTGCCGTTATAATTAAACGCGTCTATTTTGTCATATAAGCAATTTTTTCGTTGTACATTTTCTATTAACTTCAGATAAAATATTTTTTCGCTTTCTCCCTCCATTGGAATTTGTTTACTAATGTATTTATAACACAATGCAAAATCAGCTGTTTCCGTACGGAATGTGCGATCAGTTTCGCACATTGCTTAAGCAAATGACATTTGACGAAAAGTTTTGTTAAGTACATTATAATTTGCCACATATGATTATTAGGTATATTTGCTTAAGTTGCCTTAAGCCAGAATATGCATAATATAGTTGGGTTTTTGTTCTTGCGATTTAACGCAGCTGGATTATATTCTCTGGGGCTATTTGAAAGACCAGGTTTATGTTTTGAAAGATGAAATTCAACTTTAGCAAAGCTTTGTTTGGAAAATGTGCTTGAAAATTTGATGAAAAGAGCGGACGTCTGGCGACATGATAAAAGTGAATATTTGTTTGATAATTGGTAACAATAAAACTGAAGTTGTGTTCGAAGACAATTCACTTCCTATCCTCAACCTACTATCATCGACGCCAAAATAATCAAAGAAAAAATTAAGCCAGCCTGAGTCTTGCTTCTCTGTTTAAAGTGAAATAATAATAAATAAAAGTTTAAACAAATTGCTGCAGTTTATTAAGAGGAACGTTGGTAAAAACTGAGAGTGGCATCACTGTGTTCTATGCAATCTTATTTTACCTGGTATTGCAGTTCACAACCGACACGGTCTTATCATGTTTTTCATTTTCTTATTACACAATCTCTAGGAATGTCATACATAATTTATATATTTGTTTTCCAAACCTATAGTCTCGACAACAACCAAATTGTATTAACGAAACACTATGCCTCACAATATAACAATTCCAAAATTAACCATCAGCAATGAGAGCATTTGCTTCTTTCTCTGAAAAAAATACTCAACCAAGCGCTAACCGTAAAAAGCCTGTTGCATGAAAAGTTGTAAGTAACGGGGATGCTGGTAAAACAAATACAAAAACAAAAACGTAAACTGTCAAATGAAATCTCTTTTTGCTATCAGACGACCAAAATAAAATTAGAAACGCGTATACACTCTTTGTGAAAGGACAAGTTTAACGGTAAAAACATTGTCCAAGTTAAGATAATTTTTTGTTTATGTTTTCAAAATTCTATTGTTTTAAATGTTCATTTCTTTGTGTGGGTGGGTGTGTGCTTTATGTGAATGTTTTCAGATAATCCAAAAACCACAACAATGAAATCAAAAAACTTTTTGATGATTTTCAGTGTTTTCTTTTAAATTTCAACTTGAAATTAAAATGTTAAGTGACATAAATACTTAGTTGTATGGATGTATGTATGTATCTATGTATGTATATGCATGCATATACATGCATTATTAGCTTACATACAACAGTTTATCCTAATGTTTAGCTGTATTAAGCTTTGTATACATACACATCAAATTGTAACAAAAGAAAAATTTAATGAGATGAAGCATTGAAGTGCTTTCCTTTCATACCTACAAAAACAACAAAAATCTGTTTAAGCAAAAGAATCAAAAATCCTTAAATCATGTAAAGCAGGTGTTTATGTACTTCAAGTTCGTTTATTGTGCGTGCGAGTGTGTATCAGTCAATCAAGATAAAATATAAAATATTGACGTGTTTTTGAATAAAATTGCAGCGTAATTCGAAAGTAAATAAAATGCTTTCCATTTAAATTATTTATTTATTTTTATTTTAATTCCATGTTGAAGTCAAATTTGTAAATATGTATGTATGTACTTATGTATTTACTTGTTAACGTGTAAAAGTGTGTTTTTCTATTTTATTTTTTTGTGTACGTGTTACTGATAATGATACGCCAATCAAGCACAAATAAATATCGCATCATAAAAAGCAAATAATATTAAATGTTTTAAAAAAATAAAACAAAAACAACATTTTTTCATATTAAAAGGATTTAAAAAAAAATTGTTCATTGCCAACGCCTTGGCCAGTATGTATGTGTGTATGTATGAAAAACCATTGTGAAAAAATATCTATTGTAGTTTTAGAAATAGATGGAATTTTGGAAAATATGTCACCGATGAACGTTTATTTACATTGTTGCAATCATAAATTTTATTAAATTTTCTAAAAAAACCAAAATATTATTGTTAATACAACAACCGTTATAATTCTTAAATTGTTATCGTTATACAGGATGTCCGCCGGCAAGATATACCCACCTTGTTTGTTTATAATTTTTGATTAAATGGAAGTGAATGAATTTAATATTGATAAATATTTTACTTATGTATGGAATACAATGTCAGATAAATGTCCGCCGTCTGTTAGCCTCACAAATGTGAGCCCTTGTGAGCACACTTTTCATCACATTCTCACACATTTCAAGCGATATTTCATTAATTTCATCACGAATATTGTGTTTGAGTTGCTCAAGCGTTTCTAGATTGTTTGCGTAAACGCTGCTTTTCAGATGTCCTCACAAAAATAAGTCCTGAGCAGTCAAATTTGGCGACCGTCGAGGCCAATCAACATTACCATTTTTTTTAAATAACTTGTTTTGGAAAGAGGTCTCATAGTTATTCCATTGTAATCCTGGTGCCCCAATAGGCTAGTAGGTAGTTTACTAGCTTGTAAGTCCGGGGGTTGTGTGTTCGATTCCCAACAAAGACCTTGGCTGTTTTCACTACAAAATAAAAATTGACTGTCGATGGGGCTGCTCATTGATCGTCACTGGTCGCTGTGCTGTGTTTTTGTACAGTTAATTCCCGTAACTATCTTTCTACTTTCACCACCTGTCTTATCTCTTCTCTTTCCCTTTCCTAAAGAATGTAGCACAGTACTTGACTAAATAGGCATTGTTGCCTGAAGTGCTACTTCTCTTTAAAAAAAAATCCTGGCGAAATGTTAATCAAGCCCAAAGCATCCAGTTTTCAATCATATCACGATATCGCTCCCTATTCACAGTTACCGTTACGCCGTTTTAATTTTCAAAGAAATAAGGTCAAGTGATTCCTCTCGTCCAAATTACACTTTTAATGGATGCAAAGGTGACTGTTGAATAATTTGAGGGTTTCCCATTCGCCAAAAGCGACTATTCTGTTTATTCACATATCCATTGTAATGGAAATGTGCCTCGGTACCCCTTTATAATTTTTCATAAAAATCGGGGTTGTCACGATCAAGCTTTAACCTCCTATTTGCATATGTACGGCCGCGTAAATGGTTTTGTGGAAGTAGCTTTTATGTCAACTGAATCTTATACGAAAACAAATACAAATCCTTGTGCAAAATTGTGCCCCAAGTTGTTCTTTGAAGACCAAGCTCCAGAGCGTGGCGTCGAGTTGAGGTTAATGGATTGTTTTCAACACTTTTTAGAGCAGCAGTAATGTTTTCAGCAGATTTTACAGTACGTTGTGGTCCATGCTAAGGCCTATCACCTACAGACTCTCTTTCTTCGAAAGCATTCACCACACGATAAATAGTCCGTTCTGTTGGCACGTTCTTTCTCCCAAAAAATTCAGGTAACTTTCTCATCATCACAGTGATCGATGACGGATTTTAATAAAATGTTTTAACGATTAAAAGACGTTGATTTATCGAATATTTTACCATAATAAATTTGCCACGTCTCAACTCACGACTGCCCATTATGAACTGTCCCGGCGGACATCCTGTATTATTAAAACGTTGCCCATCAGTTTTTTTATTATGGTTAAATTTAATCAGAATACGTTTAAATTAGATCATGTTAAGTTGGTTCAAAATTTTGATAACAGCTTAATAAGGTGGTCTCAACCAAGGATGGAAGAAAATACCTACAACAACCATGCAACTACAGATTTTATATAGTTTTACTTCTGATGCACATCAGAACATCAAAGTTATGATTTTATTAACCCATTTAAAAAGACAGAAGGCTATCAAATCACTTTTATATTTGTGCTTATTAGACGCACTTATTTCGCACTAATTTTGATAAATTTATTTTATAAATAAAGTTATTGGTGCTAAGAATATGACAATAAGGTTATGACTATGCTTAGGAACGAAGTGCCACAAGAACTCTTTTATCAAAGTTTTTAATCACTTTTTGGCTAAAATGGCGGTACTAATTCGTTAATCACATTGCGGTTCTTAAGTTTTAAGGCTAAAATCGATTCGATTGGCTGCTTTTAGTCTCTGTGTCCTTAACATAGGCCCACAAAAAAAATCCAGTGGTGTTAAATCACGCGATATGGCTGCTGGTTGTCGTGAAATTATGCAATCGGGAATTTTGGCTGCAATAAATTGATCGTTTTATTGGCTGTGTGACATGCAGCACCGTCCTGCTGAAACCACATTTCAGTGATATCCACGTCATCAATAATAGGCCAAAACTGTGTTGTTTGCATCTCGCGATATCGTGATCCATTGACCGTTACCGCATTTCCATCCTAATCTTCGAAAAAAAATGGACATTTACGTCTCCAGACCATGTTGAGCATGCAAAGGCTTCTCAATAATCGCTCTAGCATTTTCAGAAGCCCAAATGCACAATTCTGCTTGTTGACAAGTGAAAATGGCCTTCGTTTGTTCCTCAATGAATTGAGCGAATCTACGGCAATGTGAATGATCGGTCGGGTTCAATTCCTACATCAGTTGATCCTTGTAAGGCTTCAAAGTCAAATCTTTACGTGCTTTTGATTTTGCTTTAACACCGTTGCCCACGGCTGCGATGTTTTCAGTTAAATAACCCGGTCGAACATATATTAATGTTCGCACATTAGGTATCGAGCCTGTCGGCTCAAATTTAATGACCAAATTTTTAATAGCGGTTTCAGAAGGATGATGATTATGTTGCCTGAAAATATCATCAATTTTACAAAATGTAACTTTAACAGCACCACTATTTTCATAGTAGATTTTCATTATTTTCTTTTTATAATATAAAATTGCAAATGTGTCATCGATGAACTCTTATTTAGATTGCAATCACAAAAATTTTTTAAAAATCAAATTTTCTACAAATTCCAAAACCTATAATTATAAATTACATTTTAATCATTTTATTACTAATCATTTTATTATTAATATATAATCCAACAACTTTATTATTATGATTAATTAATTAATTAATTCAATTAGGTCATGTGACGATGGTTCAAAACTTTCTAAAGAATAAAAAATTCTGCAATACCCATACGAATTGTAAGGTTTTATTTCAAAGAGTTACTGCGACTGATTGTGCAAATTTATTGTGTTATCAACCCACTTAAAAAAAAGGAGGAGCATATCAATTCGCCTTTAACCCATGCCTGTCAATGATGAAATAAAACAAAATTAATGAGGGCCAGATTATAGAAAACGGCGTCAAGTTACAGATAAAAATTAAAAAAGTAAAAATTTTTGCATTTTACCGTAAAAATAAAATGGAGACGCTTTCTATTTCAAAAAACGTTCAGAAAAGGCGTTGCCAAACAAAGAAAAAACTCCCGCCTGTTTTAGATATCCCCTGCATTATACAAATAAATTTAAAGTGCTTTGTAAATACACTTGCCAGCCACTTGGTGTATAATGTAAATGGGTAAATATCTACCCAACAGCAGTTAGTAAGACTCAAATTTAACAATTTTTTCTATAAGAACAAACAGATAACAAACAGACACGATAACAAATATATAACAAATAATTAAGTAGATAAAAATCTAATTTTTATCTTTTTAATCTATTTAATAAAAGCAATAAATTATTTAGCCTTGGCAATATATGATTTATGTGGAACTCTTCCATAGTAATAAATGATAAATGATAAACTTCATCGCATCTTTGAATGGGCTACTGCTAATGGCCTAGAGATAAATCCAACTAAATCCAAATGTTTGATCATCAAGAAGAATTTATTGAAACTTGATTATATTCCTGTTTTAATCTTAAATAGTCAACCCATCGAGATTGTAAACGTTGCTACAAATCTGGGAATTTACTTTAACAGCACCCTCCTCACTTGGTCTAACCATATTAATTTTGCTTGTGGTCGTGTATCTGCTATGTTAAGAAATCTTTGGCAAAGTCCGCATTGCACCACTCCCTTAAACATTTTCATACTTCTCGCTAAGCCATACTTGATGCCACTTTTACTATATGGGTGTGAACTTTTTTCGAGCTGCGATAGTATTAGCAAAATCAAACCAAATTTGACTTTCAATAATATTATTCGTTATGACTTTTATTTTTATTCGACCTTTTTTTTAAATTTTATTAAATATGAAATAATCTTTTAACGGTCTTATTAAATAGTTTAACGATTTTATTTTTTTTTTTCAATATTTCGCTTTCCTTTGGAAAGCTTCTTCAGGAAAAAATTTTTTTTTATATTTTTGTTTTGTTTTCAAAAATATAAAAAAAAATTTTTTCCTGAAGAAGCTTTCCAAAGGAAAGCGAAATATTGAAAAAAAAATAAAATCGTTAAACTATTTAATAAGACCGTTAAAAGATTATTTCATATTTAATATTATTCGTTATGTATATAATTTAAGAAGATTTGATCATGTTTCTTCTTATGTTAATAAACTTTATGGCATGTGTCTTGATAACTACTTGAAGATAAGGGTCTTAATCCTAATGCATAAAATTATATACACGCAAAAACCCGAGCATTTATATGAGCGATTGAACTTTTCAACCCTTAATAGAGGCAAAATACTACTCTGTTTTAGATACAGCTCTCTTATATCTCAATTCCAATTCTATATTTATGCAATACGACTCTGGAACGAGATTCCCCATAGCTCTCAAATCATTAGTAACGCACTTCATTTCAAAAGAAATATAGTCTGTCACTTTTAAAGCTAGTGTTAACTAATTTTTAATATTTTGATAATTTATTTTGATAATTATGTTCTTATTCGTTTTGTTATTTTTTTTTTTTTTTTGCTGAACTTTTGTTTTTTTATGCTAAACTTTTTAATTAAATTTTTGTTTGTACTGTACTTGTACTGAGTTCCATACTGCAATATGAGACTTAAAGTCTTATGTGTGGGACATCGAAAATAAATAAATAAATAAAATAAATAAAGTCCTGAGAACAAGGAACTGGTTGTAAATTCACCACGCACTTCAAACATCCGTATTCAGTTCTGTCGCCGCGCTGCTGGCTGACACTGCGATGAAGAGTTGATAGCTTTCCGATTAAATGATTGTTGCAATCATATCTAATCCCCATTTGTGTCCCAGGATTTTGATGATTTGATTTCACCAATTTTGTTACATGCATCTGCTCGAAAATCAAAATTCGAGATTCGAAACAATGTAGCTTTCATGCGTTTACCACAGCTGCATCGAAAGCAGTTGTTAATAATGGCCAATACCTCTTTTTACCCCCAAACTCGCATGCAGTGAGTATTTATGGCGTTTTTGAAAAAATTCTGTCATTCGTTTTGATGTAATGGTATTTTTTTGGGCAGTATTTGTGGATCTTCTTTGCCCCATATGTGTCTAATTGAAAATGACCCTTATCATCTTGATTAGATCATCTTGATGAAAAATACGTTGTTTTTGTTAAGTTTTTCGAATTTACAAATGTTCGACGCAAAAAATGGTCGGTTGACTTTAATTCTTGAACAAAGTGAACTTTACAGACGTGAAAACAAGGATTTTTATGCAAAATATTGCGCCAAGTGGCCCTAGTAGTGTCCAATTGTTATAACGTCGACGAACTGATGTTCTAGGTTCATTTTCAAGACTTTGCTGTATAGTGGTTATATTTAAATCACTACGGTCACTATGAACGTATTGTTTTTGTCTATTGTCAGCCTTAAATTTTGCAATTAAATTACGCTTTACGCACAGTGGTGTTAGAAGTAAAAAAGGAGAAGCGAATAAATTTTTCGAATTTTACAAAGTCATACAGTAAAGTTTTCAACATTTTGAAGTGAATATTCGCATATAAAGTTCCTCGTTCGAGTTTGTAATGTTATAAACTAGAATTTCGCAACTTTTTACTAAATAAATGTCAAAGGATGACAGCTCCATACTTGACATTTTATCATTTGACATACAATTTACTTCCTAACCTCAAATTTCCCCACCATATATATTCGCTACAAAAAACACAAAATATAAAAACGATTTCTTCATTTTTTATTTAAAAATACAAAAAAAAATACCGTAGACAATAGGTTAAAGTTGGTGATAACAAGAGCCGCGGCAATATATCCATCTCTCATAGTTTACGTTAGTTTTCTTTAAGTGTATGTTATTTTAACAACACCAAGTTTTAATGATCTATTTAATAAACTCTACAGATCATTAAAATTTAGTGTTCTTAAGATCAGTGAAAACCATTGGTATGTTATCGTAGGATTTAAGCTTAAAAGTTCTTAACCGTTATGGGCCGCATTTTATTGGCGTTCATCTGCACAAACGATAAAATAAGTTAAAAGTTTGTGTTCTTTCAACAGAACGCAAACTCAACGCATTGTTTGTTTTTCCTTTTAGCGTTATTTTCTGCTGCTATTATTGTAACAAGAAGTTAATGAAAGTTCCTGTAGGCAAAAGCTTTAAAAATTTAATTAAAATAAAATAAAATATGTAACTTTCTTAATTTTGCTTGCTCTTTCTAAATGAGTGAGTGAGAAAAATGTAAAATTTTGCTTTCTTATTTTACTCAAATTAATCTCTTTTTACATAACTAATATTTACACACGTATTTACATCGGCCTTAGAGTGCCACTTTGCCAATGTTTCGGCATTTTAATTCCAATGCAATGTCTTTTCGTTTGTAATTTTACTTAAATCTTTCTACATCCTGTTGCTTATTTACATGTTATACTTTGTATGTGCATGTGTGTGTGTGTGTCTGTGTGTATATGTCAATGAAAAATTAAGAGTTTTGTTTTCGTATGGATTTCCATACATTTTTCAATTGGCATTAGTTAAGGGAAAATTTTTAACCAAAAAATCCCCAGAAGCCTGTTTATTATACCTACAAAATTTTACAAGTCTGTAATAATTCTCATTTTGTTGTAGAGTTTTGTTAGCGTTGAAGTAGAATTGCCACCATTTTTGTCTGGTCTTCAAAATGGTCTTAATTTAGGGGCTAATAAAATATGATGTTTCGATAGTTTTAGCTTTCCTGAAATTAACTTTTTAAGTCTTAAACTCATGTCTTCTTCATTTTTAATTAGTTTAATTAATTCGAAACTATAAATGAGCTTTTTACTAAAAATAATAATTTAAGTTTTTAAGTGCCCCTGTGGGCTAGTAGGTAGTGTGATTAGATTTACATCTGCGCCTGGCCATGAAGCCTTAATCAGATGGTGGATCGAACCACTGCATAATTTGGAACGTCATGCTCGACCTAGGAAGCCGAAGCTATAATTCTATGCAACAGAACTTTCTAGTTGCAACTTCGATGATTTCAGAGCAGGGCTGCAAATCATCACTCCTTGCTTAAGAGTTGAGAGACCTTCCAACTCCTGTCCAGAACACATGTCTAGCATGCTCACTGGACTGGATTATTCATTAACGGCGAAATGATCCTGGCCACCATATTAAACAATAGACCTGATATGGGGCCGCGAAACCACAACCACCACGATACTCCCATATAGGGGCCAACCTCAATAAGTAGCCAGAGAACAGTTAAATGTCTAAAGAGACAAATAGTGGGTAATGTGCTAGCTTACATAACTGGGGGTTGTGGGTTCGATTTCTAACAAAGACCTTGGTTTCTTTCAATGCAAATAAAAATTAACTGTCGGTGGGCCTGCTGAGTGATGAAGGCATAGTTTACTGGTCACTGAGCTGTCTTATACGACAGTTAATTCCCGTAACTATCTTTCTACTTTCACCACCTGTCGCATCTCTTCTCTATTCATTTCCTAAAGAATGTAGCACGGTACTTGACTAAATAGGCATTGTTGCCTGAAGTGCAACTTCTCTTTAAAAAAAAAAAAAGAATTGGATTTAAGTAGAAGTACAACGATTGAAACTTTATTGTTTCAAATATGTTTGAAAGACGTTTTTCCATTTATTAAATAACTAAAAACCCATATAAGATAAAAACTCTCCAAAAAATCTGCAATTCCTACTTTTTTAAAAAATAAAACCCCTGTTGGGGGTCATATCTTTTAATCTGACAACACTGTTTTTCATAGCTAATCTACGAAATTTATTCAAACTTAAAAGCAGAAAAATAAAATAAACAGAAACAGAAACTATAAACAACAGGTGGATGTGCACATTTTTTATTTTAATTTTTAAGGTGTTTTTCCTTTACTAATTCGTGTTGTTTAACATAAACACCGTCTGTGTAGTGTGTGACGTGGCATTTTGTATAAGAGAATTTAGGTTAAAATCTTTACACAAGAAAAGTTGGAAAGTTAAAAAAAGTATTCTTCTTAAAAGTATCCTTCTTAATATTTTTTCTTATATAGGATGTTTTTTATAGAGGTATAGAACTTTGAAATGGAATAAAGCCAAGATGATTTTTTTAAAAAGACATAAAATTTACTTTGTTCGAAAGATAATCTTCGGGCATTATATTTTCAATATGCTTTCTGGCATATGGCCGCCATGGCTGGCTCAGACGTAGTCTGAACTGAAGGTCCAATTTTCGATAACTTTTTCCAATATTTGTGGCCACATATCTACAGTGCAGTGAATATTTCCTCTAATGGTTTCGGACTTCTCAGTGTAGACTAGCGACTTTACATATCACATAGCGGCGTTAAATCGCGATATCGGAGCCGAATTGACATGTCCGAAATGTGAAACTATGTGATTACCAAACGTTTCCTTCTATAAATTAAATGTGGCTTGAGTTGTGCGACATGTTCTGCCGTCTTGTTGAAATCACAGCTCCTGCACCTAATGGCTTTTCATTTAATAAACGAAAAATGATGGCTCTACAGCGGTCACCATTGACTTTAACGTTCTAAACAGCATCTTATTTAAAGATGTAGACTATAAAGCACACCAGTGTTTGAACAACCACTTGAGGATTATCATCCTTCCAAAACAAGGGAGTTTTGCTTAACGATGTATTCGTTCAAACAAAAGTCAGCGCTACATTGCTAAGCAAAATTACAAAATTCGCTTATGAAAATCGAAATCAACTGCAATCTTGTTTTGAGCAAAATATGCACAATTTGAAAGCGTTGTTCAGGCGTCAATCTATTCATGTTGAAATGACAAAACAAACTGAAGATAAAACACTTCACAGCTGCTCAGCTTAATATACCATTCTCCTATTGCTCTACTATTTGCTTTTATTCTATTCCTTTATACTTCTATAGTATTGGGTTTTTCAACAAGAACTTTGTTTTTTAACTGTGGCAACACCAACAAATTTATAACTTTGACATTTAGTTTTTTTTAACGTATTCGCAGTAGATGCATTGGCAATTTCTACAATAAATTCAATTTCGCACGAAAATCGCATTAAAATAATCAAAATCCACTATAGTGGTTCTGCTAAAGTTACATTTCGTAAGATTCGTCCTTTTGAGATCGCTTTTATGAATTTGGTCGTTAAATTTAAATCACCAATGCGTGTTCGACTGAAAACATCGCAGCCGTAAGCCACAGTATTGAAGCAGAACTAAATTTGTCAGTTCCTCGACGTTCTCCACATGACAAATTTTACGTAAGGATTTGACTTTGAAACCTTACACGGTTCAACTGGTTTATGAATTAAAGGCGGCAAACCATTCACATCGCCATAGATTCGTTAAATTCATTCAAGAACAACCGGCTGGTTTTTGTTTTTTAAATTTTTTTTTCAGACGAAGCCCATTGTCAATTGTCAGGGTATGCCAACAAGCAAAATTGTCGCATTTGGGCGTTTGGAAATTATAGAGCGTTATTCAGCTCAATGTATCACTGTATGGTGCTCTATGTGGTCGTTTGGGTCGTTTTTTTTTATTCGAAGATGAGGCTGAAAATGCGGTAACAGGCAATGGAACACGTTATTGCGAGATGACGTGATAAGATTTACATCTGCACCTGATCGTGGGCCTTAATCAGACGGTGGATCATTACCAACGCCCTAGAAGGCCTTCGGATACGTATATTCTCCGGTCACTCCTAGTTGCAACTTCAAAAGCCCGGAGTAGGCCACAGCCCTCACTCCTTGCTGAAGAGTTGGAGACTATCCAACTCCTGGTCCAGAACGCATGAAGCTTAATATAATTAAAAACACGACGACATTCATACTCACTGGACCTGGACCATTCATTGTGTTCATTGTGAATGATCCGACCCACAAACTTAAATGACGGCCTCGAAACGCACACCCACCTACCTCAATAATCAGTCAGAGAACAGCTAAATGCCTAAAGAGGCAAATAGCGGAACTCCGGGGCTTTACTGATTCTCGTGGAAATATAGTGGATTTTCCAGTTGGCTCCTACTAGCCTAAGGGGACTGGGTTCTCTCTTACCCCGCAAGCCACAAGTCTCGATGGTTGTGTGATCCATAAAGACTTATAATGTGCCCCCGGGGGACGCTATTGCGAGATGCTAACAACTCAATTTTGGCCTGTTATTGACGACGTGGATATCACTATTATGTGGATTCAACAGGACGGTGCCGATCAATTTTGCAGACTGTATAAATTCACGCCAATTAGCAGTTAAGTGGCCAGCCAAATCGAGTAATTAAAAATCACTGGAATATTTTTTGTGAGACTATGTTAAGGACAGAGTCTATACAGAGCCCATCAAATCGTTTTCAGCATTAAAGCTCAATATGCCTGATATGGATAACGAAATAGGACAGCCATTTTGCCAAAAAGGGAGTAAAAACTTTGATGAAACAATTGGCATAGGTCAGCGTGGTCGTGGTAGATATTTCACAGATCTAAATCTTTTGTTCTAAATCTAAATTTTTTGTTTTAGAAAACAAACTGCCTTTGAAAAACTCTTTATTTAATTTGTTAAATTTACTTCGGTTATTTCGGATTGATTTCAGAGTCTTTCTTGCATCTCGGTTTCTGGAAAACTAAAATTTTTTGTTTTATCTTGTTTTAGAAAACAAACTTCTTGTTGAAAATCCCTTTAAACCGCCATTAAATTGCAACGATTTGCATCTCAAATATAACAAAACAATTTTCAATTTTAAAACAATCTCTCCGTCTCTATGGAATTTTTTGTACGTCAAGGTAAAAGAGTTTTTTTACTGGGGACCTAAAAGTATAAGTGGATATTTCCAACAACAACACGTAATAGCAAATAGTAAAATTGCTTTATTTGTTTTTGTAAATATTTATATTTGAAATGCCTTTAAATGCGGGTGCAATTTAATATTAAAATATTTTGCTATTGTAGTTTTGTTTATTCTTTTACATTACAAAACAATAAATGTTACAAAAAGTAAATATTAGATGTATAACTACGCTACGGTGATACTTAATAACTTCTTTGTCGGTGTTAAGTCGTTTTAAACCAAAATAATATAAGAATATAAGAATACGAATATTCAAACCGACAGATCCGGAATTAAAACATAAATTTGAAGGAACACTATACAAGACATATTAGACATAGGCAACGCAGTACAACGCAACACTCCAATTATAACAAAAAAAAAACAATTATTCAATCTAACTTTTTCTTCAAGTTTATTTAACAATTAAATATTTGAAATGTATTACTGTGGGAAAAAGCATATCCATTTCACTACTGCTCATATAGCTCTGATGAGCTATTTTTACAAGTTCAATTAGCACCGAGTTGTATTATTTTTGGTAAAATTTATTCATTTTAGCGTTTTTTGTTTTCTAAAAATTCTGCGATTAATTTAAGGTTTTGTTGATAAGGTACCATATTAATTTGGCGATGGAAAAGTGACTTATGATAGATACAACGTAAAGTCAAGTGAGCGAGAAGTTGAAATATAGTGGGACGCTTTTTAGAGCGAAAGTGGGACTGGCTGTTAAATTTTACTTTTCATAGACCATATCATTTTTAATGGTTTATTGACAATAAATTTTATTACCATCAGAATAAACACTCTCCGAAGCAGAAAGTTTGCTTTAACATTTTTAAAAAGTCATTCTTTTTTAGAAAAAAGAAGGGTGTTTTTTTAAGCCCGATAGAACTTGAAATTGTAAAAAATAACACAAAAAATTAAATTGTAATCAAAATTTCTTTTTTATTCGAAGGATCAATACGTGACATTAATATATGAAAATGATTTCGGGCATATGGGCACCGCGGCTGTTCTTGAAGAAGCGCATTCTGGACGTCCAATTTTGGGCCACTTTTTCGAGCACTGCTGGGCGTATGTCACGAATAACACGAACAATGCTGTCCTCCAAGGCGTCAATTGTTGCTGGTTTATCAGCATAAACCAGTGACTTCACGTAGCCCCACAGAAAATAGTCGAGTGGTGTCAAATCGCACGACCTTGGAGGCCAATTGACAGGTCCATTTCTCGAAATCAACTTATCGCCAAATTTCGATTTCAATAAGTCGATGGTTGCTGTATGGCACGTAGCGCCATCCACATCTCGTCCGGATCAATGTCATCCATATTTTCAAACAAAAAATCATTGATCATGGTGCGGTAACGATCTCCATTGACCGTAACGCGAGCTCCGGCCTCATTTTTGAAGAAATAAGGTCCGATGATGCCACCAGCGTGAAAACCGCACCAAACGGTGCATTTTTCTGGATGTAATGGAGTCTGTAGGGTCTGTTGTGGATTGTCCTCACTCCATATGCGGCAATTTTGCTTATTAACAAACCCGTTAAGCCAAAAATGCGCCTCATCGCTGAACACAATTTTGCGATAAAACAACGGGTCAGTTGCCAACTGCTCTAGAGCCCAATCGGCGAAAGAACGACGCATATAATGGTCTCGTGGCTTCAATTCCTGCACCAGCTGGATCTTATACGGGTGTAGGCCGAGATATCTTTGCGCAAAATTTTTCACGTAGTGGACGGACAGAGCCCCAATTCCTGCGACCGACGACGAATTGATAAATTTGGATCTTCTTCCACACTTTCGTTTACAGCGGCGATATTCTCTTCAGTACGCACATTCCTTCGACGTGTTGGTGTTATTGCATCCTCTAGAGAGTATGTGGTACGAAATCTATCGACAGTTCGACGAATGGCTTGTTCAGATGCACGATTGTGTACGCCATAAAAATGACGAAGTCGTCTATAAGTTGCGCGAATCGACGACTGATTTTCAAAGTAAATTTGGATAATTTCGTAGCGTTGTTCAAGCGAGAGTCTATTCATGATGATTTGTCAGAGTATACTGAAACAAATAAAAAAAAATGTTTCATCAAAATTTCATTTTTTGTGTTACTTTTTACAATTTAAAGTTCTATCTAGCTTAGAAAAACACCTTTTATAAAGGATTTTCTTCATACGATTAGATCCCGTACATAAAATAGAGCACAAATTAAACATTTATTTTGTCGTTTGTAATAAGCATTAAACATAACGATAAATCATCATTATTTGTTATTTACCTTTGTAATTTGTTTTTGTGTACTAATCTTAGTATTCTTAAATTAGTACACAACTTAAAAAAGGGAACGATACATTATCGAAGTGTTTATGCCCATCAGCTCTCACTCGTTGTATAGCAAAATATGTTTGCGTTCCACAGTGTTTTAACGGTAAAGAAATCTGTATGCATTTTGCATTTTTTATGGAGAATCTGTTTTTGTACTGTTTTTTCCAAACACTAATTAAAACCGTTTAACTTGTTTTAATTAAAATTTAAAACTTCGTAATGAGCACCATCAATACCACCAATACGTATATTAAGTATATTAATAATACGTATATTAAGTAACACACTTCAATAATGGGAGCAAGGCAGCTTTCCTGTTTTATTAATTTTTAATACATATACGGTTTTTTATTGAATCATAAAGTGATCTTTAACAATCCAAAAAAATCTTAAATATTATTTTAGCATCCCTTAACGACTTAAGATAATAATTCCTTCAATGCGAATTTTTTTTCCCCTATCATAAACTTTGAGAGAAAGCTAAACCTGAACCTTTTAATTATTTTCAAGTCAAGACAAGGTGCCCCTGTAGGCTAGTAGGTAGTGTACTAGCTTTGTCAGTATGGGGGTTGTGGGTTCGATTCCCAACGAAGACCTTGGTTTTTTTCACTACAAAATTAAAAATTGGCTGTCGGTGGGACTGCTCAGCGATGAAGGCATAGTCACTGGTCGCTGTGCTGTCTTTATACGGCAGTAAATTTCCGACTATCCTTCTACTTTCACCACCTGTCTCTTCTCTATCGCTTTCCTAAAGAAGGTAGCGCGGTACTTGACTAAATAGGCAAGTGCTACTTCTCTTTAAAAAACAAAAAAAAAAAACTAATTAATTGATTTAACAACTGTAGCATTATGTATCTATAGGAATTATATTATCGGTCCAAAATTGCTTTTGGGCAGGATGCTTGTTTACGTCTTCAGTTACCTTCTCTACTGTAACGGCGATTTAAAAAGAGCTCCAACTTAACTTGAGTATACAAATTAATTTTCAATTCATCACTTAAAGACGCATTACACTAATCAATATTATTACTGGAAATTTCCCACCGGGGGCACATTATAAGTCTTTATGGATCACACAACCATCTAGACTTGTGTCTTGCGGGGATAAAAGGCAGCCCAGTCCCCTTAGGCTAGTAGGAGCCACTATATTTCCACGGGAATCAGTAAAGCCCCGGAATTCCGCTATTTGTCTCTTTAGGCATTTAGCTGTTCTCTGACTGATTATTGAGGTAGGCCCATCGGAGGTATCGTGGTGGCTGTATGTTTCAAGGCCCTCGTTTGAGTTTGTGGGTCTGATCATTCTCAATGAGCACAATAAAAGGTCCAGGTCTAGTGAGTAGGAATGCCGTCGTGTTCTTAATTATATTAAGCTTCATGCGTTCTGGACCAGGAGTTTGATAGTCTCCAACTCTTCAGCAAGGAGTGAGGGCTGCGGCCTACTCCGGGCTTTTGAAGTTGCAACTAGGAGTGACCAGAGGATATACGTATTCGAAGACCTTCTAGGGCGAGGTAACGCTACATTTCATCCCCAGTGGTAATGATCCACTATCTGATTAAGGCCCACAGCCAGGTGAAGATGTAAATCTTATCACGTTATTCCTGGAAATTAAACACTCTAGTGGTAAAAGGGGGCACCAGTCCACGGGAACATATGGCTTTTCTCTAACCCAAGAAAGCCCAATTCTAAAGCAAGGAGTGGGTGCACGGCCCTACTTTTTTTTTTGTAAAGAGAAGTAGCACTACAGGCAACAATGCCTATTTAGTCAAGTAACGTGCTACATTCTTTAGGAAAGCGATAGAGAAGAGATGAAACAGGTGGTGAAAGTAGAAGGATAGTCGGAAATTAACTGCCGTAAAAGACAGCAGAGCAATCAGTGACTATGCCTTCATCGTTGAACAGCTCCACCGACAGTCAATTTTTATTTTTGTAGTGAAAAAAAACCAAGGTCTTCGTTGGGAATCGAATCCACAACCCCCATACTGACAAGCTAGTACACTACCTACTAGCCTACAGGGGCAAGTACTTGCGGTACTTCTAAAGCTACAACTCGGGATGACGCTATGCGCCTTGAGGGCGTTGCTAGATGCATTATATTTCACCACGTACTAAGACCATCATGGTACCCACGTTAATCTTGAGCACACAATATAATGCTCCCTGTCGTTTTTTGAGTACCCTATTCTGTCGCGGTTTTTTCTTCAGCTTTCTTAGCTTTTAATATTCACAGCTTGTTGATTAACTTTTCACCATTGAAATGCTTGCTTAGATACCAGCGATCAAAAACTAGGATACGCTTACATTAGAGGCCGGTTAATTGGATGAGATTTCAGTATTTCTTTTCAGGTAGTCTCTTAATCCTTCCCACCGATCTAACACAAAAAAAAGCTTCACAAAGAAAACAAACAAAAATACAGCTATTCAAAAGTACTACAGGAAACATTTACTAATGGAGATAGATGTTCATCACCTATTCTCTCCTCTCGACCTTGTCGCGGTAGTCTTGACACTATTTTTGATCCACGATCCAGAATTCAGAATTTAGTTTTTAGCGGTAAGATAGAAGAGTTCGACCAAATACTTAATATTTTCTTTTTACGGTTAAACTTAAAGTGGTTAGAATCCTTCATTTGTAATTCTTTCCAATCTTTAATATCGCTGAGGTGTCCGAGGACAGTTTTGTAAATTAGCACAATTTTACATAGTTTGCCAAGAGTCTACAGAAGGTTTTAGATAAACTTAACTTCATAGACAATAAGACTTGATGTTTCCTACCTGTCATCGATGCTTCTATAACAGCGTAGGGTAGATTAATTATCTTTAATAATCTGTATGCTTGTGCGAGAAAGTGTAATATTTTCTCATAATAAAAACTTTAAATAATTAAAAATATTTTCTTAAATAATGGCTTCGGAAGATATCGTCCAGTTATAAATGTTGTATTTCATTTTCTTTAAAAATCTCTTTTTACATTTCTCATGTTTGCAGCCTTTAAACTGATTGTTAACAACCGATAAAAGAAATAAACGAATTTCTTTTGTAAAATCTTCAATCTGCACAATATAAAACAGCCAATGTAATGCCAGCACGACGTGCTGGTGGTGGTGTGAGCACCACACGCCGCAAACACTCGTTAGGCAATTTACGTCGTGCTCATCCTGCCTCGGGTGCAACATGGAATGTTCAGGTGGTACGCGGTAAAATGTCTTCAAAGTGCCTGTGGCATGCCTGTCGCGCCTTAATATTGGGCTTAACACTGCTGCTGGTGGGCGCTGGAATGGCAACGTTAGGTAAGTTAAAAATTATATTTAAATTTATTAGAAATCTACATAAATACACTCATATTTCAATATTATTTTACGTCTTTCTTGTCTGAAACTTTAAAACACAAATTTTTTATATCCTATAAAAAAAGAAAAAAAAATTTTATTTTTTATATCCTGCAGTCAATATCGAGACTCGCGCTCATACAAAGTTCTTTTAATTGGAAATTCAGGATTTGGCAGCACTATATTTTGTGAATTTGACTGTTAAGAACCGGCATTCCGTTTTTGCTCTCCCTTTTGAAATAAATGAAATGAAAATGTAGTTATTTATCGATCAATATGGCGATGTTTTGCTTCAATTTGGTGGATTTTATTTTGCAGTGCTTGAGGCACTGAATTAGGCTGCTCTACAATTGAGACTTGCTGCTCATAAATATTTCACTATAATTCAAAAGGATCTTCCACGATTATTCTTCTTCAACTTCCTTATACAATGGTCAGAAACTAATTTCCTATAATATAAACTAATCTCATCTTCATCTAGACAATAAGATTCTAACGATTAAGCTTCAGTTTCCCATCCCTGTTATATAATTGCATATGATTATTAATGAATGAAATTAAATGTCCACTACAACACATATTGCCTGTTGGCTGGTAAATAATTAAAGCAATAAAAGTCGAGGTCGCTCAGCCAGCTTTTCGGAAACGCGTCTTTCCACACACACGAACCTTTGCCACCCTTTCTAATCTATCATTATGTATGTGACGTGTGATAGCATTTACATTAGCACCATGGCGCGAAAGCGATCACCCACGCCTTGTTGGCGTGCACGGTAGCTGGGCCTTGCTAGAGAGTTGGAGACTATCCAATTTCGTGTCCTGTTACAAGCGTAACTAGGACATTTATTTGGATATTAACCATATCTTTTTGTTAACACCTCTTCGGAACTTTCTTCAAAGCCCGATTAAACCACAGCCACTTTGCTGCTCCCCGAGCGGCTTAAACAACATCCAGAACAAACCGTAACCCTGCGGGCAACTGATTTCTCTGGTACCAGTATGTGTAGTATAAGTCACTGGTCGAACTTCAAGAGTCCTATTTCTCTTCCAGTATCGGGCTCCTGCTAGTCCAGGCGACTGGTGCCGCCTTTTTCCCCCGAAAACACATGTCAAGATGGAGAAGAGATTCATTAACTCTACGTGCATACATGTGACATGTATGTGATAAGATTAACATCAGTGCCTGACCGTTTGGCCTTGATCTGACAGTAATTTTACTACTGGGTGCAGGAGAAGCGGCCACCCGCGCCCTAATACGCATACATGTCTTAGTCGCAATATTTGTATTCATGATAGTGAAGCCGTGCCCCTACTCCTTGCTAAAAGTTAGAGACTATCCAACTCCTTGCATGTGAACACTAGGACATAGAATGCTAAACCTGCGTTAATATCTCCGGATACTTTCTTCAAAGCACCAATTAAAACAACAGCTATCACATAACTCTCGGGGCTTCAACAATATCCATAATAGGACCGTAGCCCTGCGTACAACCGGTTGCTGTAGTGCCAGTGTGAGTGTATTAAGTTTACTGATCAGACTTCTAGAGTCCTACGTCTTTTCCAGTTTGGGGCTCCTGCTAGCCCAGGCAACTAGTGCCGCCTTCTATCCCCGAAGTCACATATCAAGATGGGGAAGAGATCCAGTGGGAAGGAGTATTTCAGTATATTAAATTTTTATGAATATCTGATAATAAAGGTAAATGCTCTTTCTTAATCGTAAACACCTTCTCAGCAGTTGCCAGCAGCTGTTAGTTTCAAATGGTTTCTTCGTTTGAAGAAGGAATACTGTAGAAAAAGTCTGTTGCTAAGAAATACAATTTACCTGTAAAGTTGAGCTTGCTCCTCATTACCAAACTAATGGGTCCTATGAGGCCTTTACTGAAGACTAGTGATTTCCGAGCATCAACTGTTGCTATAAAAAAAAAAACAACCAGTTCCCGATTCCAAATTCTGGCAGAGGATCGCAGTTTTTTATAAGTTTATGCCTGAGATTTTCATTATGGTGGGGCTTGAGTTGCATACTGCACGTTCTTAAAAAAAATGTGACCTAGAAATTTTATGTTTAAGGGAAAACGAAGATCATTTTGCTCAACCTCCTTAAAAAATGATGCAGCTTTTGTTTCTTTAATAGAAAGAGCAACAAATGGCCGCGAGGAACGAGATAAAGTGCATTCAAATTGAATTATTCATTAGTTAAACGTTCAAACTGTGCAACGAATTAGCAAGCAGTTTTAACGTGTAAATTCTACAAATAATTTTTAACAGAAACAACCTTTTCTAAAACAATATTTCAAGTCAAAACTTACTTTAAATCAGAGTACGAAAATTAATAAAACGGAACGTTAGCTATCATTCAGATTTGTACTGGTTTTTATTCGTGTACACTAAGTTAAACGGCAGGCAGCTAAAAAAGAAGCCATTAAGAACGAACAGCTGGCTCGGACGTAGCCTAATTTGGACGTATATTGGCATTAACGTAGCGAATATTATCTTCAAAAACGATCAATCATTTCCAGCTTAAACTAGCGACCACATATCTCCACAAAAATTAGTCTAGCAGAATTAAATCACTTAATATTGGAGGCCAATTCACGGATCCGTCACGTAAAGTTATGCGGTTACCAAACGTAATCATGCATCTCTATAGTGGTTGTGGCTCATTAAGTGTAATTGCTCTGACGATCATTGCTTTTAGAGAAGTACGGAGCAGTGATTCCACCAGTCCATAAAGCACACTAAATAGACAATTTTTTGGATGCAACGGTGTCGTGACGTACAGTTTTCTTTATTGACGTATTTATTCAAACAAAAGTGTGTTTCATCGCTAATTGGAAATCGCTTATGGAAATTGGGATTAACAGTGATATTGTTTTGGGCCTATTCACCAAATCTACGCCTTGCTAGGTAATCCTCAGGCTTAAATTCTCGCACAAGTTGGATTCTGTAAGCATAAAAACCACCATCTTTCCACATGTGCATGATTTCAAATAGTTTAATTCGGGCTTCTGCTACATAACGCTCTACAGCAGCAATGCCTTCCTCTGTAAATATCGTATGACGTCTCTGTGAATGTTTATTATTATTTAGGGTAAAGCTGGCATGAAAATGTTCCATAGTTAATCGAATTAATTGCTGTGATGGACGATTATATTGACCGTAAAATGGTCCCCCCGGGGGCACATGATAGTCTTTTTGGAACCTACTATTCCATTTAGACTGGTATCTTGCGGGGTAAAAGGGAGCCCAGGCCCCTCAAAGGCTAGTAGAAGTCACCTGGACAATCCACATATTTCCACGGGAATCAGTTGCACCAGAGTTCACTATTTGTCTCTTGAGACAATTAGCTGTTCTCTGACTGGTTATTGAGGTTGGCCCCTATATGGGAGTATCGTGGTGGTTGTGGTTTCGGACCCCCGTGAGAGTTTGTGGGTCGGATCATTCAAATTAACACAATGAATGGTTCAGGTTCAGTGAGCATGAATGCTGTTGTGTTCTTGATAAAAAAGATCTTCATGCGTTCTGGACCAGGAGTTGGAAAGTCTCCAACTTCGGGCTTTCGAAATTTCTACCAGGAGTGACCGGAGGATATACGTATTCGATGGCCTCCTGGGGCGTGGGTGATGTCCAATCAACCAAGTGGTTTGACCACCATCGGTCGGTGTAAATCAAATCAGGCACTGACCGTAAAATGGACATAATGCGCGATAAGTATTGCGAACAGAGCCATTTCCAAAATAAATTTGGGCAATATTATCGGGTCAGTCTATTCATGTTGAAATAGCAAACCAAACTAAACATAAATCACTTTACAGCCGAAAGAATGGCTAATTAGCCAACCAAGTTATACACCTCTATAAAAAGCACCGTTTATATATAAATCCTATTATTAAATAGTTTTCTATTTAAGCTTTAAAATCCTGTCAATAGTAACTAGAAGAAAATGCATTGGTTCCCTCCTACGTAATTTTCTACTTAACGTTTTGAATATTTACAAAATTTTATTCGAACTTAAATTCGATTCAACTTAATTTCAAACTGTTTTTTCGTTAAATATCATTTAAAAGAAAATTTTATTTTCCTAATAAAAAAACATACTTTTAAGGTTACTACGCTGACAATTTGTCAATTGGTTCCGAAATACGTGGCAACGCCACGGTACGAGTTAAAAATAATCTCAAAGGTTTTCATCTCAATAATTTTTCATATGTGGGGCCCATTGTGATGGGTTTTGGGGGATTCATTGTGGTCGCTTCGTGTGTCATGACATTTGAGGCACGTGACTCAGCTGCTAAAGTTGTGCCAGCTCGTTTAAGAACTGGTGCTGGCAGTAAAATGACAGCATGCAGCAATCAGAGTAGTTCAGCATCTCAGAGAAGAGCCATTGGTAAGTTGAGAGCAAAGTCATTTGTAAAAATTATTCGGTGTAGAATTCTTCTCTTGTGTTTTTTTTTTGTTGTTTGTTTTTTGTTTAATTTAAGACATGCAATTTCAAAATACAAGATGGGATCAACAATTTGGAGTTTTTCGTTCATCACCAGCTGCAGAAACGCCTCAACCTCCGAATATGCCATTTGATCGTGAAGCTCTAACTGCTGAATTAGTTAAATTTTCCAAATCACTCAGGTATGTGCATAACCCCTTTCCAAAATCATAAAAACCTTTCACTTGTGAAATTTTTTAAACAACCATAAGCCTGCGATTGTCTCATTAGCTTTCAAAACTCTCATCTTCTCATCTTTTATCTCTAAATTGCTTAACTAAAAAAACACACACACACACATATGTAAATATCTTCATGCTTTATGTATTTGTGAAATTAAATTCAAATCGAATCGAAAATTAAATTTATTAAAATAAATTAGTGCATCTGCTCGCTTTTCACCACAACTACGACGTGTCACCTTCACTGGTTCTGTGCCAAATCTTTCCACTCATCATGCCTTACATCCCCTCGCTTATTCCACTAATATATCACATTTACTTTCGCCGAAACATAAACCCTTGCTGTTGTTGGACCCCAAACGTCATCGCAACCACCATCGACATCATCACCACCACCACCACCACAATCACAACAACCATCACCACCATCATCATTCTACCAATAATCGTTCCTCAACAACAACAACCAACATCATCAACAATGCCACTGTAATCGAAAATAGTAATCGTCAGATTAAAATCCGTGGAACACGAATTAGTAATAGTTTAATTCAAAGAACGACCCGTGAAAATGTTACATCTACCAATTGTTCACTGCTGCAGCCACCAAGTGCTGCCAGTAAATTGCATTGGCATGCAGCATCATTTGATGAAAGCTGTCGTCTGATGACCGATAAGCAACAACTACAAAAAGATCGGGTGGCAGAACGTACAAAACGTTCGGATACCGCCAAAAGACATGTCTTGGCACGACAAAAACCTATAGAACAAGAGGAGGAACGTGATAAACAAATATCTAGTCCGATAGAAACTCGAAGGTATGTTAAGAATTTGAATTTAAAAAAAAGGCCTTAAATGCAAAATAACACGATCGAGCTGTGCCCTATTTATTTGGTATTCGATTTCCAATTGGAATTAAATTTCATTTCTTTTTTAGATGTTCTACTTTATCCGATTCTTCATATAGTGGGCGCTGGACAGCCCGATGTGCTTCAATAGCCAGCCGAGCATCTACAATAGATTCTAGACGTATACAAGTAGATTTACATAGTCCAGAAATCATGCCCAAATCTATATTACGTTCACCGAAACGTTACAGCTCAGGTCCATCTGCAACACCTTCTGTCGAAAAAGAGTTTCGGTAAGTATCGCTGCAAGGGAAATTGGAACTAAAAGTTATTAAAAACCTGTGTTCAATTATTCAAGAGGGGATTTTTTATGTTGCTACCTATTAGATACATATTTCAGTGAAAATATAATCGACTGACGGAATACGAGTTATTGTTTTTCATTGCAATCAAGAATCAAATTTATTCTAAATTTTAGGTTAGGAAGCAAATTGCTCGTTAAATGATTAAATGTCGAGAATTAAGCTGTAAATCCTTTGACTATTATTAAGTAAAAACTTGCGAACTTTTAAGCATAGCTGCCCCTGCAGGCTAGTAGATAGTCCACTAGCTTGTCAGTATAGGGGTTGTGGGTTCGATTCCCAACGAAAGCCTTGGTTTTTTCACTACAAAAATAAAAATTGATTGGGGCTGCTCAGCGATGAAGGCATAGTCACTGGTCGCTGTGCTCTCTTATACGGCAGTTAATTTCCGACTATCCTTCTACTTTCATCACCTGTTTCATCTCTTCTCTATCCCTTTCCTAACGAATGTAGCACGATACTTGACTAAATATGCATTGTTGCCTAAAGTGCTACTTCTCTTTAAAAAAAAAAGCATGGAACATTGCACTCTTGAGCAAAGAATTTTAATTCTGAAACTTTACTATCAAATTGGTGATCTTTCACTTCGTAAAATTTGGGCAGCTTTTCATCTCAACAGACCACCAACATTATGATCGCATTTTTAATTCAGCGATTATGTACACAAACAAAATTGTCGCATATGGGGCTTACAAAATACACCACGTTATTTCCACGGGAATCAGTAGCCCGCAGAGTTTCCGCTATTTGTCTCTTTAGGCATTTAGCTGTTTCTCTGACTGATTATTGAGGTTGGCCTTTCGGGAGTATCGTGGTGGTTGTGGTTTCGCGGCCCCATACAGGTCTGTTTTTATAGTGGCCAGGATCATTGCGCCTTTAATAACACCCACTGGTGAATGATCCATATCCAATGAGCATGCTAGTAATGTGTTCTGGACAGGAGTTGAATAGTCTCCAGCTTTTCAGCAAAGAGTAGTGGTTTGCAGCCCTGCTCTGGAATCATTGAAATTGCTACTAGGAAGGACTTGTTGCTAGAATTAGACTTCGGACTCCTAGGGCGTGAGTGGCGCTGCTCTTCACTCACAGTGGTTTGACCACCATCTGATTAAGGCTCACTGCTAGGTGCAGATGTAAATCATATCAAGAAATGTGCTCAGGCTCATTCTTGTCATTTAACACCACTGAGTTATTTTTCGTTCGGTTTTCGTGAATAACCCATAAACAAGTGACGCTCTAAAAGATAAAATTCAGTGTTGCATTGACGAGATTAACGAAATGTATTTCAAAATTTTGTGAAAAGAGCGGACGTTTGTTGACGTTCCAGAGGTCTAACGTTTGCCCAATAGTATATTCCATTATTAATTTTCCAAACTTCAAATTGGCGCACCCTTATTAAGAAATCCATAATTGACTCCTGAGCCCTTGAAAGCGAACTCTATTTTTTATGATTTTAGCCAATATAAGATTCACCAAATAGCAGTTACTGTATGAAGCATATTTCAACCTAGTGTCTTCAAGATTAATAGCGGCTGTAACGGCTAGCGTTACAAAATTATAATTGAGCTTTATTGAACTATCTACAAGTTTGGCCTTCAGGTTGTTTCGATATCTCGTACAACACAGTGAATGGCATAATGTGAAAATGTTTTGGTTATAATAAACTTTCGCTTGATTAAAGTTGCTGCTCAAGATAATGCGATTTGATTGTGCAAGACTTCTCTTTAAAAGGTTTTCCAAAAAGGCGATTCCCTTTCAATAATCCTACAAACTCCAAACTCCATGGAGGTTGACAGAGAGTCCAGGCGTGATTAGACCATTTTGTCGAAGTTTAGGCAGGAAATGCGGTAACAGTCGATGGATCGTAAAAATGTTATTAAATAATAAAGCAAACTAAACTAAAACTACGCTAAGAGTGTAGGATTTGTTTTCAAAAACAATACCATTTCTACTTACTTTAAGAGCACTTGAGTATAATTCGCACTTCTAATTTTTAAGTAACACGAGGTTTCTTTTAATTAAAAATAATTATTGTAGTGTATAAATGTAAGAATACACATACATATATTTCGTACAGTGCGTAGAACTGCTCTCCCGTCTGGCAACCCGTTAATTTTTTTTGGCTTCAAATTTTGTTGCTCTACTTTTGATTTTTCCATTACAATGAAAGAGAAGGAGTATAAAGCCTTGTTAAAACGGCACATAAACAATATCGAATTAAGAGTTGCCAAATCAATCCAATTTTATCGACATTTATTCCCAATTTGCCTAAATTTTCTAAAGAATTATTTTATTGTTTCTGGTATCTAATTTATTATTTTTTTCTTCGTTTCTTATCTGCTCATTTAATAGAAGCCAACTCTCTGTATGTTCTGAGCCACCTCCAGCAATACGTCAGCTATCAGGCCAGTCAAGCTTAGAACCTTGTTTACCCGAAGAAACCATAGAGATAATTGATGATAACTTACAGGTCTCTTATACCACAGCCGCAAGAGCACACTCATCTGCAACCATTATAAATCCAGTTGATCCACCGCCACCACAAACAACACCGCCACTATTGCGAACAGCCACTGAAGACTACAAATCATCCAGCCGGTGTAGTATATTGAAAAAACCTCGCCCTGAAACCTTGTTTCTAATGGAAAATTCAACAAGCGTTGTTAATTACAACAAAATCACAAACAAACAGGAACGTAACAAAAATCTGCAACGCAGTAATTCCTCGCGCACATATGATCGACCCAAAGCCCATAAAGCCTCACAACTTGATGATTCCATATTTTATATACGTTCTAACAATGGCGGTCTACAGAGCAGCAATGATTTCTATGATTCCGAAAAAGTTATCAATGAAAGACGCACAACACTGTTGAAGGCAGACAGTGAAACAGCATTGATGGAACGTAAGTTAAGTTCGTTTTCAGTACCGGAGAAAATATTAGAACATTCGATTGGTGGACTAAGTAACGATGTGCAGCATTTGAAACCAAATGAAACCACAGTCTTACAGATTGAATCAGAAATTAAAAATAAAGATAAAAATAGTTTTCTAACACAAGACAATGATTTAGTGTGAAATCAAAATAAAAATATTTAGAAAGTAGTTAAGCGAATTATTTTATAACTTAGAGTTGTCTTGTTGTGTAGAAATCAAAAAGTACATTAAATGTTAGATTTATGAATTTATTTTAATTATTTAAAAGAAATTATGTTATCAATTGCCAAAGAATTAAATTTTGGATTAGTTAACCTCATAGCGCTCATAGTATCAATAGTAACGGCTAAAACTATGAAAAACTCACAGACGCCATTTGTTTTTTTTTTTTGGTTTACTTTTTACCATCCCTAAGACTTAAAAATTACACTCAAAAATATTTATTTATTTGTAGTTTTTTTAATCGACCGGTTTTTATCTTTAATAAATATCTCTTATTCTTTTTTACGGTCTTCTTAAATTAAATTAACAATATATATATTTTTTTCTTTGCGATATTTCGCTTTCCTATGGAAAGCTTCTTAAACAAAGTTAAAAATATTATTAAAATATTTGTAAACAGAATGAGAATTCTGCTAGAAGTCGAATGCAATTTTTTATTATTATTTATTTTTTTATTATTTTTCTTCATTTTTATAATTTTATTTTTATTTTCATTTCTTTATTTCATTATACTCAAATAAATTTTTTTAATGCAGATCCAATCATATTTTGTTCTTGCAAGAATCAAAGGATATAGTCAGCACTAATTGTTTACTTAGCCAATTACTTGAATAAAACAATAAAATTAGAAAAATTTTTTTTTAAATTAATTTTTGTTCCTACTCCCACAAAATTTTTAATAAAATTAAAATGAATCAAAACTAATATATGAACTGCAATTAATATTAGTCTTCCAAAATGTTATTTGAAATTCTTAAATATCAAACTAAATCGATTCATGTCTTACAATCTAGCAACAAAATAATTTAAATTGTTTAGAAATTATGTTGATGTGAATTTTTCTATTTCAATTATAAATGTTGTTAAATGTTTGTTTAATGGAATATTAGAAGAAATAAAATAAATTAAAAATATAATTAAAAACAAAAATATGAAATCAAATAAATGCAATGAACTTATGAAATAAATAACTTATGAATAACCACTTTGTAAATTAAAAGATAAAATAAAACAATAAATTCCTTAGCAATTAAAACAATTATAAATGTTTGTAAATTATTAATGTGAAACTTTTATATGTGTTTATTTCTATACAAAAGCAAAAACAAAAAAAAAATATTTAAATAAAAAATACAAACAAATGCAAATGCAATCAAAACCACAACAACTAAAATTAAAAAAATATTAATTGTTACATTTAAGGCAAAATAACAATAGACTTGAGGCATAAAAAATTAAATAAAGTAATAGAAATGCGAAAAATGTATACTCGTATGTATGTATTTATATATAGATGTGTGTGTGTGCTTTAAAATGAAAAGAAAACAATCAACCAGACTTTTATTTCTTTGAACGGGTGGGATGGTAATATTTCTCAGTTCCCATTAACCCCTTGCCTTACGATTTAATTTCGAAGAAACATGCGTGCTCAAAATATTTATTTGTTATCTTTAGTTATATAAACTTTATAAAACAACTTCCCAAAAATAGCAAAATATATTGCGAAAAAACTACAGCACTCTACAAAACTCACTGAAAAACTGATTAAGGAAAAATTACAATTGTTTTTTATTTACAAAACGCCCAGTACCGTTATCTACAATAAGAGAATTTTAGAGAACAAGGAAGCCAAGATAATGCATAAATATCATAACGGTTGTTTTTAAGTTTATTAAATTTACTACTACTGCTTTTGAAACATTTAAATATGCGGCGGGCATAGCCAGTCTATGTCGAATTTAGCACAGAAAATGTTTGCGGGCGACACTCGTCATTTCCACTTAAGGGGTTAAGCAAACTTTAAATTGTTTATTCCCCCGGGGGCACATAAATATGGTCTTTATAGAACTTGACTATCTAGACACTGGGGAAAAAGGGGGCCCAGCCCCCTGAAGTCAGCAGGGGTACAACTGGAAACTCCACTTTATATCCACGGGAATCAGTGACCCGCAAAGTTCCGTTATTTGTCTCTTTAGACACTTAACTGTTCCCTGGCTGATTATTGAGGTTGGCCCTATATGGAAGTATCGTGGTGGTTGTGGTTTTGCGGCCCCATAACAGTATAATGGTTATTATGGTGGCCAGGATCATGTCACTGTTAATGACAGGATAAGTGAATGATCCAGTCCAGTGAGCATGCTAGACATGTGTTCTGGACACCACATTTTGTGCGAATAAATTAATTATTTCGTGTGTTGACAATAATTACATAGCGCGTTCAATCATATTCACACTGATACCATTGTGATTGACAAAAAGTGTGACGAAGTGCAAATTTATGGACCGAAATTTTCAAACTTTCGGAAAGAAACTAAACGACAGTATGAATAATCAATGCACATTGTGTGCAGATATAAGTCATAGTTTTGAGCGTTGGAAATTTTTTTTCTGAAATTCTTCATAGGGGCAGATAGATTTGTGTTCCGTAAATTGTTAACGAACATAACAACGGAAGATTGCAATGGTTGTGCTCTTGTTTGTCGCGAAATAAGCCACACGTGAGTAATCTAATATGATTGCTTTTCTTAGCTAATGAATTTAATGAAAATTTCATAATCGCCATGCAGAATAACGAAGATGACAAGTCCAAAACGGAATATCGGTCGGCGTTCACGAAAATCGCAATCTGTGTCTGCTGGACGGGCAAATCCGACAGAAGAACTAAAATAGCAAAGAAATGATACTGAGAGTCAACGTTTGTCTCGACCAAGAATAGCACAAAATCAAGATAGCACACAAAAAATCTTTAGAGGCTGTAGACAGGACTTTAAAAAATTTACGAAATAATCAAGAATTGTTTGGTGGTGCCTTGATTCTATTGGCTGGAGATATCCGTCATATACTGTATGGAGACACATTCAAAAGCTAACATTGACTACAAATGTGCATGTCCAATTGCAAAATGATCCATCACACGAACTTTTACAAAGCAATTGTTAGATATTAGGAATGGCGCAATTCCGATTAACCCCACCACAAAAACGATTACGCTTCCAGATAATTTTTGCCACTTTGCACAATCAAAACAAGAATTGGACGCAAACGTATTTCCCGATATTGCACAAAATTTTAGAAACCATGATTGGTTGTGGGAAAGAGCTATCTTAGCTGCGAAAAATACAGATGTTTCGGCTCTCAATGCGATAATTTTGAACAACATTCCCGGGGAAATTTTTATCTAGAAATCAGAGGACTCTGTTACCAATGAAGACGATGTTGTAAATTATCCATTCGAATTTTTAAGTTCGCTTGAGTTATCTGGACTGTCGCCCCACCGCCCACAAGTGAAAGTTGGTGTACCAATTATTTTGCTTTGAAATATCTGCCAGCCACGACTTTGCAATGGGACACGTTTAGTAGTCAAAAAAGATTGAAGCAAAAGTTTTAAAAGGAACATATAAAGACGAGGTTGTGCTGATACCACGCATTCCTATGATTCCTCCAGATTTGCCGTTTGATTTTAAACGGCTTCAGTTACCCATACGTGTTGTGTTGCTTTTGCAACGATCCCTGTTTTTCGCACGGGCAATTATATGCATCATGTTTCACGTATTAATAAACCAACTGCTTTGTTTGTCTAAACCGCGAACCAAAATCGATCGAAGAATGTCGTATAGTCATAGAATAAGATGTATTATATAAGCATACAAAGCATATTAAATTGTAAAAAAATACAATTATTAAAAAAACATAAAAACGAAAAAAAGAGAAATTGTGTTCTTTCTGATTAATTTTCTTGAATGATTGAATTTTTTGGCGCACACAAAAAAGAACGCTGCAGAATAAAAACACATCGCAAATGACTTGCAAAGCAGTCACCGGCACACAAGTAAAATAAAAAATTTAGTTTAAGATAACTCAAATTTTTTATTGTATCACGAAGACAAAAATTCGGTAACAGATTTCGATTCTTTCATCAACGATTTTAATCACTTTTTGGCAAAATTGCGGTCCTCTTTCGTTAATCACATCACGGATTTGAAGTTTTAAGGCTGAAATTGATTCGATTGGCTCCATAAAATCTGTTTTTAATATAATCCTACAAAAATAATCCAGAGTTGTTAAATAACACGATCTGGCTGGCTACTTAACAGCTAATTGTGAAATTATGCGGTCGGGAAATTTAGTTTGCAATAAATTGATTGTTTCACTGGCAGATTTCCATGATTTTTTAAATAAATTGAAATTATTGCAATGCGGTTTTACATACAACATAAACCTTTGGGTTCCCAAAACCGCAACTTTGGCAATGCGATAATTATTGAGATTACGCTCATTGATATTTGCATAAAATTTTAAAATTTTTGCTATCATAAAGTCTATATCTATATCAATATGAGTTAATTAAAAAAATCTAAGCACATATCGTTAATTAACAACTGATATTCAAATTTCAATTTCACTATTTTTATCACCAACTGTAAATGCACTTTTTTTATAAAGTAGCTGATCTGAAGTTTAATATTCTCTATTGTGACTTTGCAGATATAGGATAATATATGGTTTCCTTGTAAAGCGGTATCCTTCTGCCTTTCTTTTCACCTTTCAGAGAGTCGTACTTTAACATTTCTTCAGATATAAGCAGAAGCAACCATCCCTTTTAACATGCATAACCGTATATAGCAGAGAGGAGCTCTCTGCACTTCTTTCTCCGTGTATTCTACACAATAGTTGCTACTATAGTTGTGAACATTTTAATGCCACATTTCTTCCTTTTAATAAACGTTTAGTTTATTGAGTTCTTTTATTTTAAATTAACTCCATACAATTTTTTTTTATTTTTAATTGAATTAAACGATTTAATTAGACGATTATTGACTATTCGCGCTTGTACATAAAAATAAAAGATGGCAACTTTACTACTTTCATAACAATTACACTGATTTTTCCCGTAAGATAGGAACCTATTTAGATACGGTTTTGAGAGGTTCTAAAATTTACATTTAGCAAGTTCTACAATCGTGTTTACAACAGATGCCGTCGTTATCATTATTCAGTGTAGGTCTTTGTTTAGTTGTGCGTCTTCTTTTTTTTTTGTTGTTCTTTCTTAGTTACCAAAATTTAAATGTAGCATGTTGTAGTTCCAGTTTTGTGTTATCAAGATTTTTTAGAAACTTTTCGATTTATTAAACGACACAATAGGTCATTTCACTTTACATTTTTCTTAGAGATAATTGTCTTTTTATAAATTAAACTAAGCAATACTTAAATTATTTAATAATTTTGATTTCAGAAAACGCCTGTTTCAGCTAACGGCAGTTGGTAGGTAGACTTTTAGCTTTCGATGTTTAATCTTAAAAATAAAATTATACAAATAAATATTTTAGAATAAAATGTTGTCATAAATTCATATCTCCAATGTAAAATTTGAATTTTTAAAACGATAGTGACTTGTATACTTGTTCAATAAATTCATGGAGCGATTAAAATTATTCTGCAAATCAGAGCAATCTGAAATAAATTCCGAAAAAAAGCAGCATGTAATCATTTTTTCCTTTTAAATAATTAAAAGCTGATTTCTTAAAATTTCATTCAAAATTAAGAAAAACAAAATAGAAAATAAAAAAGATAAAAAGAAAATCATTTAAAAATGGTAGATGGGTAAATTTGAGGTTAGGAAGCAAATTGCCTATAAAATTATTAAATATCAAGAATTGAGCCATTATTTCTTGGCATTTACTTAGTAAAATTTTAGGAATGTAACGGAATAGAATTTGAAACATAGAATGTTACACTGTCGAAAGAAAATTAGTTGTAAAAATTTACTACCAAAGTGACCAAAATGGTGAAAATTTCAATGAATCACTTAGACAAATTTTGAGCAGGTTTTTCTCGTAATCAGGCTGATTCAGAGATCTCTCTGCATAATTTAATGGCTAAATTCGAGGCTAACGGTATTGTTGCTGATAATAGACCAAACCAAAATGACCCGTAGTGGCAAACATAGCTGCTGTACAGTAAAGTGTTGAGAATGAAACTAGAACAACAACTCGTCGATGTTCGCATCACTAGATGCATTTCGAGCAACATTTTGCACCAAAATCTTCATTTTCACGCTTATAACATGTTCGAGAATTAAAGCCGATCGATCATAGTTTGCGTTGCCCATTTTTGAATCGGCTGTTTGAAAAACTGCACGAAAATAACGAAATTTTCAACAAAATCATCTGCAGTGATAAGACAAAATCCACAAGCAGTCTCCGATAAACCAAAACATCTAAAGAAAGTCACTCTATATGGTGCAATTATCAGTAGGGTGGCATTATCGACCCGTAGTTTTTCGAAAATGAACAGGGCAATACTGTCACAGGGAATTCCCTGTGCTTAGTAAAACATTATTCAATATTTTGTGGCCACAATTGGCTTATGTTGAGTAATTTCTCCGTCGTATAGATTCTCGATTTGAGCTTGCATGAACAGCCTTATTGGCTGACGCTCTGAAAGTTGGAATTCGGCGGTGCGTATGGAAGAGATAAGCGAAGCTTTGTTGCTAAATGTGCTTCAAAAGAAAAGAGCGGACGACTGCTGGCGTAGTAATAATTTCATTATCAACTCCCATCCCCCCAGGGATAGTCAGACCGATGTCTTTATAGAATACTTGACTATCTAGACCTGTGCCGTTGGGGGTATAAGGCTGCAGGGGTCAACTTGAAAGCTTCACGTTATTTCCATGGAAATCGGTAAGCCCCAGGGTTTCGGCTAATTGTCTCTTTAGACTTTTAGCTATTTCTCTGACTGATCATTGAGGTTGGCCCTTTGGGAGTATCGTGGTGGTTGTGGTTTTGCGGCCTCAGCATGAATTGATTTATGCTGGCCAGGATCATCTCGCCTTTAATCACACCTACCTGGTGAATGATCCAGATCCAATGAGCATGCTAGTCATGTGTTCTGGACCAGGAGTTGGATAGTCTCCAGCTTTTCAGCAAGGAGTAGTGGTTTGCAGCCCTGCTCTAGAACCGCTGAAATTGCAACTAGGAAAGACCTGTTGCTAGAATTAGTCTTCGGCTTCCCAGGGCGTGAATGGCGCTGCTTTTCATTCACAGTGGTTTGACCACCATCTGTGCAGATGTAAATCTTATCACGAAATTATCAACTTCCACGTTGCTACTTTACATTGGTATCAATAAAACTAAAGTTTCGAACTCCCTAGCCTGAAATTTGCCCATCCTTTAAATGAAATACTTTACCAAATTGAAAGCCGCATATTTTGAAGCGTTTGACTCTGCCACAGAATTTAGCACAGCACATCAGCTCTTCCAAAAATACACCATTCAGCAATTCTTCATGTTTGCCATAAATTGAAAGACTCAAGTGCTCATTGAGATACAGCAAATCAAGCCAAAATAGTTGAGCCGTTTTAAAAATAGCGCAGGGTAAGATTATTGTCTTTAACGTGGTCTTAATGCCGCAAGCATTAAATGGAATTTCTTTATCATCGTCAATTATTTCGTTGGTCTGTAGACACAAACGTTGCAAAGACAAGTTGCGCACCAAAATCATAATGAAACACCATGATAGACCCTTACAGGAGCTAAAAGTCAATTCCTTTAGAGATTTCATGGTAAAAACAATACGTCTCAGCAGATAGGGATTGGGTATGTGCAGATACTTCAATTTGGGACATTTTTCAATAATCCAATTATCATTTATATCACCATTCAACCATTTGAGAGTGTGTAAGTTTTCAAAGGTGTTAAGCGATTTTTGAAAAGCATCTGATATGTGAGTAAAACGTATTGTATCAATGGTTATCTCCTCTAAAGAGGGCGCCACATAAATGTGATTTATGGTGCCATAAATGCGAGTATTAATTAAAGCAAATGTTGTCAGTGTTAGAGCTCCCAGTATCTGTTGAAAATTGGCAAATGTTAGACCACCACAAGCGATTAATGATAGATGGTGGAGACTTTTTAAAACACCAAGATCCTCTACACTTAAGTCACACTTTTCCAGCGATAAAATGTTCAAACTTTTACATTTATTAGCCAAAATATCCAAAAGTTGTATGTCAATGGTGGTATTACAGTCACTAACATTGACATACAATTCCTGTAGTTTCTCAAAATGATTGAGATATTGCAAAAAACTTGGCCAAAAGCGCATAGACATTAAGCCCATATTTAGCACTTCCAAGTTATTTTTTATATTTCGCCTTGTACTCATATCTCCATCGGTATCTGTATCTGCATTATCGTCTATAGTGAAATTTTCGAAAATTAATTTTTTCAATTTCAAATTCACAAAGATCTCTTGCACATGATACGATTTCAAAGTGCATTCGGCTGTTGGTTCGCTTCGTATGACAAGTTCTTGCAGGTTCTTCATTTCATAAATATTTTCCAAATTTAAGTGTTCTCCGGGTATCAGCGGTGACAAGTACTCGTTGTAGCATTCAAGTAAATGTAATTTTTTCAATTTCGTACATTTCTTAGCCAAAACTTGCATTTGTTCATCGCTTAGTATCAGGCGATAGTAGCTGAGCTCTGTCAAATTGTTGAACATGTGTATATTTTTGAAGGACACACCCACCTCCTTGTGATAGTAATAGTATTCGGAATGAACGTTAAGGACATTTATATTTTTGGCATTGAAAATTAAAAAATCATTGCATTGTTTATGATTCAAGGCCACTTTAGGTTTTACAATCTCATGCCAATTTCGATTATTATTGTTATTATTATTATTATTATTCGATTTATCTATCCTTCTTCTATCACTCTCACTGCTGGTCGTTATAATAATATTAACATATGGCGTTTTATATAAATTTATTTCGGTACAAGTTTTGGCCCATAGAAATGTTGCTAAGATGTATGCGAAGCGTTTAGATACTAACAAAAATTTGACTTGTTCATTTAAATCGAAATATTTCAATATTTTCTCTAAAATAAAATCCGAATTGTAGACATTGAAACACGCTTTCTCCAGTCGAAAGTCCATTTTTTCACTTTATATCTACGATTCACGATATCTACGATTTAAAATCTCGCAAAGAACTGTATTTCAATTTCATTGTCGTGAATCAATGAATAAAATTTTATTTAATTTTTTTTATAGAAGAATAATTATGAATTCTAAAGCTTGTGGTCGCTAAATAAAACCGTTTGTATCGGCTTTTTTAACAAGAAGTTTATTTTTCAATTGTGACAATACCAAGAACCTCAAAGTTTTTTGACGTGTTCGTAGTAGAAATGCACTGGCAATTGCTATAATGAATTCAATTTCGCAAGAAAATCACATTAAAATAATCAAAATCCACAATTCGTGATATTTTCAGACAACATGATCGTCCTTCTGAGACCACTATTACGAATTTCGGTAAATCCTTAAGTTTGAGTCGACAGGCTCGATACAAAATGTGCGAATACCAACGTTTGTTTGATAGGGTTATTCAACTTAAAACACCGCAACCGTGAGCCATGAGCCACAGTGTCGCAGAGGATCCAAATTTGTCAATTCCTCGACGTTCTCAACAATTGGGATTATCCAAAAGTATAAGGATTTTGAAGCTTTACTAGATTCAACTGGTGCAGGAATTAAAGTCGACCGACCACTTACATCGCCGTAAATACGCTCAATTCATTCAGGAACAACCTGGCTGGTTTTTCTGAAAAAAATCATTTTTTCAGACGAAGCCCACTTTCAGGTGTCGGGCAGGATATGTCAACAAGTAAAATTGCGATTATTTGGAAGCCCTTGCATCCTCAACGTGTCACTATATGGAACGCTATGTCGTCTGGAGGTGTGATTGGGCCGCTTTTTTCGGTCAATGGCTCACACTTTTGCGAGATGTTAGTTAACAACTCAATTTTGGCCTGCTATTGAGAATGTGGATATCACTGACATGTGGTTTTAACACGAGCAATAATTGAAAAGACTTTGCGTGCTTAACGTGTTACTGTATGGTGCACTATGTTGTCTGGAGGTGTGATTAGGCAGTTTTTTTTCGAAAGACATGGCTGGAAATGTGGTAACGATTAATTGACCACGCTATCACGAGATACTAACAACTCAATTTTGTCCTATTATTGACGACGTGGATATCACTGTCATGTGGTTTCAACAGGACATTGCCACATGTCATAAAGCCAATGAAACAATCAATTAATTGCAAACCAAATTTCTCGATCGCATTATTTCACGATAATCAGCGCAGTTAAGTGGCCAGTCAGTTCGTGTGATCTCGATTATTTTTTGTAGGGCTATGTTAGGGACAGGGTCTGTACGGAGACAAACGAATCTATTTCATTAACGGAAATAGAATCGCGATTTTGCCAAAAAGTGATTAAAAACTCATCTGTCAGCGTTATTGTGGAAAAACAAACATTTTGTTGAAAAACCCCTAAAGTTAAAATAAGTTTTCAGCAACCGGTTGTTATTTAACCGGTGATTTTAATTTTTATAAGATTATTTACGACGATGGCAAAAGTGTGAAATCTAAATTTTATAAAATGCCTCCAGAACCTAAAAAATTTGGAAATATTTCCAGAAGAGTTAAGTTTGCGATATCGAAATGTGTCATCGAGATGTGTTTCCACGTTGGCAATGTTGAAGAATTTTAAATTTGGAACAATTTTTTAACTGGCGACCATTTTATCATTTCTGTCCAGTGATTTATGTTTGACAATTTTAACATGATGACTAAAAATTGCGCAAATTTATTTAGAAAGTCAGGGTTCAGTTACTATCACGTAATACGTCCACTTTCCAACAAGATAATCGTTCATCAGAGCCACTAACAATTTCACACGACGTTAACTCTGAACTCCACAAATATTTCGAACAGTGCGTACAGATAAAGTCATTGCAGCTGTGCAGCGCAGCGTAGCGTAGAGGAAGACCTGAAACAGTGTATTCGCCATCGTGCACAGGAATTGTAAATGTATCCAACCCCTTTATGGAAGATTTTGCAGAAATATATTGATGTGCGTGCTTACAGAATCCAGCTCGCGCAGGAATTGAAGCAAACGATCACCTACTAAGATGTTAATTCCGATTTTATAAGCGAATTTCGTTTAGCGATAAAAGTAGAGCTCACTTTTGTGTGATCCGTCGTATTTGTAGTGATGATAATCCTCAAGTGTATGTTGAGATACCGTAACGTTCAGAGAAACTGACTGTTTTTTTTGTTTTTGTTTTTTTTTTAAGAGAAGTAGCACTTGAGGCAACAATGCCTATTAAGTCAAGTTCAAGTACATTCTTTTAGGAAAGGGATAGAGAAGAGATGAAACAGGTGGTGAAAGTGAAAGGATAGTCGGAAATTAACTGTCTTATAAAGAGAGCACAGCGACCAGCGACTATGCCTTCATCGCTAAGCAGCCCCACCGGCAGTCAATTTTAAATCTTGTAGTGGAAAAAAAACCAAGGTCTACGTTGGGAATCGAACCCACAACCCCCATACTGACAAGCTAGTACACTAATTACTAGCCTACAGGGGCACCTAACTGTTTGCTGCCTTCTTTTAAAACGATGCTGATCAGAACGTAACATTCAATTGTGACCGCTTTCGAGGCATGATAACTGACTTTGTTGTTCAACAGGCATTGTGGTTTCAACAATAAGTTTAATTTCGTTTAATTTTTATTATATTTACAGTTAATTAAACGTTTTTAATATTTTATAACTTATTTTTAATTTTATTTTCAGTATTTTTCCATACCTTTAAGAATAAGGAAATGAAAATGTGAGGTTAGGAAGTAAATTTTCTTTCATATGATTAAACGTCAAGAATTGTGCTGTCAGTTTCAGCATGCAACGTCACACTCTTGAGCAAAGAATTGAATTGTGAAAATCAAATTAAAATGTTTAAAATTTTACGGTATCCCTTTATAAAATTCGAGCAGGTTTCTCTCGCAATCAGCCTCTTTTTGAGAGCACGTATGTGAAATTTAATCGTTAAATTCCAGGCTCACAGTATTGTTACAGAGATTAGACCAAACCAATAGTGACCGTGTAGTAATTTAACTCTCACAATAAGAATGACCCTAGAACATCTACTCGTCGATTGTCGAAACTATTAGGGATCACGTAAGGCACTTTACGCAACATTTTACACAAAGATATTCATATTGATCCTGATAAAGTTGAACTCGTTCAAGAATTCAAGCAGAACGACTATAGTTGGCTGTTTGAAAAACTGAATGCATTAATGCATATTTCAACAAAATCATATTTAGCGATGGGGCTCATTTATAATTAGGCGGTAAAATTATCACATATGAGACCCATAAAATCCACAAGAAATCCTAGAAAAACCATAACATCCAATGAAAGTAACCGTATGGTGTGGTTTGTGGACAGACGGTATATCTTCGAAAATGGGCAAGAAAACCAAGCTATTGGTTTTAGCAAGCCGACGCCATAAGACACACAGCCACCCGAACAATTTAATTGTGGCATGAGAAAATTGTGTTTGAGTTTGTTTGTTTGTTTGTTTGTTTGTTTGTTTGTTTTTTTTCTGATTATTAATCTTAGTTCAGGAAATTTAAGTGTTCATAAGATTTCTTAAAAACTTCTTGACTTGTAAACAGACACAGCAGATCATTTTGAATTGCAAAAAAAAACAAAAAAGAAACGCAAAATATTTGAACATTTTTGAATACCCTCAGTCTACGCCCATGCTATTTTATATGCAAAATCGAATGATTGAGCAAAAATGAATTATTTATTTAAACGCTAACAAAACTAGTTTAGCAAAAATTTTAATTCTGATAAATCGTTGTATAACAACAAGCTGTACAAATATTATTTTCATATTCTGGGGCATACATTGTGAAAAGAGTTTCAACTGTTGAAAACTGCTTTAAAGTAGAATTTTGAATTAAAATTTTAAAAAGATCCAACATAAATAATTTCGTGCAAACAATTTAATTCAAGTTAAAATTATAAAAGTTTACAAAACAAAGTGTACGATTGTCTTGAAAAAATCTATATTTTTGATAAAATAGAAATAATGTGAATTTATAAATATAATTTTTCTCTTAAAATTTACGATAATTTTTTAATCGTTTAGACACTCTTCAAAAAACTTCATATAATGGGTGGTTAGAGGTTGAGGTAAGAAAGTAAATTACCTTTCAAATGATCAAATGTTAAAAACTTGGTGTTATCCTTATTGAACCTTGTTGCACTTATTTCGTAAAACAGTTTGAAAATTTTAAACTTGGAATGTTGCACCCTTAACAAATGCATAACCGGGTATTTTCATACATTTTATATAGAACTAGCGTGCCCGTGACTGCTTTGCCAGTCATTTGTGGTTTGTTTTTATTCTGTGCGCCAAAAAAATTTAATCATTCAAGAAAATTAATCAGAAAGAACACAATTTCTTTTTTTTCGTTTTTATGTTTTTTTTAATACTTTTATCTTTTTCACAATTCAATATTTTTGTGTGCTTTTATAATACGTCTTATTCTTTTATTCTTATTTTTCTATTGCTTGCTATTAATGCTTTTACATATACGACATCCTTCGACTGATTTTGGTTCGCGGTATAGACAAACAAAGCAGTTGGTTTATTAACACGTGAAACATGATACATATAATTGCCCGTGCGAAAAACAGGGATCGTTGCAAAAGCAACACAACACGTAAGGGTAACTGAAGCCGTTTAAAATCAAACGGCAAATCTGGAGGAATCATAGGAATGCGTGGTATCAGCACAACCTCGTCCTTATATTTTCCTTTTAAAATTTTTGCTACAATCTTTTTTGACTACTAAACGTGTCCAATTGCAAAGTCGTGGCTGGCAGGTATTTCTAAGCAAAATAATTGGAACACCAACTTTCACTTGTAGGCGGTGGAGCGGCAGTCCAGATAACTCAAGCGAATTTTAAAACTCGACGGGATAATTTACAACATCGCCTTGATTGGTAACAGAGTCAACCAATTTGTAGCTAAAAATTTTCCCGGGAATGCTGTTCAAAATTATTACATTGATATCCGAAACATCTGCATTTTTCGCAGCTAAGATAACTCTTGCCCCCAACCAAACATCGTTTCTAAAATTTTGTGCAATACCGGGAATTCTCGTTTTGAACCGTAGTCATGTTTGTGGTGTGGTCAATTGGATTTGCGCCATTCCCAATATCTAACAATTGCTTTGAAAAAAGTTCGGCGGCTGATGGATCATTTTGCAATTGAACACGTAAATTACACACACCCATACACATCTACACACAAAATGCAACAGAATATGGAAAACAAAATTTCGTACTGTTTGCACATCCACTTGCTGTGAACATGAGCCTATTTCGATTTGTATTGCTGTTGCATTCTGTGCAAGCGCACACACATACAGCAACGAAAACACACATTTCATTTGATACAAAACATTGAGTCGAAGTATTCAATGAAAAAAAGATTTTGATTTTTTGGAAATATTTGTCTTGTTTCAAACACGCACTGTGGACGCACTATTGTGCGTAAACGCATGAAACAAAGATACCAGCGAATGACCATTACGAAGGTACTGTGAAAATTTGGCAGAAATCCGACGGCGCATCATGTCAAACACTGGCAACCAACGGACACCTATTTTGGGCTTAATTCTTATTTTATTGTTGGTTTATTTCTGTGTTGATTTGGGTTGCTTATGTTTTGTTTCTGTTTAAGTTGATACTTCGCCAAGTAGAGAATTAAAGTATAGTGGGTATATGACACCGTCTCCTCCCATCTAATGAAAGGACGAATTTATACCGGGTTGACGGCATCCGGCGCATGGGAGACCGGTGAGAGAGAGAGAGAGAGAGAGAGTAGTGAAGGACTGTGCGTCAATCTTTTTCATGGAAATGGACGTACTCTATTTTGCATCTTTGTTTCATGCGTTTACACACAATAGTGCGTCCACAGTGCGTGGACATCGAGCGCTCACCGTTTACTCCGAACAAACAAGAGCCCGAAAGGACAATTAAGCAAGGAACTTTAGTTGTGAAAATTTCACTGTATCACTCACTTAATAACATTCATACAGCTGTTTCGCGTAATCAGGCTACTGCTGAGACCGCTGTGTATAATTTCATACTTAATTAGGGGCTCAAAATATTGTTGCTGCTAATAGACCAAAATAGTTAATTCGTAGTGGACGCAGTAATCCAACCGTAGTCGCTGTTCAGTAAAGCTCAGTAGGTGTCTCTGTAGGCTAATAGATAGTGTGCTAGCTAACATCACCGGGGGTTGTGGGTTCGATTCCCAACAAAGACCTTGGTTTTTTTTACTAAAATTTGACTGTCGGTGAGGCTGTTCAGTGATGAAGGCATAGTCACTGGTCACTGAGCTGTATTATACGACAGTTCATTTTCGTAACTATGTTTCATCTCTTCTCTATCCCTTTCCTAAAGAATGTAGCACGGTAATTGACTTAATAGACATTGTTGGCCTGAAATGCTACTTCTCTTAAAAAAAAAAAAAACAAGTGTTCAAAATGAGCCTGGAATATCAACTCGTCGAAGTTCGCAATAATTGGGCGTCGCTAGAGGCACTTTACACAATATTTTGCATAAAGATCACGGTTATAACTTGCAACATGTATGAGAGTTAAAGACGACCGACTATTGTTTGCCTCGAACATTTGTGAATTGGAAAAAACAATTCATTTATCAACAAAATCTTCTTTAGTTATATGAAGCTCTTTTCAATTAGGCGCTTCTGTATGCAAATAATAATTGTCGTATATAGAGCTTATGAAATCCATAAAATGTACTCGCAAAATCATTACATTCAAAGGCAGTGACTGTATAATGTTAACCAATAGTTTGTGGCCATAATTCGCTAATGTTGATATCCATGACCTTTAGTTTAAGCAACATGGCGGCGCCACAAGCCACACAGACACCCAAAAAAATTAGGTTATTCCATGAGAATTCCCCTAGTGGCGTCAATTTGCCGCCTCGTTCTAGTAATTTAATGCCGGTGGATTATCTACTCTGGGGCCAAGATAATCCATAATTGGTTTACATAAGTAACCCACAAAGAATTGATGCTCAAAAGGATGAAATGCGGCGTTACATTGACGAGATAAGCGGAGCTGTTGCAAAATATCCCTACAAATTTTAAGAAAAGACAATATTTCTACTTTACATTGCCAATAGAAAAACTAAAGTTGTCAACAAAAAAAAGTTTTAATCTTAGTTTGAGCCAACTTACTTCCTAACCTCAAATTAGCCCATCCTTTAAAAACTAAGAAAAAATGACATACAACACAATCGATTATAAGAAAATTATCCAAATTTATTTAATGAAATTTTTTTAATGCAACAATGACGAGCACATGCCAGTCATGAGGAAACAACTTAAGCTGCAACACTCTTCATCAGCTGTACAAGCCTCACCACCCTTTCTACACTGCTTTTGTTGCACAACTTGAATTACTGCTTCCTATAAAAACAAAAAAAAAAAAAAGAATTTAAATAATATTTAAATAAAATATTAAGAAAATAAGTTAAAATTTACCTCCGATTCTTCAGAAATTGGTGAAGCTGTAGAGAATTGACTAAACGCTGCCATTAAGACGGCAAAAACGAAAAGAAATTTAAAAAAGTTCATTTTAAAATTGCGAATTGTAAAGACAGTTATTGACTGGAATCGAACGATTAATTGTCACTATGCTCAAACATCTCTGAGGACCGTTATTTATATGCAAAAAATGCTTTAAGCACAAACAGCTAACGGGGTCATTTTAACATTCGCACATAATTTGTGTTTGTTTTTCTTCTGTTTTCGCTTAAATAATTTAAATAAAAACATTTTAAATTATTGGAAATGTTTAATTAACTTTTTCGGTTAGCAAATATTTACACACTCAAATTTTATTTTATTAAAGAACAGTTTGTTTTATTTTAACAATAACTGCGTATACACAGCTGTTTGAAAACCTTCTTTTTTTAAGCTCATAATTCGGTAGCTCATTTTTCTGTCCACACAATTTTTTTGGATTTCTTTAGTAAGGTATTTGGTTTTTTTTAGCGATGTCAGCAAAGTTAGGTATGAATTTTCTATAGTACTTGCAGAATGCAATGAATTGTCTTGCATCGTCCGCATTTTTCGATACAGGATAGTTTTCAACTGTTTCATATTTGGAAGGGTCTGTTTTTACACCGTCTTTCGTTATTAAATGTCGTAATTATATTACTTGTGGTCTTAGAAAATTGCATTTCTTTGGGTTAAGTTTTAAGTTGTATTTTCGTAGACGGTAAAACTTTTATTAAATTTCTATTGTGGCATAAAGAAATGCTTCTTATTCTACTCCGGATAATGCTATTGTGAGCATTCATTGAAGGCTATTTGATGGAATTAAATAAAATATACTTGCACAGTCCGTAGGCATTAATTCCCCGGTATATAACGAATATTTTTAAGATAATAACAGAACAATCAATATGTAATATTAAAAATTCATTGGAATATAAAAATAAAGCCAAGTGAATATATATGCAAGATAATGATAGATTGTTTTCAGATTTAGCTTTGAGGATTATAAAGGGACAATGCCAGATAATAGAATAAAATGCGAATATTGAGAAGGAATTATTTTAACATATTCTTAAGTATTGTATTGAGGACAACAGGTATTTACAATTTGATAATAGGATATATCTGCAGAAGGAGGGCCTCCCTATAGGCTCTGCAGCATCTCCAATTATAGGCGATATTGTGATGGAGGAATTACTAGTTTCATGTAGTAGCTAAATGTATATAAAACCGTAGAAAATCACAAAATATGTAGATGATCTATTTTGTATAACTTCAGAAGATGCCGTGAATGATATTTTGTCAAAATTGAACATTTTTTATCCTGATATTAAATTTGCGATTGAAAGAGAGTTGGAATCTAAACATCCATATTTAGATATATTGATACTAAGAAAGGAAAATAGTTTAGTGTTTGATTTGTTTAAGAAACCAACATCTTCTGGAAGAATTATTATTTTTTATTCCAAACATCCGAGAAAAATGATAATAGACATGGCAAAAAATATGATAGACAGAATATTGACTATAAGTGATAGAGAATTTCATTTAAAAAAATAAGGACACAATAAGAGATATACTTAATGACAATGATTTTCCAGTAGAACTAACTAACCGCTTAATTAGACAATATGGTAATAATAGATATAATTGAGGAAATACTATGGCAGAATCAAAAATTCATAAATCATTAATTTGTGTTCCTGAAATTATCAGAAAGATTAAGAAAGTCTAAAATATTTAACATTGATTAGATATATAGTTGCACATATAACATATAACACTTTAAATAAATAGTTAAGTAGTATGAAGGATGAAATAGGGATAATGGAAATATCTGATGTAGTATACAGGATACCATGTGGAGGAAATGACCAGGGAACTGTGATAAAGTTTATGTTGAGGCAACAAAACATAAACTTAAAACAGGATTAGCTGGTCATAGATGTGACCAAAAATGTAGGAATATTTCAACACAGAAGATATCTTCACATTGTAAGAAATGTAACCATTATCCAAAGTTTGATGAAACATCAATATTAGATATTGAAAAAAACTATAAGAGACATTATATGTTAGAAATGTTAGAAATTGTTAATGTACCAAATATAATATAATATAATCTATAAACATAAAAATTAAGCCCAATATAGGTGTCCGTTGGTTGCCAGTGTTTGACGAGCTGCGAATTCGGATTTCCACAGTACCTTCGTAATGGTCGTTCGCTGGTTTGCATCTTTGTTTCATGCGTTTACGCACAATAGTGCGCCCACAGTGCGTGTTTGAAACAAGACAACTTTTTCAAACGGAAAAGAGAAGACTCCAACTTTGCCTTACACCTTGACACACACGGACACACGCCAAGGGAAATAGATGAATGTATAACATTCTACATCCTAGCAAAAAAAAAAAAGGACGAAGACTAAACGTTCTTGAAAGCATGGAAATCTACAAAACAAAAACTTTTAACAGTGAAAATATAAACGAACAGGTAAACTTGACCTCAGATACAATTTTAATACCACTAAAACTATTCATACACACGACCAAACGAAAAACACCCTTAGACGAACAAATGCGCCTAGATAATAATAAAACGTTGGAGATATTGGGGAATAGGCCTTGCTTTAAGGGCCAGGTGACTGGCTACCTAAACGCGAATATTGACTTAGCAGTGTGAATTGAATCACGGCTTGAAAATTATGTCCACATCGAGCGCTCACCGTTTACTCCGAACAAACAAGAGCCCGAAAGGACAATTAAGCAAAGAACTTTAGTTATGAAAATTTCACTGTATCACCCACTTCATAACATTCATGCAGCTGTTTCGCGTAATCAGGCTACTGCTGAGACCGCTGGGTGTAATTTCATACTTAATTAGAGGCTCAAAATGTTGTTGCTGCTAATAGACCAAAATAGTTTATTCGTAGTGGACGCAGTAATCCAACCGTAGTCGCTGTTCAGTAAAGCTCAGTAGGTGCCTCTGTAGGCTAATAGATAGTGTGCTAGCTAACATCACCGGGGTTTGTGGGTTCGATTCCCAACACAGACCTTGGTTTTTTTTACAAAAATTTGACTGTCGGTGGGGCTGTTCAGTGATGAAGGCATAGTCACTGGTCACTGAGCTGTATTATACGACAGTTCATTTTCGTAACTATGTTTCATCTCTTCTCTATCCCTTTCCTAAAGAATGTAGCACGGTAATTGACTTAATAGGCACTGTTGGCCTGAAATGCTACTTCTCTTTAAAAAAAAAGTGTTGAAAATGAGCCTGGAATATCAACTCGTCGAAGTTCGCAACAATTGGGCGTCACTAGAGGCACTTTGAGAGTTAAAGACGACCGACTATTGTTTGTCTCGAACATTTGTGAATTGGAAAAAACAATTCATTTATCAACAAAATCTTCTTTAGTTATATGAAGCTCTTTTCAATTAGACGGTTCTGTAAGCAATTAATAATTGTCGTATATAGAGCTTATGAAATCCATAAAATGTACTCGCAAAATCATTACATTTAAAGGCAGTGACTGTATAATGTTAACCAATAGTTTGTGGCCATAATTCGCTAATGTTGATATCCATGACCTTTAGTTTAAGCAACATGGCGGCGCCACAAGCCACACAGACACCCAAAAAAATTAGGTTATTCCATGAGAATTCCCCTAGTGGCGTCAATTTGCCGCCTCGTTCTAGTAATTTAATGCCGGTGGATTATCTACTCTGGGGCCAAGATAATCCATAATTGGTTTACATAAGTAACCCACAAAGAATTGATGCTCAAAAGGATGAAATGCGGCGTTACATTGACGAGATAAGCGGAGCTGTTGCAAAATATCCCTACAAATTTTAAGAAAAGACAATATTTCTACTTTACATTGCCAATAGAAAAACTAAAGTTGTCAACAAAAAAAAGTTTTAATCTTAGTTTGAGCCAACTTACTTCCTAACCTCAAATTAGCCCATCCTTTAAAAACTAAGAAAAAATGACATACAACACAATCGATTATAAGAAAATTATCCAAATTTATTTAATGAAATTTTTTTAATGCAACAATGACGAGCACATGCCAGTCATGAGGAAACAACTTAAGCTGCAACACTCTTCATCAGCTGTACAAGCCTCACCACCCTTTCTACACTGCTTTTGTTGCACAACTTGAATTACTGCTTCCTATAAAAACAAAAAAAAAAAAGAATTTAAATAATATTTAAATAAAATATTAAGAAAATAAGTTAAAATTTACCTCCGATTCTTCAGAAATTGGTGAAGCTGTAGAGAGTTGACTAAACGCTGCCATTAAGACGGCAAAAACGAAAAGAAATTTAAAAAAGTTCATTTTAAAATTGCGAATTGTAAAGACAGTTATTGACTGGAATCGAACGATTAATTGTCACTATGCTAAAACATCTCTGAGGACCGTTATTTATATGCAAAAAATGCTTTAAGCACAAACAACTAACGGGGTCATTTTAACATTCGCACATAATTTGTGTTTGTTTTTCTTCTGTTTTCGCTTAAATAATTTAAATACAAACATTTTAAATTATTTGGAAATGTTTAATTAACTTTTTCGTTTAGCAAATATTTACACACTCAAATTCTATTTTATTAAAGAACAGTTTGTTTTATTTTCACAATAACTGCGTATACACAGCTGTTTGAAAACCTTTTTTTGTAGCTCATAATTCGGCAGCTCATTTTTCTGTCCACACAATTTTTTTGGATTTCTTTAGTAAGGTATTTGGTTTTTTTTAGCGATGTCAGCAAAGTTAGTTATGAATTTTCTATAGTAATTGCAGAATACAGAGAATCAATCGTCTTGCTTTGTCCGCATTTTTCGATACAGGAAAGTTTTCAACTGTTTCATATTTGGAAGGGTCTATTTTTACACCGTCTTTCGTTATTAAATGTTGTAATTATATCACTTGTGGTCTTAAAAAATTGCATTTCTTTGAGTTTAGTTTTAAGTTGTATTTTCGTAGACGGTAAAACTTTTATTAAATTTCTATTGTGGCGATCTAAGCTACTTTCGTAAACAATTATATCGTCTGCATAAAGAAATGCTTCTCATTCTACTCCGGATAATGCTATTGTGAGCATTCATTGAAGGCACAGTCCGTAGGCATTAATTTCCCGGTATATAACGAATATTTTTAAGATAATAACAGAACAATCAATATGTAATATTAAAAATTCATTGGAATATAAAAATAAAGCCAAGTGAATATATATGCAAGATAATGATAGATTGTTTTCAGATTTAGCTTTGAGGATTATAAAGGGACAATGCCAGATAATAGAATAAAATGCGAATATTGAGAAGGAATTATTTTAACATATTCTTAAGTATTGTATTGAGGACAACAGGTATTTACAATTTGATAATAGGATATATCTGCAGAAGGAGGGCCTCCCTATAGGCTCTGCAGCATCTCCAATTATAGGCGATATTGTGATGGAGGAATTACTAGTTTCATGTAGTAGCTAAATGTATATAAAACCGTAGATTATCACAAAATATGTAGATGATCTATTTTGTATAACTTCAGAAGATGCCGTGAATGATATTTTGTCAAAATTGAACATTTTTTATCCTGATATTAAATTTGCGATTGAAAGAGAGTTGGAATCTAAACATCCATATTTAGATATATTGATACTAAGAAAGGAAAATAGTTTAGTGTTTGATTTGTATAAGAAACCAACATCTTCTGGAAGAATTATTAATTTTTATTCCAAACATCCAAGAAAAATGATAATAAACATGGCAAAAAATATGATAGACAGAATATTGACTATAGGTGATAGAGAATTTCATTTGAAAAAATAAAGACACAATAAGAAATATACTTTAATGACAATGATTTTCCAGTAGAACTAACTAACCGCTTAATTAGACAATATGGTAATAATAGACATAATTGAGGAAATACTATGGCAGAATCAAAAATTCATAAATCATTAATTTGTGTTCCTGAAATTATCAGAAAGATTAAGAAAGTCTAAAATATTTAACATTGATTAGATATATAGTTGCACATATAACATATAACACTTTAAATAAATAGTTAAGTAGTATGCAGGATGAAATAGGGATAATGGAAATATCTGATGTAGTATACAGGATATAAATTTTATGTTGAGGCAACAAAACATAAACTTAAAACAGGATTAGCTGGTCATAGATGTGACCAAAAATGTAGGAATATTTCAACGCAGAAGATATCTTCACATTGTAAGAAATATAACCATTATCCAAAGTTTGATGAAACATCAATATTAGATATAGAAAAAAAACTATAAGAGACATTATATGTTAGAAATGTTAGAAATTGTTAATGTACCAAATATAATATAATATAATCTATAAACATAAAAATTAAGCCCAATATAGGTGTCCGTTGGTTGCCAGTGTTTGACGAGATGCGAATTCGGATTTCCACAGTACCTTCGTAATGGTCGTTCGCTGGTTTGCCTCTTTGTTTCATGCGTTTACGCACAATAGTGCGCCCACAGTGCGTGTTTGAAACAAGACAAATTTTTCAAACGGAAAAGAGAAGACTCCAACTTTGCCTTACACCTTGACACACACGGACACACGCCAAGGAAAATAGATGAATGTATAACATTCTACATCCTAGCAAAAAAAAAAAAGGACGAAGACTAAACGTTCTTGAAAGCATTGGGGGATAGGCCTTGCTTTAAGGGCCAGGTGACTGGCTACCTAAACGCGAATATTGACTTAGCAGTGTGAATTGAATCACGGCTTGAAAATTATGTACACATCGAGCGCTCACCGTTTACTCCGAACAAACAAGAGCCCGAAAGGACAATTAAGCAAAGAACTTTAGTTGTGAAAATTTCACTGTATCACTCTTTTCATAACATTCATACAGCTGTTTCGCGTAATCAGGCTACTGCTGAGACCGCTGTGTGTAATTTCATACTTAATTAGGGGCTCAAAATATTGTTGCTGCTAATAGACCAAAATAGTTTATTCGTAGTGGACGCAGTAATCCAACCGTAGTCGCTGTTCAGTAAAGCTCAGTAGGTGCCTCTGTAGGCTAATAGATAGTGTGCTAGCTAACATCACCGGGGGTTGTGGGTCCGATTCCCAACAAAGACCTTGGTTTTTTTTACTAAAATTTGACTGTCGGTGGGGCTGTTCAGTGATGAAGGCATAGTCACTGGTCACTGAGCTATATTATACGACAGTTCATTTTCGTAACTATGTTTCATCTCTTCTCTATCCCTTTCTTAAAGAATGTAGCACGGTAATTGACTTAATAGGCATTGTTGGCCTGAAATGCTACTTCTCTTTAAAAAAAAAAAAAAGTGTTGAAAATGAGCCTGGAATATCAACTCGTCGAAGTTCGCAACAATTGGGCGTCACTAGAGGCACTTTACGCAATATTTTGCATAAAGATCACGGTTATAACTTGCAACATGTTTGAGAGTTAAAGACGACCGACTATTGTTTGTCTCGAACATTTGTGAATTGGAAAAAACAATTCATTTATCAACAAAATCTTCTTTAGTTATATGAAGCTCTTTTTAATTAGGCGCTTCTGTATGCAAATAATAATTGTCGTATATAGAGCTTATGAAATCCATAAAATGTACTCGCAAAATCATTACATTCAAAAGCAGTGACTGTATGATGTTAACCAATAGTTTGTGGCCATAATTCGCTAATGTTGACATCCATGACCTTTAGCTTAAGCAACATGGCGGCGCCACAAGCCACACACACACAAAAATTAAGTTATTCCATGAGAATTCCCCTAGTGGCGCCAATTTGCCGCCTCGTTCTAGTAATTTAATGCCGGTGGATTATCTACTCTGGGGCCAAGATAATCCATAATTGGTTTACAAAAGTAACCCACAAAGAATTGATGCTCAAAAGGATGAAATGCGGCGTTACATTGACGAGGTAAGCGGAGCTGTTGCAAAATATCCCTACAAATTTTAAGAAAAGACCATATTTCTACTTTGCATTGCCAGTAGCAAAACTAAAGTTGTCAACAAAAAAAAAGTTTTAATCTTAGTTTGAGCCAACTTACTTCCTAACCTCAAATTAGCCCATCCTTTACAAACTAAAAAAAATGACATACAACACAATCGATTATAAGAAAATTATCCAAATTTATTTAATGAAATTTTTTTAATGCAACAATGACGAGCACATGCCAGTCATGAGGAAACAACTTAAGCTGCAACACTCTTCATCAGCTGTACAAGCCTCACCACCCTTTCTACACTGCTTTTGTTGCACAACTTGAATTACTGCTTCCTATAAAAACAAAAAAAAAAAAAGAATTTAAATAATATTTAAATAAAATATTAAGAAAATAAGTTAAAATTTACCTCCGATTCTTCAGAAATTGGTGAAGCTGTAGAGAGTTGACTAAACGCTGCCATTAAGACGGCAAAAACGAAAAGAAATTTAAAAAAGTTCATTTTAAAATTGCGAATTGTAAAGACAGTTATTGACTGGAATCGAACGATTAATTGTCACTATGCTCAAACATCTCTGAGGACCGTTATTTATATGCAAAAAATGCTTTAAGCACAAACAACTAACGGGATCATTTTAACATTCGCACATAATTTGTGTTTGTTTTTCTTCTGTTTTCGCTTAAAAAATTTAAATAAAAACATTTTAAATTATTGGAAATGTTTAATTAACTTTTTCGGTTAGCAAATATTTACACACTCAAATTTTATTTTATTAAAGAACAGTTTGTTTTGTTTTCACAATAACTGCGTATACACAGTTGTTTGAAAACCTTCTTTTTTTTAAGCTCATTATTCGGTAGCTCATTTTTCTGTCCACACAATTTTTTTGGATTTCTTTAGTAAGGTATTTGGTTTTTTTTAGCGATGTCAGCAAAGTTAGGTATGAATTTTCTATAGTACTTGCAGAATGCAATAAATTGTCCTGCATCGTCCGCATTTTTCGATACAGGAAAGTTTTCAACTGTTTCATATTTGGAAGGGTCTGTTTTTACACCGTCTTTCGTTATTAAATGTCCTAATTATATTACTTGTGGTCTTAGAAAATTGCATTTCTTTGGGTTAAGTTTTAAGTTGTATTTTCGTAGACGGTCTAAAACTTTTATTAAATTTCTATTGTGGCGATCTAAGCTACTTCCGTATACAATTCTGCATATCGTCTGCATAAAGAAATGCTTCTCATTCTACTCCGGATAATGCTATTGTGAGCTTTCATTAAAGGCTGTTTGATGAAATTAAATAGAATATACTTGCACAGTCGGTAGGCATTAATTCCCCGGTATATAACGAATATTCTTAAGATAATAACAGGACAATTAATATGAGAATAGAGAATAGATATACAAGATATTGATAGATTGTTTTTAGGTTTAGCTTTGAGGATTATAGAGGGAAAATGCCAGATAATAGAATAAAATACGAATATTGAGAAGGAATTATTTTTACATATTCTTAAGTATTGTATTGAGGACAACAGGTATTTACAATTTGATAATAGGATATATCTGCAGAAGGAGGGCCTCCCTATTGGCTCTCCAGCATAGCTGATATTGTGATGGAGGAATTACTAGGTTCATGTATTAGCTAAATGTATGATGATCTATTTTGTATAACTTCAGAAGATGCCGTGAATGATATTTTGTCAAAATTGAACATTTTTCATCCGGATATTAAATTTGCGATTGAAAGAGAGTTAGAATCTAAACTTTCATATTTAGATATATTGATAATAAGAAAGGGAAATAAGTTAGTATTTGATTGGTATAAGAAACCAACATCTTCTAGAATAATTATTAGTTTTTATTTCAAACACCCGAGAAAAATGATAATAAACACAGCGAAAAATATGATAGACAGAATATTGACTATAAGTGATAGAGAATTTCATTTAAAAAAATAAGGACACAATAAGAGATATACTTAATGACAATGATTTTCCAGTGGAATTAACTAACCGATTAATTAGACAATATGGTAATCAGATATATAATTTAGGAAATACTACGGCAGAACCAAAAATTTATGTTCTGTAATGTGTCAGTTCAATCATTCTGAATTTTACTACTTTTCCCACAAAATAATTAATTTTGTGCACACTGATTACGAGGGTACTTCCTTCTAGTACAAAAAAAAATTCAACTCTATAAGTTGCATATTCCTTTTTTTTACAAGCGGGTGCCATGCTTTTCATCCGGACAATTTAGCTTTCTTCTTATTTTGGCCGTGAAACAGAGCAGTCGTCAGTGTAAAGTTTGTTTAATTCAATTAGAATATTTATTTAGAATGAAGAAATTTAGTCGAACACAAGATTAAATTTAAAAAAAGTGATAAATGACGAGAAAAATACCTCCAAGAAAAATATGTGTATAGGAGGATCATTATTTCCTTCAATTATCGACGGCTGGCATCATAGTGACCGTGATTGTGAGGTGAAAAGATAATAATACACAGAGCATCTTTTCATATAAAATCGGCGAAATTTTAGACAGAAATAAAAATATTTTTTTATATATATTCATGCAGCGTTGGGGAAAGAAACAACACGAACTGCAAAAGTTTTCAAGTTGCATCGACGTTCTTGAGGATCACTGCAACAGCACCCGAAGCGAAAATAGATACCCCCACATACTCATATCTCTCTGGTCAAAAATTTACACACTCTTAGGCGTTGTTTCATTAAGTTGCTTTACATCATACGACGAGAAATATATCTTTTTGTTGCCGAAAAATTTCCGGTATCTATATTGCATGGGAAGAGTACTCTTGTTTAGCCAGATCACAAGAGAAGAGGAAGAAGATGATTTATGCATTACTAAGCTGCCGGGAGCACAGACTGATGCCAAGGTGCACATTCGGAGACAGCAATACCAGCCGGACCCCCACAACAACCGCCAGGATTACTACTTGTGGTAAGAACAACAGCATCAAGCCCAAATGTTACTTCAATCTACTGTGGGAAGGGAGGAGAATAAATTGCAATTGAACTCGTCGAGTGATATTCCAAGTAAGATGGAATAATAAGAGATAGGGTTTTCATTCAGAAATATATTTGATTTGGGGCCTGGAGAGAAACAACGGAAGGGTGGGTTGTGAGCCTCTACCCATAACACCAGGGTACAGTTGCAAGAGGGGGGGGGGGGGGAGTATGGATTGTGATTTTTTTTTGTTTGTTGTGTTATATATTTTTTTTCTTTCAAATTACTTTAAATTTTGTTCATAAAGGGGCAGATAAATCGCACGTAAATTTTTTGTATGTATTGCACATAACAGTCACATGGGACAAGATCCCCGCCTACATCTCCCGAACAAGCTAGCTGACAAGTAAGTGCGTATGAGTCCCAGATGCGGTTAAGACAATCCGATTGAAATTGTCCACACAATTTCTCGGTGTAAGAACAATACCACAATACAGTTCCTGGAATATTAGAAAGATTAACAAAGTCTAAAATATTTAACACTGATTAGATATATAATTGCACATTAAACATAAAACACATTAAATAAATAGTTTAGTAGTATGAAAGATGAAATAGGGATAATGGAAACATCTGATGTAGTATACAGGATACCATGTGGAGGAAATGACCAGGGAACTGTGATAAAGTTTATATTTCGGCAACAAAGAACAATCTTAAAACAAGATCAGCTGGTCATAGATGTGACCAAAAAATATAGGAATATTTCAACTCAGAAGATATCTTCACATTGTAAGAAATATAATCATTATCCAAAGTTTGAGCAAGCATCAATATTAGATATAGAAAAATCTATAAGAGACATTATATGTTAAACTATAAACTATAAAACTTAAGCCCAAAATAGATGTCCGTTGGTTGCCAGTGTTTGACAAGATGCGCCGTCGGATTTCACAGTACCTTCGTAATGGTCGTTCGCTGGTTTGTACCTTTGTTTCTTGCGTTTACGCACAATAGTGCGTCCACAGTGCGTGTTTGAAACATGACACATTTTTCAAAAAAATCAAAATTCTTTTTCCATTGAATACTTCCTCCCCTCAAAGTTTTGTATCAAATGAAATGTGTGTTTTCGCTTGTAAACACAAATGGATGTGCAAACAAATAGAGAATTTTGCAGGGTTCAGAATTTTTCATTTATGAACATTCAAAAATCAACATTCATGTTATTTTTCATAAATGAGAAATCTAAATTTTTATATTTATTTTTCACGCTCATAAACGAACGAAACGAAAAATATGTTCTGCTTATGTTCATACATGAATGCGAACAACAAGAATTATTAGTCGTATTCATATGTGACAAATGATAAATTAGCTTCTTCTCATTAATGTTCTTTTTCATAAATGTATATGTTCATTTATGAACGTTGAAATTTTATAAAATTTCTCTTAAATGACCTACGATCGCAGTTTACCGTAAAATGTAGTAAAAACACATGGGTACATATTAACTCAAAATACAATTTTTCAAAATATGTATATTATAAAAGAAATAAAAAAAAACATTTTTTTTCTACATACGCCGACAATTGCACATTACGAAATATGTGCGTTTATGTACGCGAATGCTTAACGCACATATTTTTATGATCTTTTCATTTCTGAAAAATTATCAAAATTGTAAATATTCAAAAATGAACACTTGTGTGTTCCTCATTTTTTCACTTATGAATAGAAAGAAAAAAAAATCGTCGCATTCACAAATGAGAAGACACAAAATATTTTGTACTCTCTCACACATGTATGAGAAGAAGCGGCTAAAAAATGAAATGTACATATTCACACATGTATGAACAGTGAGTAAACACTTCGCTACTCTGGAATTTTGTTTTCCATATTCTGTTGCATTTTGTGTGTGTGTGTGTGTGTGTGTGTAATTTGCGTGTTCAGTTGCAAAATGATCCATCAGTCGAACGTTTTTCAAAGCAATTGTTAGATATTGAGAATGGCACAATGCCAATTGACTCCACCATAAAAATGATTACGCTTCCAGATAATTTTTGCCACTTTGCACAATCAAAACGAAAATTGGTCACAAACGTATTTTCCGGTATTGCACAAAATTTTAGAAACGATGATTGGTTGGGGGAAAGAGTTATCTTAGCTGCGAAAAATGCAGATATTTCGGATATCAATATGTCAATTTTGAATGACATTCCCGGGTAAATTTTTACCTAAAAATCGGTTGACTCTGTTACCAATCAAGACGATTCATTTTACCTGAACTGCCAACCCTCCGCCAAGTGAAAGTTGGTGTACCAATTATTTTGCTTAGAAATATCTGTCAGCCACGACTTTGCAATGGGACACGTTTAGCAAAAATTTTAAAAGGAAAATATAAGGGCGAGAATCTGCTAATACCATGCATTCCTATGATTCCTCCAGATTTGCCGTTTGATTTTAAACGGCTTCAGTTACCCTTACGTGTTGTGTTGCTTTGCAATGATCCCTGTTTTTCGCACGGGCAATTATATGCATCATGTTTCACGTGTTAATAAACCAACTGCTTTGTTTGTCTATACCGCGAACCAAAATCAGTCGAAGGATGTCGTATATGTAAAAGCATTAATAGCAAGCAATAGAAAAATAAGAATAATAGAATAAGACGTATTATAAAAGCACACAAAAATATTGAATTGTATTAAAAAAACAAAAAAACCAAAAAAAAGAAATTGTGTTCTTTCTGATTAATTTTCTTGATTGATTAAATTTTTTGGCGCACAGAATAAAAACAAACCACAAATGACTGGCAAAGCAGTCACGGGCACGCTAGTTCTATATAAAATGTATGAAAATACCCGGGTATGCATTTGTTAAGGGTGCAACATTCCAAGTTTAAAATTTTCAAACTCTTTTACTAAATAAGTGTAACAAGGGTCAATAAGGATAACAGCTCAGTTTTTAACATTTGATCATTTGAAAGGTAATTTACTTTCTAACCTCAAATTTGCCCATCCATTATATAAACTGGTTTGATTAAAAAATTATCGGAAATTTTAAGAGAAAAATTATATTTATAAATTCACCTTATTTCTATTTTATCAAAAAATATAGATTTTTTCAAGACAATCGTACACTTTGTTTTGTAAACTTTTATAATTTTAACTTGAATTAAATTGTTTGCACGAAATTATTTATGTTGGATCTTTTTAAAATTTTAATTCAAAATTCTACTTTAAAGCAGTTTTCAACAGTTGAAACTCTTTTCACAATGTATGCCCCAGAACATGAAAATAATATTTGTACAGCTTGTTGTTATACAACGATTTATCAGAATTAAAATGTTTGCTAAACAAGTTTTGTTAGAGTTTAAATAAATAATTCGTTTTTGCTCAATCATTCGATTTTGCATATAAAATAGCATGGGCGTAGACTGAGGGTATTCAAAAATGTACAAATGTTTTGCATTTTTTTTTGTTTTTTTTTGCAATTTAAAATGACCTGCTATGTCTGTTTACAAGTCAAGAAGTTTTTAAGAAATCTTATGAACACTTAAATTTCCTGAACTAAGATTAATAATCAGAAAAAAAATAACAAACAAACGAACAAACTCAAACACAATTTTCTCATGCCACAATTAAATTGTTCGGGTGTTCTTATGGCGTCGGCTTGCTAAAACCCATAGCTTGGTTTTCTTGCCCATTTTCGAAGATATACGGGTCTATGATACCGCCAGTCCACAAACCACACCATACGGTCACTTTCTTTGGATGTTATGGTTTTTCTAGGACTTCTTGAACATTTTTTATTTAAATTTTTAATAATTTTATTTTTTATAAAAATTAATTTCCTGAAGAAGCTTTTCAAGGGAAAGCGAAATATTGAAATTATAAGTGTTAAATTTAATTAAAAGAGACCTATATAAAGATAAAGACTTATTTATTAGAGAAAGAAAAAAACGGTCTATTAAAAACAATAATTTAATTTCCTAAAATCAACTACTTATCTCCATTTCCTTTTGTCTTCCATATCCTTCTCAGGTACTAAAAGGAGTGGAGCATTATATGGAATAACCGATGATTCTATTATGTCATTATTTAGTATATCTTTCACCTGTTTATTTATTGCGTCATTGTATGTAATCTATAGTTTTGTAATATAAACTGGGTTATCCTGTTCGTAAAATTTGTTGACGCTTAATTCTTCATTCTCTAAATGAAAAATGTTTTTTGATATTTTTTAAATATTTCTTTTAGTTGTGTTTTTTTGCATACTGGTCTTTTTATGATCCGATTTCACTTCATTTAAAATTTGTTTAAAACTTTAAGTGCTGTTTGTGTAGTTTTTGCTGTTGTAATTTAAAATGCTGTAGTTTTCTAGTGAGTCGGTTGCGAGTTTAATGCGAAATTTTCAAATGTGTCAATAGGCTATTGAGTTACTTAGAAAAACACCTGGTTTTAATTCATCTTCCGTGAGCTTTAATTTAATTGCATGAATCATTTCAGTTCTTGGTGGTATGATTATATGTTCGAGTTGTGTCAAGTGCTTTTGATTGCATTGGCAGTGTCACAGTTTCATTATTAATGAATAAAGAAATTGTAAAAATTGTTTCATAATCTATTTTGCATAAATATTTCTTAAGAAAATCTTTTCTTAGTATTTCGTTTGTTTCTATGGAAAAATGTTGTCTTACTAATTGAAATGTATGTTTGCATGTTTCTTCTGATAAAGCTAGCTCCGATTCAAATATCCCTATTGATTCTGTTGTTTGTTGTTCCTATAGTGATACTTGTTAGTTTACATTTCCCCTCTGGATTGAATTGTTCATCTATAAATTCCTCTTGCATATGACAAAGAGATATGTCAGCACCTGTGTCGACAAGAGATGTTAATTGTCTGTTTTTGTGTTTTATTATTATCAAGTTAGTGTTATTGTCGGACATTTTACAAAAATTTTCAATTTTGGCTGTTCGAAATATCGATGTATTCCGAGTCCAAACCATTTCCCGAATTGCTAACAGCGTGCATTCGTCTATTGTTATTGTATCTGTGCGTATTATTTGAACTTGTTATAAAGTTATTTCTGTTGTTAAAGTTGTTGTTTCTATTAGGGTAATTATTTTTTGTTAAAGTTATTATTTGTCTATTACCATTAAAGGCATTAAAGTGATTATTATTCCCTATTGTTACTGTTGTAATTTCGATTGTTATCTCGTCTGTCATGTGTGTTGTTGGTTCTGTAATGATTCAACTGTTGGTACCGTGAATCTTTGTTTCTCATATATAATTCGTGTTGTATGTTACTCTACTTTCGTTTTCTAATTCCATTGCCAGTTTAGATGCCTCTTGCAAATCGTTTGGTCTAGCAACGTATATGGTCGATTTATAGTTTTCATTTAACCATTTTTTGAACGAATCTAGTGCTGCTCTGTTATTAAGTCTGATTATAATGTTTTTCTCTGATTGTATTGCATTACTTCCTAATTCTTCTATTACCTTATTTATTTAATTTCTCTTTAATAGTTATAATTTTATCCTTATATAATTCTATCGACATTTTGCAACTCAAACGTTGTCTCTCTGCTTCTGTATCTATCTTGTAACAATTGCCTCAATATCTGAAAATGTTCAGATTTTGTATAGATTCCTAATGCAGTTCTGACATTGGAAGACAGTGTGGCATAAAAAACATACTACATTAAGTTTGTTTTTGCCTGATTTGACAGAGTTTTGTTTAATAATTGAGCGGTTATCAAGAAACTTTCTAGTTCTATTTGGCTAAATTGAAAGACGCCATTTGTTTCCATTTGTTTTGCATTGTTTAAGAGGTAGTTTTTTATGGTTTTAAATATATTATTGAATTCTATTCTTAATGCTGCTACTACCTCACTTCTTTTATCTTCCTCTTAGAAGAGTTATTGCCGCTTTCGTTTTTATGATTTTGCCTCCTACAGACTTGAATCTGTTGATCAAACCTGTAACCTTCAGATTCTTTTTGAATTTGTTCAAACTCATATTCTTTTCTTGTTTTTATTTTTATATTTTTATTTGTATCGAGCTCACTTATATTGTATATAATAGTTATAATTTTTTGACCTTTTTTAATATTTTTTAGTAATTAATTTTAAGCACTAGGTCTTATTTAATAGAAAATTTTTTTAAAAACTTTATTTTTTATTATATTTTCGATATTTCGCCACACCGTTGGTTGGCATCATTAGGAAAAACAAAAATTATGAACAAACAAATTAAAAAAATTTTTTGATTAACAAATTCAAAATAATCAAAAAATTTTTCAAAAAACAAAACAAACAAAAACAATACAAAAAAAACCGACAAATTGAAATTTTTTTTGTTTTACATACATACAAACAAATTTTCAACATTAAAAAATTTTTAAATGAAAAACAATTTTTAAAAATACATAACAAATTTACAAAAACAATAGTATCTTACACATATATTCTAAAACATAAATTTAATGACCAAACGTTACAAAAAAAATTAAAGTATAAATTATTAATATTATGCAGATACAGAGTTTTGTTTTATAATTTTATGCACTAAATGTCTATAATTTTGTGCAACATTCTCTGTATCTGCTTTAAAATTTATTCTTTTGGTTAATGGTACTTTAATTATTTGTAACATTTCTAACATATAACGACGTTTATAATTATTTTCTAAATTTAAAATTGAAACATTTTCAAAATTAGGATAGTGATTAACTTTAGAGCAATGCGAAGATAATGCTGTTTTTTGTAAACTAATATTATTCCTGTATTTCTGGTCTGACCTATGTCCTGCGATTCTAGTTTTCAATTTATTTTTTGTTGTACCTACATAAACCTTATTACAATCTTCCTTATCATTACCGTTACAAGGAATTTTGTACACTACATTGGACATATTTAATTTTTGAATTTTATCCTTAGTTTTACTAAACAACCTATTCAATGTATTTGTATTCTTATATGCCATTTTGTATTTATTTGTATCATTAATTTTTGAATTCTCTATTCTTTCAGACAAGACAGTTATCGATTTATATATTTTGGGTTCCGTTCCACTACTTATAATAAATTTTAAAGCAGATATGGAGAAAGTTGCTCAAAATTATAGACATTTAGTGCATAAAATTATAAAACAAAACTCTGTATCTGCATAATATTAATAATTTATACTTTAATTTTTGTAACGTTTGGTCATTAAATTTATGTTTTAGAATATATGTGTAAGATACTATTGTTTTTGTAAATTTGTTATGTATTTTTAAAAATTGTTTTTCATTTAAAAATTTTTTAATGTTGAAAATTTGTTTGTATGTATGTAAAACAAAAAAATTTTCAATATGTCGGTTTTTTTTATTGTTTTTGTTTTTCAATTTGTTTGTTCATAATTTTTGTTTTTGCTGATGATGCCAACCAACGGTATGGCGAAATATCGAAAATATAATACAAAATAAAGTTTTTTAAAAAATTTTTTATTAAATAAGACCTAGTGCTTAAAATTAATTACTAAAAAAAAAAGAAAAAAATAATTCATATTTAAGCACATGCCACCAATAACAGTCTTATATTTTATAGCCAGACACTTTATATCACAGAAGAAGCGATTTGCGAGGGATACGTTGTATATAATGTGCTTGTATATAGTGTGCTAGCCATACGGAATCAAAATACGCTTACGCAAGCACACCTAAGAAATTTGACGGTTGGGCAATGTCTCGAATTGGCGATTGGCAATTGGTCATATCGTTCTTGTGATTTAACACCTCTAGATTATTATTTAAAGATCGGGTTTCGGCTATTTGTCATCTTCAGCGTTCTCTTTATATAATTTTACGTGTTAAATTTTTACCAACGATTTTGAGAGGGTTAAACGAAATAATCGTATGACTATAAAAAAAAATAGCAAGCTGTTTAAATGTTAGCATTGTATTCTACTGTAGACATTTAGAATAAACAATAAAATATTCCATCAGCTTTTAACCCAAAACTTATTTTAAATAGTTGCTAAAAGAAAATCAATAAAGAAATTGAAGTTCTAAATAACATTAACCAGTGATGGGAGAACTTTTTGGGTGGTGGGCCAATAAATTAATAAAAATTTGGGGCGGGCCATTAAATTAAAAAAAAAATAGAGGGTCATTCATTAAAAAATTATGGGGTTGCTGTTCAATTAAAAGTTCGGTTTAAGCAATATATTTATTAGTTATATTACGTAATATTTTACAACAACATAAAAATTTTATAAGATACGGCTTATTATGATTTAAAGATTTTCCAGATGTATGAGAAGCATGGATCTGTTTCTGACTTGAAATAATTTCCTCAAAATCTGGTTCCAGCTGGGAGGATGCGACTTTTAATAAATTAAATAGACTCTCGTCTGACAATCGGTTTCTTATTGAATTTTTTCTGCATTTCATTACTGAAAAGGCCTGTTCACATAAATATGAGGAAGCAACAATTGCCATAATTTTCTGCGCATGATTATTTAGCTTTGGAAATTCATCTTTTGGTGAGGATTTATAGAAATTAAGCTTATCTGTATTTAAAAATAGCTGTTTTAAATTATTATTATACATTGCAATTCTATAATTTTCAATTGTAGATCAGATGTGGAACATTCTCAGGATTAACATTCAAAGGCGTTGAAAAAATATCTAAACATGGTTGGGGTTTTTTTAAGTCAGCAAATCTGGCCTAAAATTCTGAATACAGTTTTAATAAAGATTGTGAAAAGACTTTTAACTTCTCTTCACTCACAGGCCTCAAAGAATTAAGGCTTGGAAAATGAGTCAAATCACATTTTCCCAAACATTTAGAAAATATAAACAATTGAGTTTTAAAAGACCTCAAACTGCCCCAAGTTTCATCTATAAATTGATTTCTTCCCTGTAACTTCTTGTTCAGTTTATTATAGTGCTCGAGTAAATCCGTGAAAAAAACAAAATCGATGCACCAGTTCTTATCCTCCAATATTTCCCACTCCTCCCAAATTTCAGTTTTGGTTTTTAGAAAAACTTTAATTTTTTCGAGAAGACTCCAAACTCGCGAGAAGGCATGCCCACAACTCAGCCACCTGATCTTTTTGTGATAAAGTACATCTGAAAATTCTGCATCAACTTCCGATAAAAACTCTTGAAATTGTCGATGTAACAAACCACGGACTCGAATGGTATTAATTAATTTTAAAATAATATTAAGTACGTGGTTAATATCCAAGGCAGCCTTGCAAAGAACATCTTGTTGGATTATACAATGTAAAAAAATTGTTTCGCTTTCAGGATTCTGACTTTTATAAACTCCTGCAAACCCCATATTTTTTCCCATCATGTTAGGTGCTCCATCAGTTGTTAAATTAAATAATTTGGAAATTGGGGCATCAAAAGATTCCATCCCCTCTCTAAATACATCATAAATTATTTTTCCTGTCGTCTTTCCTTACAAAGATCTCAAACAAGCAAGTTCTTCGGTTATTACAAAGTTTTCATCGACTCCTCTGATAAAAATTAGAAGTTGGGCTGTATAACTCCTGTCAACACTCTCGTCCATAGTGACTGAAAATTACTTAAACTTATTAAGACGTCCATCGAGTTGATTGGTTAAATTAGAAGAAATCGCTTCAATTCTTTTTGTGACCGTTCTACGTGACAGCCCTATAGATGCGAAATCTTTTACCTTTTCTGGGCATAATACTTTTCCAATGCTAATTAACACATCCTTAATAAATTCGCCTTCAGAAAACGGTTTGTTACTTTTTGTTATTTTATAGGCAACAATGTGACCAGCTAACGTGCAGGATCGCTGGACACTTCTTTGATTTTTAAAAGACATTTGCTAACTAGATATCTTTCTTTTCAATTCCTCTGAATGAACTTTCCTGTCTTCATCTGTCCTTTTATAGTACTTCGACCCAAGAAGATGTTTTGAATTAAAGTGCCTAGCGAGATCATAATCTTTTAGTACAGCTACCGGTTCTTGGCAGATAAGACAAATAGGTTTTTGGTTATATTCCATAAAGAGTACTTCTTTCATGTCAACTCTTCTTGAAGTACTCGACATTCCGAATCGATTTTTCTCTTTTTATTTTCGTTTGACATTTATGGGGGTATTTACAATACACTTCATTATTTTAATTACGCAAATAAAAGTGTACGTTGGCAACTATATAATTTTATTTCACAATTTATTCTTTACGTCACGAGATTGACACTTTTACTGATTGCTGATTAATCCATCGCTGGCCCTTTTATATTTGTTGCGCATGTTGTCTCGAATATTCAAGAATCTTCTAGATCTCACATATAATAGTTGTTGTTGTTGTTATACGTTCAGTTTTCTATATTAGTTGTTAGTGTTTTATGATGTTTATGTTTCTTCTTGGAATATTATATAAGAAAGTTGTTGTTGGTTGTTGTTGTCTTGTGTGTACAATATTTCCCAGAAAACTACGCAGTTTGTACACAATATAATATGAAAACATCGCATTTTTTTCGCTAAAATTGTCAATTTATATCTTTTTTAAAACATAATGTAAATTTATATTTTGGGCATAATTTTTTAATAGGTGATTAATTTTGTATTGAAAAACGCTCGGCGGGCCGTAGTTCGCCCATCACTGACATAAACAGTTCTAATTAAATAAATTTAAGCAAATACAAAACAAAACTTAAATGTGTGAATACGAGAATAATGGAAACTGTCACTGGTTATTCTTTGTGCTCTAAATGGAACTCCTTGCATATAAATACCGCGTGTGAGAGATTTTTGAGCGTAGTGGCAATTAATCTTTCGATTCCAGTCAACATCCGCTTTTACTTGTCGAAACTTTAAAATGAACTTTTTTAAATTTCTTTTCTTTTTCGCTATCATAATGGCAGCGTTTAGCCAATTTTCTGCTGCTTCAACAATTTCTGAAGAGTCTAAGGTAAAAAACAATATCCTTTATTTTTGTAATATTTTGTTAAATTATTCATTTGATTCCTTTTTTTTGGCAGGCAGGAACAGTAACTCAAGTTGCGCAAGAGAAGAATTGTAAAGACACTGGTGAGAGTTGCAGAAGCAATGAAGATTGTTGCAGCGGAGGTTGTTTTATTGCAGTTGGCATGTGCTCGGCATTACGATAATAATTAAATTTCAATAATTTACTTAAAGTTAATTGTGTTTTTTTTTGCTTAAACTTGTAATTTGAAAACCTCTGTTCTTTCTGGCTCAAATTAAATAAAAATTTGGTTTACTTTTTATTTACTTCATTAATGTAATGGAGGGTAGGGTAGGGTAGGGTAGGGTAGGGTGACCCCATCATTGAATTTTTAATTTTAGTTTTTATACTTGTCCTTACAGTGGCTATAGGAGTACGTGGTTTATTTTTATGACAATTTTAAAGCTAAGGTCATCTAAGGCACACCCTTTAATTTTTAATCATTTTATTTTTGTTAAACTTGTCCTTAAAGCCAGTACTTCTTTGCCTTAATTCAATTGCTATCTACAACGGTCTAAATAGTACGTTCATATTTGTAAAAATTGTTTCTTTGTGAGGCCACCCTTTAGCAATTCATATTATTTTGTAAATTGTGCTTGCAAAGAAAGCGTCTAAAAAATATTTATGAGAAGGCTCGTTGGGCTAAGCTAACCGAATTTTTTAGGCAATTTAATTGGAAACTATGTTTCTTGGACAATAATGACAATGCCATGGCGCAAATGGTTGTAAACATACTTTTGTTTGGAATGAAAACCTTTATTCCATCCAAAACAATTTCGATTAAAACCAGATCAAAATCTTGGTTCAATCAGACGTACAAAATGGTAGTCAGGTCAAGAGAGAAAGCATTCAATATCTGGCGTAGAAACAAAAACTCAGATACTGATTCGCTATGCAAAAGGAAGAGATCTTCGTGTGCCAAAGTAGTAAGGCAGGAAAAACATCTGTACGAAGAGCGCCTTCGTGCTAAGGTTCTTGCTACTTCTAGGGGTAGTAAGAACTTTTGGTCATTTGTTAAAAGAGTATGGGATAATGCTAGTTCTTCAATTCCGACTCTTTTAAAGAACGATCAAATATTCACTGACCCGGTTGATAAAGCTAATCATTTAGTTGGTATATTTGCAAATAATTCTTATTTGTCGGAAAGCAGTCAACCACCGCCAGATCTGGACAAAGTATCCGTTGCTATGCCAAAGATATTTTTTCGATCTCGAGCGGTTAAAAAGTTTTTAGCTGATCTCAACATCAACAAGTCCCCTGGGCCGGATGGGATACCAGCACTGTACCAAGTCGGGCAATTTCCGAAGTGCTGGAAGGGAGAGGCTACCAACCCTGAAAATTACCTCCCAATCGCAATTTGTTCTGCACTTTCTAAAGTGTTTCAAAGAATGATCAATTTTCATCTTGTGAGTTACCTGGAGTCCAACAGCTTACTTAGCGCTCGACAGTATGGTTTCCGTAAGGGGCGCTCTAGGGGCGACTTGCTGGCAGTTCTGTCTGAGCAATGGTGTAATTCCATTCATCACTTCGGAGAAAGTAAGGTGGTGGCTCTAGATATTTCCAAAGCATTCAATAGAGTGTGGCATAATGCATTTCTATCAAAACTTGCCGCTTTTGGTGTCGGTGATAATTTCTCTAGATTTATATTGAGTTTTCTCAGATATCTCTCTATACGAGTTGTTATAGATGGGATTTCATCAGACGAGTTCATGATGAATTCAGGGGTACCGCAGCGCTCCGTTCTTTCCCCTACTCTATTTCGTATTTTTCTAAACGACCTTCTTTGTCAAACTTTCAACCAGAACATGAATGATACGCTTAATAACGAACTCGCGACAATCTTGGAATGGGGTCGTAGGAATAGAGTAGAATTCAATACTCGTAAGACGCACTGTTGTATGCTTACGCATAGATCCGCGTTTGGTAGTGGTGCTGCATCTGTTACTATGGGTGATATAGGTATTACGGAATTGGAAGCTCTTGATGATCTTGGCATGAAAATTCAGTATGATGTTCGATGGACTAAACATATTTTTCAGGTTTCTAAAGAAGCTTTCAAATGCCTCGGTTTTCTAAAGCGGCATAGAAGATACTTCACTCCATGCGATCTCCGTACTATCTATACCACCTATATCCGTCCAAAAATGGAATATAACGCTCAGGTATGGGACGGCGCTCCAAAGTCTAGTTTGGAGTTACTCGAACGCGTACAGGAGAGGGCCAAGAGGCTCATTGGGGACGCAATATGGGGTGTATTTCACTGTTCTAACGTTACTACAATGGAAAGTGCTCTAACGAAATTAGGAAACTTGTTCCCGATACTCACACGTTTTCGCGTTTAACACGATTTTCGTTGAGAGCGCATCCATTTGTAGTTGATTGGCCAGTGAATCGCACTACGCATTACAGCGAAAATTCGTTTTTTAGCAGAACAGTCCGTATGTGGAATAAGATCCCTCCGGAAGTCTTTCCTGTCGCTTTCAATCTGGGAAAGTTCAAACTGAGTGTCCACAGACACTACTCCCTCTTTCCTTCTTCCCGAAACCTAATTTCCTAGTTCTGGCACAATTTATTGCTTGTGGTGATTTAATAAATGTGGCCATATTTCTTAAAATAGCGCTCTCTATTGAAACACTCCTTAATATTTAATTATTATTGATCGAACATATTTTTATAACGCACATATATATACATACGAGTATGTTATGTAAATTCTAGATATCTATATTACATTTACGTTACTTCAGTCACACCCTTTACACCCTTTTAATCATATTTAAAATTTTTTTGCAGTTGCTTTTAAAGGGGACATCAATTTTAGGTGGTTGCCTATTGCGATTCAATAGCTAGGCCTCGTACATGAATGTCACGTCCATATTGGTCCACTATTAAATTTAAAATTTTATTTCTTATACTTGTTGCCTTGTGAACACTGCAAATTTGGCATGCCTGTCTATCGCGGTTCGAAAAAAAAATATTTTATATTAATTTTATGTTTTATTTGAAACACCCTGTAATTAGTAATATTTATTGTTTTAACGACTATAGTAAAAATTTCTAGTTTCTATCTAATCCCGCTCTAGGATATAATGAAAGATGAAATTATAGCAGAAAATTATAGCAAAAAACATAACCTTACATTTTTAAACTTTGGTTACGGCCCTTTAAAAATTGTCAATACATCATCGATAAAGAACAATTAATCTAGTGCTAGGTCGCTATTGGAAATTTTATATAAATAACTTCGAACTTCGCAGGGCTACCTTTTAATGTCCCATTCACCCTAGCAGGCAGTTCAATTTTGCAGCCACATACAATCGTACAGCTCGCTAAGGCTTGTTTTTATATAAAAAAAAAAAATAAAATTAACTTTATAAAAACTAAAAACTAAAAAAAAAATTTTTTTTGTTTTTGTAAAATATATAAAAAATAATTTCCTGAAGAAGCTTTCCACAGGAAAGCGAAATATTGAAAAAAATATATATTGTTATTAAAAAAATACCGTTGAAAAGAATAACAGATATTTGTTTTATTAAAATAAAATTTATAAAAATATTTATATACATTTTTTTATGAATTTAATTTCAATTTTATTTTATTCATAAAAATAATATTTATAATTTTTTATATTTAGTTTTTATAAAGTTAATTTTATTTTTTTCTTTTTTATATAAAAACTAAATTTTTTACTAATTTTTATAAAAAATCTTGTGATTTAGAAATTATTTATAAAAACAGTTTATTTTGGGAACTGTGGAACTAAATTTTTAGTTTGCAATTTCTCCAAGCCTTAGCGAACTGTATATTTTTATATTTTACAAAAAAAAAATTTTATATAAATATAAAAAATAATTTCCTGAAGAAGCTTTCCACAGGAAAGCGAAATATCGAAAAATATATATATTGTTAATTAAAAAAGACCGTTGAAAAGAATAACAGATATTTATTTAAAATATAAAAATGTCGATTAGAAAAATAAAAAAAATTTTACAAAACAAAAAAAATAAAAATTAAACTAAATTTATATAAAATATATATACAAATATTATATATATTGTTTTATAAAAAAATAAAATAAGTAATACTTTTTATCAAAAAAAATTAAAATAAAATTAACTTTATAAAAAAAATTATATAAAAATTCTTACAAATATTGTTTTTATGAATAAAATAAGATTTATTTTATAGGGATGTCCACATATATAAAATTTGTGAATATTTTTATATAAAAATATAAAATATACCTAAAAGAAAAACAAAATAATATTCATAAAAAATGTTTAAGAATTACGTTTAATTAATAATTAAAATTAATTAGAAAACTTTTTTAATAAAAAGTTAAACAAAAATAAAACAAAATTTATAAAAAATTTTATATAAAAAAGGTTAATAAATTATTATTATTAAAATATAATTTTTTTCTTACATTTTTTATCATTGGCAAATTTAATAAATGCAAAATTATATATCATGTTTACTAAAAGAACGTCGTAAATCAAAAACATTGATTATAAGATAAATGCAACTGGAGCTTTCAAATTACTTTCACCATGTAATAAAAAAGTTAGGCTCTAAAATTTCCAATAAAGTTACGAAGATGCTTAGTTTAGGTTCAAAAAATAGTTATCACTAAAGAAAAAGTAAAGTGAATTGACCTATTGTGTCTGTTAATAAATCATAAAGTTTCTTAAAACGATATAAAATTTAAATAAACACAGAAGAGTGTAAGGCAATTATGTTCGATATGTGTACCACGCAAAATACTCTGATCTTGTAACGCAATGCAAGATGACAATCAAAAATATATTTTTTTTATCAAAACTTACCTTTTTCAAAAAGTAATAAATTTTCCACAAAAATCTTTATATTCTCTTTTTTTTTGAAAAAAAAGATGGGTTTTTTATTTATTTTCTACAATGTTTCTTAGAGCTTGTGTGTACTTTAAAGGGGCTTTTGTGGTTTGAAGCCAATTCGGAAGAAGTATTAAGTTTATTCTCCTTATTAACAGTCGTGCTAAAGTAAAGATCAGTATAGGATTTTCTTAAGCTGAATGGTGAAGAGCGTGGTGTTGTTAGAAATGACGAAGTATTTTTCATCGTTGACACATGCTGGTTGGTTGACAGTAGTCTCTCACTCTGCTGTTGTATATCATCCAGGCAAGAACTTTTACTAAATAAAGAAGCATTGGAAGATTGACGTGTCAGTATTGTGATTTTATTGCTGTAGATGTCATTATGCAATGGCAATATACTACTGTCATTGTGATCAAAGGGGAAAGAAGCATTATCATGCTCCAAGTGTTGGTGATGGTGTTGGTGATTTTGATTTGCTAAACTTGTTCGCTCTATAGCATCCAAAGCTGGCAAACTTATTGTTTCATTACGAGGTTGGTGTCTTCTCATGTTTGTAGGAGATTTAACACTTTCATTCGCATTTGAGTAGGGTGCATAAAGCAGTTGTGTAGACGCGGCGGTGTATAAAGAGGATTGTGTAGTATAAGCTGAACTTACATATTCACTAACACGTGTCCGTGATGGATTGAAATCAAATTTGCGCCCAATAGTTGACACTACATTACTGCTACGACGTGACTTGACAGGATTGTTGCCGCCACCATTGCGCGCATAAAATTCATTATTATGTTTTTTACGATTATTCCCTGTGTTGGGACGATTCGATAAACGCTGTCCTCTGCCAGCCGCTCTGGCACTAGAACGTTGTGAATTCACCGGACTGCCATGAAGAATTGAATTTGTATCACTGCTGTCTTCATCCACACCATTACGCGCTATATGACCCACATAGGAACGTTCTCTTAGTTGGCCAAAACCACCAGCACCGAATTTTGTTCGACGTGTTGGCAAGAAGGCATCATGAGGATTGAATTTTCGCATTTGAGCCAACATATCGGCAAATTTTTCCCATTCGGTGGTTCCAGGGCGTTTTTCTATAGACTCATTTTCCTTATCAGCTTCTTTTTGCTTCGTTATTTTTAATTTCTCTTGCTTTTCACCCTGCTCTAATGGCGCTAATGGTGGCAGCACTGCCTGTTGAGCCGGCAGTAATGGTGCTACTTTTGATATAAAATTTTCTTTCTCATTTGCCATTTTAAACTGTGGTGGTGTTGTTTTTGTTGTTATTGTTGCAGCTTTAACTGTCGCTATGGCAGAAGTAGCCATTGTAAGCAGCGGTTGTAAAGAATTTGTATGAACTGCTGTTGCAACCTGAGGTGTACTGCTAATTATGATATTTTGTGAAAAAGCTTATTTATATTAAAATGCCTCTTTTTGAAACAAAATTAAACATTTTAAACATTTTTTTTTGTAAAGAAACAAACTACGACTTGTGAAAATTACTTTTTTATTTGATTGAAAAGGAAAATAAATTATTTCTACATCTCAAAACTACTCGTATGTTACCAAAGAAACAATTTTTGTTGCCAGAGAAAACTCAGCCATTGTTGTTGTTTTTTAAGGACAAACATCAACTAAGACAACAAAATTGTTGTTTAAATTACGGAAATTAAGTAATTATTTACATTTGATAAAATTATAAAGTTTTGCAAATGTTTATTAAGTAAAAAAGCTTTTTGTATATTAAAATTTATTTACAAGGTTTTTGCATTTATTTTCTTTTATGCTTCAAACTATTTATTATTATTATTTTTAGATAATTTCTTACATATAAAATTAAATTGATATTACGTAAGTGTAAGTAAGTATGTTTGTAAATATCTAAATAAATTTTAAATGGCATTAGAAATAGCTAAAAATAAAAACAAAAATGAAGTAATTATTTCAGAGTTGGGAGTTTCTAAACTTTTAAAAGATTTATTAAAATTTATTTTAGAATTTAAATTTATTTATCTTTTTAATAGCATAAATACATGTTTACATTAGACCTGGATAGTTTATAACTATTTGCTTCAATTGATCGATTCTTCCTTAATTGGAGCAAGTGAACTAGCTGAAATTTTAGCGACTGCCTGCGGCAATTTTTAATTATCCCTTGTGATTGAACTATTCGACAATATTAACGAATAATGTATAAAGCGCTGCCGTATTCAATAAGGCCATGTTTGCTGTCATGTAAATTGAGAGTTCTCAGAGAACTAAAAGAATTTACTTAGAATTTATTTAGATACAAGAAAAACGTAAAAAAACTGTTAAAAATCATTTTTATGGTTTAAAAGCCTAGTTCGCATATTTTTTCACATACCCTTTAGGAACTTTAAATGAGTTTAATTTCCTATAGTCTAAACACACCTACATTCATCCATCCTATTTCGTTACCATGAATACTGTTGATAACCATGCTGATTCACATTCTTCAATGATGGGGTTTTTAAGCACATTTCCTATTTCACGTTACAATTCAGAGAAGGTAGGGAGGTAAGGCAATTGGTTCATGGTTGCCAGTATCTATTTTATGCACTACCTAAACTATACTTAAACGGAATTTGGTGCACCTGCATGTTTTGCTCATTGCCCCTGTAGGCTAGAAGGCACTGTACTAGCTTGTTGTGGGGTTGTGGGTTCGATTCCCAACGAAGACCTTGGTTTTTTTGCACTACAAAAATAAAAATTGATTGTCGGTGGGGCTGCTCAGCGATGAAGGCATAGTCACTGCTCGCTGTGCTGTCTTATATACGGCAGTTTATTTCCGACTATCCTTCTACTTTCACCACCTGTTTCATCTCTTCTCTATCTCTTTCCTAAAGAATGTTGCACGGTACTTGACTAAATAGGCATTGTTGCCTGAAGTGCTACTTCTCTTTAATAATTTATAATGAAAAGCGTATAATTAAAGGCGTAAAATATGGTCTTCACCTGTTTGAGGCTTATGGACAGCACCACTAAAATGTTTACAATCTTTTGCTTTTTCTAGCGTCGCACAATAGGAATTTCGAGGAAAAAAATCGAATTGTCAACATACTCTGTACCTGCAGTTACGTGGCAGTTAGCCTTAACCAGATGGTGGTCAAACCACTTTGAATGATTTTAAGACAAACGTCATTCACGCCCTAGGAAGCCGAAGACTAATTCTAGCAACAGGTCTTTCCTAGTTGCAACTTCCTTGCTGAAGAGCTGGAGACCATCCAACTCCTGTCCAGAATGCATGTCTAGCTTGCTTACTGGATCTGGATCATTCATCTGTGGGTGTTAATATTGGCGCTACATACTCTTCGCTTAATAAACTATTTTATAATATTTATATGCACAAATTGAAAGTCAATTTAAAACGCAATCCAAAAGCATTTCACAGATTTGTTAATCAAAAAAGGAAAACAGATGGATTCCCTTCTACTTTAAAGTTCCAACAAACCGAATCTAGTCATGAAACTGTTATATGCCATTTATTCGCCGATTTTTTCTCGACAAATTACTCAGTTGCAGATTATGATGAATTTTTTAAGCACACATTTAATATTGCAAAATCTCAAACGATTAATATACCATTTATCGATATTTTGACAATCTCCAAGGAATTGAAAAGGATTAAATTCTCATATAATTGTGGACCTGACAACATCCCCAGTAATATTTTGATAAATTGTGCTGAAAGTATTTCCATCCCTTTGGAAATTTTATTCAACATGTCAATAAAATATGGTACTTTTCCTGAAATCTGGAAGGATTCTTATATTATTCCTTTTTTTAAATCAGGTAACAGGTCTGATATTTCAAATTACCGTGGTATTGCAAAATTAAGTACTATACCCAAATTATTTGAAAAAATTATCACTGAACATTTATGCTTTCATACATCAAGTTTGATAACTAATAATCAACATGGATTTCGGAAGGGATGCTCTGGCATAACAAATCCTTTACACTTTTCAACAATTATACATCGTGGATATTTAAAAAAAAACAATAAACTGACGTTATATACTGATTTCAGCAAAGAAAAAATTGGAATTAATAGGTTTTGCTGATTTACCTGTCAAATGGATTTACTCTTACCTAACAAATAGGAAACAAATGGTCCGTTTTAATAACGCCTCCTCTAGATGCATAAAGGTTCTATCTGGAGTACCACAGGGAAGCCAACGCCTCCAAGGTGACCTTAACTCGTTTCACAACTGGTGTAAAATAAATCGTATGGAGCTAAATCTCAAGAAATGTAAATGTATGTGCTTTGCTAGAAAGAAACCGATAACTGCATGCTACTATATCGATGACCATCATTTGGAGGAAGTTGACAAAATACTAGATCTTGGATTGCTACTTGACTCCAAACTCAATTTTTTTGCACATATCAATTTGACAGCAAACAAAGCTAGAGGTGTACTTCGATTTGTGAAACGTTGGGCTAAAGAGTTTAATGATCCATACGTTACCAAAAGCCTTTATATGTCCCTTGTCAGGCCTATTCTAGAGTATGGATCCGTCATTTGGGACCCTATATATAGAAAATACTCAGATGTTCTCAAATCTGTTCAAAAACAGTTCCTGCTTTTTTGCCTCCGTGGTTTGAACTTTAACCCATTGGACTTACCTGCCTATTCAGCTAGACTTTCTCTTATTAAGCTACCAACTTTAAGGAGTCGTAGAACAGCACTTAATATTTCGTTCATTTTTGGTGTGATAACTGGCGATGTTTCTACTCATTCACTTATTAACAGGATTACTCTAAATGTACCGCAACGCCCTACACGACATTTTATACCTTTAGCAGTGGAATTCTTTCAAGCCAATTATGCTAACGCGGACCCTTTTAGGAGAATTTGTGCAGATTTTAATAAATATTATAATTTCGTAGATTTCAATTTGTCAGTAAGCGCAATAAGGAATAACTTATTAGTTTACCTGAACAACTAGGTGTTTGCATTTATGTATATTTTTTTTACAAAATTTGTTTTTATTGTATGTATGTTAAATTTGAGCAAATTTTTATGTTGTATGTAAAGCTAGTATTTATTATTGTATGGGTGTTCATTTAAGATAATTTATATTGTATTTTAATTAAAATGTCTGCAAGGATGTTAATTTCCGTAGACAATTAATGATAAATAAATAAATAAATGATCCTGGTCACCATAACAAAACTGACCTGGCTGCGAAACCACAACCACCACGATACTCCCATATAGGGGCCAACCTTAATAACCAGCCAGAGAACAGCTAAATGTCTAAAGAGACAAATAGCGGAACTCTGCGAGCTCACTGATTCCCGTGGAAATAACGTTGAGTTTCCAGTTGTACCCCTGCTGACTTCAGGGGACTGGGCTTCCTTATACCTCCAGTTGCACAGGTCTAGATAGTCAAGTATTCTATAAAGACCGATAAATGTGCCCCCGAGGGGGACTAAATGGTACAATCAAATCAAAAAGAGTTACTCCGATCTGACTACTAGTTTTTTTTTTATAGCCATCTTAAGCTCAGTACTTGTATGTTTTACTGAATCAACTTAATTTAAACCTAAAGGCGATGTCAGATAAAACTTTGTTGTTGCGTGACATTTGAAACTTTAAAGCAAAAGCGTAAATCAAGTGGTGTATGTCACAATAAACTTTGACAACACTTATGAATTTTTTGCTTACATAAAAAAGCTACATATTTTCAATTCTAGTGCTATTTGTTTTCTTTAAAAAAATACAAGTTAAAAATGTTAATTTTTACGCCCACACACAAATACACAAACACAAATAATAAAAGTCAGGTGTTTGTCAAAGCGCGCAAAAAGTTGAATGTTGGTTAACTTTTCGCTTTGCGCTGCGTCCAAAGTGCTTTATGTGGCAACTTTCATACATTTACGTACATTTTAACTCAAATGTCAAAGCGAAACTCTGACGCAACGCAAAGCAAAAGTTTTATCTGACACGGCCTTAAGAATTTCAAAACGAATATTATTTTATTATGTGAGCTAACGTTTTTCTTTTTTTTTATTTAAAGTAGGATATTTTAGTATACTAAAATTGAAAAAATAAATTCAGCAGAAGAAACTTAAGTTTTTTCTTGTTTTTTTTATTTTTATTTTAGACCTGCAATTTTAGCCATACTTTTCCACATTTGGAAATCACTACTAATACATTGTCTCATATCTGTTTTAACATTTGTAATCAATTTCAAGTACCACCAGGTGCCACCACTCAATTTGTTGCATTTCACAGTACAACAATTTTCAGCTGATTGATTCGCGACTCACTTTTGATAAGGCCCTTTTATTTAACATAACTCAAGGACCACTAGTCGGATTTTACTTAAACACTTTTAGAAAAATCAAGAATTACAAGTACTTTTATCTGTTTATAAAACCCGATACAAACAATATTAAAAACGGAGTGCATACCATATAAATGGCTAAAAATTATTAGAAAGTCATGTGCCATAACATTCTTACAAATTTCTAATGCCATTTTACTTTCTGTTGTGTTCCCCCCACCCAAAGCATTTATAGTTGTATAGTTGTATATACAAAAGTTTTGTTGTTAAGATATAAAATTTAATTAATAAATTAAATAAATTAGGTTTTACTTTAACTACAAAGTGTGTACATGTATTTATATGTGTGTATGTGTGTTAGTAATAAATTTAAGAGAAAAATTGTCTTATCGCAACTACAGAATTAAAACTTCTTAAAATTATTGCTGGAAATAAACAATTTCTTTTTTGTTTTTTGTTTTTTTTTTTTATATTAAAATAATATAAAATAAAATAGTAATATATTAGATAGTGCAATGACCATTAAACTATTTATATTGAAAAAAATAAATATTAATTCTGATTATTTTAAAATTGTTTTATAAATAAATTGTTGCATGTCTTTTCATATTTTTTTAACATAATTTTCATTTTAAATTAGAAAATGTCTATTTTAAAATAAAAATTGAAAATTAAAACGGACACAAATAACACATCACACCACATCACATCACATCACATAGAGGATACAAAGAAAACAATACACAATGATAAAAGAAGTAGACACATTAGAGACATTAGATGGGGAGGGCTGTCTACTCACTGCATGTTATTCGACTTAATTTCGTTAATAGTTAATGTTGCCGTAGTTGTTGGCTCATTATTTTCTATTGTGTTGTTGTTACCGGTTAATGGCATCTGGCTATTGCTGTCAAGCGTTTTAATGTTTTCATGCACAACTGACATTGATGGCGGGTCATTATTGTTTTTGGTGTCATTGACCATCGACGCTGTGTCCTCTTGCTGTCGTTGCCCTTTAAGAAATTCTGCTGTTAGATTTTCAAACTCAGTTAGTGTAGGTTTTGGTGTCGGTGGATTATCGTCCTCATCATCTTGATTATTATTGCTTTTAGCTAACGCCTCTTCGATTTCCGGTTCTGGTGTAGAAGTTTTCAAACTATCCGTCTCTGTATTAGTGCGTGTTAAAACATGTTCCTTTATATCCTTGATCGCCACAGTTTGTTTTAAAGTCTCACTAACGACCTCGCTTTGATTGTCAATGCTAGGTTTGGAATTTTCACTTAATTGAGTTTTCCGCTCATCGGTTCCTTCTGTTTTGTTGCCATTCTCCTCGTTGCTTTCGTTTTCAGTTTGCTTTAAATGTAATTTTTCTATTAGCGTATTTTTAGCATCTTCCAACATCTCAGTTTTTTCTTTGACTACATTTTCCACTTCATGTTTAACGTTTTCTACTGTTGTTGCCACTGCATCTTTGGTGGTTTCCAGAGTTTTACCAACGGCATCTTTCATGTCTGCAAAAAATTAATAGATTAACTGATTATTTTTTTAACGAGTGGGCAAATTTGAAGTTAGCAAGTGAATTGTCTGTCAAATGACTGTCTGTCCTTCAACATTTACCTTTCAAAAGTTGAAAAATTTCAATAGTTGAACGTTAAACTTTTAACCAAAAAAATTTTAACAGTGAAAATTTACCATCAAAATCGTGAAAATTGCACTGTACCACTTTGTAACGACCAAAAGTCCGGAGTCGTTTTTGGTCACACCTAGAGCTGTTTGACAATATTCACGGGTCAATTCCGATCTTTTATTGTAAACGTATTTAAGAAGAGAATGAATTTATATATAAATTGTTATATTTTCCGCAATGAATTTATATTTAAATTGTTTTATTTTTATCCAATGAATTTACTAAAAATATGAATTCATGTATTTATTTATACTTATACACATGTAATTATAAGTATTTATGTTGACGTAAGATTTAGTTCTAGTATTATTGTAATTAGCCACGAAGGCATAATAATTAAGTAATGAGTAACATTCATATTGTAAAACTGGCTGCAGCTCGGTGGTGAAAACAGCCGTCGGCTGTGGTGTACTTACTACCGAAGTAATGTAAGTGTGTTTGTGCATTGGTGTGTGGTAGGAAAAAGAGTATAAAAGCGCAAACATCAATCAGAATGAATCAATTGGTGTGCGACCGGCAACAGGAGCAAAGGTAAATATCTTCCTCTACTTTTTTTATTTTTGGACTGGTAGTCAGGGTATAGATAAGGCCGTGGTAATACCCAGCCGAAGCTATGCCCTGAGACAGGACAGAACTGCGACGTAGTAACCACAAACAGAGCCGTGGTAATACCCAGCCGAGTTTGTGTCCGCAGTCGCCACCGACAGTGACCAGGCAGTGAACGGTTGCGCCGTGGTAATACCCAGCCCAGCCTACAGTGCCCTGTCGCTTGCGGCGTACCGACCTATTTCGACGGAGCGTCCACAAACAGAGCCGTGGTAATACCCAGCCGAGTTTGTGCCCGCAGTCGACGTAGACAGTGACATTCGCTGAATACGGATCGCATAAAGTAGAAGATGTTTACTGGAGCTGCCTGCATGCACACCAGTGCACAAGAGTTGAGCCCGAGCTGCAGTCAAGTTGCGAAGTAGGAATAGGGCAACCCCTTTCCTAAATAAAGAGCAACACTGTGAGTAAGGCTTTGTCTTTTTTTTTGGAATCGACACAACACGACCCTGGACGCCGCTGAGCATACCTCAGCTACCAGGAAAACGTGTCGTTACAACTTTGTAAAATTCGAGCAGATTTTCCTCTCAATCAGGCTCCTTCTCCGCTGCCCATAATTAATTCCCTAAATTCCAAGCTATCGATATTGTTGCTAGCAATAGCAATGATCGAAACGTAGCCGCTTTTTAGCAGTGTTGAGAATGAGTCTAAAATAACTCGTCGACATTACTAGTGGCAACATTTCGCTTAAAGAACTTCATCTTCACTCTTATAAAGTATAACGAGTTGAAGAATTAAAGCCGACCGACCAATTTTTGCTGCAAACAGTTTGAAAAACTGATGGTGATGGTGATGGTGATAAAGCTCATATAAACAAGCAAAATAATTGCATAAGGGGCTGACAATATCCGCAAATAGACCAAGTTTCTTAACTTTATATCCAAAGAAAGTGACCGTATGGAGGAGTTTTTTGTCAGTTGGTATCAATAGCCCGTATGAGCATGAAAACGGCGTCACTGTGAATTCTCTACGATACCAAGCCATGACGACCAATTTTTTGTGCCCACAATTGACTAAGGTTTACACCAGTGACCTTTGTTTTTTGCCAAGATGGCGCCACAAGCCACATAGTCACGCAAACAATTAGGTTTTTGCGTCTCGGTCTCGTAATTTTGTTCGTTCGTTTCTTTTGCTGCTTTTAAATTGAATTTTATAATTCTTTGATGTGCGCAATGTTGCCCTTTAAAAAAAAAACAAAAAGGTGGGCAAAACAAGAAAGCAAAATAAAATCGACGGGAATAATTAAAACGAAATTTAAGTATTTTAAGCGGAATAGTGTGACCGTCGGTATTATTCAAATCAATAATTTTCATTTTTTTAGGGGCAAGTGTTAAAAAAATCGATGCATTCCCTTATAAACTCGATTGCAGGTTGAAAACATTTGATTGCGATATAAGTTGTTCGTCAAACAAAATATAAGATAATTTGAAAATCAAATATTTTTATTAAAAAATCTATCTATGGTCTTGTTACCCAGCGCCTTTAAAGGATTTCCTATAAATTCATTTATAGAAAATTGAGACTAAATAAAAAAATAAATTAATATTGATATTGATTATATCTCAAGCCAAATTGATTAAATGAGAATTATAGCCAACCAGCAAAGCGACCACACAAAGATATCTCAAAAATCTTTTAAACAAAAATGAAAGTAAGAAAATGGTTTCTTAGTGGTTACTATGACAGGAGAATAACATAAAATATTGATTTTTTAAGAAAATCTAGCACAGTTAATGTAACTTAATCTAAAAATATTTGAAAAGTATTTAAGAAAAACATTTTTTTTTGAAGAGAAAGAAAATATTTAATTTTAAATACTCAATCAAGACAAAAATAAATTTATTTTACTTCTCCTAACTGCTTCTTAGCAATGAAATTAACTGTTACTGGTGTATAACACAAGTTTTCTTCAACACTACTTTACAATATGCAACGTTAAGTTAAGTTAAGCAAATGAATTTAATTCTTTCATTAAAATTCAAATCAAGACAAGGTTTTTAAGCGAATAAATTTGTAAATTTAAAACACTCTCAAATGTTAAGCAAAAACTTTTCAACCTCAAAGTATACAAGTCTATTAGAACCTGCATATTTAGCTTTCTCTCAATGTTTATAAGGTTTCATTTGTTAAAAGTGTGTTTTTGTACATTTCCAACTTTTAAACTTGGTTATGTGTTATTCTTTATATATTTTGCATAAAATAAATTACAAATAAAGTCACATAAATCGTTAACACGAAATGTTCTCATTTTATATTTTCTCCACAAACATTCGGAAAATTATTTACCCTGGAAGTTAATTTTTAGTGTCTTAAATATGATTTGTTGAATAACGAAAAAGTTAATAAAAATTAATTAAGTGTGAGCAAATTTGTCTGTCAATTAATAGATGTCACGAATTGAGACGTCATTCTCTGACATTTATTTAGTAGTTGGGAGAGCTTAACCATCGAACGTTACATTCTTAAGCAATGAATTTTAAATTTACTATCAGCTTTTCCTTGCAATCGACCTCCTTCTGAAACCGTTATGCGTAAGTTAATAGCTAAATTCGCCGTTGTAAAGGTTTTAGCAGATCTCAACGACAACAAGTCTGCTGCGCCGAATGGGATACCAGCACTGTAGTTGAAGCAGTGCTCTTCGACGCTAGCGCCTCCGTTAGCAGCCGTCAGCAAGTAGTTTCGTGACGGTGAATTTCCAAAGTGTTTGAAGGTTGTTAATGTAACACCAATCCCCAAAAAGGGTGAGGCTAACAATCCTGAAAACTACCGCCCAATTACAACTTGTTCTGCATTTCCCAAAGTCACGGAAAATATGGTTAACTTTCATCTTTACTTTACTTAACATTCCCCCCGGGGGCACATAAATATGGTCTTTATAGAATTCCACTATCTGGACACAGTGCAACTGGGGAATAAGGGAGCCCAGTCACCTGAAGACAGGCAGGGAGTCAACTGGAAACTCCACTTTATTTCCACGGGAATCAGTGACCCGCAGAGTTCATTATTTGTCTCTTTAGACATTTAATAGTTCTCTGACTGATCATTGAGGTTGGCCCCTATATGGGAGCATCGTGGTGGTTGTGGTTTTGCGGCCCCATAAGGGAAGAATGAAAATTATGGTGGCCAGGATCATCTCACTGATAATGACACGCAAAGTGAATGTTCCAGTTCAGTGAGCATGCTAGACATGTGTTCTGGACAGGAGTTGGAAAGTCTCCAACTCTTTAGCAAGGTGTGATGGTTTGCAGCCCTGCTCTGGAATCATAAAAGTTGCAACTAGAAGATTTCTGTTGCATAGAATTATAGCTTCGGCTTTCTAGGACGAGCATGACGTTCCAAATCATGCAGTGGTTAGATCCACCATCGGATTAAGGCTTCATGGCCAAGTGCGGATGTAAATCGCAAAAATTAATATTTTAATGCGATTTTCGTGCGTAATAATTTTCAATGCATCAAATATTACAATGTTGGTGTTGCCACAATCGAAAAACAAACTTCTTGTTGAAAAACCCGATATATACAAATAAATTTAATTATTGATTTTAAAACAATCAATTGTTTTGGTTAGCTGTCAGTAACAATACCGTGAATTACGCGAAGTGGTGTCGGAAGGAGCCTGATTACGAGCAAAAAAACGGCTCGAATTTAACGAATTGATACGGTGAAATTTTCACTATTTTAATAGTGAACAATCACAATTTAAACATTTCTACTTAAAAGTTTAATTTTCCATACTTTTCTTAATATTTTACTAAATAAGCGTAGCAAAATGACAGCTTAATTCTTGACATTTTTTTATTTGCAAGACAATCTATTTCCTAACCTCAAATTTGCCCACCTGTATGTACACAAACGAATTAAATTATTGATTTTAAAAGAATCAATAAGGCATGTTACTATTTTAATTTGATTAAATATGCTAATTATTGTAAGATCAAATAATTAGCCAATAAAAGATATTTATATATTATCTTCGTTGAAACTATAGCTTTGAAAGTTGTTAAAGGGGAAAGGAATTATACATCTCATCATGGATATTCTACTGTGCAACGAAGGCCAATGATTTCATGACCAATTAAATTTTTATAAGCGATAGTTTTAAGTTCTAAATTTAACATTTAAAAAAACTTTATTTGTAATAATGTTTTCCCTTGTTTATCAAATGCCCACATATTTGAAATCATTAGAAATGTTTTTGTAGCCGCTTTAAAGTGCCCCTTTAAAAAAAAAATATGACATTTTTCTTGTAATTATCACTTGTGTTAAATAGCAGAGCTGGTATTAGCTAGAAATTTACTAATCACGTAAAATGGCGAGTTGCTAAATATAATAAACTCACATTTCATTGCAACTTTTATATTTTATTGTTACCCTATAAAAAGATTTACACAATTTCCCAGGATTGTGGTCATTTTTAAATCAATAGTAAACATGAAACAAGCAAAAATAATATGTGACGATTAATAATGAGAACGATTGGAAAAACACAAAATAGTTCATTACTATAGATACGTGGATGATATCATATACATCATCGAACAAGACAACGCCAAACAAATTCTAACAGACTTAAATACAATCCATAATAACATTACATACACAATGGAAAAAGAGCAAAACAGAAATTTGCATTATCTTGACATCACAATAACACAAGGAATTGACTATTTCACATTTGACATCTATAGAAAACCAACTACGACGGACACTACTATCCACATCACCTCGAATCACCCTAACCAACATAGACTAGCAGCATTTAGACATATGATACACAGACTTAAGACAATCCCAGATAAGTACAACAAAGAATTCGACACAATTTACACCATAGCTCAAAATAACGGCTACAAACCCACTACCATCAATAAAGTTCTTAGACAATGCAACACTAAAAACAGAAAAAAAGAAGACAAAGAGACAACCGATACAACACCACGGCACACTTTTACTTAGATAGGACAAGAAATATATATGACTCACCAGTACAGATTAGAACACGGCTTGGAAATGATGTGTTCGCATCGAAAGCGACCGCCGTTCATAGCGAACAAACAGCCAGCAAAGAGAGAAAGTAACAGACAACAGTAACAGTTAACCCCATTGAGAATACGATTTCTTCTCGCCAAATTGTACTTGATTTCTCTGTTACTTTACGGAAGTAAATTATTTGCGAACTGTGTTTCAAACAGCAAAAGAAATATGTTTTGTACAACAATACGAGTACCATAAGACATGTGTATGAAGTGAAGAGATTTCAGCATGTCTATCTTGTTGTCCTCCAAGTGGTCAATCGTTTTGGAGTTACCGGTGTAGACTAGCGACTTTGCATATCTCGAAAGAAAACAGTCTAGCGCCATCAGAACGCAGGATCTTGGAGCCCAATTTATGAGGCCGAAACCAGAAACTATACGGTTACCAAACGATTCCTTCAATAAATCAATTGTGGCACGAGCTGTGTGATATGTTGCACCGTCTTTTTTTCGAACCAGCACTAGGGAGATGACCCGTACACATGCAATGCATTGTGCCAGAACAAGGAAATTAGGTTATGAAGAGGAGGGAAGAGGGAATAGTGTTTGTGTATATTCAATTTAAACTTTCCTACATTGAAAGTGACAGGAAAGACCTCTGGAGGGAGTTTATTCAACATACGAACTATTCTGCTAAAAAAATGCGTAGTGCAATCCAGTGGTAATCAACTACAAATGGAATCAACGAAAATCGAACTAAACACACAAACGTGTGCGTAGCGGGAATTTCAGTAGAGAACCATTGCATCGATGTCCTAGAGAAGCAATGAAATTAGATACCCTACTGTGCTCAACGAACATCTCCTCTACGTGGTCGAGCAACTCCAAAACAGACTTTGGGGCAGATTTTGGACGGATATAGATGGTATAAATAGTACGAAGATCGGATGGAGTAAAGTATCTCCTACACCGTTTTAGAAAACCGAGGCACTTGAAATCTTCTTTAGAAACCTGAAAAATGTATTTATTCGATCGAACATCACACTGAATTTTCATACCATATAGTTTCTTGTTGAAACCACTGCTTCTGCACATCACGTTTGTTCAGCTGATGAACGAAAAAGTAGGTAATTATGGCAACATAGCGGTCACCATGGTCTGCAACGTTTTGACTAGCAGTCTGTGGCTCAATGAATCCACCAGCTGAAAAGACGCACCAAACAACCAGTTTTTCTAGTGTAACGGTGTCTCAATGTACACTTAAGAATTATCCAACTACGACAGTTTTGTTTATGGAAATGAGCTTCATCACTAAACAAAATACCAGGGTTCAGAATGAACATTATGAACATTCAAAAATCAACATTCATGATATTTTTCATAAATGAGAAATCTAAAATTTTATATTTTTTTTCACACTCATAAACGAACAACAAAAAATGTTCTGGTTATTTTCATACATGAATGCGAACAACAAGAATTATTAGTCGTATTTATATGTGATAAATGATAAATTAGCTACTTCTCATTAATGTTATTTTTCATAAATGTACATGTTCATTTATGAACGTTGAAATTTTATAAAATTTCTCATAAATGAACGTGAAAAAATTTTCTACCTACGATCGCAGTTTACCGTAAAATGTAGTAAAAACACATGTAACTCAAAATACAATATTGCAATATATTCTAAAAGATATAAAAAAAAACATTTTTTCCTGCATATGCCGACAATTGCGCATTATCAAATATGTGAGTTTATGTACGCGAATGCTTAACGCACATATTTTTACGACCTTTTCATTTATGAAAAATTATCAAAATTGTAAATATTCAAAAATGAACACTTGTGTGTTTCTCATTTTTTCACTTATGGATAGAAAGAAAAAAAATAAATCGTCGCATTCACAAATGAGAAAACACAAAGTAATTTGTAGTCTCTCACACATGTATGAGAAGAAGCGGCTAAAAAATGAAATGTACATATTCATACATGTATGAACAGTGAGTGAATACTTCGCTACTCTGCAAAATACGGTTATAAAAATCGATATCAATAGCAATCTTGTTTTGGGACCAATTTGCACAATTTGGAAGCATTGTTCAAGCGCCAGTCTATTCATAAACAAAACATAAATCACAGCTAACATAATGGCCGGCAGTTAAACAAGTGTTGTCAGCATAAAGTTCTATATCTCTATAAAAAAACCCTTACTATCGCACGTCTAGGGAACCTGTTTTCACTAAATCCATTAAAAAAATTTCTTTTTTAGGTAGTTTTCATAATTGTCCACCGACTTCATTTTTATAAAAATCCATTTGTTATTGTTCAATAACACGTTATTCTAACAAATAAATAAATTAATTAAGTTATTTATTGTAAGTTAACTATTCATCTATCAATAATAGCACTACTGGTAGTTTGTTGCGTGAACTCAATCACAACAACAATCAAGAAAGAACAAAGAAAAATAAGAGAAGGACAAATAACCGCACCTCGTCGTTCTGCTGTGGACATTGGCATTCTTTAGCAAATTGTCTCAAACTTAAATTTGTTTTCTTTGGATAGCCAACACTCCATTCAAGCTCCTACTCGTCTTCTCTATTTGACTTTGAATTTGTCCCTTTTTTATTTATTTTTTTAAGTTTTATTTTATAGTTGCAATAAACACTCGATTGTTTATCGAATGAGAGAAGGAAATTTGCTAAGAAAAATTTTAATGGTAAATTAAGTAATTCAGCTGGTAATTGGAGATTAAAATATGAATGGAAATGTGAATGAATCACCACACAAAATGTAGTGGAAATATAACGGATAAATAATTTTATTTCGAAAATTTAACGTCAAATTTAACTTGTTTGGAGTTTTTGCGTTCCTTTTATTTGTAAGATGTTCATAGTTTTAAAATTAATTTCGAGGAAGTTTTACTTTATATTACATTTTCAGTCACTTTAAGACAACTAGTTCCGGCGAAAATACTTTCAAGTGTTTACACAGTGTTGAAGTGTTTTATAATATTCAAATTTGTCACATAACTTCGCTTTGTTTTTTATTATTAATTTAAAATATTCGGTAAACGAATGTGTTTTTAATCGTTAAAACATTTTATCAAAATCAATAATCGATTACTATGACGATGAGAATATTACGTGAAATTTTTGAGAGAAACAACGTGCCAAAACAAAACGCACTTATTATCGTGTAGTGAATGATTTAGAAGAAAGAGGGTCTGTAGGTGATAAGCGCAAGCATGGACCACAACGTACTACAAGATTGGCTGAAATCATCACTGCAGCTCGAGAAAGTTGACAAAACAATCCATCAACCTCAATTCGACATCGTGCTGAGGCTTGCTTTTCAAAGAACAACTTTTGGCCACAATTTTGCACAAGGATTTGCATTTGTTTCAGTTGACACAAGAGCTTCTTCCACAAGACCATTTACGATACCGTACATATGCCAATAGGATGTTACACTTCGATCATGAAAAAATAATGAATAAACAGAATAGTCGGTTGTGCAGAATAGGAAACTCGCAAATTATTCAACAGCTACCTTTGTATCCATTATAAGTGACAGTCTGGTATGCAATTTGGTCAGGAGGAATTACGTGATAAGATTTACATCTGCACCTGGCAGTGAGACTTAATCAGATGGTGGTCATACCACTATGAGTGGAAAGCAGCGCCACTCACGCCCTAGGAGGCCGAAGTCTAATTCTAGCAACAGGTTTTTCCTAGTTGCAATTTCAGCGGTTCCAAAGCAGGGCTACAAACTACTACTCCTTGCTGAAGAGTTGGAGAATATCAAACTCCTGTTCAGAACACATGTCTGGCATGCTCACTGGATCTAGGATCATTCCACCAGGTAGGTGTTATTAAAAGTGCAATGATACTGGCCACCATATAAAACTGACCTGTTAAGGGGCCGCGAAACCATAACCACCACGATATTCCCAAAAGGGCCAATCTCAATAATCAGCCAGAGAACAGCTAAATGTCTAAAGAGACAAATAGCGGAACTCTGCGAGCTCACTGATTCCCGTGGAAATAACGTGGAGCTTCCAGTTGTACCCCTGCTGACTTCAGGGGACTGGGCTACCTTATACCCCCAGTTGCACAGGTCAAGATAGTCGAAGTTCTATAAAGACCGATGAATGTGCTCCCGGGGGGTGGTCAGGAGGAATCATTGCACCTCAAATCCTTTGAAAACGGCGTAATGGTAACTATGAATGAGGAGCGATATTGTGATATCATTGAAAACTTTTTAACACCACAACTGCATGCTTTGACCTTGATTAACATGATATATCAATAACACAGTCCCACATCGCATACAGCCAGGATTACAATCAAATTATTGCGAGATCTCTTTCCATAACAAGTTATATTAAGAAATGATGATGTTGGTTGACCTCTACGGTCGCCTGATTTAACCGTTCCGGACTTCTTTTTGTGGCGATACCTGAAAAGCAAGGTTTATGCAAATAAGCCAGAAACCCTTGAGCAACTCAACGAAAATATCGTGATGAAATTAATGAAATACCGCGTGAAATGTGTAAGAAAGTAATAAAAAATGTGCTCAAAAGAGCTCGCATTTGTGAGGCTAACAGAAGAGGACATTTATCTGACATTGTATTTCGTACATAATTGTCGACATTAAATAAATTATTTATTAATATAAGATTCATTCTCTTTCATTTAATCAAAAATTACCTTTGTGGCGAATACCCTGTATAAAATCAGTTATTAAAAAAACACATTTTTGACATGTTTCAAAAGAAATCAAGTGATTTAAGTGCTTTTGGTGGCATGAACAATTTGTCGAAAATCAAGAACCAAAGTCACTTGAACAAGTCACTCGTTTTGACAAAAAAAGTCACCTAAATAAAAACGCACTTTTAGTTACAGTCATTTATTTAGCAATAATAAGATAACGGATTTCATCATCATTTCAAAGTTCCAATGAAAATATTTTTGACTGTAATTAAAATGGTGATAATGATTTCTTTTGTTGAACTAAGTTCTCATAAACTATATAGCACTACTCCCACCTCTGTTAACAGCTATTCTATTAATAATTTTATTTTATATATTATTTTTTCTATTCTTTTGCTTTCATTTATGTCTTTTATCACAATTCAAAAAACGTCACCATGATGAACTGTCGTCACAAATGCAACAAATAACAATAACACAACTTCTCGTGAATATTATATGGAAAGGAAATAATTGAACTATAAAAATATATCAGCATGTGTGCTTAAGAAGGATTGTGTGCGTAATGCATTACAAAATACAGATGCAAATAAAATAGTAGTGAAACTAAAAATAAAACGTATAAAAATATTTAAATTTTCTTCCTTTCAGTTACATTTGTTGCACCTACATGCGGTTTTCACATGCATTTGCAACAACTCAAACATGCTAAATCAATAGTCAAATGACGTTTTAATCTCTCAAACCATTTTGTATTAAAATCAATAGACTCTTAATTGGATATAATTTTTTTTAAGGAAAATTTATTTTGAGAGATAACACCTTCTTTAAATTATCCGTTATTCTATTTTATATGAAAAGAAGTTATTCAAGAAGTATGTATTTTTTTTATACAGTAAAAATAATTCAGACATAGAAAAAAACCAGTTTCGTTAACACTTGATCATTAAATTGTTATTATGACTTTAGAAACTGTTTCCACAACATTCTAATCACCACAAAAAATGTTCAAACTATTCCAAATTTATACCACATTTCTAACTATCGGGTGTTTTTTATAGAGATATAAAACTTTAAATTGGCAACACTTCTTTACATGGTGGCCATTTTCTCAACTGTTAAGTGATTTATATTTATTTTGGTTTGGCATTTCAACATGAATAGATTGACTTCAAAACGTTGGCAAAATGGAAAAATAATAATAGTCATCACTCTAAATACGGCAGTTTTGTTTATTAACGGGTTCATTTATATTAAAATGGGCTTCATAGCTAAACGAAATTTACTTACGAAAATTGAAATCAACGGCAATCTTGTTTTGGGTCCAATTGCTAGCATTTGGAAGTGTTGTTTCCTTCAGTCAGCGTCATTTTATTCATGTTGAAATGTCAAACAACACCTCCAACTCACAAACTGTTCGCTATTTAAAGCAGTGTTGCCAACATAAACTTATTTATATTTTATTAATTTAAAAATTAATTAAATGAAAATATTAACTCTTCTTTGAAATAGAAAATTATTGAAAATTAATTTGCTGGTTAATTTGTTTTTCTATTGTGGCAACACCAACAACATAATATAGTTTTGACATTTGGCTTTTTGACATATTCGTAATAGATACATTGGCAATTGTAACAATGAATTCAACTTCGCACAAAAATCGCATTAAAGTAGTTAAAATCCACTATGAAAATTGTGATTCTGTTAAAGTTACATTTCGTAAAATTCGTGATATTTTCGTACAACATAATCGTTCTTCTAAGACCGCTATTAAGAATTTGGTCGTTATATAAACATCGCAGCCGTGAGTCACCGTGTTGAAGCAAATCCAAATTTGTCAATTCCTTGACGTTTCCAACAATTCGGGTTATTCAAAACCACCACATGGCAGCAAAAAGTTTGCTTTCGACAAGGAAATAAAGCAAAAAATTTCGATTAAGGTGATTCATATTTGTATTGTGTTACGCAGAGAAAAGTTCGACAATTATGAATGAATAATGATATCTGGCAAATGTCCACCATGACCACGCTAACAGATGTGGATTCTTTCATCAAAGTTTTAAATTCTATTTCGTTAGTCGCATCACGGATTTTGAATTTTAAGGCTGAAATATTGATTCGATTGGCTCCGTATAGACGCTGTCCTTAACAACAAATAATCCAGCGGTGTTAAATCACATGATCTGGCTGTCTACTTAGCTGATGATTGTCGTATAATTATGCGATCGGGAAATGTGATTTAAAATACATTCACATTACCCCTCGGGGGCACATATATATGGTCTTTGGAGCAAGCAACAACTTAGACCTGTGCAACTGGGGGTAAAAGGGAGCCCAGTCCCCTGAAGTCAGCAGGGGTACAACTGGAAGTTCCACGTTATTTCCACGGGATTTAGTGAGCTCGCAGAATTCCGCTATTTGTCTCTTTAGACATTAAGCTGTGCTCTGGCTGGCTATTGAGGTTGGCCCTCATATGGGAGTATCGTTATGGTTGTGGTTTCGCGGCCCATAACGGGTAGTTTTATATGGTGGCCATCATTTCACTTTTAATAACACCTACCTGGTGGAATGATCCTAGATCCAGTGAGCATGCTAGACATGTGTTCTGGACAGGAGTTGGAAAGTCTCCAACTCTTAAGCAAGGAGTGATGATTTGCAGCCCTGCTCTGGAATCATCGAAGTTGCAACTAGAAAGTTCTGTTGCATAATTCTAAGCTTCGGTTTCCTAGGACGAGCATGACGTTCCAAAATATGCAGTGGTTTGGTCCACCATCTGATTAAGGCTTCATGGCCAGGCGCGGATGTAAATTGAATCACACAGTAAATTGTTTCACAGGCTGTGTGATAAGTGGTACCGTCCACACGGTTGGCACGTTGTCAATAATAGGCCAAAATTGAGTTGTTAGCATATCGCGGTAGCGTGATCCTTTGACCATTACCGCAACTTCGACAAAAAAAAAACGGCCCAATCACTCCTCCAGTCCACATAGTGTACCATACACTGACACGTTGAGCATGCATAGGCTTCTCAATAATCACTCTAGTATTTTTAGAAGCCCAAAGACGGCAATTTTGCTTGTGAGCTTCGTTTGAAAAAATAATTTTCTCAGAAAAAGCAGCCAGTTATACCTGAATAAATTGAGCGAATGTACGGCGATGTGAATGGTTGGTCGGCTTCCATTCCTGCACCAGTTATAACATTGTAAGCCCTCAAAGTCATATCCTTACACAAAATTCGCCATATGGTGGGTTTTGGATAATTCCAATTGTTAAGAACGTCAAAGAATTGACGAATTTGTATCTGCTTAATAAAACATTCATAAAATCCTTAGTTCTATTAATAATTTCTATTTACCTTTACCTAGAAATAAAGTATCACAAATTCGTTCAAGCTATTCAAAATAATTTGTGTTTTCTTTTGTTTTCTTTTTTTGGTTGAGTTGTGCCTTTTCAACAAAATTTTCTGACGCACTCATCCTCGTACAAGTGTTGTGAATATGATTTTACATGTGAAGTCATGTGTGAGCATGATTGTTTGAGTATTTGTTTTTGTTTACATTTGCTCTTATCTATTTTTACCTTCCACAGCATCTCCAGCAGATTTTGTGGCATCTGAGGCAACATGTGTGGCTGCTTTTAACATTTCACTTCCGGTTGTTTGTACCATTGGGGTACTGCTGGCACAACCCATTATTTTTTTTTTGTTTTTGTTTTTGTACTTTTATTTTCTTATTTCTTTTTCTATTTGTTCTTCTTAAAATAACGTTTAACACAGCAAAAACGCCTTCAACTTGAAGCTTTAAATGATGCGGTAGTAGGGCAAAAAAAGAAATGTAATTAATTTTTATTTTTAGCGCGTTTTCTTGTTGAACTTGAATTTCAAAAGTAAAAAAAATAAGTATTTTATTTAAAATTTAATTTTAATAAATTTAAGTATTTTTTTTTCAAATTTTTCGATTCTTTAAATTGAAGTTTAAAGTTTTATAAAAGACACGTTTAAGCACGTAGCTGTTAAGTTACTAAATTCATTAGACGCATTTGCATTGCATTTAGCCATTTCGTTTGTTAGCTGGATAAATATTGTACTTTTTTTATTTTATATTTTATTTGTATAATCCCTTACTCCTGTTTTAGTTATACGTCGTTTTTTTTAAGTCGAAAAACAAATAAATGACCGTTTGTTTGGTAGTTGGAGTAGACCGTTTGAAATGTTCGTGTTCAGTTACGAGGTGTTCGCTTGGCATTTAGCTAAAGGTTTAATATTTTTTCTTTACATTTTTTTTTGTTTTTTGTTTTGTTGTTATTGTTGTTTAAAGCATGCAAAAAGAAGTTTGTTGTTTGACCATGTGAGCTAAAAGGCAGTAGCGTGTTTTTTCCCGTTTTATTTTATTTTTATCGACTAGTCTCCATTTAATAGGATTTTTGCCTTTTTATTAAGCAAAAATAATTTAAAATTTTTAGTTTAATTTACTTTAATTTATATAATTTATATTGGAAAGGTGGAGTAGACGCTCAGTCACTATTCCCAGTTAATGATTTTAATTGAAAGAAAATTTGTAATATTTTGTCATGGCCAAGAATACCGTCATTTTATTACGTATCGTTATTATTGGTATGGTAAATTTATAAAAAGAAATAATAAATAAATAAATAATTAAGTAGTGAATAGTGCTATAATAGATTTCTTGGAATTAATTTAAAAAAAATTCACTTATTATATTTCCCAAAATTTGTGAAATCTATACAGAAAGTTTTAGTTTAAGCCCTACAAAATTGGTAGATAAGAATGGGGCTTTAATCTTATTTAAGAATTAATAATTTTCTCAAGAAAAAATTTAAATAAAAAATAAATACCAAAATAAAAACATATTTTTTTTATTACTAAATAAAAATAAAAACATGTATTAAAATATATTTGACATAAGTGTCCATACTCAATGTGTTTTGCTTTCCCTTCTCCATACTCGCCATTCTTTTTGCACTTACCTTGACTATTTTTTAGTGGACTTTATATGGAAATTAGTTTTAAACCTTTACCTACAGGGATACGCGATTGTAATAGTGACCTACCCACCTTTATCGAACTTGAAGAGTGTTATCAAGTGTTTAAATAACTAAAAAACTATATATTATTATAAAAGTAATAATTTTTTGACTGTAATATGGTAAAATCGTCTAAATGCTCTGCACACATATTCAAAGAAATTTGATAGTTCCATAAGATGATGCGTGATAAGATTTACGTCGTCATTACCTAGCGTGTGTATGCCATAACTCGACGGTGGTCAAACCATTTGGGCGATATGATGCGTGCGCTGCATGTTAGGAAGCGGAAGACTAATTTCTAGCAAAAGGTTATTCCTAGTTGCAATTTTGGAGGTTTCGAAGCAGGGCCGCCAACCCCCACTCCTTGCTGAAGAGCTGGAGACTATTCAACTCCTGGTCCAGAACATATGTCAAGCATGCTTACTGGATCCGGATCATTCACCCAATGTTCTCAGTAAAGGTGAGATGATCCTGGCTCCTTAATCAAATTCATGAGGGCAGCGAAACCACAATCACCGCGATACTCCCGAAGGGCCAACCTTAATAATCAGACAGAGAACAGCTAAAGAGCTAAAGAACCAAATAGCTGAACTCTGGGGCTTACTGATTCCCGTGGAAATAACGTGAAGCTTCCACTTGGCTCCCTGCTAGCCTTTAGGGGACTGGGCAGCTCCGTTGACACATGTATTTATGGTAAATTTCCATCAAAACATAACAATGTGCCGCCGGGGAGGGGGGTCATAAGAGGATGCTGATTTCAAATTTATACAATGATCACACAACTTTTAATGTTGCCGTGTAAACGGCAATAGTGTTCCTCGCCAAATATCAGAACCCAAATCCTTAAATAAAAAATGTATTTGCAAGAAAATTGAAACGTTTTTAGAACCCAACTGATCTCGTAAATGCAAAATGATATAACCGTTAGAATACTTGAAGAAATAAAAAAAGGGAAATATGTGTCATAGAGCAGTTAATCGTCGTTATTAGAAAAAGGAGGATCTTTTCCACTCCGAAATATTTAAAAAATTTTGAAAAAGACATGTTACCGCATTCCAGTTTTGAAATTCAACAGCACTATTTATCAACTCGGCGAGATAAATATGAGATTTTGAACCAAGTTTTTACTGAAAGCCATTTATCATCTTCGAACCTTAGCGATTCGTTAACTACTTTGCAAGTAAATATAGCAATTGACAGTCTTAGACAGTTAGAAAGTCATGCTATTGCGAAAGTGGAAACCATCGTAAATTAATTAAAGAACAAAAAATAAATAAATAAACTAGGGCTAAACTAAAGATAAATAATAACTATTTAACGGCTTTGCCTTACAAAAGACATATTTGGGCATAAACTACTTTCCTAAAATATGGAAATATTCCATAAAATATGCTGATTATCCCTAGATCTTACACACCAATTTGCCTTCTATCGTCCTTAAATAAAATACTGAAGAAAATAATGAAAGAACAACTTACGACTTTTAATAATATATAATATATTATTGTATTATATTACACAACAGCTTGGTTTTCGCTGGCACTCGTTCAGATAAAACACATGGCAACATCAAATTTTAACAATGGAATTTTTACTGGCATAAAGGCAGGTCTCAGTATGGCACAACGTGCTAATGTTTATGTTAATAGATTATAATTTATCAATACATCCGAAAAAATAATTTCATATATTCTTTCTAATCCCATATTGGGATTGGTCACGTACTTTCCATACGTACTTTCTTGCTCTCAGGGCTCATGTATCTTCCCTATTTTAAATAATACATTTATCGGAGGTGGGTGCAATATTGGGTTTTTTAACAAAAATTTTGTTTTTCAATTGTGGCAACACCATCAACATGATAGTTTTGACATTTAGTTTTTTAACGTATTCGCAGTAGATGCATTGACAATTGTTACAATGAATTCAATTTCGCACGCATTAAATCGCATTAAAATAATTAAAATCCACTATGAAGATGGTGATTCTGTTAAAGTTACATTTCGTAAAATTTGTATTTTCGGACAACATAGTCCTTGCGAAACCGCTATTAAGAATTTGGTCGTTAAATTTGAGTCGACAGGCTCGATATAAAGTGTGCGAACATAAACGCGTATTCGACAAGGTCGTTTAACCGAAAACATGGCAGCCAATCCAAATTTGTCAATTCCTCATTATTCGAAACCACCACATGGCGAATTTTGCGTAAGCATTTGGCTTTGAAACCTTACAAAGTTCAACTGGTGCAGAATTTGTAGCTGACCGATCATTTACATCGCCCTAAATTCTTTCAATTCATTCAGGAACAACTGGCTGGTTTTACTGATAAAATGATTTTTTCATACGAAGCCCATTTAACCTTGTCAGGGCATGTCAACAAGCAAAATTGTCACATTTGGGCTTCTGAAAATCCTAGAGCGATTATTGAGAAGCTTTTGCATGCTCAACGTGTCACTGTATGGTGCGCTATGTAGTGTGGAGGCGTCATTGGACCGTTTTTTCTTCGAAAATGAGGCTAGAAGTGTGGTAACGTTCAATGGATCACACTATCGCGAAATGCTAACAACACAAATTTGACCTATAATTGACGACGTGTGGATATCTCTGACATGTGGCTCCCCCAGGGGGCACATGGTAGTCTTTATGAACCCTACAACAGCCATCTAGACTTGTGTCTTGCGGGGTAAAAGGAAGCCCAGTCCCCTTCAAGGCTAGTAGGAGCCAACTGGAAAATCCACTACATTTCCACGGGAATCAGTAAAGCCCCAGAGTTCCGCTATTTGTCTCTTTAGGCATTTAGCTGTTCTCCGACTGATTATTGAGGTAGGCCCTACAGGAGTATCGTGGTGGCTGTGTGTTTCGAGGCCCTCATTTGAGTTTGTTGGTCGGATCATTCACAATGAACACAATGAATGGTCCAGCAGGTGCAATGAGTATGAATGCCGTCATGTTCTTAATTATATTAAGCTTCTTGCGTTCTGGACCAGGAGTTGGATAGTCTCCAACTCTTAAGCAAGGTGTGAAGGCTGCGACCTACTCCGGGCTTTCAAAATTGCAACTAGGAGTGACCGGAGGATGTGGTTATCTGAAGGCCTTCTAAGGCGAGGATGGCGCTACATACAATCCACAGTGGTAATGGGCACCATCTGTTTAGGACTAACTGCCAGGTACAGATGTAAATCAAATCACGCAATACCATCCAAAGTGGCCACCATCTGATTAAGGCCCACGGCCAGGTGCAGATGTAAACCTTATAACGTCATCACTGACCTGTGGTTTCATCAGAACGGTGCGACATGTGACACAGCCACTGAAACAATCAATTTAAAATGCGTGATGTAATTAGTTTGCTAAAAAGTGATTAAAAACTTTGATGAAAGAATCGACATCTGTCAGCGTGGTCGTAGTGGACATTTGCCGGATATCATTATTCATTCATAATTGCCGAACTTTTCTTTTCGTAATACAATAACAATTTTAATCATCTTAATCTAAATTTTTTGTTGTAGAAAACAAAGTTCTTCTTTTAAAAATCCTTTATATTCATATTTGCTGATGATACGGCGAACCTTAGTTCAGGTACACTAGCTGATGCTCTCGAAACTTAAAATAGCATTAGCAAAAGTCTATGAATATTTTAGAAAATGGAATATTATAGTCATTACACAAAAGCCTCAGTAATTCATTTTAGCAACAACACAGCAAAAATATTTATACTTCAGTGGGATATAGCACAGTATAACTGGTTTTTTAACAATATTTTAAAAACTCTCAATTTCTAACTCCCTTTTGAAATGTACTCACCTGTGACCGTAAAAAGTATAAACAATCACTCTTTCTAAAATAAAGTAAAGCGTATGGCATTAATTGGTTAAACAACCCTTAACAGGGCATTTAATATTTCAGATGAGGTCATGGTTCTACTCCAATTATTAAATCATCAATTAGTAAAAATTGCGACTATAAAATTTATAAAATTTATTTTTATTTCTTTATTTAAATATTTATAAAGGAAATATTATCAGCAAACATGTATTTAAATTTTCTTTTTCAGTTTGATTACAAAAACAATAAAATGTTGTTGGAAAATTGCAATTCATTGTGAAAAAGCCTCTAGTGAATTAGTTATTCCAATAATTATGTAAATTCTGACATAGAAATTAATCTACTTAAAGTCATACCAAATGGAATTTAAGTATACACACAAGCACATACATACAAATATGTACACGCAAGCACACATACACACACATATAAAAAGTATTTAAATTATTCAGTATGTAAAAATCTAAAGGGTTTTTCAAAAGGAACAGATAAAATATTGTTACGGATGCGTCTTGCTTAAGTTTTAAGAGAAAATAATTAAGTAATAAAATAAACACCTGGATATGATGTTTACTAACTCCATAACTAGCTAAGAAAACTTAAACACGCAAGGCAACAACAACTTTCTAGTTACAAACTGCATGGAAAATTTATACACGCAAAACACCAACAATCGGGAAGAAACATTATCAGCATAAAAACAAAACGAAAAATACACACAGACCTACGGACGCCTATGCATTGAATGAATAACATAACAATAACAACAAAATGTGATACAAAGGAAGTAGAAGATTCTTAATTTTTCTAGACCTCTAGTGGACAAATATAAAAGGCAGCATCTGAGTGAATAGTTGCTTAGTTGAAAAATAAACCTGGTGAAGTAAAGACGAGCATCTTCTGTAAATTTTTTTGTAGTGTCAACTTTGGGCGTAGTTGAAGTAAATAAACTTGTAATTAATTTAAAAACTCCAAAATCTGGTAATTATTTATTTTGCAATAAAGAACTTAGCAAGAACAAAACGTTTATAAAAGCTATAAACATAGGATTAATTATGACTTCTATTGAGTGGCACTCAAATAATAACAAATGCCGATGCAGAATTGAATTCTCCTTACCGCAATCAACCATATCATGCAGATATTTGCCAATCCAGACATATACTGACGGTTGGCGAAGACGTTTACATCAAATATTCGATTATACGATGTCAATATTGTAACGACCGAAAGTCCAAGGTCGTTTTTGGCCACACTATTAATTGTAAATCAGCAGCACCTATTTACTTATAGAGTTATTTACTAAGAAATCTGGAATAAGAATTTATGTTTTAGTAAAATGAAGTAAGATTGAGTTCTGTAAATAGTATTGCATTATTGTTATTGTAATATTTAGCCACGAAGGCATACGATCATTTAGGTACTAATATTTACATTGTACGACTGGCTGCAGCTCGGTGGTGAAAATAGCCGTCGGCTGTGGTGTATCTACTGCCGAAATAACGTAGGTGTGTTTGTGCATTGGTGTGTGGGGGAAAATTAAGTATAAAGGGGCGAACATCAGTAAGAATGAAGGAATTGGTATGCGACCGGCGGCAGGATCACAGGTAATTATCTCATTATATTTTATTATTTTTGGACTGGTAGTCAGGGTATAGATGGAGTCGTGGTAATACCCAGCCAAATCTATACCCTGAGACAGGACAAACTGCGACGGAGCGATCTCAGACAGAGCCGTGGTTCTACCCAGCCGAGTTGGGTAGAACCACGCAGTCGCCACTGACAGTGACCAGGGCAGTGAACGATTTCGCCGTGGTAATACCCACCCCAGCCTATAGTGCCTTGACTCTGGCGGCGTACAGTCAAATTTCGACGGCGCGATCACATACAGAGTCGTAGTTATACTCAGCCGAGTTTGTGCCCGCATTCGCCACCGACAGTGCCGTTCTTCGAATACTGACCCTGTGACGAAGAAGAGAGAAAAGAGTTACCTAAGCCGCCTGCACACACACCAGTGCACAAGATACGAAGCCCGAGCTGCAGTCAAGCAGAAAACCGGGAACTGTGTGATTCGATTTACATCCGCGCCTGGCCATGAAGCCTTAATCAGATGGTGGATCAAACCACTGCATAATTTGGAACGTCATGCTCGTCCTAGGAAGCCGAAGCTATAATTCTATGCAACAGAACTTTCTAGCTACAACTTCGATGATTCCAGAGCAGGGCTGCAAATCATCACTCCTTGCTTGAGAGTTGAAGACTTTCCAACTCCTGTCCAGAACACATGTCTAGCATGCTCACTGGACTGAATCATTCACCTAGCGTGTCATTAACGGCGAAATAATCCTGGCCACCATATTAAACAATAGACCTGATTTTAAAGTTTATTTTTTAGTGTCAATTTCGAATGCACTTAATCCATGTTTCAAAAAACCCCCATTTTCACTTTTAAGGGTATGCCAACAAGCAAAATTGCCGCATTTGGGCTTCTGAAAATCCTAAAGCGATTATTGAGGAGCCTTTGCATGCGCAACGTGTCACTGTATATTACGTGATCGGACTGTTTTTTTCGATGATGAACCTGGAAATGCGGTATCGGTCACTGGCTTACGCTATCCCGAGATTCTAACAACTCAATTTTGGCCTATTATTGACGACGTGGATATTACGTGATAAGATTTACATCTGCACCTGGCAGTGAGCCTTAATCAGATGGTGGTCATACCATTGTGAGTAAAAGGCAGTGCCACTCACGCCCTAGGAGGCCGAAGTCTAATTCTAGCAACAGGTCCTTCCTAGTAGCAATTTCAATGATTCCAGAGCAGGGCTGCAAACCACCACTCCTTGCTGAAGAGTTGGAGACTCCTGTCCAGAACACATGTCTAGCATGCTCAATGGATCTAGGATCATTCCACCAGGTAGGTGTTATTAAAAGTGAAATGATTCTGGCCACCATATAAAACTGACCTGTTATGGGGCCGCGAAATGACAACCACCACGATACTCCCAAAAGGGACAACCTCAATAATCATCCAGAGAAGAGTTAAGTGTCGAAAGAGACAAATAACGGAACTCTGCGGGTCACTGATTCCCCTGGAAATAAAGTGGAGTTTCCAGTTGTACCCCTGCTGACTTCAGGGGACTGGGCTCCCTTTTTCCCCCAGTTGCACTGTGTCTAGATAGTCGAAATAGGGTATTGCCGATATACGGCTGCAAATGTAGACAAAATTCATTGAAAATTCGACCTTCAGATTACTTTATGTCCGAGCCAACCGTGACGGTCATATGCCAAAAATCGTATTTAAATTGTAATGCCAGGAGATTATCATTCGAAAAAAGGAAATTTCATGTCAATTTATATTTTTCATCATCATTTTTACTTTATTCCATTTCTATACCCCTATAAAACAACACCCTTTATAAGTCAACTTTCACATACATACACATACTTTAAGTGCTTTCAATGTGTTTGTCCATAGATAAAGTTGAGTGTCTAAATATTGGTTCAGTAACATGTTGCTTTGACTTTTTGTTGTTGTTGTACGTGGTCGTTGATATTTTTCAAATTTTGATTGTTGATTTGTTTTCTTTATAATTTTTGCATTAAACTCTTTTGTTGGTATTAAAGGCAATAAAAACTGAACAAAAAATAAAGAAACACCAAACTCACAGTAAAGCAAGCTGTGATTAAGTGTAAATTATTACAGACTTTCTGTTTAATTCAAAGGCAAATGTTGGTGAAAATTGATTGATAAACGATTAACAGGCTCAAAAGCCGTTTATAAACAATTTTTAAAATGAATTTATCCAATCAATCAATCAATAAAAAATAGAATAAATTTTTTTATTTCAATATTTTGCTGGGGTGGCAAATATAAAATGTAAATGTCAATGATATGGAGCCATGATTATAAACTTTTCTTTCATCAATTGAACAACCATGATGGGCAGGAGCTGTTGTTTTATCAAGATGACGCAACATGTCACGCAATTCATGCCATAATTGATTTATTAAGGGAAAAATTTGGTAACCGCATAATTTCAGTTTCAGTAGCCTCCAATATTATGGGATTTAACTTCGTTAGATTATTATTTTTTTTTTTTGGACCAGCACACAAGGGATGACCCCTACATATGCAAAACATTGTGCCAGAACTAGGAAATTAGGTTACGGGAAGGAGGAAAGAGGGAGTAGTGTCTGTAAACATTCCGTTTGAATTTTCCCAGATTGAAAGTGACAGAAAAGATCTCCGGAGAGATTTTATTCCACATACGGACTGTTCTGCTAAAAAACGAATTTTCCCTGTAATGCGTAGTGCGAATCACTGGCCAATCAACCACAAATGGATGTGCTCTCAACGAAAATCGTGTTAAACGCAAAAACGTGTGAGTATCGGAAACAAGTTCCCTAATTTCATTAGAGCACTTTTCATTGTAATAACGATAGAACAGTGAAATACACCCCACATTACGTCCCTAATGAGCCTCTTGGCCCTCTCCTGTACGCGGTCGAGTAACTCCAAAATAGACTTTGGAGCGCCGGCCCATACATGAGAGTTGTATTCCATTTTCGGACGGATATATGTAGGTGGTATAGATAGCACGGAGATCGGATGGAGTGAAGTATCTTTTACACCGTTTTAGAAAACCAAGGCACTTGAAAGCTTCTTTAGAAACCTGAAAAATGTGTTTAGTCCATCGAACATCGCACTGAATTTTCATGCCAAGAACATCAAGAGCTTCCGACTCCGTAATATCTATATCACCCATAGTAGCAGATGCAGCACCACTACCGAACTCAAATCTATGCGTTAGCATGCAACATTGCGTCTTACGAGCATTAAAATCTACTCTATTCACACGACCCCATTCCAAGATTGTCGCGAGATCGTGATTAAGGGTATCATTCATGTTCTGCCTCTTGAAACTAACCTCCAAATGGCCTGGTCTCTTACGAAATGAATATGAGTGATAAATGGCGCTGCCATCGGCAAAAGAATATATAGGGTTGAAAGTTCGACAAAGGATATGTGAAGTCACTAGTCTACGCCGATAAACCGTAAACGATTGACCACTTGTAGCACAACATTTACTACGTTATTTCTGGCGATCTTGTTTTAAGACCAGTGTTCGTACAATTTGGAAGCTTTGTTCAGATATCAATCTATTCATGTTGAAATGCCAAACCAAACTAAACATAACTATGCGTGACAAAATGGCCGTCAGTTAGAAAAGTGTTGCTAACTTCAAACTCTAAACCTCTATAAAAAACCTTTTTTTGTTTGTGTATTGTGCAGTAAGCATGAACATATATTTTCATTAAAAAGGATCTTCTTTTTTGTATCAAATAAATATCCAGAGAAAATCACATTTGGTTTGCAGGTTAATTGAAAATTGTTTTTCAAAAGCACTAAACATTGATGGATAATGAAAATGGGAATTGTCAGATAAAAGAAAAAAATTTATTAAAGCTTAAATGAACTATTGAGCTGATATTAAACAACTGTTGAAAATTTTAAATTGAAAATTGCAATCTTTTATATTTTAGTAAATAATCTATGAATTTTAGTTAAACGAATATTTCGTTTTTTCTTGCTGCTTCACATAGAGTTAAGCAACTCCTATAGAAAATACAAAACTGAATTGAGTATTTAATACATTCGCGGAAAAAAGATCGTAGTTTCAATCGGAGTTGATTATTTACAATCCCGGAACTCGACATTTTAGAAATCCCAATCCCACAATTCGGAGATTTTTTTGATATCCCCAATTTACCATATTGTTACGGATGTGTCTCGCTTAAGTTTTAAAATAAAATAATTAAGCAATAAAGCGAACTACTGAGTATGTTGTTTACGAACTGTTTGGCTTGCTAAAAAAACTTATGGTACAACAATAAAATTTCTAGTTACAAACTGCGTAGACATTTTACACACAAACAATTTGATTTGCTGTTTACTAACTGCCTGGCATGCAAGACAAAAAAAACAAATTTCTGTTTACTAACTAAACGCGCAAGACAATAACAAACATATATGCTGTTTACCATCTGCGTAGTTTTCTAAGAAACCTTTTCTTAGAAAAGACAACAACAAATATTTTGAAGTAAATCCCAAGCAGAAAGCTTATCACCATGAAAACAAAAACAAAAATACACACACAGACATACAGGTGCCTATACATCGAATAAACAACATACAACAACAAAATGTGATACAAAGGGAGTAGAAGATTTTTAAAATTTCTAGACTTTAAATGGATAAATATAAATAGCGCAGCGTTTGAGTGAATAATCAGTCAGTGTAAAATTAAACCTCATCAAGTAAAGACGTGCATCTAAAGTAAATTGTTCTGTAGTGTCAACTTTGTGTGTAGTTAAAGTAAATAAAATTATTATTAATTTAAAAACTCTAAAAACTGCTTTTATTTATTTTGCAACAAAGAACTGACAACAAAACGTTTATAAAAGGCATAAACGCAACAATATTTAGGTTTATTGTTGGTTCAATATGATTTTTATGATTTGAAAACAATTATTTTTTTTTGTGTCTTAAATTATGTAAAAACAGTGAAAAGACACTTTCAACAAATTAGGAAGATTTTTAAAAATCAAAATAAGAAAAATTATGCAATTTAAAACAAATTATTTGTAAATATAGGGTCCACCAAATAACTTTGTTTTTGTTTTAAATGCTATAAACAAAACTACACAGCTTCGGCTGTGTGGCACGTAGCGCCGTCCTGTTGAAACCAAATGTTGCCAATATCCTCCTCTTTAATTTTTGTAAACAAAAATTCGTTACAACATGGTGGGCCAATGTTGTAACGGGCACTCCTGAAAAACGGCCCAATTATGCCTCTGGACCAAAATCCGCACCAAACAGTGACTCGTTTTAAGTGCGTCGGCTTTTCAATGTATGCGTGCGGCTTTTCTGTGCCCCAAATGTGACAATTTTGCTTGTTTACATACCCGCCAAGATCAATGAGCTTCATTTGAAAGGATGTTTTTTTTTGCAAAATCCGCATCTTCTGTAACTCGATCGCAGGCCCACTTAGCAAAGCGTTGTTTAAGCGTATAAACAACCATATTCGTTCAGTGAAAGGATAAAACTAATTATCTGTCAAATCAAACATGAGCTAAGTGCTACCATTCACGAAATAAGGACCAGTTGAAAAAAAATGCGGACCCTATATTTTTCGTATTCTCATCTTCAACAGAAAAGTATGGCCACTTTTTTAATAAAAAATTATTTATGAAAACATTTAACAATAATTAAATAAAAAATTATTTTTAATTTCTTCTGTATATTATTTAAATATTAATAAAAAAAATTAGGAAAAATTATTCGGTAAATATTTCTCTATGAAAATGTAAACCTTGGAAAATATGAAATTTCGAAAAATCAATCTTAAAAATGGTCTTTTTAAATAAATTTATCACTATTCAATATTTCGCTTTCCCTCGGAAAGCTTCTTCAGGAAATTAATTTTTATAAAAACAAAAAATTATTATAAAAATTAATGTTCTGAAGAAGCTTTCCAAGGGAAAGCGAATTATTTAAAATAAAGTGATACATTTATTTAAAAAGGCCATTATTAAGATTAATACTTATTAATTTAAGAAAAAAAGGTCGAATAAAAATAATAATCAAATTTCGAAAAATCTTTATTCATTTATTTTTTTCAGGAAAGTTCTACCTTATATTAATTTATTATTTCTAGATATTTATTGGACCTTGCACCTTTAATTTACTTTTACATATACTAGCTACTTTTCGGCCCAAAGTTTTAAAAAAGATATGTCAAACGCGTCAAGATAAGCAGTATCTGTTATCCAACCACGGCATCTCTAAACTAGCACTGATTTATTGGAAAAGCAGAATAGTAACAAAAAAAAAACGCAAAGAAAAATGAGGACATTTTCATATTTTTCTTTAGAAAAGTGTTGCCACCTGTTATAATTATTTTGAAAAGTTTGGCGATTTTAAACTTGTAAGAAATAAATAATCTTTATTCGGTTTAAAAAATGATTCATTACATTCTTCTAGCGTGTAATTTTTCTCGTTTTTTTAGAACTTAATGCAAAATTTTCGAAAAAAATTGTATTTGTTTAAAAATTTAGAAAACAAAATTTATTTCAACTTAAGTCGAGCGAACATATTAGTTATAAAACTAAGCTAATAGGAAAAGTCTTAAATTTTTTATTTTTCTATATAGTATTTAATTTACTAATAGTTAAATTGTGACTTCTGAAGTTAAATATTCTACCAAGTAACGGGTTGCTAAAACAAACATTTTTTTAAAACTTCAATTGTATTGATACCAAGTTAAAGTCGGTATATGGGAATTAGTAAGAGTGTGATTTGTTTTACATCCGCACCTGGCTATGTAGCCTTAATCAGATGGTGGACAAACCACTATTGTATAACTTGGAACGTCATACAGCGTCCTAGGAAGCCGAAGACATAATTCTATGCAACAGAACCACCTAGTTGCAACTTTAATGATTCCGGGGCAGGGCTGCAAACCATCACACCTTGCTAAAGAGTTGGAGACTTTCCTACTCCTGTCCAGAACACATGTCTAGCATGCTCACTGGACTGGATCATTCACTTTACGTGTCATTATCAGTAAGATGATCCTGGCCACCATAATAACCATTATACTGTTATGGGGCTGCAAAAGCACAACCACCACGATATGGGAATTAGTAAGGGAGTATGACATAAGGCAAATGTACACCTCTTGACCGACGTCAGACGTCCGCTCTTTTCACAAAATTTTTAGGGTGGCTTGTGGCGCCATCTTTCCGAAACCAAAGATCACTGAAGGAAACATTAGGCAATTGTGGCAAAGAATTCACGGTGAGGGCGTTTCCTTGCGTTTAAAAAAAAATACGGACCGATGATGCCGCCTGATCACAAGTCGCACCATACAATCCCTTTCTTTTAGGATATAATGGTTTTTTGAAGACTCTTTGTGGATTTTGTGGCGCTCAATACTAAAAATGATTTACTTGATTTCGTTCAGTTCAGTCGGCTCTGGTTCTTAATCGAGCTAAAATTTATAAGCGTGAAGATATAGATCTTTATGCGAAATGCTGCGCAAAGTACCTCTCGTGATGCCCAATTTTTGGGAATAAGCCGACGAGGTAATGTTTCAGGCCCATTTTCAAAACTTTATTGTACAGCGGCTGTGTTTGCATTGTATTATCAGCAACAGTATCGTGACTTTTCAATATCAGCTCAATTATTGACATTTAATCGTTTGACAGATAATAAAGTTAACAAAAATTCAAATAAAATCATTAACAAAAGCTTAAGTTGTAATGGATACTAAATTATTGTAAAAGTTAATCCTTAATCTGGATTTATTTTCAAGAATATTTTATTCTACGATTTGGCCCACTGTTTTTTTTTCTGTTAAAAATTTATTGAAGGTCATTGCTCCTGGTGTGAGGGTGAAATGTATTAATTTTTTCGTTTATTCCCTTATTTGAATAAGTCATTTGAATAAAAATTTTTTTTCTATTCAGCTTCTGAATTAACAGTTATATTTTTAGAGCTTAATATTTTGTTGTTGTTTTTTTTTCTTTCGAATTTACGAAATATGTTTTCGTAAATGATATTTATTAAGGAAAATTTATAATGGAAATAAGATTAAGCCATTGAATATTTAATAAAAATTTATTAATACTGTTAACTATGTGCTAAATAAAGTTTGAAATTGATAATGAGAATTGTTTTATGTATTTTAATAAAAGAAGTTCACGAAATTGTTACCTAAGCAAAAAAAAAAAAAAAGATAAGCCTATGGCCTAATATCGCCTTCAACAAGAAGTTTTGTTTTTCAATTGTGACAACACCAACAACATGATAGTTTTGACATTTAGTTTTTTGACGTATTCGTTGTAGATGCATTGGCAATTGTTATAATGAATTCAATTTCGCACGAAAATTGTGTTAAAATAATTAAAATCCACTATGAAAATGGTGGTTTTGTTAAAGTTACATTTCGTTAAAATCGTGATATTTTCGGACAACATAATCGTTCTTCTGAGACCGCTATTAAAAACTTGGTCGTTAAATTTGAGTCGACAGTCTATATATATATACATATATATATATATATATGTATATATATATATATATATATATATATATATATATATATGTGTGTGTGTATGTATATACATATTTCCTATATATTTATATATATATATATATATATATATATATATATATATATATATATATATATATATATATATATATATATATATATATATAAAAGAAAATGTTTGCACCTCTCCACTTTGCATTTCCATTAACTACAATAACGTATGTGAGTTGTCAACAATTAATTAAATCTTATACGCCACGTAAAACGAATGTACACATACACATTAGTTGTACCGGAAATATATTTAAAAAATCAATAATGATTCATATGACAAATTAAATCCAGAAACTAATAATAGCAATTAATTAAATTAAAAATTAAAGGGTGGTAAATAACTGGTACAGAAAGAAATCGCACACGGATTTTTAATTTTAAACTCATTTCTTAAGAATTTTCAGCTTGTAGGGTATTAAGATATATACGAATATATTAGATACATACATTAACTATATACATATACATATTTATTTGGAGATACATACCATCTCCACTCATTAGAATATTGAGTTGTAATTAAACTGTTTGTACGTATTTACGTTGTACATACATAAGGTACGTAAACTTGTACACTTAAGTATGTTTAGTACTTATATAATAAAACGGAATAATAAGTAATATATATTGTTCACATGCTTTTCCTAATCTAGTGATTAAGCAAATTAATTTACAAGTAAACCTTCAAAACTTTAAATAAATAATTTAAATTAAATAAATAATTTAAATAATAATTTAATTATAAATTATTAAATAAATAAATAATTTAATTATAATAAACTGTATCACAGTTATTGTTTGCAAAGCTGAATTTCAACTCTGTTTTTAAATTGTTGCTTTGCAAAAAGTGTTGTTGGAGGAAGCAGTGTATTTTGTTGAAAAAAAAGAAAAAATAAATGATGGCGACTACACAAATTACCCAAATAATTGGGAAGTGCCTATATTTGACCATTCACAAAGTAAATCGTGAGTTTTCGAAAATCGAATGAAGCAGTTACTGGTTGCGAATTATATAACCATTATAGTTAAAAAGATTTCAATTTTGCTGACGCAATTATGTGAAATCTCATTATTACAAAATTTATTGAGTCTGTCAAAAATTGAAGATGCGGCAACAACTTTTGATAACTTATAATGGTACGAATATAATTCATATGGGAGTTTGTAATGTGTTAGGACAATATGAGAATAAAAAAAGCTCATTTCAATTATTGTAATTAAAAATTGGCGGATTATCACTTTAAGGTAGAAACTTTATAAAAGTACTAGCTGTCCCATTGAGAACGAATTTGTGGTATCGCAAAGAAGAAACGCAAACAAATCAGCCTGATACCCACCGTGACTGTTTTAATGCCGGCAGTAATCGAGTCCATGTTACTTTGGGCCTTTCACCGTCATCCGCCAATGCACATTGGAGGCAGTTGGCGGCTGGCGACGAATTGATGGCGTGTGTGTATTTTTGAAGTAAACAACGCTCAATACATACGTAAATGCGATACCATATAATATCAAATCACAGCGCATAAACAAATTAAATTTATTGAATGAATGAATATACGAAAATTCATTCATGTCTATCCAGTCGTGTAGTTGCAGTGTAGTTGAATAACCTGGATAACGACTGCAGCGCCATCTGCCGGGCTGATTTGTGAATGTAAACCATCCAAGGTGGCACCCAAACGCATGCAAAAAAAATTTTATTCAGTGGCATACATACGTACAGTAGAATTATATACGTAAAGAAGATTTGTATGGGAGGTACCATGCGTCCTCATCAAATCCCGCCTATATTTGCAGCAGAACTTAAAATATGTTCACTCAACCGAAATACTAAATTCTGTTTAAATACCGTCAGCAGGAGCAGAAATATTGAATTCTTAATTTGTGGTTTGTACGGGAGATACAATGCCCCTTTGTGCAATCCCGCCCATATTTGCAGCAGCACTTAAAAAATGCACACCAAACCGACGTACCGAATTTTGTGCAAAATAAGGAGCAGAAATAATAGATTTTTAATTTGTGGTTTGTATGAGAGGTACCACACCCCTTTGTCCAATTGGACCACTCGGGGCGCCACCCAAACGCATACAAAAAAATATATGCAAATCGGTCCAGCCTTTTAGGAGGAGTTCAGTCACAACAGTACAGTAGAGTTATATATATAAAGATTTGAGATAGCAATTTGTAACATAATTTATTCAAAAAATTTTATAAATTGTTTGGTGGTTAGAGTGGTTTGATACTTTTTAAAATGAGTTAAGCCGTTTTGAAGGTGAAAGAGAGCAGTTGAAAGAGAGCCTTTCTCAATTAAAAACAAAGTAGAATTACTTTTGGCAAAGTGACAATAATAAAAAAAGACAATAGTGTGAAAATCTGTGGAGATTTGAAGGTTATGGTGAACTCATATTTAATGATGGAAAAGTATTACCTGTCGGGAATTGAAAAAGCATTTGCTAAATTAAGTAGCAAGGAAGAATTTACAAAACTTGAATTAAGTATAAGCTATCATCAAATAGAATTAGATGAATATCTACCTATCTCCACGTCGAAAGACCTTTTTCAATATACTATGCTTATATATGGGTTAGCTTCGGCTCCCGCGATTTTTCAGATTGTGTTGTTGTATTTTTAGACGATATTTTGATAGGGGTTAAGCACCGCAATCTTCATATTGAACGTCTCGAATGTGTGTTAAATATTTTAAACAACGTAGATTTTAAATTGTCACCAATGAAATTCGAATTATTCTGTACAGAAATAAAATATCTAGGTCATTTTGTTAACAAAAAGGGACTTTACATGCAAGTCCCTAGTAAAGGTGATCACCTTTACAAATCCTAACAATGTCGAAGACCTTCAAGTATATTTAGGAGTTTTAAACTTTTATGGAACGTTTTTACCAGAACGTGACAACTTTGCTGCTTCCTTGTTCCGCAGCCGTTATAAAGTTAAAACAGCTTAGTAGCTGCGAACTGTTTAGCCTATTTTAATAATATATATTTTCATAACAAACTTAACAGTAGACGCAATTCTTGTCGGATTCGGAGCTGTATTGTCCCAAATCGATAATCATGATGAAGAAAAGCCTAATGAGTTCGCTTCTAGGACGTTGAAAAACACAGGAAAACGATATTCTCAACTAAAGTGAGAAACACTATCAATTTTGTTTAAGTTATAAACGTTTCATCAGTATTTGTAGTGACGGACAACAAACCTTTAAAGCATATTTTTAATCCCACAAAAATAATTCCTGTAATGGCATCAAATAGGTTGAAACTTATCACCTTAGCTTTGTCTGGATATCAATTTAGATATTTCGAAATATTAAATCAAAAGGTAATATAGCTGATTACTTTTCAAGATATCACAAAGATTAAGATGCCCATCTTGATGACTTGCCAAAAGAATTATATGTAAATTACGTAAACGATATGTAACGAGAAATACCATTTTTAAATTAGAACCAAAAAAAAAAAAGATGTAGTGCTGCGAAAGATACGTAAGAACATTGAATCAAGCTAGCTTGCTTGGTGCTTAAAAACTAAATTAGTTTCATATTATCGGGTTTTTCAACCAGAAGTTTGTTTTTCAATTGTTGCCACACCAACAATTAGACATTTAGTTTTCTGACGTATTCGTTGTACGATATGCAGTGGCAATTGTTACAATAAATTCAATTTTGCACGAAAATCGCATTAAGATAATTAAAAAACACTATGGAAATGGTGATTCTGTTAAAATTACATTTCGTAAAATTCGTGATATTTTCGGACCGCTCTTAAGAATTTGATGGTTAAATTTGAGTTGAAAGGCACAAAATGTACGAACACCAACGCGTGTTCGACCGAGTCGTGCAACTACTGCAGGCTGCAAAATACCGCAGCCTCGAGCCACAGTGTTGAAGCAGATCCAAATTTGTCATTTTACGACGTTCTCAACAACTGGATTAACCCAAAACCACGACATTGCGAATTTTACGTAAGAATTTAACTTACAAGGTTTAACTGGAGCAGGAATTGAAGCCGATCGACCATTCACTTCACCGTAGATTCGCTCAATTCAGTCAGGAACAACCGGTTGCTTTTTCTGAAAAAATAATTTTTTCAGACAAAGCCCATTTTCACTTGTCAGGGTATGTCAACAAGCAAAATTGCAGCATTTTTCTGAAAGTCCTCAAGCGATTATTGAGAAGCCTTTGGATGCTCAAGTTGTGCGCTATCTGGTCTGAATAGGTGATTGGATCGTTTTTTTTTCGATGATGAGTCTGGAAATGTAGTAATCATTAATGAATCATGCTATTATGGACAACGTGGATATCACTGATATGTGGTTGCAACAGGACGGTGCCACACAATCAGCAGTTAAGTGGCCAGCCAGATCGTGTCTATACGGAGTCAATCGAATTGATTTCAGCCATAAAACTCAAAATTAGATATCATTTTTTATTCATAATTCGTATTCCAATACAATGAAACATCTTAATCTGAATTGTTTATTTTATTTTGTTGTATAAAAGAAACTTCTTGTTGAAAAACGCTTTATTTAAAAAGCAAGCATCAAGCATCCATAAATCTTCAGCAACATATAACTCAGTTAGAGTTGTGGTTAAAATTATGGAGAATTAAAGTGAACGTTCAAAAGTGCATTCATGTGACCTTCACCCTGCGAAGAGATAATTGTTCACCCGTTCGAATCAATAATCACATTGTTCCTCACCCTATTTATGTGAGATATCTTGGTATACATCTTGACCGTCGCCTTACATGGAAACATTATATTGACTCAAAGCTAACACTAATGAAACTTAAGCTAACACAACTACATTGGCTCATTGGCAGATTGTAAGCTTCTAATTTACAAGACTATTTTAAAACCGATATGGTCTTACGGAATCCAACTTTGGGGCACTGTCTCAGCTTCAAACGTGGATAGAATCCAACGTATGCAGAATAAAATTTTACGGTTGATAGCTTCCGCCCCATGGTACATCAGAAATTCAAATTTTAGACATACCGCTGGTGACTACAGAAATCATCAAATACGCAGGCAAATACTTGATGAAGCTTGAAGACCATCCTAACCCCCTTGCTCGCAATATCTTGGATTATAGTGGACATAGCCGATTAAAAAAGAGGGATACCGCAGCTTTAATCGTCAATGCTACAGACGATACATCTTAGAAATATTTGCTTTGTTTTTTTTATGACAATTTTCTTTTTTTACCCAAAAGGGTTAGGGCTGACATGGTCAGGACTAATGTAACTTTTTTTAGAATTTAAGATTTTAATACTTATTGTTAGTTCTTTTCGTGAAGATACAATAAATAATTATTGAGAGTTAAAAAAAAAAAGAAATTAAAAAAGAATGAATTGTCTGAAGCTAACAGTGTGTTTTGGGGTTACAGGGTTATTATAACTAAAGGTTTGAATAATGATATTGTTGGATTTTTTGGTGGGTATAGTAAAAATGAGAGATCCATCGGTAGTGAATGTTGTTGGTGGCCAAAAAAATGTAGAAGAAATTGTGAATGAGTGTGACGCAGATTCAAAGGTACGTCCAAATTCACTTCAGCAGGTGTTAATCCATGACCCAGACAATGCGAAGATTAAGAATGAAGATTGCACATTGAATTTTTTTTTTTTGAGGCGATCGAAAAAGATCAGCAATCAAGAAGTAGAATTATTGTCGTTTATTAATGGATTATTAAAAAATATACATTCAACAAATGTTGGCAACACCGTAAATTAATTTTTGAAAATTATACATTTTATACGTGACAAACAATTTTATTTGATTGCAACTCTTTAACCACAGACACAAAAAACTTATTTTTACTTAAAAAACTGGCGCATATTTTTTTTTATAAATATATTCCTAACCCAATCTACCATACACATATATAGATACACATACAAACACTCCATTACCAATTTCTTATTCTTATAATAAATAAGTCGTTAAACACAAAATTAAGTCTTTTTCTACCCTCTCCTTCCGCCGAATAATTCTAAAAAAATAAATGTCAGACTAATAAAAACAAAAACAAGCCACTGTATTTTATTGGGTATAAGTCAGTTTATAAGTCAGTTAAACTAACAAGAATAACAACAAGAAAACCTTTTTTTGTTTTGATTGAACGATTAGTCGTCATTGTTTGTTTGTTTATGATTTCTTTTCCGCACACATTTAAATAAAAAGTAAAGTAAAGGAATGTTCTAAAAAAAAGTAAAAATTTATTTACATAAATAAAACTATTTGTTTGTTTTGTTGCTTTTATAACTCGAACAACTTTCCATCAACAAGTTCACAAAAAATGTAAAAGTCATAGACTAATAAAAAGGTTATTTGAATACTAAAATTAATGTCAGAATGGCAAAAGTTATGAATAATTATAGTTTTATTAATGGCGGCAAACAAAAATGGAAAACTTAACACTAACTAATGACTTAATAATAATATAAAACAAGAACTTTTTTACAACTGAAGTGACTAAGAATTTGACCATAAAGTGATTAAAGCAGTTATAAGACTTTTTAGTTAATAATTATTTATAATAATATTTTAATTCACAAATCTCTATTGTCATGTTATAAGGATTATCGTCAATATTTTTTACATTGTTGCTTATTTACATTAAAAAAATTGTTATAAATATGCAATTTTGAAAATGTTATATTGGAGCTATACCTGAGACTTGCTCATTGCATCAGATTGACTTAAAAACTTTATATGTACGTAAAACAAATTGCAGCATACGAATTTTTATTGTAATTATTCTTAATTTGCTTAAGATTTCTTTCGCATGTTTCTATTATTAAATAAAATTTTATATTGACTAAAACTTATTTCCACTAAAATTGTCCATACCTGATGCAAATTCGCCGAATTTTTTCCACCAAATTGTCTGTCAAATTATGAATCCATCGTTTGATATATGTATATTTAATAAAAATTTGGGAAATTTTAATCATGGGACATTACACTGTTAAGCAAAAATTTGTAATTGTTATAATTCACTATCAAAATGTTGAAAATTTCACTATATCGCTTCGTAAAATTCCAGCAGCTTTTCGTCCTAATCAAGCTCAAGGCTCACGCTTGTAATGACCATAATGATACAAACATAGCCGCTGTACAGCAAGGTGTTGAGAATGAGCGTGGAGCGCCCTGTATTTTTTTGAACACTGTGTTAAGGTTCATTCATTATTCCCAATCCTTTCGTGCAAGTTATTTTGGAACACTTTACGAAAATACTTATTATATCCAATCCCTGCAAGGTACATTTTTAATCATTGAAAAAATAAACAATTTTCCATATCTGGTGCCAGAATGTCGCCCAAGGTTTAATTAACTCATATGCATTTGAACTTTTTCTTAAGTACAATTCATAAATTTCATTTTTAATCATCAAAATAGAACAGGCACACTTTTATTATTTTGCCTCTTTTGTAGTTTTTTTTTGCCTTCCTTTTAGTCGAATGTAAAAAGTGTGATAAAACTCAATTATACAATTGTGTAAACAAAAATTATTGCATTGGAAGTAAAGTTTTGCACAAGGTTCTATGGATTTAGTTAAACATACTTAGTTAGTCTCAAGGTCAGCTTGAGAAATACATATACATACATACATACATACGCATGCTTGCAAGTAAAACTTTAATTAAAGCAGGGAATTTACATTTATTCGCACATGAAACAAGTTACTGGTTGTAAGATAAACGGTGTAAATATTTGAGTATAAAAGCCTTATGTTTTAATATACTTTTGATATGTAAGTATATATATATATATATATATATTTTAAAGGATTTTGTAAAAAAAGCAAATATAGGCATTTCCATTATATCGAACGTGACCATCGAACATTATCTGTTTTTTTTTTTTTAAACTAAACTAATAGATCCCTTTTGTAATAATTATTCATAATATATTATTTCGGACAGATAATGGTGCGCAACTAGAGGAGCTCATACATAAAAAGGTGTTATGCATTAATCTCTCTTTAAATTATTTAGGCACAAACAAGCTTGGTAATGACTTTACAAGCAAACAGTATTCCGTAACAGTATTAATACGGATAGGCAAATTTGAGGTTAGGAACTCACAACTTCCGGTTTATTGGTATCAGTGTAAAGTAAAAATATGCTGCTTTTCACAAAATGTTAAAGTTCCGTTTATCTTGTCACTACAGCGCCGAATTTTATCTTCCAGAGCGATGTTTTCGTTCACTTTTCAAATAGTTTTGCAAGCTTTCGACGCAAATAATGGTCGGTCGTCTTTAATACTTGAACGAGTTGAACTTTATAAGCGTAAGGATGAATATCTCTATACAAAATGTTGCGCATTAGAGGCTCTAATGATGCCCAATTGTTGCGAACATCGACATGTTGCTGTTCCAGGCTTATTCTCAACACTGTACAGCGGCATCACTATGGTTACTACGACCATGCACAGCGGTCAATTTAAACAATTATAATTCCTTGCTCAGTTCTCAGTTCAATTCTTGACATTTAATCATTTAACAAATAATTAACTTTCTATCTTCAAATTTGCCCACCCGACATAAAAAAGGCAAAAACAAATTACTTCTTGAGCAGATGCGGCACAGCCGATTATAAGACTTTAACTTTCTCCATAATAACTTTTTCTACAAACTAATTTAATCACCCATGCGAACAAAAGAAAAACAATGGAGAAACAGCTGTTTATTGGCAGTTGGCAACACGAGCTTCTATAAAATAAGGATTTAGGTGGTTATGGATTTTTTTAATGTCTACTCATTTTCAAACTCCTTGTTAAAATTCTGTAAAATTTGCATTCGTATCAAAAAACAAACAGCAAAAGAATGAAGCAAAATTAAAAACATTGTGAAAGTAGAAAGTAAACGCAAATTGCTGCTGATAAAAATTGCGAAAACAAATTTATTTGTAAAGGCGACATACATACATATAATCCATTGGGACAGGAGATTTTTATTTTGTTTTCGTCAGACAGGTAATAAAGTTTAAAAATGCCAAGCAGTTTATTGTTTGCCACTAGTAGCGAAGGCAGAGTTTATACTTTGTCTACCAGTTCAGCAGCATGGCGCGAGTTTCCGTACACAGGGTTGGAATTTAAAAAAATTTCAGCAGTGCCCAATATTTTGTGGGCAATTGGTGGTGATCGACAGGTATATGTACATGTACATGGTCTCGACGTACCTATTCGAGTTAAAGAGGAGGCATACGAAAATGAAAGATGGCTTCCAATAGAGGGCTTTTCCAAAAAGCTGTTGCCTACTGATCGCTTTAAGTTTTCATCGGCGGATGGCAAGAATGACAGAACAATTGAAAAAATTCGTTTACCTTCAATGGCCTGGCAGTGGGATGGTGATTGGCACTTACAACTAGACTTGGAGGGAACACCGCTGGCAGACGATGGTTGGACGTATGCGTTGGACTTTCCAGCAACATATTCTGCTAAACTTTCTTGGAATTCATATGTGAGACGAAGAAAATGGGTAAGATTTCGTCGGTACAGTGCGTTAAATTGTTGGTGTGCTGTCGCACCTCTGCACAAGGATCCAACCCAGGAACCGTTCATAGATGTAGCTATAGGAGGTATAAATGTGCCAAATGCTCCCACCGGTACTTTAGTGGTTTGGGCTATAACAGCACATGGCAGGGTAAGTTTACTTATGTAATTAACTTATTAATCTTACTACCTGTTTTATAGGCCATGTTTAGGGAAGGAACTTCAGTCTCTGCTCCCGAAGGTTTACGATGGACGGCAATTTCTTTACCTATAGGTAGTGAACTGTCTCAACTAAGTGTTGGACCTACGGGTTTAGTCTGGGCTGTACTGTTTAATGGCCGTGTAATTGTACGCTCGGGGATTACACGCGATAATTTGTCAGGCAGTGCCTGGCTAGATGTTAAACCACCTATTCACTCCAATGGCAATGAACCAATGAATAATTTAAAAATTGTACAAGTTTCCGTAGGTACAAATGCTGTGTGGTGTGTGTGTAATGATTGCAGTGTTTGGTTTAGACGTGGAATTAATGGTGACATATCTGGTGCATGTGAAGATGCAGCCATTGGTAGTGGTTGGGTAGAAATGATTGGCAACATTTCAATGGTATCTGTGGCAACTAATGACCAGGTAAATTTTTCTTTAATAACCTAATTTAAATTTAAACAGGTTATTTCTGTAGGTTTTTGGCATTGGCTCGGCTGATCGTGCTCTTTACTATAGATCAGGTGTAACATCTTCTGATCCGACAGGAAAAAAATGGCGACAAATTCAACTGCCCATGCAAATAAGTCGTACATCTAGTTCCATGTCTATAGTTTCACGTAAAAGTGGTAGTTCTTCCACGCCTGGTTCCAAGCAGCAAAGTTTTTCAAATCTTTATAGCAAAGATAAGGAAAAGGGTGTAGTGGAGACTTGCGCTCCTATTGAAAATGTTGTAACATCAATAGGTAGTAGTAACTCAAGTAATGGTGGCCATCCCCCACGTTTTAAGTCCGAACTCTTTCGTTATTACACCGAATCGCCACCCAACATTGGCAGCTTAAACTTAAATGAACGTCATAAAAAACGTGCAGCTATCTTAAAAGACTCAACTCATGCTTCTAGCGCCCCAGCTACAGAAGTTGCTGAAGTATCGGGTAAAGCATTTGAGACACAATTAAAAAATCCAAGAGCTTGGTCGCCGGTACGTAGTGTAGGTTCTATGGTGGGTACTGAAGCTCATCCAGAAAGTGATTCTGCAGTATTCGAGTCTGATTCCAATCATCATGGCTCAGATGCGTATTTGGGAGAAGACGATGACCATTCAGGTAAAAATATTGAAAAGAAATATAATTACGATATGGCTGCGTTTTGTTTTTTATTGTTGACTTTCTTTTAAAAAAAGGTTCCCAGTTTTGGACAGAATGTGAGGTTATGTGGTCCTATATAGCAGCTGGTGCCGTAACCGTCGACCCTAATAATATACCGAATTGGTTTAACGAACAATTATCACCAGATCTTCGACTTGACATTGACGCCAATTGGCGTAAAGACATTTTAGATAAACTACAAAAGCGGCAGGAGAAAATAAACTTGGTACCAAATCTATATAAATATGAAAAGGCGATAGAACTTTCGTCGTGGATCAAATCGGCGGAGGCACGTTATCAACGACCAAATAGTTTAGAGTTTGAAGATTGTCTTATAGAATTTGAATGGGTTAGTGGTAATTCAGCTTCTACCCCCACCACACTTAATCCTTCAACACAAAAATATTCAGATTCAGGCACATTTACTGTGCTTCACCCTGATGGTGTTACCACTAAAATTCAATTCTCATTGTCAGCTATAACTTGCGTTCAGTGTTGCAGTGAGCCAGCTTCGCCACGTCTTGCCATACATGCCCCCTGTCTTCCATCAAATTGTTCACCTGTACGATTGCAATTTGGCAGTGATGCCGAAATGGAAGATTGGCTTTCTCATTTAACGTCGGCTTGCTGTCAAATTAATGAAGTTATGGGGAAACCAGCAAATAACTCTATATGGACTACCACTGAATTGGGTGATGTTTTTGTGTTTGATCCTTGCAATATGAAGTCACAGCAAGTAGACACAGTTGCTAATTGCTATAAACAAGAAACGGACGTTAGTACTATGGAAACACCTTACTATAATACGCTGTACAATGGGTAGGTTCTAAAATAAATTATTTTAATTATAAATTTGTCAGTGACTTTAAGAACTTTTTTATTTAATTTTTAATTACAAACATTAGAGTAGGAAATTGGTATTTTGAGTATCTTTGTTAATTTATAATATATTCTAAGCAGTAAACTTACAACATACAAAGGCATACCACAAGTATCTAGAATAGAAAATATCTAAAAAATAAACAAAGGAAAGTGAGTGAATATAATTTCAATAATTTTTTATTTAATTTTAGCATGCCTCGAGGATCTGAATTGGAAATATCTGGTTGTGTTTATGATGATGCTGATCAAATACGTTTTGATTTACAATGTCATCCTACTATAAAAATGGTTGTAAAGGTGGAAAAATTTCGTGTTATTGCAATGCATATAAATCCCAGGTAATACCAATCATATATACGGTGTCGGACAAAACTAAAACGCGAACTTCTAAAAAAAGCAATGTAATATAATTACCAAGATAGGTTTTTGGACGAAAAACATTATCTTTTAAAGAACTAACATCGTACATATTTAAAATTAAATTAAAAAAGTGGTTATAAAGTAAGGGGTGAGGTTATAAAGTAAATTGCCTGTCAAATGATTAGATGTCAAGAATCAAGCTGTCATTCTTTGGCATTTATTTGGTGGAAAGGTGGAAAGTTTTAAGGATGGAGCGTCAAACTCTTGAGCAAAGAATTTTAATTGTTATTATTTACTAACAAAATGGCACTGTATCACTTCGTAAAATTCGAGCAGCTTACCCTCGTAATCAACAAACAGCAACTCGTTCGCATCATTTAGCCATCACTAAAGGCGCACTTTGCACAGTATCTTTATCTTCACGATTATAAAGTTCAATTTTATAATTAAATTAAAGCCGCTATCTATTGTTTGCGTCGAACGTGTGTGAATTGCCTGTTTGAAAAATTTCAACAAAATCATCTTTAATGATGTGACTTATTTTCAATTAGGCAGTTATGCAAAAAACGAAAAACTATTACATCGAAATAAAGTGGCCGCATGGTGCGGTTTTTCGAAATTCTCAGCCACCATTTTTTTGTGGCCACAATTGGCTAATGTTCATATCAGTGATTTTTGGTTTCAGCAAGCCACCAAAACAATTCAGTTATTGCATGAAAATTACTCGATTTGACGATGTCAATTAACCACCTTACAAACAACCGACGCTCCGAAAAATTCCATTCTAAAAATTTTGTGAAAAGAGCGGACGCCTGCCGACGTACTTGAAGTGGGAATTTGCCTAACATCATACTCCATTATTAATTTCAATGTTTTTACTTTTTATTAGTAACAAACTGAATTAAAAAAGTTTTTGTTTTAAACCAATTTACTTCCTAACCTCAAATTAGCCCCTTACAATATTAAAGTGGCATTTTCAGTATAAACTAATGAATGATATTTTGTTAAAAGCTATGTGACATGTAGCTCAATTACATGTTGTTAACATTCACACATATAGCTCATTATTGAAGACGGATTTGATAACTGGGCTGATAAAGTGAGAGCATAGCTATTCAAAATAAAAAATAATTTTATCCCCTTTGCGTATTGCTTAAAGCTAAAACCTGTCGTATTCCTTAAAAATAGATATAATTAAAAAATCTCCATTAAGGAAAAATATTTTCAATATAAAATTATGGCTTCCACGTTGTTTTTTTTTTAGATTTAATGAAAAAACTTTGGTCTTAAACACCATGGAAAATTCTGAATGGCAAGACGAAACCCGCTATGATAAGATGGTATTTGCTCCTGGCGAACGATTTAATCTTAAAATAAAGTGAGTCGAAATATTTTTTAGATTAAAAAAATTTAAAAATAAATCATATTTTTTTGTTATTATTTTTATGCCTTCTAGAGCTTTAGAAAACCATTATACCATCTTTGTAAATAATGTGTATTTTGTAGACTATAAGTATCGGGTAGACCCGGACTCCGTTACTTGTCTTTATGTCAGTGGCCGTGTTAAGCTATTTAATGTAGTCTATCGCTGTCCTTCGGTGATTGTTAATTTACAACAAATGTTTTGGCGACAAATGGGCGGCCACGTTAAGAAAGTGTTCACTTGTTCGGCAGGAATCGTTTGGGGCATGACATGTGATAATACCGCCTGGGTTTATAATAATGGTTGGGGCGGTAATTTTCTTAAAGGTTTAGAAGGTAGTACGGGTAAAATTAATAATATGGTCGATACCCACAACTATTATGTTTACGAAAATCAAAGATGGAATCCCATCAGTGGTTTTACTACAAAAAGTCTACCTACTGATCGTTTTATGTGGAGTGATGCTTCTGGTCGCCAGAAACGTAGCAAAGAACATACCAAACTCTTGTCTTCACACTATGAATGGATATCGGATTGGGTTATTGACTTTAATATACCTGGTGGTTGTGATAAGGACGGCTGGCAATATGCCATCGATTTTCCTACTTCGTATCATGCTCAAAAACGTTTAACCGATTGTGTACGGCGCAGAAGATGGATGAAAAAGTGTCGTTTGGTTACTAGCGGCCCCTGGCAGGAATTAAGCCATTCCAAAATACTCGACGCAGCTTTGCAAGTTTTAAATAGTAACGAAAATGACGATTGTACATTTGAAAATGCTGAAGAAATACCCGTTAGTGCCTGGGCAATAGCTTCGAATGGTGATGTACTCATAAGACTTGGTGTAACCTCACTTAATCCTAAAGGAGATAATTGGGAACATATACCAAGCGAACAGCCTCTTATGGGTATTGGCATAACGCCAGCGGGTCAAGTTTGGGTATTAGGCAAAAATGGTAATATTTTTTATCGTTATGGAATTACAAGACATAATCCTTTAGGTAGGTTATAAATCAAATGAAATGGAAATATTAATACGATAGTTGTATATATTTATTAAGGTGATGCTTGGCAAATTATTGAGGCTCCATCGGGTGTTAAATTTAAGGCCTTATCGGCTGGCCAAGCTGGCATTTGGGCTCTAGACTACAGCAATCGCTTGGCTTTACGCAAAGAGATTACAAAAACTTTCCCCGAAGGATCTCATTGGCAATTTTTAACTAATATGCCCAACATTGCACCTCATACAGATACTCATGTTGGTTTCAAATCAGTTTCTGTGGGTGCTGAAGTTTGGGCGATAGCTTTAAGTGGTGTCATTTGCAAACGTTGTGGCATAAGCAAGGATAACCCAGCTGGTTCTGGTTGGAATATGGGTATTCCTGTAAGTTGAATTAAAGTATTTTTCTAATAAAAAGTATTAATAAATGTTTTATTTCTCTATTCCAGGGTCAATGGCAACATTTATGTGTAACTAGTTTTTCTTAAAGATATTTTTATAATTTTTTATTTATTACAGATTACATTTTAAAAATAATTGTACTGATTATATAATTATTTTTTAAACATTTTCTGCTAACTAATTGATTGCGTTTACAAATAATCGAAAATTATCTGAATTAGTGGATACTATGATAAAATGGCCAAAAGCAATTCAAAATAATCCGACTACTTTCAAAGATTGCTTTTGATTCGTTTTCATTATTTTCAAAAATTATGAATTTATAAAAAAATTCTAAAGAATATTTATTAAATTACAGGTTTTTTGTTTAAGAAATTATTGATATATTCAGCTATATAACAACAACACTAATAATCTCAATCTAAGAAACAAATAATATAAAAAAAACCAATACATTCAATGCACATCAGATCGAAAAAAGTGTTCCTTTACATATATTAACAGTTGGTTTTCATTACAACTAATTTTTCAAACAAAAAGTGAGACAGTGATTGCCACAGTCCAACTGTTGACGATCCTAGCAAAAGAAAACAGCTGTTCAACTGGAGCTGTAGACATTATGATGATATAAAGAATATCAGGCATTCTCGATAAATTATTATTTTTAATGTCAAAATTAAAAGCATTGCTAACTTGTCATTAAAGCAGGAGGGTGTATCAAAAACTCTGCTGGTTATATATCTTGAGAGTTAATTCCAGCAGTTTTAGACGTAATCTTTGCAATACCTTGAGCCATTTCAAATTTAGAATTGTGGCCGCGACCGCAACATGAAACGTTATTGAAACCTCTCCTAGCCACAGTTCGATTTTCAAAATACCAGCGGATATTTGCTACAGCTCCTGTATACTGCGTAGCTTATTGCTTAGTATCACAAGAGTAGGTGACTTTCATGGGCAAAAGTGTTTGTCAACACAATTGCCAGTGATCAAATTTCATTCAATAAGTGTGAATGCAATTAACTTCTTAAAAAATGAAAAAGAATTAAAAGTAATCGAATAATAATTATAGTTAATTGATCTTTTAATATTTTATAAATGATTTTTTCAAGCACAAGTTCTTTATATAAAGGAAAAGAAAAATGTATAAACTATTTTTTTTAATAATCAATGAAAAAAAAATTGTTGACAAACAAATTCAAAATATTCAAAATTTTTTTCTTCAAAAAAAAACAAAAAACTATAAATTGAAAAAATATTTTATATATGATAAATTGATATTAAATACTTTAGAAATAAATTAAAATTATTTTATTAGTAGTTTATTATTAAACACCAGGTCGTTTTTTATAAAAAATTTTAATCTTTATTTTTTTATTATTTTTCAATATTTCGCCAAACCATTGGTTGGCATCTTGCTAAAGATGTTACTACTAATAAAATATTAAAAAGGTCAAATAACTATAATTATTATATATAAATTAAAATTTTCAAAATAAAAAAATATATAAACCAGTATTACTTCTCATATACATTCAAACATAAAGACCTTGTGTTTGGAAAAATTGATTTAGAAATTAAAACTAAACAGATTATTTTTTGAGTACTCTTGATTCTTTGAGTACTCTTGATTCTTTCTTATAATTGATGACAATTCAAATTGTTTTTCCATTAACAGTAGTCGTAATCAATAAGTAACCGTAGGAAACTGAATTTAATCATTACTTCTTAGCAGCTATGATTTATTAGCTGTATTTCACTTGAGTAGTACAGAATTTCGATATTAATACACTCATTTTTATATTTTGTATATTAAGCTGCTTAGGTTTATTAAAGTCTTTATATTTAATAATATATAATTGTTTATTAATATAAATATTTCATTATCATAAAATTTTTAACATCATTCCATGTCTGCTTAATTTATTTCCATTCCATAAGAAAACATATGTACAACCAAAAATTATATTTAATAAACTTAAAACTCTATTTAAATTACTGACTAAAGAATACGAATGCAAAATTGTGTAAACCTTCCTGCATTTTAAGCTAAAAAAATATTTATAGTTTAAAAGCATTAATTAATAGGAAAATAGAAGGCAAACTTTCATGTCTCAAAAATATAAATATTTAATATAAAAAAATGTAACAATATGATATTTACGTACAATGACACGACATCGTTTCAATTTTTAACATGCACAACGGTTTTTATTTTAACCCTGTATCGTCTAAGAGAGCTTATTATTAAAAATCTGTTAAAAACTTCTTATGTACACTTATATAATAGTTTTAGTGCTCACAAGTACCTTAGGCCAATAGAACCCGGTTTTGTAATTAGTAAAGCAAATCATGCTTTATTTCTAAAAACTATAAAATTTATATTAAGCATACATATTTAACGTACGTTACAAGAACAGTATGTTAAGAGACCACATGAAAAATAAAAGATGTCTAACATATATTCCCTCTGTTCTGCAAACCGAGTCCATTCGAGAACGAGTGATTTCCTAAAACTGGATAGTTAAGCATTCAGTGCTTTGTAAATCCCACGATTTTAATTACTTGAAGTCATTTTCGAACAAAAAACGGAAAGTAAAAAATTATGCTCTGTTTACTGCTGGCAGAAGATTCCAATGATGTTTTTCAAAGAAACAATACATATTTGTGGCAAAATATTTTCTCCTTTGTCAATTTAAACTTATTTCGGAATGAAAATATTGTAATGCTATAAACGGCTTTCAGCATCCATCTCGCATGATGAAGAGCGCCTGATTTATAAAACATAGTCTTTAATATTTGTAGGACAACTTCCTGAGAAACGCATTTCAAAGACTATGTTTTATAAATCTGGCACTCTTCATCTTGCAAGAGGGATGGCGAAAGCCATTAGGATAACTTACTAAAAAAACGCAATTCAAAGTGATTTTTCATTGAGTATAGATTGAGTAAAATTTGTAGCGCGACTAGTGCTTCTGATTCTAAACCTGATAAACTATAGTGAGCATGCGTTGAAAGCTGTTAGATGATATATTCAGTTCGAATGGTAGCCTTGTAAATTGGTAATGACCCGTTGGTGTCGAAAATGCCATGCAAGGGCGGGAATCTTTATTTAGTTTGATTTGGTGGAAGGAGTTAGTCATATAGAGTGTTGAAAAGTATTAGCCTTGTTAATGGAAAATTGTCATTAATAATTTCTTTGTTTAGTTTTCGAAAGTCTACTACTAACCTCTGTCTTAGACTTTTGAATTTATTTCGTCAGTATGTATATGGGGGAGACGGTAGTTTTTTGTACATACTGGATTGCTGTCTTGAAGTGAAATTCTTTGAATATGAAAATTGTTTGCAGTTAATTCGTCTCTTCTAACTAAAAAACATACTGACATCTTTTAATTCCGTCTGTTTTTATTGGGAAGTTCTTATGAAGTTGAATTTTCTGATATATGTTCTCATTGTTGATGTCTATAATTATTGTATAAGATCCTGTTGTTTTTATTTCTTCTTTAGAAATTCCACTTACATTGCAAAAGTCATTTGAGTCTTCAGTACAATTCTGGAGAACGTTTTCTTTGCAAAGGGATACATATGTGTCAATCAAAAATGTCAATTCTCGGTCTGTATATTTATATATTTAATTATACCTTGGCCATTATACCACACAGAAATTAAATTCTCTTCAGGTTCTATATCAATTTTAATTGTGTTCATGCTTTTATCACGTTGCTTATTATCGGCTGCATTAACCAGAATTTCCTCAAATATTTTATAAGAGATTTTTCGTTGAACCATAGCTCCACAGAGTTAATATAGGTGTCGGGTCTCAAAAGTATATGCTTTAATTGAGACTTTTTTTGGTATATTTGTTTGATGGGCATTTCACTGCCACCGCCACCAGTTTTACTGCCATTTTGCATTTTGTTGCCGTTTATTTTTTTTCGCTTATTGTAGATGTGGAAAAAAAGGTTCTAAGATATTTCATATTCTTTAAAGACTGCAAATATCGATTTATATAAAAAAATGTTATCTTGATTTCAATCTTACAGATTGTATCAGAATTATTTGTTCCAAGTTTGTGCAAACTAGAGTCCCAGCAAATAACACAAATTTTTCCTATAGGAAAAAATAAGCTCCTAACTTACTACAGTAACCTTCCTTAGCACAAATAAACAAATAATCCATGTTCCTTAGCTTTGACGGCTTATTGTTTACTTTGAAAAAACAGATGTTATTCAAACATAGTGTTGCCAGATTATATAAGATCTAAAAAAACGTATAAAATGTGTTATTTAAAACTTTTTTTTTATTAAAGATTTTTACCACATAATTCTGTATTTTATATTGAAATAAATAAATGTTTATTTTTCACATTCTCCATGAGTATAATTATTCAAATATTACATTACAATTTAAGTTGGATATCTCGGATGTTTCGGATATAAACAAGGATGTGGAAGCCATATTGAAATATATCTTATTTAAGATATTACGAAAAATGAACAAAATTATGAGTATTTATAAAATTATTTTTATTAAAATGAAGGAAGTGTGCTCGATACACTTTAAAATTGATTAAAATTATTGTTATTTATTTATTTATTTTATCATCTATTAAAATTATAATAAATCTTAAGAACTAAAGCACTTAAGACTTTCTTGTATTAAATGTTTTTTTTCATAATTAATAAAATAAAACACTTGCAATTGTTTTATAATACAGCTTATTTACTTCGTTGCTGTAAGTGTTATGTAAAAAACAGTCTCCGATTTCCTATCGACCAGGTTTATGTACTCAATTTCAAATCGATAAAACTTGTGCGGATTCGGTTTTAGGAACACCAAAATATTTGGATTTGTTTTAAAGCCAAAGAGCTTACTCATAGATTCGATTTCCAGAACAGGGGCGAATATATAAATCTATGGTTCGAAAGGCGATGTCTATCCTCAAAAGAGATTTTTTATTCATTAGTTTAATTTTACTAAAAAGTATGCCTTAAAATAAAACTAATAGGATTTCGAAATGCTTTGATATCTGAAATTTTGTTAATTCCCTTGAAAAAATTAATAAATATAAAAAGAAAAATAAATACAGAAATTTTTATACGATTTAATAAACAACAGCCGCTTTTGAGATTTAAAATCGACTTAAAAATATTTGTATAATGTTTATAATAAATTCCTAAAATTACAACAAAAATTTCATGTTATAAAAATTTATAATTTATTTGTGATTTTTATCATAGATAAACATTTTTATTTTAAATGACATTTCGGGATATCAGTTGCCTCTGCATGTTGCAGTGTTAACATTTGCAATATACTAGAAGCAATCGTTTTGGCCACAAATTATTTAAGTTGTTTTTATTAAATATCTGTATGAAATACACAATCCTTTAAAATGGATGAGAGTGAATTGCAAACCCTTCGAGCACAACGCATGGCTCAAGTACAGTCACAGTATGTAAGTATTCCAGACTTTTTAATTTCTGCTAAATCCAACGGCCATTAAGTTTCCGCTAATTGTTTGGATTCAATATAAATATGTAATCTCGAACACATGTTAAGAAACTGACCAGTGAAAAGAAATACTGTTTTTATTAGTTTAATTGTTCAAAATATATGGAAAACAGAATTTAACCTAAAACGGGAACTTCTAAAAATAAAACTATGTATATGACTCATAAAAAGTGCAGTTAAAATTTACCAATGCTATAATGAAAAAGTAGGGAAAACTTGGGACTGTATCACAAAAATATTAACTTTATCATTTTTGAGAGCGGCCAGGATACAGATGCCTCATAACAATCCTTTCATTATATGCCTAAAATATATTTACAATTAGTAATGTACGTTTTTTTAAGGGTGGAGAAAATGCCACTGAAAAACAAAAAGCTCAAGAGGATCAAATGCGCCAACAAGAGGAAATGAAACAAACTATTTTATCTCAAGTGTTGGACCAACAAGCTAGAGCAAGATGTAAGTTCAAAACAAGTTTTTATATTCTTACAAATAGCAAGTAATTTTTAACCATTTTCCAATCTACTAGTGAACACCTTAAAAATAAGTAAACCGGAAAAGGCTGCTATGTTTGAAAATATGGTCATAAGGATGGCACAGACTGGTCAGCTCAGAGGCAAACTTGATGATGCCCAATTTGTTAATATATTGGAGAGTGTCAACGCTCAGATGCCACAAAGTAAAAGTACTGTTAAATACGATAGACGTCGCGCTGCCATCGATTCAGACGATGATGATGACTATGGCTGCTGATAAAGTTTAATTATGAAATAATCTGCACGGAATTTAATATAGCCCGTTTTATTTTATTACGAATCTAAGAACACAATGTTCTAATTTAGTTTTTAATTTCACACTTTTGCAAACCTTAACAGGTATCTAACATAATACAGAAAGAAGCTTTTTGAAATTCATAACGCAACTGCTTTTAAGAAATCTTAACCTAAAACACATTAAAAACGAACAAAACTTGGACTAGATTTTTGGCATATTTTTTTTAATATATGGTTTTAACTACTTTTACTAGCAGGTCGGCATATGTAGCTTTTGTTGATCTACTATGTCTGGTATATTGGAATTATTCTTTTTTCTCATGATCGTCTTCTTCCTCATCCGCTACCAAACAATCGCCACAGAATATGGAATATAAAATCAGCGATAAGAATCCTAAGGGTAAACCAAATATGACGGATGTTAAAACAGGATTTCCACGCCACATTTCTACAAGCGCTTTTTTAGCTTCAAATAAAGCACGATTAAGACGCACAAAATACGTGTCACCACCCAAAGCAATAGCACTTTCATTATGTATCGCTTCAAGGAATATATGTATAACCTGGGGTGTCATTTGTAAAGGATCATCATCGGGTAAATAGTGTTGTTGTGTGGTTGAGTTAATAACAATTAAATGTGGCGTTGGCAACTCATCCATAATAATAGAATGCGTAATGCTAGGATCACCAATCTGTAAAGCAATAAAAAAGTAACAAATAATAACCAGGAACAAAAAGAAAATACTAAGCCTCTAATTTCAACAAATATTTGTTTTATACACATATACTTATCTTTCTTCTTTGTGGCAGAAGCTTATGAATAATATAGTGTTCTATAAAATTATTTGTTGAAATTAGAAGCATAAAAACTTGTTACATACCCAACCAAACTGGAACTTATCGTGGTAGCGATCACGATGTTTACGAATAACATTTTCTACCATGTCGCGGAACTCTAATTCGTGTGTGGCCACTTGACTTAACTTATCTTCAGAAACTACAGCCACTACCAAATACTTCTTGGTTTTGAGTAGTTGATTTATATTAAATCTTGTTATCTTAGGGAACGCCACAAAACGTTCTTGATTAACCCATTGGTGTATGGTTTCATTAACAGTCAGAGGATCCATTTTATGTGCTACATGAGCATGAGGATAAAAATGATGTTGTTCCTCCTTATAAACTATAACAGCTGGTAGCTTGTCAAATTCAAAATGTTGTGCAGCAACATCTTCAGATGTAGCATAGAAGAAGCCATGCTCTTGATAATTTTCAGCCGCAGCATAAAATGTATCCCATACAACACCCTCCTGTTCACCCACAAACATAAAGAATATGGTATGAGAGCCTTTTAGCATATCTACACTCTCCGTTCGTGTTACAAGTTGTACTGGTGGTCCACTCATTCTTAACACATAGTCGACTAATTCATCTTTGCTGCGATCACCGCTATAAGTGTATTCCATGTTTCCTTTAATAAACATAATCGTAGGATAGGAACGAACTTTAAATTCTCTAGCTGCAGCAGGATATTTGGTACAATCTAAGCGGCCTACTCTAACGTTCGTGGCATGTAGAGCCTGAGCTACCAATGCAAAAACTGGCTCGGTACGTTTACAATATCCACACCAGGGAGCATAAAACATCACTAACCATTGGCCTTCATGCCTGACATCAATAAGCCTATCAGATAGTTCAAAAACTCTGGAAGCAGTTGCATCTCCCCAAAGCAAAAGAGAGGGCGTGGTCAATAGCAATAGTATCACTGAAAATATATATTTTTCAAAAGTTTTTAATTTGTTTCTGAATTTTAACCTACACTTAATAAATTTGTCTAAAGTTGAGAAATCCATTATGCACTGTTTGATGCGAAATGATAATGTGCTCTACACCGTGTTGCAAGCAGCAATTATTTTATGCTTTAAAACAATAATACATGTTGTAGACCATTTGATATGAAAGTAATTTGTAGCAGGATTAAAAATCCTTAATATAATAATTTAATTAAAACTTTTTGGTTGAAAATTATGTAGATAATTTACTCCCACTCTCTTTATTTTGTTTACAGAAATAAGTTAGATTACAAAGTTGACATCTTATTACTAGCTGCGACGGCAAATAATCCAATCGGCGACATGTGAAAACGTATAAAGCTTAAAAATATTTTGCACAACAGGTTTCACGACTACAAATTCCCCAAGCTTTAATTGCCGCCAGCTCATTAATTATTTACAGAGCGGTAGCAGCATCATTAACATCGGATATGTTTGTTTTCTGTTTCATTATACATATATTTCATCTGAAATTTAGCAATAATATAAAAGTATGATAACAAAAAAATTATGCTTTATGAAGTTTCAAAAAACCTTTAGTTGTTTTAACCATAAAATTATAGAGACGTAGCTTGTCAGAACTCTTCTGACAATAACTGAGAAGTGATGCCATACAGTTAATTCTACATATATCTTTGCTGCTTGCTATGAAAAGTTTTACGTATGGGTTTGTTTTGGTTTGCATTTCGTTTTGAACACTATTCTTGCGTCAATAAACACGTGCCTAGTAGATTATTCATGAAGTTTTGTTATTCGTTTTTAAAGTTAGTTTATTTTTTTAAATAATGAAAATGGAGAAAACTGACGAATTAGATGCAAAACCAAAGGGTCGAACTCAAATACACAATGTGCGTTTTTACAATTTAACACCACGTTCCATTCAAACCATGGCGTACACTAAAATTTGGAAAAAGCTAGCTCTATCCAGGTCAGTTGTTTATGGTTTAGTATTTAATTTTTTGTAATAATTTTTTTAATTTGCTTATAATTAAGAAATGACGGTTCCATTGAAATATGGGATATGGCAAATGCGCCCAATTTAGAACGTACTATCACCAAGACGCCCGGCAACTCAGTCGAAGGTTTGGTCTGGTGCGCAGATAGATTGTTTAGTGCTGGCTTAAGCGGCGAGATAATTGAATGGAATTTAGAAACTTTGAAGCCACGTTTCAAACAACATGTTACTGGAAATACAATATGGTGTTTGAGTGTAAATCGTTTGGGCACAGAAATGGCCATAGGTACTGAGGAAGGTTACATTAACATCTTTGATATAAATGATAAGCAGTGCCAATATAAAAATCTTTTCGATAAACAAGAAGGTCGTGTTCTTTGCTGCAGCTATGATGCCTCTGGTGATTTTCTGGTAACTGGATCTATGGGTGTCATACGTATTTGGGACGTGCGCAGCGGCCATGCCATTAATAAAATGACAGTCACAGCTAAAATTAACAAAACCAACCCCACAGAAACAATTATTTGGTCTATTCAAGTATTAACAGATTTCACTATTATCTCAGGCGACTCTCGTGGTTACATTTCTATTTGGGATGGTAAAAGTGCTACGCAAGTTGAATCGCATCAAGCTTTGAAAGCTGATGTCTTGGCAATAGCTGTGGATGATGAAGAAAATAAATTATTTTGTGCCGGCATAGAGCCCATTATACGAATTTATGCAAAAACGAAAATCAAACGTGAAGATATGACTTACAATAGATGGGTAAAATTTTTACAGCGCCATGTACATGATCATGATGTTAAGGCTTTGGTAGTCGAAAGGAATAATATTTATTCCGGTGGAGTAGATGGTTACTTAGGTGTATCATCGGTTAGTAAAAAGCAGCCAAAAATATTTAAATATGGACCATTTTTGCAGGTGAGCTTTTATTAACATTTTGCATAACTTTTTATAACTGTTGGTATTATTTTATAAAGATTTTTTTTTATCGATTTTATCACTTTTACACGTGCCCAGGTTATCCAGGATGAGAGATAATTGAAAAGTTAGTAAAAAGTAAAGTAGAAAAAATGACTTTCGTCTATATTTTTCGAGTTATGGAAACTTTTCATAGAAAACTGAGCTTTTTGTGTATATTTGTACCATGTAAGAGAAAAATCCTGGATATGGGTATACAAGTTTTTAAAAATGGGTTGTAAAAAATCTTAACAAATCTTTCTAAAAGATATTTTCAAAAGCTTCTAAACGATATCTAATCTAAATGATATCAAAAATGTAGTGGTGACTGGTATATTTTTCACTTGTAGTTTTTTCTTCCTCTTATTTTTATAATTCTTTATGACTTTGGAAGTTTTTCTAAACTAAATTTATTCCAATTAAATTTCTATTTATTTATAAAATCCTGATCATATTAAAAATTAGTGGGAAAGATCTATCATCATCCTCAAAAGAATTCTAAAAATAATTCTTCCATATTAACCTCTGTAGCTGGTACTGTGAGAACAACTTCTTTAATGTTAAGAAAATGTGGTTCAATATTCCTCCTTTTTGTTTCTTTTCATCATGTAAAATACTTAAAATATTTGTGTTTTTTTGGTCATATTTTGAATTTCTTAAATTTGTATTATTTTTCTTCCATACTTCTTACAATGGCTTCTGCGCAAACAGAGAATTCAATAAATCTCGACTTTCTACCAGAACTAGGAAGGGCTTTGCTACATTTGCAATAAATTGTATCTATTTCTGCATTTACTAAAAATGCTATGGTTCATACAATTTTTCTGGTAAACAATTTCTGTTAACCGAATTATCTAAGAAATTCGGATTACTTGAGATTACAAAACTCTTCCTTTTCATTGTAAGTGGTTGCTTGCTAACAAACATCTAATATCCAACAAAGAAAAAACGCAATTAAAACAATAATTAAAAACGGTTTTATTTAATTTTTTTATTCATGTTTTTCGCTAAAAACTCAAAATGACATTCATTTTATTGCAAAATTTTTGCACACAACTTTTAGAGTTTTAAAATAAATTACACTTTTATTTACTCAACCCGTTTTTACACAAACTTTATCACTTTAGCTGCTGTTTTAATTGTGTTGTCTTTTTACTTGATCACGTTCACAATTACACAGCATTTGCTTTCATATACTGTTTTAAGCGGTTCTAGAATTTGCTAGAAAATTCTAATTCATCATTATCATTATTTAGCGCAGGTGTTTGTTTGTTGCTCTGATAATCTTATTTCATGGAACTTGTTGTTTTGCAGTAATAAGATTTGTTTGTATTATTTTTCTTCCATACTTCTTACAATGGCTTCTGCGCAAACAGAGAATTCAATAAATCTCGACTTTCTACCAGAACTAGGAAGGGCTTTGCTACATTTGCAATAAATTGTATCTATTTCTGCATTTACTAAAAATGCTATGGTTCATACAATTTTTCTGGTAAACAATTTCTGTTAACCGAATTATCTAAGAAATTCGGATTACTTGAGATTACAAAACTCTTCCTTTTCATTGTAAGTGGTTGCTTGCTAACAAACATCTAATATCCAACAAAGAAAAAACGCAATTAAAACAATAATTAAAAACGGTTTTATTTAATTTTTTTATTCATGTTTTTCGCTAAAAACTCAAAATGACATTCATTTTATTGCAAAATTTTTGCACACAACTTTTAGAGTTTTAAAATAAATTACACTTTTATTTACTCAACCCGTTTTTACACAAACTTTATCACTTTAGCTGCTGTTTTAATTGTGTTGTCTTTTTACTTGATCACGTTCACAATTACACAGCATTTGCTTTCATATACTGTTTTAAGCGGTTCTAGAATTTGCTAGAAAATTCTAATTCATCATTATCATTATTTAGCGCAGGTGTTTGTTTGTTGCTCTGATAATCTTATTTCATGGAACTTGTTGTTTTGCAGTAATAAGATTTGTTTCGAAACTTCTTGATTTGTTAACAGACGCAATATAATTTAAATTAAGTATCTTCGTAACAATATACAAATAATTTTTGTTCTTCCAGCAACCTTGTGTAGCTGTAGCTCCACAAGAACGTCTTTTACTTCTACGGTACACCAACTATTTGGAAATCTGGCGCATGGGCTCCTCCTCAGGACAACAGGAGTTAGTGGAAGAGAGGCATGGAGATGTTGAAAAATCAAAATCGAAATTTCTAGCACTCGATAGTGTGCCGGAAAAATTACTAGAATTTAAAAGTAAAAATAAAGAGACAATTGTTTGCTCGGCCTTATCGCCAAATGGTCGTTGGTTGTGCTATTCGACACAAAAAGAAATTCGCTTATTTCAATTTATACCGGGCAAATCGATAAAGGGCAAGCAGACACATGCAACGCAATTGATAAGAGTTAAGGAGTTGCCCGAACAATTTGCTCCTGCTTCTCATCTCGCATTCGTAGCCGATTCAATGCGTTTGATAATGGTGAATAGAGAAAAGAAAGAAATATTAATATTTTCCATACTTACACCAACGAGCGAAATATTAGACTTTAGTTCCTCGCCACCGTTAGACTTTGTAGAGTGTATAGATATCAGCAAACATATTAAAGACATCATTAAATTGTTTACCGTTTCACATTGTGGTTCTTATATACTTGCGGCCAGTGCTGACCGTACGATTGCTGTTTGGTCTGTATACCAGGGAAAACATTTTAAACATCTCATTAACCTGCCTCGTTATACAGCGGCCACTACGGCTTTGGCCATGCATACAGAAGCACCACGAGTTGTGGCTGCCTTTGCAGATGGAAAAATTTTTGAATATGATCTGGAAGAAATGTGCTTTACGTGTTCTGATATTGATCGTTTCGTTGTTAACTCTAAAAACTTCTGCATTACCAACATTATTTTAGATACCCGAAATCCAAATATTTTTGTTATGCAAAATGATTCTAAAATGTTTGTGTTGGAAAAGTGTAAGCAGCGAGAAAAATTTGAAGATGCCCTAATGGAAAATTCGAATAGTAAATCGTTGAAAAAATCGAAAATTGAAAAGACTGACGAGATACAAGTGGATGGCTTGAAGTTGAAAATGGAAAAGTCGTTTGAGGCAAGTATTCCCAATTATTTCTTTGTTACTTTTAATACATTTTACAAATTTGAAAGCGTCAGTGAATTTTCTCTCTAGAAAACTATTTTGAAATTTATTGAGAAATATTCGCCCCCATCGTAAATAATGAGAGGAATTTTTCTTCCTTCGCATTTTTTTATTCTACCCAAATGATTCCATTCTATCGAAAATCTCGGGAAATTTTGTTTGCCTTCATGCAACATCTGCTTAGAATAAAGAAAACTATCACTGCACAGTGAATGTATGTATGTAAGTACGAAAAAAAGATTTTAAATTTTGTTTTTTAAGTTCAAACCATATAAATTAGGCGACAGAATAATGTTAAGAATCGGAGCAAAATAATGTTGGAAAATAGGCAATAATGATTAGTCACCGACGTTTCCGCGTTTCATTTAAGATTTACCCGATGGCCTGTCAATGACTAATTCAATAAAAACTTGATTTTTGTAAAGATATACAAAAGATAGTGACGATTTGGGCAACATATCGCATAACTATCACTACAGGAGGGTAAACTTCTGTCATTATAATTCAGTATTCGACAGACACCAAAGTTCAAACGCACTTCTTTTTTAATCGTTATAACAATGTCGAATTTTACGCTTAAGTTGTTTTGCGGGGAGGTCTGGTAACATTTGAAGAAAACGGTTGCCGAAAGTTATAGATTGTTGGTAGAAGCTTACCATGAACAACTCCAAAAAATTGTGAACGATGTTTTGCGCAATTAAAAGTGCTTATTTCGGCACACGACAAGAATTGCTGACCAGGTGTGAAAATTAGGAATTGGAAGCATTACTCGATGAATATTGCTGTCAAACGCAAGAACTTACATTAGCATTGCGAGTCCTAAAACAAGCGATTTCCCTACATTTAAAAGCCTGCTCTGTGTTTAGTAGGGTGAGAAGGCCGTTTTTTATTATGATCTGTTGAAATCGGGCCAGATGATCGCAGGAAACCTGTTCAAAAGACAATTGTTCGTTTGAAGAGAGCAATCAACGAAAAACGACCAGCATATTCAACCAGACACGAGGCCATAATCTTCCATTATTACAACTCTCGACCAAGTGCTGCAGGACTAGTCATAAACTATTTTTAAAACAGTGGATGGAAAGTTTTGGTTCACCCGCCTTATTTCCCAAACTTCTCTCTTCAGATTACCATTTGTTTCGATCGATGCGGAACGCCTTTACCCGAATACAATTCACTTCAAAACAGCGTATCAGATATTGGCTTGATTTGTATACAATTTTCAAGCAATAAATTCGACATTATTAACTTGTATATCTATTATTAGATTTATAAAGGGTGGAATAATTTGAGGTTAGGACGTTTATGGGCTTAAAACACACACGGTTTTCACAATTTAAGTTTTATTGACACTAATGTAAAGTAGAAATATGCGAATTAATAATGGCATATCATCTCGATTATATGTTTACCTTTAGCATGCCGGCAGAAGTCCGTTCTTTTGTTACACGAAGCTTCGTTTATCTTGTCAATGCAGCGTCGAATTGCATATTTCAGAGCGCCAGTTGTTTGTATGTTGTTACATAAGCCCGTTCTTTCAAATGGTCCCAGAGAAAGTAATCCAATATTGTTAAATCATGAGAACGAGGCGGCCAATTGATATCGCCAATCGGGCAATTACGTGACCGGGAAATTTCGCATGAAATAACTGAATTGCTGGGTTAGCTGTATGATTTATAGCGCCGTGTTACTGAAACCAAAGGTCACTTATATCAACATTAGCCAATTGTGGTAAAAAAAATTGGTTATTATAGTTTGGTAGCGCAGAAAATTTACGGTGATGGCGTTTCCTTTCCTTTACGGTCACTTTCTTTAGATGTAATGGTAATGGTTTTTCCAGTATTTGGGAGCTTCATATGCGACAATTTTTCCTAATTGAAAAGGAGCCTCATCACTAAAGAGGATTTTGTTGGAAAATGCTTTCAATTATTCAATTCAAAAACGTTCAACGCTAACAGTGGTCAGTCGGGTTTAGTAATACCTAATTGTTGCGAACGCTGACCAGTTAATGTTACAGACTCATTCTCAATACCTTACTGTATAGCGGCTATGTTTGCATCGCTATAGTATTGTATTGTTTTGATCTATTGGCTGCAACAGTACCGTGGTCTCAGAAGTAATCTGATTGCGAAGAAAAGCTGCTCGGTTTTTACGAAGTGATGGAGTGAAATTTTTACTACTTTAATAGCAAATTTTTACAATAAAAATTTTTTGCTCAAGAGTGGAGCGTTCCATGCCTAAAGTACTGCTTTTTACTAAATAAATGTCAAAGGAGGACAGCATGATTCTTGACATTTAATCATTTGATAGACAATTTACTTCCTAATCTCAAATTTGCACCACACCCGATATAACATTACAGAATAAAAGAGTGTCCCTCAAGGAGGTGTTCTTGGTGCATTACTATTCAAGGTTTTCATTAATGATATTAAAAATATCACATTTAATGGAAAACTTTTTATGTCTACTGACGACATCTGTCTGCTGTACAATTATGATTATGAAGAAGTACTTAGAAATCAAGTCGAGTAATGATGCTTCAATTTTGTCTGAATATTTGAGACTTAATGCAAGGAAAACTAAACTAGTACGTTTGAGGCGATACCTAACAGGAAATGATCAGCTAATGAGTGTTCATATTGATGGCGAGATAGTTACAGTATATGAAAGTGTTAAATATCTTGGAATGCTATTAACTCGTAATATTTCATGGGATAATCACAGTAATTACTTCAAATCAATAGTTTCCTCTGGAATTGGTATTTTATGTAAATTTAGTAATAAATTGGACACAAAAGCGAAAATGTTCATCTATCGATCTGTTATTCACTCGCACTTAACCTACCTTCCGAAAGCAACAGCTATTGCTATAAGTGTACAAAGTCTTAAATAGTATTGGATTTAGCTCAGCTGAATTTTCTTTTATTGGTACACATACGGGAAGAACAACTAGACAATCGATGAACTTGAATATTGTCAGATGTCGGCTTGAAGTAACAAAGCAACGGATTCGATTTGCTGGTCCAAATGAGTACAAGCACCTACCTAATAGTATAAAAAATATCTCAGTGCTTTCGACCTTTAAAGTAGCAATGAAAGAACACTTATTAGATAATATGCTAAATTTGTATTATTTGTATTATTATTATTTTCCTTTTTTTATTATTATTAGTTTTTTAGTTATTTAATTAATTGTTATTAGTATTTAGTTGCCAGTTTTGCCTCTATAAAGCCTTCTCTTGGCGCTGAGGCATAAATAATTCATGAAATAAAAGAAATACAAAGCAAGCTGCTTTTTTATTTACTGGATGCAATTAATTATTCTCTGGCGTAACCGAAAAAATCATTTGGTATTCCAACAATAGTTAAACTAAGTGCCTGAATGAGATTTTTTTGTAGAGGGCGGGTATCAAATCGACTTTCTGCGAAGTGCTCTCACAAATATTGGATGTTTTAGAGAAAAGTCTTTGTCATCAGTGGATTCGTCCGAGAAAAGGTTGTAGAGTTACAGCCCGAGGTTTCTACCTTAAATTTGGAATACCTTCTGTTGTAGGATGTATTGATAAGACCGACATCAATATTGTATTGTATTAACGTATCTTGTCCTGAAATAATTTTGTAAAATTTTAATACCATAGAAAAACTAAAGTGAAAATATTAAGGTGAAAAAATTACGATAACGGGAATTTTTTGCCGAGAAATTTTTTTTATGTTATTATTCTCCATTGGGGGATTTTCAGGATCGCAAATACGTGAAAAAAGGAAAAAAAAATGACTCATGATAAGGGGTAATTCTCTAACGATATCTTTATCTTACAGATAATTTTTATCTTCTTTTTTTTCAATTTCCTTGCTTTTGTTTATATTTCGTTAGATTACTAATAATTTTTCTTTTTTATTGTCTTCTTTTAGCATTTAATAGCCTTGTGTTGGCTGAGTTCTGACGAACTAGTGGCGGTCAGTGTGAATCCTCTGACGTTGTTAAATAAGTTACCAAATCCTTTCAGACAAAAAGTTTTTGGAGCTATGTAATTGTAATATATCTTCCGTTTTAGGTTATAAGTAATTCTAAAAATATATAAAAATATTTTAAGTGGCAAATTCTGAAATTTTTATTACTTTCTTTCAATAGAATCTTTATTTGGAATCATTTATAAAGGGTGTTTTTTTAAGCCCGACAGAACTTGAAATTGTAAAAAATAACACAAAAAATCAAATTGTAATCAAAATTTCTTTTTTATTCGAAGGATCAATACGTGACATTAACATTTGAAAATGATTTCGGGCATATGGGCACCGCGGCTGTTCTTGACGAAGCGCATTCTGGACGTCCAATTTTGGGCCACTTTTTCGAGCACTGCTGGGCGTATGTCACGAATAACACGAACAATGCTGTCCTCCAAGGCGTCAATTATTGCTGGTTTATCAGCATAAACCAGTGACTTCACGTAGCCCCACAGGAAATAGTCGAGTGGTGTCAAATCGCACGACCTTGGAGGCCAATTGACAGGTCCATTTCTCGAAATCAACTTATCGCCAAATTTTGATTTCAATAAGTCGATGGTTGCGTTCGCTGTATGGCACGTAGCGCCATCCTGTTGAAACCACATCTCGTCCGGATCAATGTCATCCATATTTTCAAACAAAAAATCATTGATCATGGTGCGGTAACGATCTCCATTGACCGTAACGCGAGCTCCGGCCTCATTTTTGAAGAAATAAGGTCCGATGATGCCACCAGCGTGAAAACCGCACCAAACGGTGCATTTTTCTGGATGTAATGGAGTCTGTAGGGTCTGCTGTGGATTGGTCTCACTCCATATGCGGCAATTTTGCTTATTAACAAACCCGTTAAGCCAAAAATGCGACTCATCGCTGAACACAATTTTGCGATAAAACAACGGGTCAGTTGCCAACTGCTGTAGAGCCCAATCGGCGAAAGAACGACGCATAAAATGGTCTCGTGGCTTCAATTCCTGCACCAGCTGGATCTTATACGGGTGTAGGCCGAGATCTTTGCGCAAAATTTTCCACATAGTGGACGGACAGAGCCCCAATTCCTGCGACCGACGACGAATTGATAAATTTGGATCTTCTTCCACACTTTCGTTTACAGCGGCGATATCCTCTTCAGTACGCACATTCCTTCGACGTGTTGGTGTTATTGCATCCTCTAGAGAGTATGTGGTACAAAATCTATCGACAGTTCGACGAATGGCTTGTTCAGATGCACGATTATGTACGCCATAAAAATGACGAAGTCGTCTATAAGTTGCGCGAATCGACGACTGATTTTCAAAGTAAATTTGGATAATTTCGTAGCGTTGTTCAAGCGAGAGTCTATTCATGCTGATTTGTCAGAGTATACTGAAACAAATACAAAAAAAATGTTTCATCAAAATTTCATTTTTTGTGTTACTTTTTACAATTTAAAGTTCTATCTAGCTTAAAAAAAACACCTTTTATTATAGTTCACCTGAATTAAGGATCAATATTTTTTATAATAAATCATGTTAAATGGAATACAAACGTTAACCACAGAAAGTTATAATACAAATCCACAAATATTTGACGTACAACAAAATAAAACAAGTAAATTTCCATCTTTGTTATCAATCGCTCTGACCCGAGCACTTTAAGCAGTGCACGGGTGAACTAAAACTGTTGCCCACCAGATGCAATATGCTAAACAATCTGGATTGATCTATGGATTGCGCAAGACAAAAGCCGGTTCCAAAAACTGCCAACTGTTTTTAGAAGAGGGATTGATAATCAGCCACCAGATTCAGAAAAAATGGCAATCAAAAAATAAACAAAAATGCAAACATTGAAAAATAATTAGGCATTAGGCAGCAACTAAAAATAGAACCACAGTGGCTCATATCGAAAGTCGGCCAACAAATTATAGAACAATTCAGCAGCTTTAAAATAAATAATACTTAAAGTTTTACAAAATGTTTTATTAAAGTATTTCTTCTGCCTGTTAGTAAATGCAACAAAACAAAAATTAGATGCTTTAAGCCGATAGCAAGAATTAAAAATTCGTTTACTTATGCAATAATTAATATTTGGTTGCATATACTTCTTAATTTTCTACAACGTTTAATATTCTTGAAATGATTCCATTAAGTTTTTGCACACATAAGACGTTCCTCCTGTATTGCTGCAACCTTAAGCTGGTTGTTATTACTACTGCACAATCTGTTTTGCATACGACGTTCAAATTCCTCCCATAAGTGCTCTGTGCAGGTGTTTTCATGAAATATGGCAGTTGTAAAGCAACCAGTACTTTATTATCGGGGTTTTCAGCAAGAAGTTTGTTTTTCAATTGTGGCAATTAAAATAATTAAATTCCGCTATGGAAATGCTGGTTTTGTTAGAGTTACATTTGGCAAAATTCGTAATATTTTCGGACAACACAATCGTCCTTCTAAGACCGCTATTAAGAATTTAGTCGTTAAATTTGAGTCAACAGGCTCGATACCAAATCTGCGAAAACCAGTGCATGTTCGAACGGATCGTTTCATTGAAAACAAGTATTTTTTTTTGCCTAAAACAAAAAATTTAGATTAAGACTAGCAAACCCGGCGAACTCCGTTTGCCGGTGGTCCGCCACGTTTGCCACCTGATGGCTTCGTTTTTTGTAACATTTCGTTTGGGGATTAAAATATAAAGCAAAATTATTTTTTTTTTGTTTTATATTTGAAAAGGAAAAATTTTTTTCATTGCACAACAGTAATGAATTAATTTCGGTTACAAAAATGAAGTGGAATTTAGTTAAACTTCTCTAAGTAAAAAATGAAAGCGAATCTAAAGTTTGTGGAACCTTGATAAGTGAAAATTGGCTTCGCCTGCAAAAAAAGATATTTTTTTTAGAAAACCCTGCCGGCTGTTGCGGAATGAATTGAGCAAATCTACAACATTGTGAGGCTTTAAAATCAAATCCTTACGCAAAATTCGCCATGTAGTGGTTTTGGGTAACCCCAATTGTTAAGTACGTTAAGGAATTGATGAATTTGGATCTGCTTCAACACTGTGGCTCACAGCTGCGATGTTTTCAGTTCAACTACCCACCCGGTCGAAAACTTGTTGGTGTTGCTAATTTTGTATCGAGCTAGTCGACTCAAATTTAACGACGAAACTCTTCATAGCGGTCTCAGAAGGACGATCATGTTGCCCGAAAATATCACGAATTTTACGAAATGTAACTTTAACAGAAACACAATTTTTATAGTGGATTTGAATTATTTTAATGCGTTTTTTGTGTGAAATTGACATTTAATACGAATACGTAAAAAAACTAAATGTCAAAAATATCATGTTGTTGGTGTTGCCACAACTGAAAAATCCGATATTTTCACAGTACGAGAATATATGTTGTCGGAGAAACAGTGCTTTCGTTTTCTTTTAAATTGTAAAACGTTCGCTTTGTAAATATTTCTTGGCCAGTGTAAACGATTAGTTTTGTGTTTTTATTTAGGAATTTTATATTCTTGCAAAAGTATGTTTAATTTTATTTGTCTGTCTATAAATAAAATCTGACAACACATTCGTCAAGAAAGTAGAACGTTTTGTTGTCGTTGTAGACGTTGGGTTGTGCTTGTGGTTGGGGGGGAAAAAACTGATACAAAGAATTTAAATTCACATTTGTTTGTTGATTCTTCACTGCGTTCTGAAGCAATTTGATATTGTTGTTGTTGTTGTTTTTAATTTTATTCTATTTAAACAGCGTCAAGCTGTCTACTCGCATGATGCGGAGCTAAAGTATAAAAACAAATACTTTTGCATTTTTTAGAAATTTTTAGTTGCAATTTAATTGCAAAATAAAATAAAATAAAACAAAAATAAAAACTTTTTATAGAAGAGGGACATTAAACGGCTCTATTATCGATAGCAACCAAAGCGAAGCAGAGTTGCTAGTTGGCAAAATGTATTACGGATGGCAGCTTCTTAATGAATGACAGTTGTCAATTTCAGTTGCAAAAATGGGAGATTTGACAGTAACCGTTTTCTGTACGTTGGCTGTGAGAACTCTTTATATAAAAAAATTTTATTTAAATTTTTCCTCTTCTGTTTATTTAAAGCAATTAAAATTTTACACAACTTTTATTGGGGGGAATTCCGATCAAACCACCAACAATGTGGACTAAGTCAGAGCGAGTTTGAAGTCATTGAAAGCTTTATCCGTAGAAAACCACACTTTTCTTGAAAGTGGTGGTTGAGCGATAACTTTTTTTTAAATAATTTTTTAACACTTCTTCTAAATAAATTACAGCCTCTTTCGAAAGTCGAAAATATGCTTTAAAGCTGAGATGCGCTATTACTTATTGACAATTGTGCTAAATGCAAATATTTCCTCACAGAGAACGTGAATATTCTTAGGGATTTGAGGATTTGAGACTTAGGCCTTGCACATCTTCTTCTTCGAAGAAAAAAGGGCTAAACAATTTTGGGAGCAGCTAACTAGTTAAGCTGAACGCTTCTGGCCCGGCCTACCAGTAAAATGATGAAGAAAAAATTTTCTTTGATCAATAGTTTTGATATGTCTTCAACAAGAAGTTTGTTTTTCAATTGTGGCAACACCAACAACATGATAGTTTTGACATTTATTTTTTTGACGCAATTGTTGTTTCGCACGAAAATCGCGAAAATACGTATTCGACCGGATCGTCCAACTGAAAACATCATAGCCGTGAGCCACAGTCTTGAAGCAGAAACAAATTTATCAATTCCTCGACGTTACTCCCCGGGGGCACATTTATGGTCTTTATAGAACGCTCGACTATCTAGACCTGTTCTACTGGGGGTATAAGGGAGTCCGGTCCCCTGAAGGTAGCAGGGGTCAACTGGGAACTACACGTTATTTTTACGGGAATCAGTAGCCCGCAGAGTTTCCGCTATTTGTCTCTTTAGGCATTTAGCTGTTTCTCTGACTAATTATTGAGGTTGGCCCTTCGGGAGTACCGTGGTGGTTGTGGTTTCGGGGCCCCATAACAGACAGGTCAGTTTTTATATGGTGGCCAGCATCATTTCACCTTTAACAACACCTACCTGGTGGAATGATTCTAGATCCAGTTAGCATGCTAGACATGTGTTCTGGACAGGAGTTGGATAGTCTCCAGCTCTTCAACAAGGAGTGGTGGTTTGCAGCCCTGCTCTGGAATCATTAAAGTTGCAACTAGGAAAGACATGTTGCTAGAATTAGTCATCGGCTTCCTAGGGCCTGAATGACGTTGCTTTTCATTCCCAGTGGTGTGACCACCATCTGATTAAGGCTCACTGCCTGGTGCAGATGTATATCTTATCACGTAAATCCTTGATGTTCCTAACAGTTGCGCTTTGTTGCTACAGCTAACTGAAAAATGCACTTCTTTTGTAAATTTCAACTGTGCGCTTATAACCGTTTAAACAATAACATCACAAAAGTCAAATGTCATTACCTCTGGGGATACCCTTTAACTTGTAAATTTTAATATTTATTTTTAGTTGCATAATAAAAGTAGAAGTTTAAATTGTGTGTAATTTGAAAGTGCATGACTAAAACAATTCAAAGAATATGACCACATAAATCATTTGGTGTCCGCGATAATTTCTCCAGATTTAAATCTGTTTTCTCAGGAATCGCACTATACTCTATTGATTCTCTAGAGCATCGACAAAATCTGGGATGTATTTCACTATTTTATCGTTACTGCAATGGCAAGTGCTCTAATGAAATTAGGGAACTTGTTCCCATTAATCGCACGTTTTCACGTTTCCCTATAATCAACTCGATTATAGGGAAAATTCGTTTTTTAGCAGAACAGTCCGTATGTGGAATAAGCTTCCTCCAGCGGTCTATCCTGTTACTTTTACTTAAGGAAAGTTGAAATTCAATGTCCACAATTACTCTCCCTCTTTCCTCCTCACTATAGACTAATTTTGTCATCCCCTAAGTGCTGCTCCGAGAAAAAAAATATGTCACAAATAGTGTTTTAATGAAATTAAGGAGCTTGTCCCCGTTACTCGCACATTTTTGCGTTTAACTCGATTTTTATTGAGGGCACATCTATTTATTGTTGATTGGATAGTGAATCGCTTTTTAGTAGAATAGTCCATCTGTGGAATAAACTCCCTCCAGGGATCTTTTCTGTCACTTTTAATGTAGGAAAGTTCAAATTGAATGTCCACAAACACTACTGCCTCTCTCCTCCTCGCCATAACATAATTTCTTAATTCTGCCAAAATGTATTGCATGTGTAGGGGTCATCATCCCCTGACCCCCATCTATAGACACACTCTTTTATATTAAAAATTATTGTTTTTATTACTTTCTGTTATCGGGATCTAGAGTGATGACAAATTACTTAAAATGAAACCAATCTGTACGCATTGCCTTTCAATTGAAAAAAGTTTTCGAATCACTACAGAAATACTGGGTTCTGTGGGCTCAAATATAAAATAAGAGTGGGAGATTGACTGGTTTGTATGTAAAGGAACTCGCGATTTCATTGGGCAATTGAGGAATACAAAAGAAGATAAAGAGAAGAATAATTTGAAACAGATTGATGGGCTTATCTGTAAAGGCAGCCTTGATCCAATAGCCCTTCGGCAGGAGGTTCGAAAAATTGAGTGGATATAATTGAAGGACTGCTTTAGGGACAGATTATGGAAACTATGAGTATCATATGACCAAAATGAAATTTGCTGGCTGTGCTTAAAAAAGTTCGATACGCTAGTTACGCTGTGTGCGAATCTTCATTAATGACTACCATAAGGCTTAGAGAGAGAGAGAGAGAGAGAGAGACTAATTGACGGTAAGAAATCCATTTCTCCGAGAGTATCGGCTAGTAATTGATGAACTAGGAAGATCTAAAAAGAACTCTTTATGTTTGCGGTCTATTTCTGTATCCACCTTCATGTGACTAATATTTCTCAATCAATGACGAGAATTTGTTATAGTAAAAAAATCGTCTAAAGACATTTTTCAATATACTTGGCTTATATATGATTTAGCTTTGTTTCCTGCGATTTTTCAGTTGGTGTTGTTGTATTCTTAGACGATATTTACACACCAAAAATACTGTTACAGATGTGTCTTGCTTAAGTTTTAAAATAAAATAATTAAACAATAAAGCGAACTACTGGTTACAAACTACGTAGAAATTTTATACACAAATAACAACAATTTGATATGCTGTTTACTAACTGCCTGGCATGCAAGACAAAAACAATTTCTGATTACCAACTGCGTAGAAATTTTATACGCGAAAGGCGTATATAACAACAACAAATATTTTGAAATAAATCCCAATCAGAAACCTGTACATCGAATAAACAACATACAACAACAAAATGTGATACAAAGGGAGTAAAAGATTCTTAAATTTCCTAGACTTTAAATGGACAAACATAAATAGGGCAGCGTCTGAGTGGATAGTCAGTCAGTGTAAAATTAAACCTCATCAAGTAAAGACGTGCATTTTAAGTAAATTATTCTGAAGTGCCAACTTTGTGTAGTTAAAGTAAATAAAATTGTTATAAATTATAAAATTTATTTATTTTGCAATAAAGAACTCACAACGAAACGTTTATAACAGGTATAAACGTAACAATATTATTATTACATCGTTTAAATAGGTTTGAAATTGTTACCAACGAAATTCGAATTATTCTTTACCGAAATAAAATATCTAAGACATCTTATTAGGTTTCGCACCATTGCTCCAAATCCAAATCCTAACAATGTCAAAGAGCTTCAAGTTTATTTAGGGGTTTTCAACTTTTATGGAACGTTTTAGCCAGATGTGACAATTTTGCTATTTCCTTCACATCGATTGAAAACTGAGTTCAAATAGACGCAAGATTGTTCCGCAGCCGTCAGCTTAGTAGCTAAAAATTGTTTAGTCTGCTTTAATAATATTTTTAGTCGTTTGAAGTCGTAGCTGTATTGTTACAAATCGCTAATCATGATGCATAAAAGCCTTTCGAGTTTGCTTCTAGGACGTTGACAGACAGAGGAAAACCATATTCCTAACTAGACAGCGAAGAGGTATCAATTTTGCTTGAGTTAAAAATGTTTCACCAGTATTCGTACTTTAGTGACTGATAACAAACCTTTACAGCATATTTTTAATCCTAAAAAGGGAATTCCTGTAATTCCTTGGCTTTGTTTGGATATCAATTTGATATTTTCCATATTAAATCTAAAAGTAATATGGCTGATTACTTTTCAAGATAACCTTCCATTGTTATGCCTTTCGAACGCTTCAGCCATTAGACAAGCGAATTAAAACATGAATCCAGAAACGCCGTAGAATTTTTCATTTATTTCATTTTGGGTTTCGCAAAGGTTCTGTTCTAAGACTCCATTTATTAGACGCAGTTCCATTTTACAATCACTACCAAAATTTCAATTGTTTTTATCTCAATTAAAGCAAAAGACTTTTGAAATTCACAATTAAATTTTAAGCAATTTTTAAGCCGCTAATTCGAGCTGTTCTTTTCGAAAAGCCTCTATTAAAAGCTCTTTGCACAAAATTTAGTATTCGAGTTTAGTTTTAACGCGCGTAATTAATAAAATATAAAAATAAATTTATATTTTATGTTAAAATGTTGCACCCAACATTGATTACAACAAATCACTGTCTGGACAGTGAAAAATATGTTTATGATTTTTTAACTTTACTTCTATAACACTGCGGCTGCCATGAATAAGGAACGCAATTGTTGAACAATGAATAAAAATATTTTTCTTTCAGATTTATTCCCAACTACAATTCACTCTACAAACGTACAAATGTCGAAAATACTAGTTTTAATATTTTTATTTTTTTTCAATAAATTATTAGTCGGATTACTTTAGTCGCGACCTTGAAGAGTGTATATTTTAATTTCTAAATTTATTAAGTCGTAAATATGAATAGTGTTAAAGAAAACATCAAACATAGCCACTGAAAATTATGTCTTCCATACGTGTGCCACAAGGAACATGTCTTCTTTCAAAAATAACTTGATCAATAGATCAATTTTAACAATAGAAAATTCGTTACTCCCGATATTCGGGCTGAAGTCGAACAAGAACTTATGCCTTAAAAAAGTGATCTGTAGTGTATTTAGTTAGGCTTTGTTGCTGTTGTTGCTTAAGCTTAACAACAATTGTCTGTTTCCGCTTTTTGTTTTGTTTGTTTTTTGTTTCCAAATATAAAAAATACCGAAATTCAAATGCAAATGCAAATATGCCAGTCAAACTCAGCCAAACAAACAGCATTGAAAAAAAAGGAACAGGAGTCATAAAATATAAAGAAAAAAGAAACAACAAATGCAAAACATGTAAATTTTCGCCTAAAGTTAACATTAATGCTCATCCTCAACCCCCCACCTCCACCGAACGTCCTTATTCTTCTCGTTGTACTTTTTTCAAACAAAAATTTATCAAAACACCTACACAAAGTAATAAAGCCTGCAGGGATTTTAAATGCTACTGCAAAAATTTATGCTTCACAAAAAGAAACAAAAAAGAAAAGAAATGAAAAAAAATACAAAAATACAGACTCATACAATACAGTCAACCATGCAGACAACAACTACAACAAGTAACCATCAAAAAATGAAAATAAAAATTCCAAAGTCATCCCATAACAGTATACACTTGGGGAAATTCGATTAAAGGCGTGAAGAAATATTATCAATTGATTTTACAGGTTTTATACAAAGAGGAATTTCTTTTGAATGAACACCGAACGGATCGTACAAGGAGGCTTTCAGGCCAAGAAAGACCAAAACATGCCAAACCACATGCGTGATAAGATTTACGTCAGACAGAAAACAGCTAAAAAGCTAAAGAACCAAACAGCTGAACTCTGGGGCTTACTGATTACCGTGGAAATAACGTGGAGATTCCAGTTGACTTTCTGCTAGCGTTCAGAGAACTGTGCTCCCGTTTTTCCCCCGTTGACACATCTAATGATGGTGGATTTCCATCAAAACTTATCAATGTGCCCCCGGAGGAGACATACCACACCACACTGGAGGAATATGTACTGAAATAACATCGGTTGTTTTTAATAGAAGTGTAGAATTTTATGTTGACTATAGTTTTTTTTTTTTTTAACTTGCGGCCATTTTGTCAGCTGTCAAGTGATTGATATTTAGTTTAGTTTGGTTTGATTCGACATATTTCAGCATAAATAGAAAAACTATTTTAAATTGTGCAAATTGGAGCCAAAATAAAATTGCCGTTGATCCCCCGATTGTCATAAGCGAATTTTGTTTACCGATGAAGCTCACTTTTGTTCGAATGTATAAATCAATAAAAAAGACTGCCGTATTTGTAGTGATGATAATCCTCAAGTGTGTGCTGAGACAGAGAACAACTAACCGTTTGCTGTACTGTATGGATTGGTGGAATCATTGAATTCTAATTCTTTAAAAATCTTGCTGGTCAGAACGTTACAGTAGTCAGTGGCGACGGTGCAAATTTATTTTCAATTTCATTATTCTGTTCGAACAACATATGGGGCACTACGTCCATTTTACGGTCAACACAATCAATCGTCTGTCAGAGCAATTAATTCGATTAACTAATATGGAAAAATTTTAATTAGTTTTACAAATTATTCAAGAATATATATCTAAATTTCCAGTGTTGGAAGAATTGGGTTTTATTTGATTTTTACAAATTCAATTGGTGCTTAAAGAATAAAATTACTGCAGTGTTGCATGCAGAGTGGAATGCAGAAACAAAAAAATAGAATTCCAAACAAAAGAAAATTATTTTTATTTTTTTTTTTATTTTTATAGTGTTACGAAGATTAAGCATCTTAAGTTTAAGTTATAAAAAGATAATTATCACTAAAGGAGTAAAGTGAAATGACCTATTGTGTCTGTTAACAAATCAAGAATTTTCTGAAAAATGTTATGAACCCAAAACGTAACAACTTTTTAGGAAAATTGATGCAATAAAAAAATCTATAGAGCTAACGAGGAAAGGCTTCAAGAAATATACAGCTTCGGCAAACGTATGGATGTCTTGGAGCAGAAAGTCAGCGAGCTTGATGAAAAATTATCCGCTTCAGAGAAAGAACAAGAATTACATGAATTAAGAATAGCAAAGGAGATTGAGTGATGAATTCAAAGAGGTGTTGACATCACAACGACGAGAAAGACACCTCTACATTCATAGTTTGATGGCATGGTGGAAAGATTCAATCGTACCCTAGAGTAGTATTTCAGAAAAGTGGTGTCTGTGTATACCAAAAGGGTTGGGTTTAGTATATAGCCGAATTTCTTCAGAAATACCGGTCAGCTGTACACGATTCAATCTCCTGTAGTCTAGCAAAATGATGTTTGGAACAGAATTAAAACTGCCAGCGGATTTTGACTATTGTATTAACCTGAAGAGAATGGAAACACTCTTCAGGCACAAGAAGACCTAAAGGAGCTTCATGACTTTGTTCTCAACCTCATTTAAATATCCAGCAAACACGAAGCGATTTACAGAAGAACGAATGGTTCTACTATTTTCCTCAAAACTCATGAAAGGATTAACCCCGAAATTGTAAGCTCACTGTGAAGGACCATACATGATATTTAAGAAATTAAATGATGGCGTTTACCGGTTACAGGCATAACATATTCCGAGGTCCAAAATCAAAATGGTTCACCTTAAACGGCTGGCCAAACATGGCCGAGGTGATGTTGACCTATTATGGACGAAAAGATTCATGCGGTGTTAGTGTTACGAAGATGCTTAGTTTAAGTTGTGTTTGTTAACACATGAAAAAGTTTTGAAGAAATTTTATGAATACAAAGGTAACAATTTATTATGTCGTTACCAAGTTTGAATAAAATATCCCTGAAGAAGTTGGAAAATACCAACGAAACGCCGAATAAAAATTAAATAAATTAAAAAAAAAGATTTAATTACCAAACAAACCGCCATTAACGACGGTTTGCAGCGAAAGGAATGACGACAAATAAAATGACCTTGAAAATCTGAATATAAAATATACTCTCTCTCGTAAATGTACTCGTTTTTTTTATAAAGAGAAGTAGCACTTCGGGCAATAATGCCTATTTAGTCAAGTACCGTGCTACATTCTTTTAGGAAAGGGATAGAGAAGATGTGGGAGAGATGGTGAAAGTAGAAGGATAGTTACGAAATCCTTCATCACTGAGCAGCACGACCGACAGCAAATTTTTATTTGTAGTGAAAAAAAACCAAGGTCTTTGTTGGGAATTGAACCCACAACCATCAGTCATGTAAGCTAGCACACTACCTACTAGTCTACAGGGGCACCTAAATGAGCGCTTAAAGGACTGATGAGTTTGCCTGTGTATGGGATGTGTTTTTTAATAAAAGATACACAAAAGCAGTAATTAATAAGCTGGGGAAGCATTTCATTGTAAATAAAAAGCTTAAAGTGTTTCTCGCGGCTAAATAAGCACTTTAATAAGAAATTAATTTTTCTACGTTTTGATCAGAAACAAGTTTTCCTGCTCGTACTAGGTAATTACTTTGCGCCACGTTTTAGCATTTTTTTACTGGTGGGCCAGAAGCGTTTAGCTTAATAGTTGGTTGCTTCCAAAATTGGTTAGTTCTTGCTTTTCTTTGTGAAGAATTTGGCAGTATGCTGCGCCATAATGTTTCCAAGAGTCTCTTTTTAAGTGAAATTGAGTTTTGACATTTTTGATTTAAAATACTAAAATTATTATTTTTATTTATCACATAAAAAACAGTCAACTTATGAATTTTCTTATGTTCAGAAAAATGTTAGCGATTTTACTCGCTTGAATGCTTGTATTCAAACGTTCGCATCTAATGATGGCTTATTACAAATTTCGCTACCGGTTATTCGATAACGAACAAAATAATCCCAAAAAAAATTTGTAGGTATACGAATGGCAGCATTTGCCCCTAAATCTTCTGCCATCTAACAGTCATCATCGTCATCATCATATTTGGGATATCATTTTCCTTATACAGATTTTAATAAATTCAAAGCAACATTTGAATCTCTCATCTGCAACGAAATATTGTTGCATTTATTCCTTTAACAAATGTTTAGTTTATTGAGTTCTAATATTGTAAAATAACTTTTAAAACTTTTAGAGTTTTGAATTAAATTTTACACGATTTATTTAGGCGATTATTAACTGTTCGCGTTTATACACAAAAATACACGAAGGCAACTATTTTTACTTGATCGCGTTTACAATTAGATGGAAGGGGCCTTTATATACTCTTTTGAGGGATCTAGAATTTACTAGAAAACTGTAATTCCTCGCATTTAATACAGATGCCGTAGTCGTCATTATTCACTGTAGGTGTTTGTCTCTTTCTAATTGTTAATCTTAGTTTACAGAGTTCGAATGTGGCATGGCTGTTGTTGTTTTGTTTAAAAGATTTCTTAAACACGTCTTGATTTGTTAACAGACACAATAGGTCATTTCACTGTAATTGTAAATGATAATTATCTTTTTACAACTTAAACTAAGTATCTTCGTAATAATGTGTTTTAAAAATAACGATTTACGCAGCAACTTAAATGAGTAATAATTTCAACATTTTTTATACTTAGAAAGCGGTGATGAAAAGTTGCATTTTATAAAAATAATAAAACGTTCCTTTCTTTAAGATTTATTTTTCTACCAAACTGCACTGGGAAATCAGTTTTCATATTAGATGTCATCTAAGGCTTTCTGTTCGATGGTCATGCGGCAGATAAATTGTTCAAATTGATCTTACGAAACGCTCTAGGTTTTACAGATCTTAACATTAACAGTCAAAAACGTTTTTTTTTCTGCAGCTCTATTGATGCAGGGCTAAATTGTAAATCCAATCTTAGCCCCTTTTTCGTCCGTGCATTTTTCGGGTTATGAACAAAAAAAAAATTAACCACTCTCATCAGCATTATTATATATCTTGCAAATCTTATCCTTCAATCGACTTTGGTACTTTTTCGGCGAAAGTTTTTGGTTTCCAAAAATAATGAAACATTATATTATGGCATTTTTTGAATCATCTAATCAGTCACATGATGCACTACAATTGACGTAATTAAGTTCCCCCCAGGAGCATATAAATATGCTCTTTATAGAATATTCCACTATCTAGACTCAGTGCAACTGGGGTATAAAGGGAGCTCAGTCCCCTGAAGACAGGCAGGTGGTCAACTGGAAACTCCACTTTATTTCCACGGGGATCAGTGACCCGCAGAGTTCATTATTTGTCTCTTTAGACTAATAATAGTTCTCTGGCTGATCATTGAGGTTGGCCCCTATATGGGAGCATCGTGGTGGTTGTGGTTTTGCGGCCCCATAAGGGAAGAATGAATATTATGGTGGCCAGGATCATCTCGCTGATAATGACACGCTAAGTGAATGATCCAGTCCAGTGAGCATGCTTGACATGTGTTCTGGACAGGAGTTAAAAAGTCTCCAACTCTTTAGCAACGTGTGATAGTTTGCAGACCTGCCCTGGAATTATTCAAGTTGCAACTAGGTGGTTCTGTTGCTTAGAATTATGTCTTCGGCTATCTAGGACGTATGTATAACGGTCCAAATTATACAAAGTGGTTTGTCCACCATCTGATTAAGACTACATAGTCAGGCGCGGATGTAAAACAAATCACACTTTGACGTAATTAAGTTTCTCCGCAATTTCCTTACCCTTGCTCCTTATAACTGTGCTCGATAGCGGAGTGGCCTTATTTCGAATTATCACATATAATTTGTAGCACTATTTAGCAATGTTAAGGCTCCTGCTTCGAATTCAGCATAATTTTTTCTTATCTCTAGTATCCAACAATCTTAATATTTGATATTAGTTTTCACTGATGAAAGCAGCTTGATTTTGCTAAGTCGTGTGTACAAAGATTTTCCTTTTAATGAATTTTAATATCATTTACTTGCTTCTTAACAGTTAATAGACATTTCAATTCAAGTTTACAATACGAACCTTAAAATTATTATTATTGTATTCTTTTTAGTTTTTCATCTTCTCGGGATTCCCCCTTATAAATGGTGGGCAAATTTGAGGTTAAGAAGTAAATTGCTTATCAAATGATTAAATGTTAAGAATTGAGCGGTCATCCTTTGACATTTACTTAGCAAAAAGTTGGGAAAGCTTAAGCATTAAATGCTGCGTTCTTAAGCAAAGAATTTTAATTGTGAAAATTTGTAATCAAAATGATGGAAATTTCACTTAATTTCACTTCTTAAAATTCGTGCTCCTTTTGAGACCGCTAAGCGTTATTTAATTGCTAAATTTGCGGTTCACGGTATTGTTGCTGACAATGACCCAAAACATTATATTCGTAGTAGTTATAGTGGTGCAAACATAGCCGTTGTACTGCAAGGTGTTTAAGAGCGTGGAACATCAACTCGTTCATTTTTACATAAAAGTCTTCATCTTCACGCTTACAAAATTCAGCACGTTCGAGAATTAATAATCATTGTTTACGTCGAACATTTGTGTATTTTTTCGATAATGAGCAACGAAACGCCGTTAACGTTAAGCAAATTTGTAGCCATAATTGGTTTATGTTGGCAACAGTGACCTTTGGTTTCAGCAAGATAGCGCCACAAGGCACACAAATAATTTAATAATTATGTTAGACATTTCCCGGTCGCGTAATTTTGCGACTTGACGATGTCAATTACCCGCTGGATCATTTAGAAGACCGGGTTTACGTGAACAACCAACCCACAAACAAGTGACGCTCTAAAAAATGAATTAAATGCATGGACGAGATAATTAAGGCTGAAAAAATGTGCTCTAAAATTTCTACTCAACGTTGATGTCAATAAAACTGTAATTGTGTGTCTGTTAAGCCAATTTACTTCCTAACCTCAAATTTGCCCACCTTTTACATGCACGAATTATTGAATAATCAACTTAACGAAAAATGTACTGCAAACTGCTCCGTTAGTGCGGTTTTACACACATCAACTTTTGTTGCTCAAGTTTTGTTGTTTCCATTAGAAAGAAAGAGAAATGTGTATGAAACCTTCTCTTTCTTTCTAACCGAAACAACAAAAGTTGAGCAACAAAAGTTGATGAGTGTAAAACCGCACTTATATGAAACAAAAATCTCAGACGTATCTGCGTCCTGTAATGAGAGGGTTGTCTGCGGAGCGAATTACAAAGGTTTATAAAAAATCTTTTAAAAAATAAAATTTTTAAAAATTTTTTTATACATTTTTTTCTTTCTCTGAAGATGCCACCCCAATGGTGTGGCATAAAATGTAAAAATTATTGATGATAATTCAAGCTTTCAGAAAACGGCATGTCCACCCTTAATCACATTTGTGCCGGTGTATATTAAACTCGTATTTAAAATATGTTGTAGTAGTTGTTGCTGTTTATTTTTGTTATTGTTGTCAGAGTTGTTGCAACATAAAATTTATACATACAACATGCATACAGCAGATATTTAACTCTAAACATTTATTCATTCAACCATTCATACATACGAAGAGACAAGCAGACAGACATATTTCTACTTTCGACATTTGTTTTTCGTGGTATGCACTTGTCTAGACTTTGGCTAGACAGTGTTAAACCAAATATCAGACTACTTCTCGACGATGAGAATGCTTAAATAAAACTCATACAGACAACAATAGATGGCAGTTGTTGTTGTTGTTGATTTTTTTTTTTGTTTAATATTATGCTTTTGTTGTTATTGAAGTTATTATAAGGTTTGTTTTTTCTTTTGTTGTTACATTTGTTCATATTAGGTTTCTTTTTGTTGTTGTTGTTATTATTGCTATTGTCGTTATTGGAGATTTCAGCTAGCATCCTTTGCAAAAAAACGTTGCTTCAGAATTTATTTCACAAATTACTCTTTTACGACAAAGAGATTTTTCTTTTCTGTATTCTTCTGACGAAATAGAAAATCTCCTTCGCCATTAAATTTCTAAAACACAAAAACTCTTTTTACGTTTTTGCTCGTATTCAGCTAATTACTGCTTGTGATTTACAAGTGTGAGACAAGATCCGTTCATTTTCATTACGTTGATTAGTTCCCAGTTTGTTTATCGTTAAAGTTAATGGTTTGGGGGGGGTTGGAGAAATAATTAGTTGCACAAGTATTGATTATTGAAATTAAAAATAATTTCCCACATTTTGGAATAAATAATGGTTGGGTAAATTTGAAGTTAGGAATTAAATTGTTTGTCAAATATTTAAATGTCACGCATTAAACTGTCATCTTTTAACATTTATTTTGTAAAAAATTGGGAATTGTTAACCATAGAACGCTACACTCTTGAGGAAAGCATTTTAATTGTAAAAATTTACTATCAAAATGGTGACCATTTCACTGTACCACTTTGTAAAATTGGAGCACCTTTTCACCACAATCAGCCTTCTTCTCAGATCACTAAATTCGAGTTTCACGATGTTGTCACTGACAGTAGACCAAAACAATACCCTCATGGTGGCAGTAATATTGCAAATATATTCGATGTTTATTAAAGTGCTGAGAATGATCCAGGACCATGAACTCATCAACGTTCAGAAATTTGGGTTACACTTTGTGTAACATTTCGTATAACTCGTTCAAGAATTAATCACTAAACTCGACGTTCACGATATTGTTACTGACAGTAGAACTGAGAATGATCCTGGAACATGAACTCATCAACGTTTACAAAAATTGGGCATCACTTTGTGTAACATTTTGGATAACTTGTTCAAGAATTAATACCGACCGATTATTTTTAGCGTCAAACGTTTTTGAATTGGCTGAACCAAAACAGTGCAGTTTTCAACAAAATCATCTCATTAGGTGATGAGGCACATTTGCAGTTAGCCGGTTATGTAAACAAATAATATTGTCGCATATGGGGCTTACAAAATCCACAAGCAGTCTTCGAAAGACCATTTGTGGTCAGGCGGCATCATTGATTCCTATTAGAGCAGGGAAACGCAGTAACCGTGAATTCTCTGCGCTGCCAAACGATGGTAACCATAATTTTTTTGTAGCCACAATTGTCTAACGTTGGCATCAGTGACCTATTGTTTTCAGTAACACAATAACATAAGCCGCATTTTTTTTAATAAAAAGAGAAGTAGCACTTTTGGTAACAAAAGGGATAGACAAGAGATAAGACAGGTGGTGAAAGTAGAAGGACAGTTACCTAGCCTTCAAGCTCTTTTTTTCGTAGTGAGAACAACCACCTACTAGCCTACCGGGGCAGCTTTCATTTCTAGAAGGTCCATGTTATCGGAAATTAACTGTCGTATAAGAGAGCACTGCGACCAGTGACTATGCCTTCATGACTGAGCAGCCTCACCGACAGTCAGTTTTTATTTTTTGTAGTAAAAATAGCCAAGGTCTTTGTTGGGAATCAAGCCCACAACCTTCAGACTGATAAGCTTGTACACAAACTACCAGCCTACAGGGGCACATAGCCAAGAAAGAGAAATTTCACAAACAACTGACGCTCTGAGGGATGAAAATCTGGGCTGGATTAACAATATAAGCGAAGCTTTGTTGCAAAATGGGCTTAAAAGTCTTGTGAAAAGAGCAGACATCTGTCGACTTGCTAAAGGTGAATATTTGTCTAACATTATTTTCCAATATTAATTCTTTACTTTACATTGGTTGCAATAAAACTGAAGCTATCAAAAAAGTGTATGTATTAAGTCAATTTACGTTCGAACCTCAGTTTTGTCCACCCTATATAAAGGGTTTTTCAACAAAATAGAACAAAACATTTAGATTAGGCCCAATCATGCCTCCAGACCACATAGCGTACTCACCATACAGTGACACGTTTTATTTTTAGAAGCCCAAATGTAGCAATTTTGCTTGTTGACATACCCTGACAAGTGGGCTTCGTCTGAAAAAATAATTTTCTCAGAAAAAGCAGCTACTGGTTCCTGAATAAATTGATTCCAATTTAATTCCTAACTTCAAATTTGCCCGACCATAACTTATTCCAAAATGTGGGAAATTATTTGTAATATCAATAATTATTTCTCCCCTCCCCAAATCTTTAACTTTAACTATAAAAAAACGATCAATGAAACGATCCATTTGTTTCAAAACAAATTTTCCGATCGCATAATTTCACGACAGATCACAGATCGTGTGATTTAACACCACTGGATTGTTTTTTGTGGAGCTATGTTAAGGGCAGAGTTTATAATCATATCACATCACATCGAATCGAATCGAATAAGGAGTGTCATTTTGCCAAGAAATGATTAAAAACTTTGATGAAGGAATCAACATCTTTGAGTGTGGCCAGACATCATTTTTCATTCATAATTAGCGAACTTTTCTCTTCGTAATAAAACAAATATTGGCATCACTTTAATTTACACTTTTTGTTTTATTTTGTTGAAGACGACAAACTTCTTTTTGAAAAACCCTTTCTACTTACTAGGTAAATAGATATGTTGACAGACATATAAATCTTTCGATTGACAGGAAATTCTGTAAAATTTATTAATGGAATTTTTGTTTTATTTTATTTTTTATATGAAATATCCTGCAGTTGTATTGTCATTCAAATTAGCATCTAAAAGTGATATCATGTTATGTGATTCTTTGAATCTATAGATTCAATTCAATGTAGAGTTTTTTAATAAAAGAATTGTATAGACTCTTTTCCGTTAAAGATAATAATGTCCTATTTAAAAAAAAAAAGAAATAAAAGAAAAAAAAAAACAAAAATTCTTTATAATCCTTTCCTGTTTCGATGCATTTCTTATTGCACATCTGATGCAGCGTCATTCTTCTTTTCATGTCATTGGATTTAAGCACATAAGCATTTGTGAGCTTTCGACATACAATAAAGATAAATCTTAATTTCACATTCATTTATCCTTGAACAATGTTTAAAAAATGCATCCATTCATTGCACTTTGTAAGCGCAACAAGACACACACATACACACACACACACACACACACACGCATTAATGCACCAATCAAATATTATAAAATGCACTTTTTTATTAACCCCCGTCATCGTCATCGTTATTATGTTAACCATGCTTGCACCAGAGCATCATATCCAGTCTATTGAACTTGATTTCATGTTTTCAAGGATTTTTGAAAGACGTTCGTTCAGTCAGTCCTTTCACTGCACTGGCCGACTGCAATTGTTAAGACACTTTTTAATGTATTGTAGTTTTGCTGCAGTTGTTTCACTGCATTTATTATCATCATGGATGTGTTTTAAAACATTCTATGAAATTTGAGATGTGCATTACGACGATAATAAAAACAACAACAACAACAACAGCAGCAGCAGCAGCAATAACTACAATTTAGTGCGTATTAAATTGTTAACAAAATTTCAAGTAAATTGTGTTAATAAAAGGGTCATTTGCCGTTTTTACAATTGCTTTTCATACGTTCATTGTACGTTCAATGATAGTTACGAGGGCAATATAAAAAGTCATCTTTTTTTTTTTTTTTTTTTTTAAGTTGATAACATTCTGGGGGCAAATTTGAGGTTAGGAAGTGAATTGTTTTAAAACACACGATTTTGTTTGACAATTCCAGCTTTATTGATACTAACGCCTTTTCTCTTATAACATTCTTTTGATGCGCAGTTTGCAACAAAGTTTCGCTTAACTCGTCAAAGCAGTAGCGATGATGCCGCCTAGCCAAGCCACACCATACGGTCATATAATGGTTTTTCGAGGACTGCTTATGAATTTTAAAAGTCAAAAGTCACTGTGGCGCTCGCCACAAACAATGGTTGGTTGGCTTTGATTCTCAAAACGAGTTGAATTTTATAAGCAAGAAGATGTAGATTTTTATGCAAAATATTGGTCCTGGTGATACTTATTTCGTGCGAACATCGATGAGCTGATGTTGCAGGCTCACTGACTATGTTTGCATCACTCCTGCTACAACCACCGTATTAATATGATCTATTGTCAGTTCCCCTGGGGGTATGCAGTCAAGCCAGATTTCTTCCAGGGAACCAGTAACCCGCCTGGTGGTTTAAATCTAAATCGCGTGAAGGTCAGCTTTTTTCCTACCAATGTGCTGTTGCATTGCAAGAGACTGTCGCTAGCCAGGGGCGATGACGTCTTTTGATAGTCTAAAGCTCTCGATTGAAGGTGTAAGTGCACCTTAGGGGCTTTGGCGAACGCATTGTTTTCATCCAGTTTTTTTTTTTAAGAGAAGTAGCACTTCAGGCAACAATGCCTATTTAGTCAAGTACCGTGCTACATTCTTTAGGAAAGGGATAAAGAATACTTTTATTTGGGTACGGTTTTCCGGCGACCCTCGTCAGTACGAAAAGAACACTGAAGATGGTAAACAGCCGAAACCGGTTTGTTCACAAACCAAATTTGACGAGGGTCGACGGAAAACCGTACCCAAATAAAAGTAATTTTAACCCCGTCGGAAAATCCCAGCACATATCGGATAAAGAATAGATGAAACAGGTGGTGAAAGTAGAAGGATAGTCGGAAATTAACTGCCGTATAAAGACAACACATCGACCAGTGACTATGCCTTCATCGCTGAGCAGCCCCACCGACAGCCAATTTTTATTTTTGTAGTGAAAAAAAACCAAGGTCTTCGTTGGGAATCGAACCCACAACCCCCATACTGACAAGCTAGTACACTACCTACTAGCCTACGGCGCCAGTGCTACGATCACCGTCATTTTAGGGTCAAACGGCTAGGTGCTGACGAAAATCTGTGTTACATCTGATCTACTGTCAGTAAAAATACCGATAGCCTTGAATTCAGCGATTAACTTATGCACAGCGGTCTCAGAAAGAGCCTGATTACGAGAAAAATCTACTCGAGTTTTACGAAGTGATACAGTAAAATTGTTTTTTCTCAAGATCAGAAAATTCCATGTTTAAAATTTCCCAACTTTTTACTAAATAAATTTCAATGGATCATAGTTTAATTATAGAACATCGAATTGCCCGCCCAGAATTACGTATGCTATTGAATGCAAAGCATCTGACTACTTCAGCTCAGATTGCAACTTAATCGGGGAACATTGAACCCCTGTGGGTAACAAAACAGATTGTGGTCTTCAACAAACGTAGTTTGTTGCAATCCACAATCTTCTAGAGTTTTTAAAGATTGTTCTCCCATTCGGGCGTGTGAGTTGCAAGCTGCGCAGGTTGAAGTCTAGCTCTTAATAAAAAAAACTATTATATTGTTACGAAGATGCTGGAAAGTGAAGTGACATATTGTGCTGGTTAACACTAAAGAATAATAACATAGTAAATTCTACGAACTAAGATAATATAATATAATATAATATAATATAATATAATATAATATAATATAATATAATATAATATAATATAATATAATAAAGTACACAAACAAACAAAGACCTACGCTGAATAATGATATTGATACCATGTGGGCTAAATGCCATTTTAGAACTTTACAAATTTGGAAAATTAGAGTTTTAGTTAATTGGAACTGGAAGCCATTAAAATATTATATAAAATCTATCTCAGTCAGTCAGTCAGTCTAATTGTGATAGTGATCAAGTGAACAGCTTTCTTTCGTTAAAATGGTAAAGTTAAATAATAAAACCTCTAAAGGTTATATGTAATTTTTTTTGCAATAGAGAACTCAATAAACTAAATGTTAATTAATCGAATAAACGTAACAATATTTTAAAATTTGAGAAAAAAATCCGAGATGAAAGAATATTCACAAAAGTAAACTGTTTGATGTGGATTTTGTTTCACACTTTTTCGAAAGTAACTTTAAATAGTTTTATTTAAAACTAATTTTTCAAGCTTAAAGGTTCATCAATTATTTTATATTTTAATAATTCAAATTTTCGGTACGCCTCTGTGTACCATCTTCAGGAAAAAATGTTTATAAAATTTTTTTATAACAAAAAACACAAATTGAAAAAATTAAAAAATTTTCTTGTCAAAATGAATTTAAAAATGAAGTTAAAAACAAAATTATGAAAAGTAAATAACAAAAAATAACAAATACATATAAAAAAAAAAAAAAAAAAAAAAAAAAAAAAAAAAAAAAATAAAAAAATAAATAGTTTTATGATAACCGAATTATTTTTGTGCGAAGTGTGTTCTGGCTTGTCGTTAGGGAAGCTGACATAAGCTAACCTGCAAGACCGTGCGGTTTGACTTTGCTTAAATTTTGTATGAGATTTTCTAAAATCGCAGAGCAATAGCTGAGGTCAACGGACACTTTTAATCCGAGACTATGAAGTTGATTTACGAAAATTGCCTAAACTCTGCTACTATGTCTTAAATCCGTTACCATCCATGGGCCTTGCAAATAACTGAGGCATTTTATTAATACGATACATATACGATACGATAGTTGCGGAATCCGAAAAAGAGGTAAAGGAGTAATAATTTGAAGGGACCGAGTATTAATCTAAAAACAAAAATCATTTGTCTCTATTTACGGGATATTTTGAGACAAGTAACTCAATGTGATTCATGACATTTTTGTAAAAGTTTATTTCAGCTTCCCGAGAATCTAATGTAAAAACAGACTTATTCGCCTCATCTCGCATTATGCGAATACATAAGATGAGTATATAAAAATGCATTGGAGCATTTACAAACTTATACTGGTATATTCTTGTTTTAGCTGAATCAAATATTTATTTCTTTATACTTCAACAGGTAACTTTTTATTTTATTTTGTTTAAATCAACTTGTTGGCTTAGGGGAGAAATAATGTGTATGCGGTGAATTATTTCCTTGTGTCATTGTAAAAGGGCAACTAAACTGTTATTTACACGTATTTGAATTAATAGAATAACCAAGTTAAGTTTTTTCTTAACGGTTATCTTTAGGTTATTAACTTACATAACAGTTACTTACGCTTTAAAAGCATTACGAAGTAACTTCACTTGGAAATTTTATTAGAAAGATAAATTATTTTGAATAAATTTCAAATAAGCATAAAAAATGTTCGGAGAACTGCTTAAAACTGCTATCAATGATAGTTTTTGACCCCTGCTTACTAAGAACTAAATTTAATGTCTTTCTTGGCTTGGTTATTCCCAATTTCCTTTTTCTTAATCGAATAATTTCTGCTTGCTAGAGAATAGCTATAAACTACTTTTCCTCTTTACCACTATGGTATTTACATTTCATATGTGTCTCTTGCCAGCCATTGCTGAATATTATAACTCAGCCAGAAGGTGTACATTTTTCCCATCCGATTTGCTGCTGCATTGTAAACAGAATGTCGCCAACGCTGCGGCGGGAGTTTAGATAGTCTTCGAATATTAGGAAAGAGTGTGCTATGAACCTACTTTCTGCTCTTTTAAAGTTGGACCTTCGGGTCTCGGTACCCTTGGCGAGGGTAAATGCATTGTATTTCATCATGTGATGTTGGGCTGTCATGGCAGATACTTATGTTAATCTTGAATACACTATGTCCCCGTCCACTTTTTGGAGTTCAAAGATTCTAACCATTGCAATACTTAAGCTCATGTCATAACGTTGCTTGAGTTCAATTCCGAAGATGCATCGCCGATAACCTTCCAATACTACATGAATACAGCCGTCGACTGTCGATATGGCGTATTTGTGTTTGTTTATAGATGTGTATTGGCAGAATAGGTATAAAAGGGCGAACATCATGAATAATAATGGAATTGGTGTGCAGCCTGCGGCAGGACAACCGGTAATATTCTTTTAATATATTTCGGACTGTTAGGTAAGACAGTTAGGTTATAAACAAAGCAGAGGTTTTAACCCAGCCGAGTTTATACCCTGAGATACGAACTGTCGAAGTTGTGTCTACCGTCACTATAGTGGGTGACCACAGCATTGGACAGTTGAGCGGAGGTTTTTAACTGAACTGTGGTTCGGTCACAAACTAAACCGAGGTATTAACCCAGCAGAATTTGTGTCTATCGTAACCATAGTAGGTGACCAGAGCATTGGAAAGCTGAACAGAGGTTTTAATTCAGCCTAGCTTACATTGTTATGGTTATTTCCTTTGGACACACGGCCTACTAACTGAACTGTGGTTCGCTCACAAACGAAGCCGAGGTCTTAACCCAGCAGAATTTATGTCTACCGTCACGATAGTGATAGTTGACCAAAGCATTGGACAGTTGAGCGGAGGTTTTGACCCAGCCCAGCTTATATTGTTTTGGTTGTTTCCCTTGGACACTGACCGGTGTACGTGGGACCAAGGCAACGGACCATCGCACTCACACACATACACACACCAGTGTACAGTAGACGTAGCCGAGAAGCGAGCTGTCGTCAAGCAAAGAATTAGTGGCAAATAAAGGTTAAGTTTAAACCTAATCTACCACAGCCTTTTTATTTGTCCCAACGACACTACACGACCCTGGACACCGCTGAGTATACCCCAGCAGCCAGGAAAAGCGTGTCGTTACAAGGTTTAATCACACTTTTAATATTACGTGATTTGATTAACATCTGCACCTGGCAGTGAGCCTTAATCAGATGGTGGTCATACCACTGGGAACGAAAATCAACCTCATTCACGCCCTAGGAAGCAACAGGTCTTTCCTAGTTGCAACTTTATTGATTCCAGAGCAGGGCTGCAAGTTACCACTCCTTGCTGAAGAGTTGGAGACTATCCAACTCCTGTCCAGAACACATGTCTAGCATGCTCACTGGATCTAGGAACATTCCACCAGGTAGGTTTTATTAAAGGTGAAATAACCCTGGCCCCACTAAAAACTGAACTGTTCTGGGGCCGCGAAACCACAACCACCACCTCCCATATAGGGGCCAACCTCAATAATCAGCCAGAGAACAGCTAAATGTCTAAAGAGACAAATAGCGGAACTCTGCGAGCTCAGTGATTCCCGTGGAAATAAAGTGGAGTTTCCAGTTGTATCCCTGCTAACTTCAGGGGACTGGGCTCCCTTATACCCCCAGTTGCACAGGTCTAGATAGTCAAGTATTCTATAAAGACCGATAAATGTGCCCCCGGGGGGCACATTTTTGGTATAATAAATCCTAACTTATTGTTAGCAGGTGACTTTACTACTTAGAAGTATCGTACCGCCTTTCACGGAATCAGATTAAAATTGTTCGCTGAAATTCTCTGAAAAGAAAAAAGTTATATCAAAAACATAAAAATAACTAAATTCTCATTAGTTTGTAACAATAAGAAAAGCAATTCTGGAAATAATACGTTTAATAAACTTCACTACCGGATTTTACTATTTTGCATTTTGACGTCGCCCCATTTAGGATTACTTGCTGGATATATATTGTTTAAGATAAGAAATCTGGAAAGATCGTGATAAAGATTAACGCCAATATCTGGGCCATTTGGTTCTAACCTGGCGGTAGTAATACCACTGAGTGAATACGATGCGCCCACCAATACCCCCGATTTCCATAACACACCTCTGGTAGCAATTTCAATTAACGGCAAGCATTGATTGCTTGATAGCCAGGGTGTATCTAAACTTTTGTCGCCTCGCAAGAAAAAGCGACAATCTGCTGAGCATGGAAGAGCACATTAGACGGGAAAAAGTCACACCTTATCACGGTTTTGGTATAAGTCATATCCACCACGTTATTCCCCGAATGATCTGACTAATAAGTGGGAGATGGCTTTGGCTGTGTGCCCCCTGTGGGGAAGATAGTTTGACTTGGGATTTTGTGGTTTTATGCGCTTGATTTAGGTTTTAGGCTACATAAATTCACGATAGTTGTGAAAACAAGTTCCAACCTCAACCGATCCGCCACATTTATTTGCATGAAAAACCCAGCAGCAATGTGAAAGAAAGCCTTTTCAATATCAAGAAGTCTAGCTCCCTCCTAAGATATGTATATATCCATAGGTCCCATAGATGGGGGGGGGGGAGGATTGACATGCTTTGACGGAATCCCATCTTCATTACATGTGTTTTCGGGGGTAAAAGGAAGCCCAGAATTCCACTTTATTTCCACGGGAATCAGCAAAGTCTCAGAGTTCATCTTTTTGGCTTTTTTGCATTTTAGCTGTTCTCTGACTGCTTGTTGAGGTTGACCCCTCGGGAGTATCGTGGTGGTTGTAGTTTCGAGGCCCTCGTTTCATTCACAATGAACACAATGAATAATGTTCCAGGTCCAGTGAGCATGATTGCGGTTGTGTTCTTTCTGAAGGCTTCCTAGGGCGAGGATGTCGCTATATTTCATCCCAGTGGTATGATCTACCGTCAGGTTATGGCTAAAACAGCTAGGTACTGACGTAAATCTTATCACACATATCTTTAGGTCTTTCCGGTATACTATTAAAGGGTCTTTTAACAAGAGGTTTGTTTTCTAAAACAAAATAAAAGCAAAAAATTAGATTAAGATGATTAATATTTTTATTGTATTACGAAGAGAAAAATTTTGGAAATTATGAACGAGAAATGATATCTGGCAAATGCTCACTACGATCACGCTGACAGATGTCCAATTCTATCATCAAAGGTTTTAATCACTTTTTGGTAAAATGGCGATCCTATTTTGTTAATCACACCACGGATTTTGAGTTGTAAGAATGAAATCGATTGGATTGGCACTGCATAGACTCTGTCTTTAACATAATCCCACGATATCTTGTCGGCCACTTAACTGCTGATCGCCGTGCAATTATGCGTTCGGAAATTTAGTCTGCAATAAAGTGATCATTTCATCTTTGAAAAAAAACGGCCTAATCACGCCTCCAGACCACATAGCGCATCATACATTGAAACTAGGAGCATGCAGAGGCTTCTTAATAATCGCTCTAGGATTTTCAGAAGCCTAAATGTGACAGTTTTGCTTGTTGGCATTCCCTGACAAGTGAAAATGGGCTTCGTCTGAAAAAATGGATTTTTCTGAATGAATTGAGCAAATCTACGGTGATGTGAATGGTCGGCCGGCTTTAATTCCTGTACCAGCTGAACCTTGTATGGCTTCAAAGACAAATTCTTACACGAAATTCGCCGTATGATGGTTTTGGATAACCCCAATTGTTGAGAACGTCGAGGAATTAACAAATTTAAATCTGGATCAACACTGTGGCTCACTTGAACGACGCTTTCGAACGCGTTGGTGTTTGCACATTTTGTATCGAGTCTGTCGGAACAAAGTTAACGATCAAACTCTTTATAGCGGTCTCAGAAGGACGAAAATATCACGAATTTTACGAAATGTAACTTTAACGGAACCACCATTTTCATAATTTTAATGCGATTTTCATGTGAAATCGAATTAATCAAAAAATTAAATGTGAAAACTATCACGTTGTTCGTGTTGCCACAATTGAAAAACAAACTTCTTGTTGAAAAACCCCTTATCTATCATTAAATTGAATGCTGACAAGTATGCTGCCCCCCATATGTTGTGCTCTTAAAAATTCCAATAAACACAATATGTGTTCTTGTTTGTGAACTCCCAAAAAATAGTTGAAGGAAAATTGCAACTGCAACTGTTATTTCTTTAGCAATCTGGATTTCCTTTTCCACAATTTTAAATTTTCATCCTTCTCTCTGTTTCCTGTTAATCTCTTTTGCAAAGTGTCGTTCTTTCTGAAAATGTCAATTATTGTGACACTGAATAAAGAGTCTTTCACACCCAACACAGTGAAGAAAACTTTGAATAGAAATGTTTTGTAATTGATTACGCAGCCATGAAAGAGGTTAAATCTGAAAAAGAGATAACTTTCCTTTCCTACAAATCCGTACAAACCATACGAATAAGGAAACTTTGTCATTATTCGACATAAAGCTGACTGTTGGAAAAAAGTTTATTTTCGTGTTGCTCTTATTGTTCTGTAACTTTTTTTTTTGTTTTTGTAATGTCTTATGTGCCATAAGAAAACAACTTCTTTTTATTTCTTCAAATTTTCAAAACCAGACATGAATTGTTTTCTTTTGTGTTTTGATGTTGTTGTATAGTGTTGTATAGTTGCATAGAAAAAGTTTTAAAACTCTATTAAGGGAAATTTCTTAGAAATTTTTCTATTTATCCTGCAATGAAACTTGATTTGATTAACCCATGTTCACTTTGAAGTAAATATTTTTTCGCCTTTGAAATGCACTTTCATTGTTTCCGGTAGAAATTAATAATAAAATTTGAAAATTAAAAATAAGTTTTGTTAAATTAAAAAATCGTTAGTTTGTGATGCTATTTCTGCTTTCGATTCCCCTTGCTGAACACAGGTAGTATCCATATGGAAGATAAGATTAACGTCAGTACCTGATAGCGAAGTCTTAATCCGACGGAGGTCTTACCACTGGGTGAAAGAAAGCTTCTACCTGCGCCCTAAGATGTATACATACCTTAGTTTCAATTTTGGGTGCGCGGTAGTTGGACCGTGGACCCACTCTGTGCTGAAGAGATGGAAACTATTCGACTCCTTGTCCTGCTGTATGCGGAAGTGAGTATATTGGATGTTAACATCTTTTCGGCACTTTCTTCAAAGCCCGACCAGAACAAGGCGTAGCCCTGCAGGCAACTGACTTCCGTGGTGCCGTGGTATATGTCTATTCACTGGTCGAACTTCGAGAGTTCTGTATCTCTTCCAGTTTGGGGATCCTGCTAGCCGAGGCAACTGGTGCCACCTTTTTCCATCAAGACTTTTATTTTACGAGCCATTTGAATCGAAATTTATATAAGGCGAAAAAAAAATCCCTTAGAAACATGCCTTGTCATGCTGGTATTGCCACGTTGTTAAAGTTTATTTTTTAGTGTCAATTTCGAATGCACTTAATCCATGTTTCACAAAACTCCCATTTGCACTTTTAAGGGTATGCCAACAAGCAAAATTGCCGCATTTGGGCTTCTGAAAATCCTAAAGCGATTATTGAGGAGCCTTTGCATGTGCAACGTGTCACTGTATATTACGTGATTGGACTGTTTTTTTTCGATGATGAACCTGGAAATGCTGTATCGGTCACTGGCTTACGCTATTCCGAGATTCTAACAACTCAATTTTGGCCTATTATTGATGACGTGGACATTACGTGATAAGATTTACATCTGCACCTGGCAGTGAGCCTTAATCAGATGGTGGTCATACAACTGGGAATAAAAAGCAACGTCATTCACGCCCTAGGAAGCCGAAGACTAATTCTAGCAACAGGTCTTTCCTAGTTGCAACTTTGATGATTCCAGAGCAGGGCTGCAAATCACCACTCTTTGCTGAAGAGTTGGAGACTATCCAACTCCTGTCCAGAACACATGTCTAGCATGCTCACTGGATCTGGGATCGTTCCACCAGGTAGGTGTTATTAAAAGTGAAATGATCCTGTCCACCATATAAAACTGATCGCGAAATGACAACCACCCCAAAAGGGCCAACCCCAATAATCAGCCAGAAAACAGCTAAATATCTAAAGAGGTAAATAGCGGAACTCTGCGAGCTCACTGATTCCCTTGGAAATAACGTGGAGTTTCCAGTTGTACCCCTGCTGACTTCAGGCGACTGGGATCCCTTATACCCCCAGTTGCACAGGTCTAGATAGTCAAAGTTCTATAAAGACCGATAAATATGCCCCCGGGGGGGTTGACGACGTGGATATCACTGACAAATGATCCACACAGCCAATGAAAAAACCAATTTATTGCAAAAAAAATTTCTCGATCGTATAATTTCATGATGATCAGCCGTTAAATGGCCAGCCGGATCATACGATTTAACACCACAAAATTATCTTTAGTAGGGCTATGTTTATACGGAGCCAATCGAATGGATTTTAGTCTTAAAGTTTAAAATACATGATGTAATTAATGAAATTAGATGGCCATTTTGCCAAAGAGTGATTAAAAACTCTGTTGAAAGCATCCGACATCTATTAGCATGGTCGTGGTGGACATTTGCCAGATATTACTTTTCATTCATAATTGCCGTACTTTTCTTTTTATTTGGGTACGGTTTTCCGTCGACCCTCGTCAAATTTGGTTTGTGAACAATTTGACGAGGGTCGACGACCCAAATAAAAGTGAATCTAGCCCCGTCTTAAATCATCATTAATATAAATTTGTTGTTTAAGAAAGGAAAGTTCTTGTGGAAAAAGCCTTTATTAATGTCTTATCGCCGACAGATAACTTTTATTATAACTTTGTTATATTTTAAAAAACCCCTTTTAGCTTCCGCTGTATTGATAAGCTTGAGGTTTTTGAAAGTTCTTTTTTGCTGTCAGATGTGGCGCAGATAATATGGACCTCAAATATTTGAGGGTATAAATCCCGATGCTCTTACTTCTTCTCTTACTTATTCAACTCTATTCTCACGAAATATATTTTTCCTAAAGAATTGGAGAGATCATCAAGGATCGTTCGTTAACCCAACAGGAATAGTGAATTCCGATCAACAGCTGCTATCCTACCGTTTTTATCCAAGGTATTTGAAAATATCTTCAGCGGACAATTAAATGGGAATCTATCATGAAATAAATTTTTAACTCATGAGAAGAAGCTGTACAACTAACTTTAGTTAACGTAATTGATGGCCTCAGATACGAACTCGACAGCAACAAGGTGGCTGTCATAATTCTTCTGGATCACAGTAAAGCATTCGATGGTAAACAAATTATGAAAATTATTTCGTTTCTCAAGCCCGGTCTGCAATCTTATATCTTGCTAACCGATCTCAGACAGTATGATGTTGCTAGCAATAGTAAAATGGCACGTCAAATTGTATTCCCCTCTCGAAATCTACGAAAACTTTTGAAAATACTCATATGCAAATTAACTGCAATATGATTGATTTTATAAACTCTGCGTCTAATTTAAGTGAGTTTTTTTATAATAAATTGGACTGATAACGTCCATACTGTTGTGATAGATAGTTTACAGTAAGATTCACATCCTATGAGGGATAAAAGTTCTACTCCCTTTGTTATATGTATGCTATGGGCAAAAGCTTATCTGTTATTTTCACTCCATTACGGCTATGAAATTTATGCTAATTGCGACAGTGCGGATCAGTGCAGAGTTAAAATGGCATGCAACAATATTGCCCGCTATATATTTTAGAATGAGCACCGCAATCAAATCTCATCTTATAGTATGATGAAGTATTAATTTTCGAATGCAGTTCGAAGAACTCCTGATGTAAAGATGTCTTAGTTTTTTTTAGATCTTAAACTGGCAGGAATTTAAGCCAGAAGAAATGCGACTGTGTGCTATCTCAGCGCCAGTTTTTCATTTATACAGTCAGTCTTTGGAACTCTTGAACATGCCATGTTCAACTCTATTTTGTTTAACAACCAGCTATCTAAACTATTTAAGTTAACACTACGTTTTGAATTGCTTTGTTTTATTAGTGTTACAATTGCCATAAATTTCTCTTAAATCGTCATTGGCAATAAATTTTTGTTGTAAACTTTAGTTAATTTTTGCTTTATCTTATCGCCTATTATTTATCTTAATTCTTGATATTCTACATATACATAATAAATAAAATATGTTGATGCTCAGTTTGGGTTGGCAACATTTTCTTGAGTTCTGTTTTGATGGATTATAGAATCTCGGTAGTATGTAAATGCCTTAACTATTTATTATTAGTGAAATAGAACGGGGCGAAATGGTTTTTGTTTTTCAGCTGAAGAGCTGTCGCTAGATAGCAGTGTTAGGGTTGCATTCCACCATTTTGCCAAAAGTACATTTTTCGGGTAAATTTTTTAAAATTCGTGTCAAAAAAAATATTGCCTTTGATATTAAAAAATTGTTATTCAATCTATTGCAGTCTTTGCTTTTAACGGGTTAAATAAATTTGAAAGGAGTTAAAACATTCGTTGTTAAGTGACAAGAATTGCTATTTTAATTAATTAATTTATTTACTTGTTCCATATCGTTGCAAAAGATTTTGTTGCGAACATTCCAGCAGTTTTGTGCAGATGTTCTGTATGGAACATTGGAACGTCAACGAGTAATTGAGTTCTAATTGTTAAGAAAATTAGCTATTCGGATTAGAATTTTAAGTTTTCTCGTTTTCTTTTTAGTTAATTTGAGGAATTTCAATATCTGTTTGCCTGTATACTTCTCTTAATCCGTCTCATTTTGCAGCTGAAGTGATTTTGAAGGGCAAAATATTTTTGTTTTTCCAACTATTTTAAGTGAATTAAATTGTTTAAATTAAAAACAAAAATTAACTTAAAAACTAATTTTCAAATGGCAAAATAATTCTAATTCTTTTAATTTAATCAAAGTTATTATAAAGTTAAAGTTTTTCGCCTGAATTTTATTAACGTTCACTATTCATAACCCTTTTTTCTCTTCATCCCAGCACTTTATCTTTGGAACCATAATAGATAGACATTTGAAATTTTCACACATGGTATATTACTATGTCCACCAGGAACACGCGGACAGATGTCGATTCTTTCATCAGAGTTTTTAATCAATTTTTGACAAAATGGCGGTCTTATATCGTTAATCACATCACGAATTTGTGTTTTAAGGCTGAAATTGATTCGATTGGCTCCATACAGACTCTGTCTCTAACATAGTCCCTCAAAAAATAATGCAGCAGTGTTAAATCATACGATCTGGCTGCTCACTTAACTGCTGATTGTCGTGAAATTATGCGATCGGGAAATTTAGTTTGCAATAAATAGATCGTTTCATCGGCTGTTTGACATATGGCACCGTCTTGTGGAAACAACATGTCACTAATTTCGACATCGTCAATAATAGGCCAAAAGACCGTTACCGCGTCGTCTTCGAAAAAAAAGGTGCAATCACGCCTCCAGACCACATAACGCACTATATAGTGACACGTTGAGCATGCAAAGGCTTCTCAATAAACTCTCTAGGATTTTCCGAATCCCACAGGCAGCAGTTTTGTTTGGTGACATACCCTGATAAGTGAAAATGTACTTCGTCTGCAAAAATGATTTTTTCAGAAAAACCAGGTGATGCGAATGGTCGGTCGACTTCAATTCCTGCACCATTTGAACTTTGTAACAAGCTGCAAAGTCAAATCCTTACGCAATATAAATTTAAATCTGCTTCAACACTGTGGCTCACGAATGCGATGTTTTCAGTTGAACGACCCGGTGGAACACGCAGTGGTGTTTGCACATTTTGTATCGAGCCTGTCGACTTAAATTTAACAACCAAATTCTTAATAGCAGTTTCAGAAGGACAATTATGTTGTCCGAAAATATCGGGAATTTTATGAAATGTAACTTTAACAGAACCACCATTTTCCTAGTGGAATTTAAATATTTTAGTGCGATTTACGCGCGAAATTGAATTCATAGTAACAATTGCCAATGCATCTACTACGAATACGCCAAGAAACTAAATCTCAAAACTATCATGTTGTTAGTGTTGCCACACTTGAAAAACAAATTTCGTGTTGAAAAACCCGATATATAAAAATTTTGAAAAAGTGTCACAATTGGCTAATATTGACATCAGTGTCCTTTGGTTTCAGCTAGATGGCGCCACATCCCCACCGTCATCCAAATAATTCAGTTATTTCATAAAAAATATTCCGTTCGCGTAATTTCTCGATTTGGCGGCCAATTAGGTGCCCCTGTAGGCTAGTAGTTAGTGTACTAGCTTTTCAGTGTGGGGGTTGTTAGTTCGATTCCTTGGTTTTGGAAGACCTTGGTTTTTTTTCACTACAAAAATAAAAATTGACTGTCGGCGGGCCTGCCCAGTGATAAAGGCATGGTCACTGGTCGCTGTGCTGTCTTTTATACGGCAGTTCATTTCCAACTATCCTTCTACTTTCACCACCTGTTTCATCTCTTCTCTATCACTTTCCTAAAGAATATAGTACGGTACTTGACTAAATTGGCATTGTTGCCTGAAGTGCTACTTCTCTTTATATAAAAAAAAAACACAAAAATAATTACTCGTCTCGTTTTGGTAACGCCGTTGGATTACTTTCTTGTAAACAATCCGTAAACTACTGACTCTCTGAAATACGAAAATTGGCAACCAATTAACAAATGGCGAAGCTTTCTTGCAAAGATGTGTTTCAAAATTGTGTGAAAAATCGTATGTTTGCTCGACATCATATTCCACTTTTGATATCCATACTTCTATTTCTTTAACCAATACAGCCACGATTATCACTGTTATAACTTACTTCTCCCCACGTAGAACGTAGGAACGTAGTTTTCTATACCTTGTAACCGCTGGGGGTGAAAGGTGGTACCAGTCGCTAACAGAAACCTGCAAATGGAAGAATTGAAGCTTCGATGTCCGACCAGTGACTTTGCGATTGTTACCACGGAAACTGGCCTTGTTCTGGTTGTTGTAAGCTTAAAGTTCGACCATTGTCTAATCAACTGGTAGCATGGAAATAGGTAGCCAGACCACATAACACATTACATAGTGACACGTTGAGCATGCAAAGGCTTTTCAGTAAACGCTCTAGGATTTTCCGAATCCCAAATGTAGCAGTTTTGCTTGGTGACATACCCTGATAAGTGAAAATGGCCTTCGTCTGAAAAAATGATTTTCGGGTTATTTGTTAGATCCTTCTGGGAGTTACGTGGTGGCTGTGGCTTAAACCCAAACCTCTATAAAGTGTTGATTTTTCCTATCCGATATGCTGTTGCATTCTCAAAACAATGTGTCTCTTAGGCTAGCAGTGGGATCATGGTGCTTCTGAAGTTGTCACATGAGGTTGTTAGAGGCATTGTATTCATCCAATGGTAAGACCATCGTTATGTTGGGGCCAATACGGCTAGGTACAGACGACTATTTTAACATTTCATTTACTATCGCTTCTCTTTTCTGATTTCAGCCGCTGTTCTTCAGCCGATCATTCGATCTCCTAAACATCTACAGCATTTTATCTACCTCGGCTGTACAATAATTAAATTTTATTAATTTTTACTTATCGATACTGCGAAGGATTTAAAATTTTCGTTTCCCTTTTTTTTAAATAGTTCATCCGCCAATCAATAACAAGTGTTTTTGTTTCTACTCAAGATTCTGTTGGGATTCGAGCTTTTAATCTTAAGTACGACAAACAGACAGCTTTAAGAATGCGACTATCATTGCTGCGCAATATACACCACACTTCTTAGTGGTGAAAGTACTAACTTATTTAGATCAATTTTTCGCTAAGATACAATTCAATTATTTTTAAGGAACAACCTTTGCATGTAACAAGTTTCATCGACGTGTTTTAGGCATTTGAAATTTAATATTTTCTTAACATGAATTAAACAATTGAAACTGGAGTTCCAACGTATGAAGCCAATAAATCTTTACAGGAGCAAAGTTAGCAAAGATAAAGATAAAATGAGTGATAGTAAATTTATCTATATAATTATGTGATAATTATGTGATGAGTTTTGCGACTGAGCACCGCAAAAGCTCCTGTGTTTATCAAAAACTCAGACAAAAATTCAAATGTGGTTGATCAGTGGTTGAAACATAAATCGTGATACCAAAAGCCTTAAAATATATTCAAACCTTTTAACCCAAATTCTTAAGAGAAATCAAATTCATATACTTGAATATTTTTTTCCACTTTAGTGATAAAACAGTCAGTAAATTTATTTCCTTGGTAACTTTCAACTTTATAAAGTCTACATACTGGAGTCTATAAGAAATATTCAGTGCAGTCATGTGCACACAAAACGACTGGCTTTATTGTCTTCCTCGTTTCCTCTTTTTTCTGTTTGTTTTTTTGTTTGTCAACCACTTGGTGAAATAAATTTGTACATTTTCTATGAATTTTGGCTGACTATCATGAGTATGTTCGTTGTGTCTGAGAGTAAGTAAATCGTTCACATAAGTGTCTACAGTTTATTCGTCTTTTAACAGAGTGAAAAGAAATTTAATAAACCAAAACATGACTATGAATTTAAAGTCAATTGCAAGTCGAAAATGTATATGCCATGAAACACTGAATCTATCAAATAAATCTTCACTAAAAAATAAAACAACAAAAGATTTGACAAACGTATATAAACCCATAAGACGGCCGTAAGAGTCTATTTTAAAATGGTTACCAAAACATGAAATTTTCACCATTTTGGCAGAAAATTTTCACAGTTAAAATTTTTTTTGCTCAAGAGTGTGACGGTCCATGTTTAAAATTTTCCGAACGTTTTGCTAAATAAATAACCAAGAGTGATAGCTCAATTCTTGAAATTTAATAAGTTGCCAGACAATTCACTTACTTACCTCAAATTTGCCCAGCCTGTAAAAAAAGCAATACAACTTTTTTGCGTTCGCTCTATTTTATACAGCTTCCAAATGGTGCAAATCTATTTTGAACATCAGGATACTGTTCTGAAATATCACAATATCAGCATTAGAGCAATTAATTCGATTAACTATGGAACGTTTTCGCATCACGTTTACTTTAAATAAATAAAAATTTCGCCCTCTGAGACATCGTACAGTGCGTACATAAGACATCTTTGCTGCCATAGAGCATTAGCGTAGAGAAACACCTACATCATGGTAAATTTTGCGGAAATATCTGGTTGTGGTTTCGAAACGACGACACAACATGTCACACATCTCGTGCCACAAGCGACCCCCCGGGGGCACATGATAGTCTTTTTGGAACCTACTATTCCATTTAGACTGGTGTCTTGCGGGGTAAAAGGGAGCCCAGGCCCCTCAAAGGCTAGTAGGAGTCACCTGGACAATCCACATATTTCCACGGGAACCAGTTGCCCCAGAGTACACTATTTTTTCTCTTTAGACAATGATGTGCTCTGACTGGTTATTGAGGTTGGCCCCTATATGGAAGTATCGTGGTGGTTGTGGTTTCGGACCCTCGTGAGAGTTTGTGGGACGGATCATTCAAATTAACACAATGAATGGTTCAGGTCCAGTGAGTATGAATGCTGTCGTGTTCTTGATAAAAAAGAGCTTCATGCGTTCTCGACCAGGAGTTGGAAAGTCTCCAACTCTTTAGCAAGGAGTGAAGGCTGCGGCCTACTTCGGGCTTTCGAAATTGCTACTAGAAGTGACCGGAGGATATACGTATTCGATGGCCTTCTAGGGCGTGGTTGATGTCCAACTAACCAAGTGGTTTGACCACCATCTGATTATGACTATATAGTCGGTGCAGATGTAAATCAAATCACGCTTTGTGCCACAAGCGATTAATGAAGGAAACATCTTCTTTTCCGTGAATTGGGCTTCAAGATCGTGCGATTTAATGTCACTAGACTGTTTTCTGTGGGAATATATGAAGTCACCGATAATTCCGAAACGATTAACCACTTGTGCAGCAACATTCGTCGCGTTATTGCCGATAGATTTTTCTCGGATGACAGGGGATAACAGCTACACAAGCAATGCATTGTGCCCGAACTAGGAAATTAGGTTATGGGGATGAGGAAAGAGGGAGTAGTGTTTATGGACATCAATTTGAACTTTTCTACATTGAAAGTGACAGCAAAGACCTCTGAAGGGAGTTTATTCCCCATACGGAGTGTTTTCTGCAAAATTAATGCGTAGTTTTTATTGCTTTTTAAGAGAAGTAGCACTTCAGGCCAACAATGCCTATTTTAGTCAAGTACCGTGCTACATTCTTTTAGGAAAGGGATAGAGAAGAGATGAAACAGGTGGTGAAAGTAGACGGATAGTCGGAAATTAACTGCCGTGTAAGACAGCACAGCGACCATTGACTATGCCTTCATTGCTGAGCAGCCCAACCGACAATCAATTTTTATTTTTGTAGTAAAAAAAATCAAAGTCTTCGTTGGGAATCGAACCCACAACCCCTAGCACTAGGCGTAGTGCGATTCACTGGCTAATCAAAGATTTAACGATGCACAAAAGCATGCAAGTAACAGGGAACAAGTTCTCCAATTTCATTAGGGCACTTACGATAGTAGTTACGATAAAATAGTGAAATACATACCACATTGCGTCGATGCTCTGGAGAATTAATAGAGTTGGATACCATACTGTCCCCAATGAGCCTCTTGGCCCTCTCCTGTACGCGGCCGAGCAGCTCCAAACTAGACTTCGGGGCGCCAGCCCATACATGAAAGTTGTATTCCTTTCTTGGACGGATATAGGTGGCATAGTGCCAATAGTACGAAAATCGGATAGATTTAAAATCGAGGTACTTGGAAACTTCTTTAAAAATCTAAAAAATTTGTGTTTAGCCCATCGAACATCACACTGAATTTTTATGCCAAGAACATCAAGAGCTTCCGATTCCGTAAAACCTATATCACCCATAGTAACAGTTGTAGCACCATTTCCGAACACAGATCTATGTGCAAGCATGCAAAATTGTGTCTTACAGGCATTAAAATCGACTCCATTCACACGACCGCATTCCGAGATTGTTGCGAGATTGTGATTGAGCTTAACATTCATGTTTCGCCTTTAGGAAATGACCTCCAAATTAATACGAATGACAAATGGTGCTGTCATCTGCGAAGGCGTAAATAGGGTTGGACATTTTACAAAGAAGATCATTGAGAAAAATAAAAAATTAATGAATGAAATCGTCTGATAAAATTCCATCTATTGCCGCTAAAAGGCTACAAATGTTGAAAGTTGAAGTGATCGAAATTTGGACCGCCTGTTTAGAGTACGTCTAAGGCAGTAGTGGGGGCTATAAGCCAGAAGTCATTTAAATTATAATGCCAGATTACTTTTCAAATAAAGTAAGTTTCACGTCATTTTAAAAAACTTGTCTTTATTTTATATCATTTCAAAATTATATACCTATATAAAAACACCCTTTATATTTTAACTGAAAATTAAAATCCATTTATTTTTAACTTCTTCAGTCTTCTCTTTTAATATGAAATTATGAGAATAAAAATTTCATAATTTAATAACTGCAAACAACCGAATATTAATAAGGTGACAAGCAGTTTTGTTTGAAAAGTCTTATGCCACACTGTTTTGAGATTTGTTGAAGTGTGCAATATTGTTGCTGGTGTACTTAGTCGCCAATTTTTTTTTTTGTTTTGGAAACTTTTCTTATTGCTTTTGGTGCTGTTTTTATATTCTGCGAGTATTGTGTGGTTTCAAGTCAAACTTCCTGATACAGTTTTATTTCTTTATTTTGCGACTGGCTTTTGTTCTTACAATCATTTGTGTAACCAAAAAACAATTTGAAATAAAAAGTATTTCAACAAGAAGTTTGTTTTCTAATGCAAAAGAAATCAAAAAATTTAGATTAAGATAATTCAAATTTCTATTGTATTACGGAGAGAAAAGTTGGACAATTGTGAATGAGAAATGATATCTGGCAAATCTCCACCACGATCACGCTGATAGATGTCGATACTTTCAACAAAGTTTTTGATCACTTTTTGGCAAAATGACGGTTGTATTACGTTAATAACATCACGGATTTTGAGTTTCAAGACTGAAATCGATTCGATTGGCTTCGTATAGACTCTGTCCTTAACACAGCCCCACAAAAAATAATCCAGTGGTGTTGAATCATACGATCTGGCTGGCCAGTTAACTGCTGATTGTCTTGAAATTATGCGATCGGAAAATATGGTTTGCAATAAGTTGATCGTTTCATAGACTGTGTGGCATGTGGCACTGTTCCGTTGAAATTACATGTCAGTGATATCCACATCGACTGTAGTAGGCCAAAATTGATAGCGTGATGCATTGAACGTTACCGCATTTTCAGCCTTATTTTCGAAAAAAAAAAAAAAAACAAAAACGGCCCAATCACGCTTCACTTTAGCACAAATGAAGCAACTTTATTTGTTGACAGAGCCTGACAAGTGAAAATAGGTATTGTCTGAAAAAATGATTTGTTCAGAAAACCCAGCCGGTTGTTCCTGAATGAATTGAGCGAATGTGAATGATCGGACGGCTTCAATTCCTGCACCAGCTGAACCTGGTAAGGCTTCAAAGTCAAAATCTTACGCAAAATTCGCCGCCGTGTGATGGTTGAGAACGTCGAGGAATAGATAAATTTGGATCTGCTTCAACATCGTGGCCTACGGCTGCGATGTTTTCAGTTGAACGAATCAGTCGAACACCCATTGCTGTTCGCACATTTTGTATCGAGCCTGGCGGCTCAAATTGAAAGACCCAATTCTTAATATGGGTTTCAGAAGCACGATTATGTTGTCTGAAAATATCACGAATTTTACGAAGTGTAACTTTAACGGAACCACCATCGGCATAGTGAATTATAATTATTTTAATACGATTTTCGTGCGAAATTGAATTCATTGTAACAATTGCCAACGCACCTGCGGCGAATACATCAAAAATAAAAACTACCATATTCTTGATGTTGCCACAATTAAAAAGCAAACTTCTTGTTGAAAAACCCAATATATATATATATTTTTTTTTATGTATTTAGTTGAGGTGGTCTCTTTTTGTGTTAGTTTTTCTTTATTATATCAAATAGCACTACTATTTTTGTGTACTTTTGTCTAGGCCTTAAACAAAAATATCCTTTTGAGCAAAAATTGCCAAATGTTGAGTTAAAGTATTCTAAAACAAAAGTTATGTGAAAGTTGTTGTATCATTAAAGTATAAACAAAATTTATATTTTAATTATTTTTATAGAATGTAACATTCATTTTATTTGATTTTCAATTTAAAAAAATTTTTTTTTAAACTCTGATCTAATTATTAATAATTTATAAAAATTACATTTTGCTGCATTTTTTTAAGCACAATATATTGTTAAATGAAATCTATTATTTTGATCTTAATCAAGTGATTAAGATATTAATCAATATTTTAGTTTAAATAGTGGTAACATAACATTAGAGAGACAACATACAAAATTGGTTAAATTTACATCCCAAAAGAAATTAGAGTGAAAATTCCATAATTTTAATATTTCTTTATTTTACTAGAGGAAGGTACACAGAGTTGATAATGTTTTTTATCGGGTTTTTTAACAAAAAGTTTGTTTTTCAATTGTGGCAACACCAACAACAAGATAGTTTTCATGTTTAGTTTTTTGACGTATTCGTAGTAGATGCATTGGCAATTGTTACAATGAATTCAATTTCACACGAAAATCGCATTAAAAGAATTAAAGTCCGCTATGAAAATGGTGGTTCTGTTACGAAGTTACATTTCGTAATATTCGTGATATTTTCGAATACTCGTCCTCCTAAGAGCGCTACTTAGAATTTGGTTGCTAAATTTGAGTAGACAGGCTCGACACAAAATGTGCGACCGGATCGTTTAACAGAAAACATCGACATTCTCAACAATTGGGGTTATGCAAAACCATCACATAGCGAATTTTGCGTAAGGATTTGACTTTGTAGCTGTTGAATTAGTATTTATTTTTGTGTTATATAAAGATTATAATTCAAGTATACATAAATAGTTTTTATGGTTTTGAAAGTGTTGCTAATATAGTAAAAATATTAATCACTTTTCAGCAACAGAAGCCTTACAAGGTTTAACTGGTGTAGGAATTGAAGCCGGCCGACCATTGACATCGCCGTTCATTCGATCAATTCATTCAGGAACATTCGGCTGGTTTTTACAAAAAATATTTTTTTAGGCGAGAAAATGCCCATTTTCACTTCTCAGGGGATGCCGCATTTGGGCTTTTCAACGTGGCACTGCATTGGGCACTATGTGGTATGGAGGTGTTGTGGGTCCGTTTTTTTCGAAGATGAGACTGGAGATTCGATAACGTTCAGTGGATCACGATATCGCGAGATACCAACAACTAAATTTTGGCCTTTTATTGACGACGCACAGTGGCTCAGAATCATATTTCATTGGCCAAAACTCTGTAACTTTTTAACTAACAAAGATTTTTTAGATTTTTTTTTTTTTGGCAATAGATAACATCTTAAGCTTTCATCGAGTTTAGGTTTTATTAAAATCGATACAGCGCGCTGCACTTAACTTTATGCTTAACAATGCTTAAATATTTTACAATTTTAAAATAAAATAGCATAACTTAATTTTTCTTAATTTCATATTTTTATAGACATAGATTGTAGATAAATAAAATATCATTTAATAATTATATTTGTCTACTTTATTTTATTCAAATTTATTTCATTCTATTTATTTTTAATTCCATGTTACGTGTTGGTGCGTTTCCAAAGCTATGGAAACATTCTGAAATTGTAGTGATACCAAAGCCTGGTAAAGATATTTTACAAGTAACGTCGTACCGCCCAATAAGCTTGTTGCCGATCTTTTCGAAGCTTTTTGAAAAATTGCTGCTTGAGGGTCTAAAGTCTCATATTGATACAAATTTCATTATCCCAGACCATTAGTCTGGATTCAGAAAGATGCACGATACTATAGAACAGGTACACAGGATAACAAATCTCATCCGAAGTGCCTTCGAAAGTAAACAATATTGTTCAGCGCTTTTTATAGACATATCACAGGCATTTGACAAGGTCTGGCACAGTGGTCTATTATCGAAAATTGTAAAGTTGCTACCGGTAAATGTGCACAAATTATTCAAGAATTACTTAAGCAATAGATCTTTTCACATAAGATCAAAATCTATTTTATCCTCCACGAAACAAATTTCTGCTGGTGTACCACAGGGTAGCATTGTTGGGCCGTTTATTTACATTATGTTTACAGCTGATATGCCCACAAGTCCACTAACTCATACATCTATATTTGCTGATGATACTGCTTTTGTAAGCATTCACAAAGATCCAAAAGTTGCATCTGAACAACTTCAAGCACACATAAAAGTGTTGGAGATATGGCTCAAAAAATGGAAGATAAAAGTAAATGCCTCAAAGTGCGTTCACATTACTTTTACCTTGAGAAGAGAAAATTGTCCTCCGGTTTCAATTGATGGCATAAGAATTCCTGAGCAAAATAATGTGAGGTATCTCGGAATTCATCTTGATAGACGTCTCACATGGACTTACCAAATAGCGGCAAAAATAACAAAAATAAAGCTGAAATCTGCCCAACTTTACTGGCTTATCGGACCAAGATCCTCATTAAAATTTGACCTCAAGGTCCTTCTATAAAAGGCCATTTTAAAGCCCATATGGTTATACGGTATACAACTATGGGGAACTGCTTCGTCATCAAACATCGAAAAACTACAAAGACGGCAGTCAAAACTCCTGCGAATAATAACGTGTGCCCCGTGGTACATCAGGAATAATAATATTCACAGAGATCTCAGCATTCCCACTATTCGTGAGGAAACTAGGAAAGTTATCACAAACTATAAATCAAAAGTTGCAACTCATCCAAATCAGTTTGCAAGAGACTTGCCCATATTTGAGGGCCATAAACGTCGTCAAAGGAGGGGAACCTTTGAACTCATCAGATGAAGACAACACCCGTGAGAACTTAATGTTGTAGTTGCAGTGGCAACGAAGACTTTTTATTCTTAGGCTAAGATTTGAATACTCATTGTAAATTTCGTAATAATGTGAAAGATTCAATGATTAAGGAAAATTAAAAAAAAAAAGAAAAATTATATTTATTATTCATTTGGCTGGAATATTTCCTGTAAATATTCTATATTTTGCTCTCTTTTACTTCTGTCCTATATGCTTACATACCTTAGCTTCGGCATGTAGGTCCGAATGATTCGACTTCGACTTCGATTTCTAGAAATGAAGGGATCTGACGTTGCCAATAATATATGAAATAAATCTTCATTTGTAGAACTTCGTGACATTTGTCTGATATCATGTTCCCTGTAAAATCTGTAATCCTTATTTCTTTTCTTTTCCTGGTAAATCTTTAATTGATAATAAATAGTGCCTAATGACATGTTCTCCATGGTAAAGAACTTTGTGCACTGTTGCTGACATATTTCTATAATTGTATTTGGATGTATATATAGCAACGGTTTCCTTGGCATAGTTAGCAAATTTTCTAGCATTACTTTGTTCATTACACGCAAGTACTTCAGTAATTGTTTTAAATATTGAAATAACATCTATATCAACACCTGCTATATCAGATATAGTTTCGGGATCCAAAAATAATCTTCTTGCGGTATTGCCATCGTTTGTATTGCTTGATCCTTGTTTTGCTTGATCTATAATTAACTCACGTTTGAAGGTGCACAACTTCAAACTTGTTTCTTTTTCAATTTTCTTTTCTCTTTGTTGGTGTCATTATTTCTTACTGATCCTGAAGAAGTCCGAAGTCCATATCATAGCTAAGTTTCAGTATATGTTCCATAAACCTTATCCTCGTATGTAGCGGTGATAATTCAAATTAATACTATCTACTGCTTTTGTCGGTTATTGGTTTAACCGACCTGATGTTGCTTTACATATAATACAGCTGGATGAAGCTTTTGTATCATTCAAAACCTGGGCAGTTTTTCCGTCTATCATTGAAAGTATTAATTGATAATTCAATTTAATAGTCTGCTCATCTATCTCTAACTCTAATGGCTTTAGTGTTGAAATTTAAGCTCTAATGTCATTTACTTCATTCTTAATGGCATCATGAGTTTCCTTTTTAAACTCAAATTCTATTGGTCTGCAGTATTTCGTAGATGATGGAGTATGGTTTTTCCAAATACAATTTGTTTGCATTGTGCTGGACGAAGGTTCCGAGTGTTCTAAGTTCTTTATTAATCGCACAATGGCACAAATGACACCATGAACATATCTATGTCAGAAATATCTTCACATAAAAATTGTTTATATTGTTTTTTGCCAAAAGATTCATCGCATCCCCATTTACAAAAAAGAGTTAAACTGCATTTTCCATGCTTTTTCAACTCACTTCCTTTAAGTGATTGTAGCTGTATGATCGAGTAGAGCTTGCAGTTGTAACTGTGCCGAAATTGGTGTGATTTTGATAGATTGCCTTGTAGAATAACACTCCTTTTTAGCTGCAGTTATGTGATGATATGATGGATATAAATTTGAGCCTTTTTCGATCGCCGTAATCTGAGTTGAGTATACTGCTGTTTTGTTAACTTTAAATCCAGAAATAATCCAAGCACTTCTTCATTTGTAAACTGTTTTTCCTCGTTTGGTGTTGGAATGCTTTTAAAGAGCCGTTTTGTACTCTCCGGACTAGCAGAAAGGACTTTTTGAATGATATCCGATTTAAGCTTTTTCCTTAACTATACTTTTGCATCTACTTACTGTACTGGCTTATGGCATATTTAGATAATTTTTTTGAATGGGATGCGTGATAAGATTTAAGTCAGTACCTAGCTCTGTAAGCCATAACCTGACGGTGGATCATACCACTGTGAATGAAATGTAGCGTCATCCTCGCCCTAGGAAGCCTTCAGATACGTATATCCTCCAGTCACTCTTAGTTGTAACTTTAAGAGCTTAGAGCAGCCCTCACTATCCAACTCCTGGTACAGAACGCATGAAGCTTAATAAAATTTAAGAACGCAACCGCAATCATGCTCACTGGACCAGGACCATTCATTGTGTTCATTGTAAATGAATAGAACCACAACTTCGAAACCACAACCACCACGATACTCCCGAAGGGCCAACCTCAATAATCAGCCAGAGAACAGTTAAAAGACTAAAAAGACAAATAGCTGAACTCTGGGGCTTTACTGATTCCCGTGGAAATATAGTGGAATTGTCCAGTTGGCTTCAGCTAGCCTTGAAGAAGACTTGACTACCTTTTACCCCGTTAACACATGTAATAACGGTGAGATTCCGTTAAAACATATGAATGTGCCCCCAGGGGGGATTTGAATAGAATATCATTACGAGAGCATTCTAATGAAGACGAGTACCGACGATGTGGCTTTTATTATATAGCATTGAGCCAGCGAGTGCGTAGCTGCTATAAACTTGTCAACGAGCATCTTCTTTCAATTCGCTGATTAAATGTTCAAAAACATTTTTTGTTAAGTTAACTTAACCAGACAAATCCTTTAGTAGAGCAAAATGTACACAGTTTTAAACCATATGGATGAGCCTTATTGAGAATATATTTTTGAAAAATTAGTCTGCCGTTCCAAGGATTAGTGTTATATAAATAACAACACTTTCCATTTGTAATTAATTTTTTTGATAAGGCATCTGGAGGATATCTGAAAATGGTTTGATTTTTTCAAGTCGATAACTTGAAAACGATTTCGAGTTATAATTTTCTTCAGGGCAGATGGGCAGATTATTAGTCTCTTAGCCAATTGGGTCTCTTTCAGATTATTGGTCGCTTGATATGTGGTAGTTTTGGTTAACCCCAATTGTTGAGAACTTTGAGGAATTGATAAATTTCGATCTGCTTTAATATTGTGGCTCACGGCAGCGATATTTTTAGTTGAACTATCCGATCCGAAACCACGTTGGTGTTCGCGCATTTTATATTGAGTCTGTCGACCAAAATTTAATGACCCAATTTTTAATAGCGGTGACAGAAGGACGATAATGTTGTCCGAAAATAACAAGAATTTTACGAAATGTAATTTTAACGAAACGCCATTTTTATAGTGGATTTTAATTATTTAAAAGCGATTTCGGTGCGAAATTGAATTTATTGTAACAATTGCCAATGCATATACTACGAACACGTCAAAAAACTAAATGTCAAAACAATCATGTTGTTGGTGTTGCTACAATTGAAAAAAAGCTTCTTGTTGAAAACCCCCAATATTATGCTGGATACCAGATTTTCCAGAAAATGTGCTGACGTGGTGAAAATTCAGTCCAATTCATTTCAGTATTAAACATTTGCGAGTCTCTGCTGCTAAATTGTCTTCCGTTTCAATACCATCTTAAAACAACATGTCATAGACCACCCACTGAATCTCTGCCAGTCTCGCAGACAGCATTCAAAACATCCGCTATCCAATCAAAATCATCAACATTAAAAAAACCTTCATCAACCCCACCATCAAGGCTTCCAATGATTCGTACCGACATTTTAAGTATTTGTTTTCTATTTTTAAAATCTACAATCGGAAGACAATTGCAAATTAAAAAAAAACAACTTAAAAACAAGAAAAAAAGCGTCGTACGTTTTTGTGCGAAAGTGAGTTTTACAAATGCACAGCCGTTGTGCAGTGCTACGATGTAAAAAAATGAATATGACCCAAAAGGCCTATATAAAGTAAAAATTAACGGACAGGATGGACAAGTAATATCCCAGAAATCCTTTTTATCAGTAATTCAGTCATTTATCGCGAAAAATGTTTGGCGTTCTGGACAGACATTTATCAAAACTTAGGGGCACTGAGTCTTAAGGGTCGAAAATGATTTCGAATGTCCTTTAGAAAAACGTTTTATTTCTTCAATTTAGTTTTTCAATTTAGTACAGAATTTAGAAATGTGAAGTACGCATAAGGCGGAATCCACAAATGCCAACTTCTTAACAATGGAAAATATTTTTCTCTCGCAAAAAAAAAAAAATCGGGAAAAAAACCAGTGAAAAGTTCGTTGCAAATTTTTACATATACCTTCAAAGAAAACAGGAAAACACACAGGCTATCTTTAAAAAAAATTCAATTAAAAAAAACACAAATTCTCTTATTGAATTCTTAATTGAAATGTGTGAAATTCCTCTAGAATTCTATAGTAAAAATAGATATTTTTCGGTGACTAAAATAAAATAAACTGCTAGCAGCAGCGAGTGCACAGTTGTTTCTTTTTTTAAGTGAAATATTTTATCGAACATCAACGTTAGCTACCTTTTCACGTGTTTTCCTTTCCTTTCCATCTGTCAGTTCGGCGAGGTGAAATGTTAAACGTTTTTATAATAAAAATGTTCGAACTTTTTGCTTCCTATTTTCTGTCATTAGCGGTCTTATTTTTTATTGAGATTTTTTGCTAAAAATAAATTATTTATTTCTTTTCTTAATTATTTATATAAAAATTAGTTCGCTTTTAAGCAAGTGGCTGGCATTTTTAAAATTCTTGCCAGACTTTTTTTTAGGTTGCGGTCATTTTTTTTGTTCATCTGCTTGTGTTTGCTTCTCTGATTTGTAGTGCCGCAAATAAGTAAAAAGTGCACTTGATTTGACTAAAAAAATTTTGCTATTTTTATTTTTAAAATAAATTATCTCAAAAGAATAACACATTTTTGTGAGTTTAAAAATAAAAATTTAAATTAAAAAAAAAACTTAAATACTTAAATATTTATGTTTATATAATTTTATTTATTTCTCATTATAATGGATAGGCAAATTTGAGGTTAGGAAGTAAATTGTTTAACAACTTGAGTTTTATTGATGCCAGTGTAAAGTAGTAATTACGTGATAAGATTTACATCTGCACCTTGCAGTGAGCCTTAATCAAATGGTGGTCAGACCACTGTGAGTGAAAAGCAGCGCCACTTACGCCCTAGGAGGCCGAAGTCTAATTCTAGCTATAGGTCTTTCCTAGTAGCAATTTCGATGATTCCAGAGCAGGGCTGCAAACCACCACTCCTTGCTGAAGAGTTGGAGACTATCCAACTCCTGTCCAGAACACATGTCTAGCGCGCTCACTGGATCTAGGATCATTCCACCAGTTAGGTGTTATTAAAAGTGAAATGATCCTGGCCACCATATAAAACTGACCACGATACTCCCAAAAGGGCCAACCTCAATAATCAGCCAGAAAACAGCTAAATGCCTAAAGAGACTTATAGCGGAACTCTGCGAGCTCACTGATTCCCGTGGAAATAACGTGGAGCTTCCAGTTGACTCCCTGCTTGCCTTCTAGATAATCTAGATAGTCTAGATAGTCAAGTATTCTATAAAGACCGATAAATGTGCCCTCGAGGGGGGGAAGTGTAAAGTAGAAATATAAAAATTATTAATAGTGCTGCCAGACATCTACATTTTTCAAAAAATTTTTAGGCACATATTGGAACAAAAGCTTCGCTTATCCCGCCAATGCAGCTCCGAAATTCGTTTCAGTTGTTTACGGATCTTTCAAATGGCCTGCGAAGAAATAATCCAGAACAAGGTGGCTTATTAAAATTATCGAAATCGAAAAATTACGTGACCTGTATATTAATCATGCAATGACGTTGCAAGATTTACTTCTACACCTGGCCGTGGGCCTTAATCAGATGGTGAATCATTACCACTGTGGATGAAATGTAGTGTCATCCTCGCCCTAGAAGGCCTTCGGATACGTATATCCTCCGGTCACTCCTACTTTCAACTTCAAAAGCCCGCAGTAGGCCGCAGCCTTTACTCCTTGCTGAAGAGTTGGAGACTATCCAACTCCTGGTCCAGAACGCATGAAGCTTAATATAATTGAGAATACGACGGCATTCATGGACCTGCTGGACCATTCATTGTGTTCATTGTGAATGATCCGACCCACAAACTCAAGCGAGGGCCTTGAAACACACAGCCACCACGATACTCCTATTGAGGGCCTACCTCAATAATCAGCCAGAGAACAGTTAAATGTCTAAAGAGACAAATAGCGGAACTCTGGGACTTTACTGATTCCCGTGAAAATATAGTGGATTTTTCAGTTGGCTCCTACTACCCTAAGAGGACTGGGCTCTCTTTTTCCCCCCGCAAGACATAAGTCTAGATGGTTGTGTGATCCATAGAGACATAATGTGCCCTCGGGAGGGGATTAATTATGCAATAATTGAATTGTATGGATAGTTGTGTAGCTTGTGGCATTGTGCTGCTGAAACCAAAGCACATTGATGTTAAAATAAGCCACAAAAAATGTATATCAGCGCAGAGAATTAACGATAACGGTGTTTCCTTACTCATTTTCGAAAAAAAATAGGGCCACCTGACCTTAAACTACACTTTCTTTGACTTTAATAATTTTTGAGAGCTGCTTGTGATTTTTTTTTATAGAGGCAACAATGCCTATTTAGTCAAGTACCTTGCTACATTCTTTAGGAAAGGGATAGAGAAGAGATGAGACAGGTGGTGAAAGTAGAGGGATAGTTACGGAAATAAACTCTCGTATAAGACAGCACAGTGACCAGTGACCATGCCTTTATCACTCGGCAGGCCCACCGACAGTCAATTTTTATTTGTAGTGAAAAAAACCGAGGTCTTTGTTGGGAATCGAGCCCACAACCCCCGTCTTCTGAGCTATTACACTACCTACTAGCCTACAGGGGCACAATTTACAACCATTTGGCGCAAATAATGGCCGAACAGCTTTAATTTTTGAACGAGTTCAACTTTATTAGCGTGAGGTGCGCAAAGTGCGCAAATTGCTTCTAGTGATGCTCAATTGTTGCGAGCATCCACGAGTTGATGTTCCAGCAGATACAGATGTCTGCATCACTACGTCCTCTACGAGGTAACTGTTTCGATTTAATATGAGCCTCGAATCGAATGATTAAATTACGCATAGCGGACTCAGAAAAAGTGTACAAGAGAAAGCTGTTCGAATATTATAAGGTGATACAGTGAAATATTCACCATTTTTAAAGTAATTTTGGACAATTAAAACTTTTTGTTCAATCGTGTAGCATTCTATTCCTAAAATTTCTCATTTTTTTTTTACTAAATGACATTTGCCAGAAAATTTATTGCCAGACCTCAAAGTAGTTGCCCACATAATCTAAGCTGGCGGTAGCAACAGTTGTGTTCTATTAGCCGTGTAGCTATGCTATGTCGCCTAAATAATTGTTTCAAAAAAATCTTGTGTATTTTAATTTCGACAGCTTGCAGTCAGTCGTTAGCCTGCTGTGTTGAATTTGTTTAACGCATTACTCACTTCAATAAACAGAATATAAAGCGAACAAACGTTTCTTTTTTTTATTTTTTTTTCGTACCCTGTTATAAAGTACCTTTTTGGTAAAAAGCTGAAGGGTTTTAGTTTCAGTTATAATTTTTATTAATAATTTTTTTCTGTGTATATATACTTTGTCTAAATTGACAACATTTTGTATGTTCTTCAGCTTTCAAAACTGTTAAGGGGCATTTTATTTCGATTCATGGCGTAAATACCACGCCTCCAATGCTACATGCAGACATGCATTAAAAATTCCTCATGTGTCTTAATAATATTATAGGTTCGTCTGTTACTTTGTTGGTGTCGTTGCGGCGATCGATATATGAATTTCATTTTGGACGCATAACATGAATTAGTTGTTGTTATAACAGCTTATGCTTTTATCTTGAATTAAGTAAAGCATTAAAAATACATATTAAAACTATTTCTGTAAACTGTAATTTGCTTGTTAACAATTCTCTTACTTATTTATAATATAATTTTTTTTGTCAGTGTAAATGTATGCGTTTATGCTCGCTCTCATGTAAAAATAAGGTTGATCTTGATGTGCATAACTTACAATGTTGCAGAAATATCAAAAGCAAAAACAATGTAATCGTATGTGACATTATAAGGCTCAGGGCATTTAGTTTATTTTATGGCTCATAATAGCATTGATTGTACAATAACATACGCTGAATATATTATGAGAAAACGAAAAGCCCATGTTCTTTAATACAAAGTAAGTAATTTTATAAGGGTCCTTGTGCAAACAAGCTTAAAACTACAAATTAATCCATCCACCTTGTTTGAAATGCATTCAAACAGTCATGGACATAAATTTAGGCACATCTTCTACATTTACAGAAAGTATACATTTTTAAGTAATCCAAAATATAACATAAATATTTTGTAAGTATATAATAGTCGTAGTCGTACAAAATAACAAAGAAACTTTAACAAATTTCCTGCTGGAAGAAAATGAAAACAAAAATTTATTTAAAAGTCTATATTAACTGTGGGAAAAAATTATGGTTATGAATTACTAACTTTTGCATATTTGCGTTCATCTGGAGGCTTTTGAGGCTGGAATTGATTAATTAATTAAAACGTTGAAAAAGCTAGCCAAAAACCAATTTTATTGGCTATTTACGTATTAACAATGAGCTCAAAATTGACGGAAACGGCAGAGTCTTAACGAAAAATTATTCTCTATTTGTATAATCATGCAGCCGATTAACCATTCAGCCAATCCCAAATCATTTGAAAGTCGAAAGTAACCCTAAAAGTGCTGCAGGTAGTGGATGTCCTCGTAAGTTAACTGAAAGAGTTGATTTTCGGTAAGAAACTACACCCCAAAACTGTGCTACATGAAGCTGTCTACAATTCAAGAGTGGCTAGACAAAAACCATTAATATCTGCTATTAATCGAAAGAAAAGAATATATCGGGTTTTTCAACAATAACTTTGTTTTTCAATTGTGGCAACACCAACAAATTTTTTTTTTTAAAGAGAAGTAGCACTTCAGGCAACAATGCCTATTTTAGTCAAGTACCGTGCTACATTCTTTTAGGAAAGGGATAGAGAAGAGATGAAACGGGTGGTGAAAGTAGAAGAATAGTCGGAAATTAAGTGCCGTATATAAAACAGTACAGCGACCAGTGACTATGCCTTCATCGCTGAGCAGCCCCACCGACAGTCAATTTTTATTTTTGTAGTGAAAAAAAACCAAGGTCTTAGAAAACAAAGGAATCGAACCCACAACCCCCACACTGAAAAGCTAGTACACTAACTACTAGCCTACAGGGGCACCTAATTGGCCGCCAATATTTTTTATGAAATAACTGAATTATTTGGATGACGGTGGGGATGTGGCGCCATCTAGCTGAAACCAAAGGACACTGATGTTAATTTTAGCCAATTGTGACACTTTTTCAAAACTTTTATATATCGGGTTTTGTAACAAGAAATTTGTTTTTCAAGTCTGGCAACACTAACAACATGATAGTTTTGAGATTTAGTTTCTTGACGTATTCGCAGTAGAAGCATTGGCAAGTGTTACAACGAATTTAAATTCGGACGAAAATCGCATTAAAATAATTAAAATCCACTATGAAGATGGTGAATCTGTTAAAGTTACATTTCGTAAAATTCATGATATTTTCGGACAACATAATCGTCCTTCTGAGACCACTATTAAGAGTTTGGCCATTAAATTTGAGTCGACAGGCTTGATACAAAATGTGCTAACTAACACCAACGTGTGTTCGACCGGTTCGTTCAACTGAAAACATCGCAGCCGTAGGTCACAGTGTAAAAGCAGGCTTAAATTTGTCAATACCTCGACGTTCTCAACAACTAGGGTTATTTAAAATCATCACATTTGACTTCGAAGCCTTACAAGTTTCAACTGGTGCTGGAGTGGAAACCGATGGACCAATCACATCACTGTAGATTTGCTCAATTTATTCCGGAACAACCGGCTGATTTTTCTTGGTTTTTTTACTGCATTTTAACAACAAAATTGCCGCATTTGGACTTATGAAACTCCTAGAGCGAATATTAAGAAGTCTTTGTAACATTCGATTTTATTTAAATTGAAAACATAGAAACATAGAATCTATAACTACAGGGTGCGGTAGCTTATATATTTTTTGTCAAGACATGAACCTAGGAGGCAGCAGATAAGGAAAAAAATCGGTAATGCGTGATAAGATTTATGGCAGTACCTAGCTGTGTATGCCATAACCTGACGGTGGACTATACCACTGTGGAAGAAATGTAGCGTTATCCTCGCTTTAGAAAGTCTTCAGATACATATATCCTCCAGTCACTACTAGTTGCAACTTCAAGAGCTTAGAGCAAGCCGCAGCCCTCACTCTTTGCTGAAGAGTTGGAGACTATCCAACTCCTGGTTCAGAACGCATGAAGCTTAATAAAATTTAAGAACACACAACCGCAATCATGCTCACTGAACCTGGACCTGGACCATTCATTGAGAAAACCGGTAATTTTATACAGATCAATCGATACCAAATTTAAAACGAAGATAGATTCTTTTCTCTGGGGAAGGAGTTTTTAAACACATGCCTGGAAGGTCGATAAAAGGCAAGTTTGCATATTTATTTGGATCAACAGATATTAGTTAAACCCCAAATAAAAATTGACCTGTATTAAAAATGATCAATGGGGGCTCAGTCTTTTTTCAAAAGCCTTACTTAAAGATTTAAATTGAATTTCAAATTAGTTTTAATAGTTTAATAGAACCATTCATTGTGTTCATTTTGAATGATCCGACCCACAAACTCTCACGAGGGTCACGAAACCACAACCACCACGATACTCCCATTTAGGGGCCAACCTCAATAACCAGTCAGAGAACAGCTAATTATCTCAAGAGACAAATAGTGAACACGCGTACTGATTCGCGTGGAAATATGTGGATTGTCCAGGTGACTCCTACTAGCCTTTGAGGGGCCTGGGCTCCCTTTTACCCCGCAAGACACCAGTTTAAATGAAATAGTAGGTTCCAAAAAGACTATCATGTGCCCCCGGGAGGGCCCTTGATAGAATAAGAGGACATAAATTATCTGACTTTGGAATTGGAGCCAGCTTATGAATGCCTCGTCTTATTTCGCCAATTATTGTTTTGACATCCGCCACCCTTACGACACCCTTGGAATCTTTGATAACGTTTGTTACTCTGCCTAGCAGCCACTGTCTAGGAGGTAGGTTATCATCAGAAACTAGCATCAAATCATACTTGTTTAAATTCCGCTGCCTTTTGGTCCATTTAGCTCTCTGCTGCAGCTCATGAAGATACTCTTTGGACCATCGTCTCCAGAAATGTTGTTGTATTGTAGATACTCTAAGCCATCTTTCTTAATGTGACAAATTTATTTTGTCATAAATTGGTTCCGCAATACTCACCAGTGGACCACCAAAAAAAAAATGTTAAGGAGTTAATGCGCTCTCATCATTTGGGTCATTTGACATTACAGTAATAGGACGTGAATTAAGAATTTCTGCGATCTCTGCAACCACCGTAGTTAGCTCTTCAAACGTCAGGTGAGATTGCTTAAAAACACGGATTAGATGATATTTTCCAGACTTAACCGCTGCCTCCCACAGACCACCAGAGTGTGGAGATCTAGGAGGTATATAATGAAATTCAATACTGTGCGTTGTGCAATATTGGAATATTTTTTCCTGAAGTTGTTGGCTAAAAAACACATTTTTGAAGCCTTCTAACTCCCTACATGCACCAACAACATTTGTAGCGTTGTTACAAAAAAAAACTGTGCGCAAATACCACGACGTGCAATAAATCTCTTCAGCGCTGCCATGAATGCCTTTACAGTCAAGTCGAAGGCAACTTTCATATGTGCCGCCTTGGTATAAAAACAAATAAAAACAGCCACATACCTCTTCTTTATTCGGCTACCTCTCAGTTTCAATGTCGGACCACAGAAGTCTACGCCCGCTACTGTAAACGGGTAAATCACCCATTATCTGGCTGGTCAGTTTTGGACGGCGTTTAAAGCATTGCGAACAGCTACTCAACGTATAAGCTGGAACGTATAAACTGCTTTGTCTGTGGCACCCAAAATCTCTCTCTGGGAATCGCCTGGTCTCCAGCAAAAGACTCGTTTCGATATGTTTGGCCATCATTGGATTCCTTGGGAGTAGTAGCAAAAAGGAAAGTTTTAAGAGAGCTAGCCATGTTGTTCGATCCTCTAGGCCTGATTAATTCAGTGGTAGTAAAAGGGAAAAATTTTTATGCAAAACCTATGGATTTCAAAAGTTAATTGGAATTACGAATTAGTGTTATTTTTTAAAATAATTATTATTGACAAAGAATAAAATGTTGATATTAAAATCGATATTCCGTAAAATATGCAAGTGACGCACAAATTAAGCTTATTTTGTCCAAATTCTTATTAATTAAATTTTAAAATTTTAATGAAATTTTCATATAAAAGTTGAATTTTTAACAAATGTGTACGCACAGATTAAGCTTTATGTATAGAAATCATATGTTACTACATTTGCACACATTATTTTCCGCAAGTTCCTAACCAATTCCAATAAGATTTTCTCTTTTTGTTTTCAACACAGACTTTTTAGGTTAGACTGAATCTCATAAAGTACTTTGAACGAATCTGGAAAATATTTTTTCGCTGTCGTAGCCGTCGAGCTAAAGAGTTGATAAAGTTTATTAATGTGAAATTAACCAATGCTTACAAAGCCAGACAACGTCGTGCATAACAAGCTAATGAACTAATAAATTGTGTTAAATAAAATAAATAATTATTAAAAGTATTCGCTTACAATGTTGCTTAAAAATTAAACGACAAGTAAAGGCCGCACAGTGGCTCAGAATCAAATTTCATAATCAATTTTCTTGACACAGATTCTTAAAATGTTTATGGCATCAGAAAGGAAACAGATCAAAACTTAGCTAGCCGGGAAATTTTGTCAAAATATTTGCAGTAGTAGGCGTGTTATGCTGCTAAAAACAAAAAATTTATGTTAATTTAGAAATAAGAAAAAAAATTTTAATATTTGATCTCATAATAATTATGATTTCTTGAAATTTTATTATTGATAATGGGCTGCGGTTTTTTCTTCACAAATGGTATTTGAGCACCCTGTATAATTTGTAGTTAGGGTGCTTTATAATAAATTTGAAACCACCATATATATGTAAAATTTGAAGTTTAATAGTATATAACTTTTAAAGGACAAAACAGGATAAAAAATCTAAATCATCCAAAGAGAGGCAAAAGTGTTTTGTCTTTAAGTCTATGTATACTTTTGCAGACGCCCGGACCCACCCGTAGAACACTTTTTTTATTTTAATGAAAATACACAAAATTTTTACAAACAAAATTCTATCAAAATCGCTACTAAATTTAATTTAGAAACCAACCATTCAGTGCCATAAATACAAAATGCAGAGAGAGAGGAAAGAGAAAAAAAGTTATTGGTGGCATAAATATTTCTTCAAATGGTTGGCAACCTTCTAAAATACTTTCTAGAATTTTTCATGCATTTTTGCACAGGTGTTTCAATTACATGCTAAAAATTGTAGGAAAAAAATGTAAAAAATTTTCTTTGAGTAAAGTGCAGAATGAATTTTTACAGGTAAACTTTTCCGTTTGATTTTATGGAATGCTATCTAGGTACAGTATAATAATCTACTGTTTATTTTCGAAGCCTGATATAAGGACAATAATTTGGTAATAAATTTTAGTTTTGTACAAGTATTCGATTTAAAAAGGTTGATGCATTTTTTTAAATTTTATTTTCTAGCTCTTCAACAAATAGATTATTTTCAGCTTAATTAAAATATGCAGACTATTAGGTATAAAGAATTGAGACATATTCAAAGTAAATTGAACATAAAAACAAAATATCTGATTTCGTCAAAATATTGAAAAAACGCTACAAGGAAGTTCACTTTAGTAAAAGTAAATTTTACAAGCGCTTTGCAATCTTTGTATCCAGGGGCCTGATTCTGAGAGTCGATAGTGAAATAATTGTGTATCGCAATTTATTCCGATAGTTCGCAATTTTCTAATTCTATCAGTCGAAACGTAACGTATCGTTTTTTGTTTCAGTGTTATAAAACGGAAGCAAGAAAAAATTTACCCATACTGTAAATTAACGTAAACAAGAAACATATGTTTCGTGAAAAATAGAAAAAATTCATATAAAAAATTTTAAAAACAAATACCAATTGATTAATAGATCCAACTTTGTTTTGTTTTTCCTCTTCTTCGGATAAAGAAGGGTGTAATTTAACACGCATTAGAAAACAAATCCGCATAAGAAGTGATCCCTTAACATTGGCAGACTCAGAGTAAGTTAAAATATTATATCTCAATAAAAATTTTGATTCTTTCTTTTTTACAGATTTGTAAAGCGATTTCGACTAACGAAAGAAGCCTTCAGTTATGTTCTAAACGAAATACAATTTAACGGAGTAATTTCAACAAGCGTACCACCAAGAATTCAATTGGCTGCAGCTTTGCCTCTTCTGGCATCTGGAGGTTTCCAACATAATGTTGGAAACGATTTTATTATTGGTGTTAGTCAAAGTGCAATAAGTAAACTAATACAAAAATTTATTGTGGAAGTAGAGATTAAGCTGTGCCCGAAATTTATTACATTTTGTGCCGGAGAAAGTGATGAATGTAAGGAGTATTTTTTGATAAAATATAAAATTCCGGGAGGTTTGTATGCAATAAACAAAACTAAAAATAAGAAAGTGTTTAATGGTTATTTGGTTTAGTAATTGGCTGAGTTGATGAACACACATTGGATTGCAGAGGCCAAAAGAAAAACAGAAGAAAATGTTTTTTTAATAGAAAAACGTTGTTCCACAGTCTTAATTCAATCATTGTAAGTACGAATTAAATACAAAGTATAGATTTTAATAAACATTCTTTTAATTAAGATATGTGACCATGAATATAAGATTTAATTAATTAAAAAAATGGTGGTGCCGCCCATGATTCATTCGTGTGGAAAAAGTCCAATGAAAGTCTCGTTGAAAATTATGGCAAAAATTTAAAAAATGGTTGGCTACTAGCTAATGTTTAATAATTGATATTAGTGTTGTATTTTATTAATGCTTCATAATTAATTATTAGGTGACTCAGGTTATCCTCTTGAGCCACGGTTGCTAACCCCCTACAGAAATCCTCAAGACGGCTCAATGGAATCCCATTTTAACGATAATCATTCGCAATCGAGATCTGTAATTTAAAGAACTATTGGAATTTTGAAAGCGCGTTGGAAAATTTACATAGTATATGTATTCACTTTAAAGTAAAAAATTATGAAAACATTCGTGCGCCAGTGAAAGTGAATATATCGGAAATAGACAACAGCAATAAAACTAATATTACCAATATATATGTGCCATTTATTAAAATATGATAAAAAAAAATTCAATTCTTATTATTTATAAATCTTTGCGATTTCTGGTGCATTTTAAAACATTATTTGGTTTTATAATTTCTGTTTGGTTTGTGTTTTTTTTGCCGCTAAACGTTTTGCGATAGCTTATTTGCTATCGAGCAAAATAGCGAAGGCTATGTAATTCCGATACACTTTAAGCGATATCGACTGACAGAATACCAAATGCACGAAATTTCGATTGTACGACTATAATTCCGAACGCTATCGACTCTCAGAATCAGGCCCCAGGTGATTTCAGAAACCACACATGAGAAGGGGTTAAGCGATAGATCTAAGAGACGAAAACTGAAGAATACAAATGAAGAAATCGGATGGTAAAATATTAAAGATAGTTTTTTTTTCACAAACAGCGATCACAAAAACATTTAACGAAAGTGAATATCATTCAAAAAGTCGTTTCTGCTAGTCCGAAGAGAACAAAACCGGTCCTTAAAAGCATTCCAACACCAAACGAGGAAAAAAAGATTCAGAAATAAGGATGCGCTTGCGTTATTTCCGGCTTTAAAGTTAACAAAACAGCAGTATACTCAATTCAGATTGCGTGTGATCGAAATAGTCTCAAATTTATACCCATCATATCATCACATAACTGCAGCTAAAAAGGAGTGTTATTCTACAAAGCAATCTATCAAAATCACACCAATTTCGGCATAGTTACAACTGCAAGCTCTACTTGATCATACAGCCGAAAGATTGCTACAATCACTTAAAGGAAGTGAGCTGAAAAACATGGAAATGGGGATGCGATTGATCTTCTGGACAAAAACAATATAAACTACTTTTTTGTGATGATATTTCTGACGCAGACCGAAGTAATGCAGAGCAGAATATAAAATATTTCCAGCCAAATGAGCAATAATTATAATTTGCATTTAATATTTTAGTGAAATAAAGTATACAAATATTAATATTAAATATTATTTTATTTATCTACAATCTATTTATGGCTATAAATAAATATATAATTAAAGAAAACTTTTGTTACTCTGTGTTATTTTAAAATTGGCCAAAAACTAGGAAAAGCCAAGCACATATCGAAATATGTAAGCATTGTTTTGCCTAAAGTTAAGTGCAGCGCGTTGTACCGATCTTAATAAAACCTAAACTCGATAAAAGCTTGAGATGTTATCTATGGACTAAGAAAAGAATTTCTTAAAAATCTTTGTTAGTTAAAAAGTTACAGTGTTTTGGCCAATGAAATATGATTCTGAGCCACTGTGGGCCGAACGAGTTAGAAAATTGTATGTCCGTCAAATGCTTAACATTATTGTATGCCTTTGGCGTCAAGAGTCTGGCATAAATCAATAGCACGATCCATCCGCCATTATAAATCATACAAATGATCCATGATCTGGATAAATTGTGTTAAATAATTTCACTGTTTCTACGCGTACACACATTAGTGACGGATGATATTTCCATTGCAGTTGTTGGTAACGTTGTAGTGTAGCAATATGATGTTAGTAGCTGCTAATGTTGTTGTTGTTAATAAAATTCTCATTAATATTATTAGCTGACAACTATTCAGCCAAAATCGCAAAAAACACTGTTTGTATAATTTTGTTAGTAGCCGCCCATCTTTATCAATTAAATATACAAATAACATAAGATTGACACACATCTCTGTTATTTAATAAAACTAACTCTCTGCATCGTAACAATATTGTTTGTCATTTTTGTTATCGCCATTAACCGCAATATACTCATTATTCATGCAACTGTATTGGATATCAATCAACAACATTGTATTTGATTTGATTTGATTTTGAAGCTGCCAGACTAGTTTTCTTTGTTATCAAATTTATAGTGGATAGTTAAAGTCTATTAGTTAAATTTTATGATATTTTAAATGAGTGTGTATGTATATATGTATGTATGTATTATTGTATGTATATGTGTGTGTATGTATATATGTACTTGCTGTTATACAATTATTCATATATAACAATTTACAGCACATATTTATGTATGTGCTATGTGGTAGAGTATAACGTACAACTAAGTCCCAATTTACATTATACGATTTTTGTCGCTGCAATTCTTAGTTTGTTGTTGTGAATAAGGGGTTTAAAGAGAATAGGGGAAGAGAGGACCAAAAAAAAAGTACACATTGTTTACCAACAAAATAAGAATTGCAGCGACAAAAATCGTACAATGTAAATTGGGTGTAACCGGTGACTGAATAACTAACTGTACGTTTCATATTCAGACAGACGTATTATGCTTTTGATAATTTTTAATTAAAATATTTGAATTATTAGTTAAAATTACAGTTTAGTTAGGCCATTTGTTTAAGGCAGGTGTCAAACACTCAAACGTTTAAGTGTAATTTGGTGAGAGTGTGTTTATTCTTAACACACTCATTTATTTCTTACAAATGTGCGTCTGACTGGTCTTATATTGGGTGTCTTTTTTACAGCTAGAGAACTTTAAGTTAGCAACATATTTTTGGCTGGCGGATATTTACTCAGCTATTAAGTGATAGTGACGTTTAGTTTGACGTGTTTGGTTTGGCATTTCGAAATTAATAGATTGACGCCTAAATAACGCTTCCACTGCCTTCGGGGACACATTATAAGTCTTTATGGATCACACAACCATCTAGACTTGTGTCTTACGGGGTAAAAGAGAACCCAGTCCCCTTAGGCTTGTAGGAGCCAACTGGAAAATCCACTATATTTCCATGGAAATCAGTAAAGTCGCAGAGTTCTGCTATTTGTCTCTTTAGGCATTTAGCTGTTCTCTGACTGATTATTGAGGTAGGCCCTTCGGGAGTATCGTGGTGGCTGTGTGTTTCGAGGCCCTCGTTTGAGTTTGTGGGTCGGATCATTCACAATGAACACAATGAATGGTCCAGGTCCAGTGAGTATGAATGCCGTCGTGTTCTTAATTATATTAAGCTTCATGCGTTCTGGACTAGGAGCTGGATAGTCTCCAACTCTTCAGCAAGGAGTGAGGGCCGCGGCCTACTCCGGGCTTTTGAAGTTGCGACTAGGAATGACCGGGGGATATACGTATCCGAAGGTCTTTTAGCGCGAGGATGACGCCACATTTCATCCACAGTGGTAATGATCCACCATCTGATTAATGCCCACGGCCAGGTGCAAATGTAAATCTTATCACGTCATAACGCTTCCAGTCCCCCCGGGCTGCACATTCAACACAATGAATGGTCCAGGGCCAGTGTGCATGATTGCGGTCGTGTTCTTAACTTTTATTAAGCTTCATGCGTTCTGGACCAGTATTTGGATGGACTCCAAATTTTTAGGAAGGAGTAGAAGTGAGTAGCTGCGGCATGCTCCGAGCTCTTGATGTTACAACTAGGGGTGACTAGAGGATATACGTATCTGAAGGCTTCCTAGGGCGAGGATGACGCTACATTTCATCCACAGTGGTATGATCCAACGTCGGGTTATAGCTTACACAACTAGTTACTGTCATAAATTTTATCACGCATAACGCTTCCAGTTTGTGCAAATTTATTTTAAATATCATGGGATTGTTTAAAATTTGTATCTGGCAATACTTTCATTTCACGATCAAATTCTGAGTAATTAATTCGATCTATCTATGAAACATTTTCACATCATGCCTGTACAAGAAGTCATTGCTGCTGTAGAGCGTAGCGTAGAGAAAGAACCAAATCATGGATGATTTTGTGGAAAGCTCTGGGCTTGCGTGCTTACAAAATTCAACTTGTAAAAGAATTGAAGCTACACGATCACTATAAAAGGCGAATGGGCCATTGATATAAATTTTTAAAAGGCGATTTTTGTTTAACGATTAAGTTCATTTTTATTAAAATGGATACCTATTTGGAGCAATAAGAATCCTCAAGTGTATGGATGTAACAGCAAAATGTATTGTTTGGTATGCTTTAAAAACGACGCTATTCAGTCAATATAAGTCCTTGGTAACCGCTATAGAGCCATTCTTACTGACTTTTTCATTCTCCAATTGAACTACAACTTCTGATATGCAGGAGATATGGTTTCCACAAAGCGACATATAATGTCGCACAGCTCGTGCCACAATTGATTTATTGAAGGAAACGTTTGGTAATGGCATGGTTAAAGCTAAGATCGTCTGAATTAACGCTGCTAGACTATTTGATTATTTTCTGTGGCGAAATGTAAACAAGCTAGTCTACGCCGATAAATCCAAAACGATAAACCCCTTGAAATTTTTCTTTCTTAATAAATTTAAAAATTGAAATGTTATGAGCTTAAGCCGAAGTGAAATTATACATTTAGTTATACGCATTTTTATTTAAATGACTTGAGAAAATAAAAACTTTATAAATAATAATATATTTACAGTTAGTAAAGAACAGTAGTAATCAAAAGTTACCATCCCCGGTTTTATTTCAAATACTTGTAGCACTATAAGTTCCATTAATAAAGCTACTCCTACTTTAATATCGATTTTTTCAGCAAGAAGTTTTTTTTAAGTTTTAATTGTGGCAACACCAACAACAAGCTAGTATTGACATTTAATTGTTTGACGTATTCGTAACTTCACAAGAAAATCGCATTAAAATAATTTTAATCCCGTATGAAATTGGTGGTTCTGTTAAAGTTATACTTCGTAAAATTTGTGACATTTTCGGACAACATAAACGTCCTTCTAAGACCGCTATTATGAGTCAATAGGCCCAACCGGGCTGTTCAGCTGAAAACATTGCAGCCGTAAGACACAATGTTGAAGCAGATCGATATTTGTCAATTCCTCGACATTCCCTACAATTAGGGGTTGTCCAAGACCATCACATGGGGAATTTCGCGTAAGGATTTGACTTGAAACCTACCGACCATTCACTTCGCCGTTGATTCACTCAATTCATTCAGGAACAATCGGTTGGTTTTTCTAAAAAAAATTATTATTTCATATGAAGCCCATTTCACTTGCCGGGGTATATCAACAAGAAAAATTTTGGGCATTTGGGCTTCTAAAAATCAATGTGTCACTTTATGGTGCGCTATATGGTCTGGAGGCGTGATTTGGCTATTTTTTTTAGAAGATGAGGCTGGAAATGTTGTAACGGTTAATGGATCACGCTATCGTGATATGCTAACAACTTAATTTTGGACTATTATTGACGACGTGGATATCCCTGACATGTGGTTCCAACAGGACGGTTCCTCATGTCACACACAGCGAGTGAAACGATCACTTTATTGCAAATCAAAATTTCCGATCGCATAAATGTGTGACTTAACACCACTGGATTATTTTTTGTGGGAGCTATCTATGCTAAGGACAGATTCTACATGGAGCCAAACAAATAGACTTCACCCTTTAAACTCAAAATCAGTGATGTGATTAATGAAATAGGAACGCCATTTTGGTAAAAAGTGATTAAAAACTTTGATGAACGAATCCACATCAGTCAGCGTGCTCGTGGAGGACATTTCTCAGATTTAATTTTTCATTCATAATTGCCGAAATTTTCTCTTCGTTTTAATCAAAATTTCTTTGTTTCATTTTGTTTTAGAAAACAAACTTTTTGCTGAAAAACCCTTTACTTTTCGTCCTTTGCGTTATTTTTTTTTTCGTTGGTTGTGATAGATAGTTCACACATCCGTACAAACACATACAAATGTACATATGTGTACAATGCACATATAAATTGTTGTTGTTTATAAATTGTAACATTTTTGTTGTTGTTGTTGTAGTTTTTTTTCTCTTTTAGTTGAAAATGATTAAAAATATAGACAGAAAATGTTGAAAATGAACCAAATATCAAGACTCGTCGTATAATGTGGGCTCCAACAGCGTCAGACTGTCTGGTATGTCTACGTTGGTCTGAATGTCTGTCTGGCTGTATTGTTTCTTGCTTGTTTTAGTTGTTGTTTTCTTGTTCGTTTTGCTAGTTTCACATGCACATCACCGAGTGTGCTTGTTTTTCTTTTTCCGATTTATATTTTATTTTCTCTCTGCTGTTTGATTATTTTATTTTGTTTTTGTTTTTATTTTTTATTTTTGGCTGCAGTGAATATTTTTATTTCTCTATAGTAATAGAAATCGTTGTTTTTGTTTTGTTTTTGCAATATTTTTTGTTGTACTGATTTATGTCTGGACGTTTTGACTTACAGCAGGCGTCCACAGACATACATAAATTGTAATCTTATGTGACTGTTATGCACTTTGATACCACTGTGTACGGTTTTATCGGTTTAGCTGTTTGTTTATGGGTCTTAAGTGCACAATGGGATAAAAGAGTTATGTATGCATATGAGTATTTTTTTTTGTGCTTTCTAATTAATTATATATTTGAATTTCAATCTTTATATATATAATTCTACTGTATGTGTGTTGTGACTGAACTCCTCCTAAACGGCTGGACCGATTTGCATAAATTTTTTTGTATGCGTTTGGATGGCGCCTCAGGTGGCTTAGATTTACGATTCGATCCAATTGGACAAAGGGGCGTGGTATATCCCATACAAACCACAAATTAAAAATCTATTATTTCTGCTCCTGCTAACGGTATTTGCACAAAATTTTGTACGTCGGTTTGGTGTACTTTTTTTAAGTGTTACTGCAAATATGGGGGCGATTGTTCAAAGGCGCGTGGTACCTCCCATACAAATACCAAATTAAGAATCCAATATTTCTGCTCCTGCTGACGGTATTTAAACAGAATTTGGTATTTCGGTTGAGTGAACATATTTTAAGTTCTGCTGCAAATATGGGCGGGATTTGATAAAGACGCGTGGTACCTTCCATACAAATTTTCTTTATGCATATAATTCTGCTGTACGTGTGTATGTCACTGAATAAATTTTTTTTTGCATGCGTTTAGGTGCCACCTTGGATGGCTTACATTCAGAAACAATTCCGGCAGATAGCGCTGCAGTCGGTATTCACTGTAACCACAAGACTGGATCGACTTGAATGAATTTTTGTGTATTCATTCATTGAAGGCATTTAATTTTTTTTGTGCGCGTTATTTTGATATTATATGGTATCGCATTTATGTAAATATTGAGCACTGTTTACTTCAAAAACACACACACACGCCATAAATTCGTCGCCAGCCGCCAACTGCCTCCAATGTGCATTGGCGGATGACGGTGAAAAGCACAAAGTAACATGGACTCGATTACTGCCGCCGTGGTGGGTATCGAGCTTATTTGTTTGGGTTTCTTCTTTGCGCTCTCACAAATTCGATCTCATTGGTTTAGGTAGTTATAAATATAATTTTATGTTTATTCCTTTAATAAACATTTCTTTTATTGCAAAGTAACTACACTGAACTTTTAGAGTTTTAATTAAAATCTGCCGTATCATCTGTTGTGTTTCACTTGATCACGTTCACCATTCAACTGACTGACTCACAAATGTAGGAATTTATGTACTGTTTTGAGAGGTTCTAGATTTCACTTAAGCTCAAATTTTCCATATTTCAATGTGATCGCTATAAAAAATATATCGCAGGGGAGACATTTGCTTGTAAATAGTGAAAGTACATCTATTATTATTAGGGTCCCCTATAGAAGGTGTAAAAATGCCCCCCTAGTATTTTGACTCTAATGTCTGAACATTTGTCACAGTGCGAATTAGGAGTTTTAAAATTTTGCAAAAGTTATATTACTATTGCTGCTATAATAATATTTACTAAACGTTGAAGAGTGTTCCAAAAGTGATGTCATAAAAATATAGATAATTTTCGTTCTATTATTCCAATTTGAACAGTATCAGTAAAATTAATGAGCGGGTAAATTTAAGGTTAGGAAGTAAATTGTCTATCAAATGATTAAACATCAAAAAATGAGCTTATTATTTAGCAAAGGCAATTATTTAATAAAGAGTTGGAAATTGTAAGCGCTGATTGTTACACTCTTGAGTAAAAAATTTTAACAGTAAAATTTTTTTTTAACAAAATAGAAAAAATTTCTGTGCATTACCATAAAATTCATGCAGCTTATCCTCGTAACCAGGCTTTTTCTGAGATCACAGTATATAATTTAATCGCTAATTTCTAGGTTCAGGCTATTGCTGCTGACCATAAACCAAAATAGTATGAACCTGTGGCTGCAGTGATGCAAGCATATTCAGAGAACATCATTGGCCCGTATTTTTTTCCGAAAATGTGAAAGGGAACGCGATTACCGTTAATTTTCGGGCTACCAAACTATGATAACCGATTATTTAGTGCCACAATTGGCTAATGTTGAATTCAATGACTTCTGGTTTCAGCATGGCTCTACAAGCCACACATCCATTCAAGCAATTCGTATCACTAAAACTAAAGTTGAGCAAAAATTTTAGACAATTTAATTCATAACCTCAAATTGCCCACCCATTTATAAGACATCGTTGAGCTTAACAAATTTATTACAAAATAATCTTTTTATTCTAAATTAAAAATTTATTTGTATCACAAATAAAAAAAAATAATAAAGAAACAAATGTTTTTGTTTTTCTAATACTATAAACAGATCAAGGATTTGTAGTATATTCTACTTGACATTTGTCCCATAGTACGGTGATTTAGATACTTTGTAATTTTTTGCAACAAAGTTCAGAAAAATTCTACGTGCTGCGATTGCATACACATACAAGTAAAATAAAAGTTATGTTACAACGAATTTATCAAATCCCCTTCTTATAGAAATAAAAAAGAAAAAGTTTTACAACCAAATGAGAAATTTTAATTTGGCTTTAGTTAATGTGTGTATTAAAGGGATTTTCAACAAAAAGTTAATTTTCTGTAACAAAATAAAACAACAAATTTAAAATAATATGATTAAAATTTTTCTTGTGTTACGAAGTGAAACGTTCGGCAATTATTATTCTTTTTTTTTAAGAGAAGTAGCACTTCAGGTAACAATGCATATTTAGTCAAGTACCGTGCTACATTCTTTAGGAAAGGGATAGAGAAGAGATGAAACAGGTGGTGAAAGTAAAAGGAAATTTACTACCGTATAAGACAGCGCAGCGACCAGTGACTAGACCTTCATTGCTGAGCAGCCCCAGACAGACAGACAATTTTTATTTTTGTAGTGAAAAAAAACCAAGGTCTTCGTTGGGAATCGAACCCACAACCCCCAAACTAACAAGCTAGTACACTACCGACTAGCCTACAGGGGCACCTTACGTTCGCTGACAGACGTCGATTTTTTCATCAAAGTTTTCAATCACTTTTTAGCAAATTGGTGGTCCTACTTTGTTAAACACATCATGGATTTGAGTTTTAAGGCTGAAATCGATTCGATTGGCTCCGTATAGACTCTGTCCTTAATGTGGCCCTTAAAAAAATAATCCAGTGATGTTAAATCACACGTCCTGGCTGGCCACATAAATGCCGATTGTCGCGAAAATATGCGATGGGGAAATTTGGTTTTCAATAACTTGATCGTTTCACTGGCTGTGTGTGACATGTGGCACCGTCCTATTGAAACAAAATGTCGGTAATATCCACGTCGTCAGTAATAGGCCAAAATTAAGTTGTTAGCATCTCACGATAGCGTGATCCATTGACCATTACAGCAGTTCCAACCTCATCTTTAAAAAAGAAAAAACGGCCAAATATCGCCTCCAGACCACATAGCGAACCATATAGTGACACGTTAAACATGCAAAGGCTTCTCAAAAATCGCTTAAGAATTTTCAGAAGCCCTAATGCGGCATACTCTGACCAGTGAAAATGGGCTTCGTCTGAAAAAATGTGGTCGGTCGGCTTCAATTCCCACACCAGAAGAAAATATTTGAAAAATACGTTATGACTTTTAGAACCCTTTGTGTACTGCAGAACATTTAGAATAACTTTCTTCTATGCCGTGAACTAAAGCGGAACGGAAAAAACAGTTGTCTTAATATTGCAGTCAGAAGATGTTAATTACGCTTACTCCGGAGATAAGAAATTTAGCAATCGGTTATACAAAACCAGCTTGGGTTTTTAAATATAAAACTCAAGATTCTAAAGAAAAACCAGCCGGTTGAGCGAATCTACGGCGATGTAAATGGTCGGTCGGATTTAATTCCTGCGACAGTGAAACCTTCTAAGGCTTCAAAGTTAAATCCTGATGCAAAATTTGCCAAGTAGTGGTTTTAGATAACTCCAATTGTTGAGAACGTTGCGGAATTGACAAATTTGGATCTGCTGCAACACAGTGGCTCACGGCTGCGATGTTTTCAGTTGAACGACCCGTTCGAATATGCGTTGGTGTCGATGCAAATTTAACGACTAAATTCTTGAGAGCGGTCTTAAAAGGACGATTATGTTGTCCAAAAATATCACGTATTTTTAAAAACGTAACTTTAACGGAACCATCATTTTCATAGTGGATTTTAATTTGACGAATACGTCAAAAAACTTAATGTCAAAACTTTCATGTGGTTGGTGTTGCCACAATTGAAAAGGAAAATTAATTAAGAAAATTTTTTAGTTAAATTTTAGAAAAAGAAGAAAAAAAAAAATAGACATTTGAGGAATGATCGTTTCATCTATCTTAAGCTTTCTTCTATAAAAAAAATCATTAGGTGAATTAGTTTAATCATCAGTCTAAATTATTTATTTATTTTTTTGTTTGTTTAGCTTTATTTTTAAGCTTTTCCTAATGTAGCGTACAAAAAATAAAACGCAAATGTGTAACCCACAATCGAATATATTCATTTGCGACCAGATTACAAAATAAATAAAAAAACGGCGAAAACAAAAACAAATGCAGACAACAGGCTTCTAATCTACAAGTAGTCGTGCTCTCAAATGCATGTTGTTGATGAATGTCTGTGCCTGGTTGCTCACGTATTTAAATTCTGATGCACCACCACCACACATTTGGATTAAAAGCAGTAGTTGCAAAATCATTTGCATGCAACCTACAATATGATTTGGTACTTTTTGTTTTGCTTCTTTGGCTTTGGTTCATTTCGGTTTATGATTTGGTTAACTTTGCAGTGTGTTATTGCCTAAAAATAAATAAAATAAGTTCGCGTGGCTGCTATTTACAATTTTCCCTTTAATTCTGTTTTTGTTTTTTGTTTTTTTTTTTTTATTAAGACCCTCAGCAGTAAAGTGGAGGATAAAATTACTCTATAGTTGCTGATCAAGTTATTGTTTAATAGACGTCTCTAAGCCAACTGATTTATTATTTTAACTTCCAAAATTATAAAAATAAGTACCCGCCCTTGACAAAGCTATCATACCAGGGAAGAAAAATATATTGGTTTGGTTTTCACTTGTCAGGTTGTTATGTGAACAAGCAAACTTGCCACATTTGGGCTTCTGAAAATCCTGGAGTGAATATTGAAAAGCCTTTGCATTCTCAACGTGTCACTGTAGGGTGCGTTATATAGTCTGGAGGCGTGATAAGACTGCACATGCGATATCGGCTAACAATTTAATTTTAGCCCTATTATTGACGGCGTGGATATCGCTGACATGTGGTTTTAACAGGACGGTGCCACAAAAGGACGTCACACATCCAATGAAACGATTATATTTTTTGCAAAACAAATTTCCCGATCGCATATATCCAATCGACAATCGGCATTTAAGAGCTGAGCTCTTAATGTGATTTGTGATGTGATTGTGTGATTTAACACCACTGCATTATGGGGCTATGCTAAGGACAGAATCTATACGGAGCCAATCAGATCGACTTCAGCCTCAAAACACAAAATCCGTAATGTGATTAACGAAATAGGAACGCCATTTTGCCAAAAAGTGATTAAAAACTTTAATGAAAGAATCGACAGATGTCAGCGTGGTCGTAGGGACATTTACCAGATATTATTATTTTAATTAACGGTCAAATGTGATAACTTTATTTCCAATCTCTCTTACAGAATCTCTCCAGTGAGGAGTATCAAAATGAAATGATAAAATAGAATAAGATGCCAATATTAGCAGAAAAGCAGATTGTTAAAAAGAAGGTCCTCAACTGAATCGACGTCAGTGATTTCTTGATAATGGACTTGTAGTTATTGCATTATGATTTTTATTATATTTCTTTCTGATGATTGAAAACAAAAAGCATACAATTTTTTGTAGTGAACACATCTACACCTATTCGTCATTTCGTTTATGTCTCCGCATTAAGTTACATACACTTGGAAAAATGGTATTCCAAGAAGAAGCTGAAAGGAAAGTTCAAGAGGAAAAAAGTAATTAGGAAGGCATTTGTGTTATTGTGGAACAATAGCAAACTTTATTTTTATAACCAAAATTTGGAGATACACTAAAGTATAAACATAGTTCTATTCCAGTACTAAGAATTCTCTATACATTTCAAAAATATGATTCCACCTTCTTCGACATATCGTATTTAAAATTATTCTACTAAAAATCGAAACAATCTCCTTCAAAGGATATAATTATTGTTGTCATTCTTATGTGTCTTTGCTGGCTTTTTGTTTGGTATGAACAGCGAGCGCTTTCGATGTGAAGACCGTGTTTTAATCTGAACTGATGAGTTATTGTTCGGGTTTACGTAGTTCTGTAATATTTCCATCTTTTATTATTATCTAGAAACGTATCCTTCCAAGGGTGTTTTCCGTTTGTTCGAGTGTTTTAGTGGTGTAAAAATTGTGTCTGAGGCCATGTTTTTCTGCTCGTTTATAATATCACTGTTTAAAGTGCTGGTTTTGTAGATTTCAAAAATGTCTAGTCCTCACCCTATTTTGCTTAAATATAGTAATGTCATACATTAATCTATTTCCCCATGTCTCCAGGACTATGACAATGAATCAGCTGCAGATAAATTAATAATCGCAAAGGCTAAACAATTATAATTTATAATTTTCATTAAAAATGTCCAATTTTCCTTTATGTGGCAATGCTTTTTCTAAGCATATTCCGACACAGGAAAAATAAAGGCAAAACGCAAACATTGTTAACTTTCATTATTTTTTTTTCTGGGGTAACTAATCCCTGTTCCTAAATTCACTTTCGTAATTTTTTTGACCACTAAAATATCCATTAGGCACAAACGGGTTAAGAATTATAAATACTGAACAATAGATGGCATAACTATGTATTTCGTGATAAAATTTACAGAAGAACTGGAGACTATCCAGAACGCATTAAGCTTAATATAATTAAGAACACGACGGACATGTTCATTGTAAATGATCCAACCAACATACTCAAACTCCTGCAGGGCCTACCTCAATAATCAGTCAGAGAACAGCTAAATGCCTAAAGAGATAAATAGCGGAACTCTGGGGCTTTGCTGATTTCCGTGAAAATATAGTGGATTGTCTAGTTGGCTCCTGCTAGCCTTGAAGGGGACTGGGCTCCATTTTAGCCCCGCAAGACACAAGTCTAGATGGTTGTGTGAGGAGGTGTCAAGTTGGAGTCTACTCTTTTCTGTTCTGTGTTCTTCAAATCTTGTTTTTAGTGTTCTTTCTGTTTATCATATATTGTCTGTACACTTCGCTGGAACTAAATTTGTCAGTTATTTCTGTCGATGTCCTGAATTATGTTTCCGAGGGCTGCTGGTTTTTAATGCTGTGTGAGTAAACCTTCTCTGTGAAAAAGGTTAGCTAATCTCTATATTTCTAGTTCTGTGTAAGTAAAAGTCTGCTATCGTATCGATTGCTGTATCGATTGTCTCTTTGTCGTCATTATTCCTGTTTTTAGTATTGCATTGTTTAAGAAGTTTGTCGATAGTAGTGGGTTTGTAGTCATTATTTTTAGCTATGGTATAAAATAATTTTTAGTAAAAAAGTAAACGAAATGACCTGTTATCTTTATATATATAATTCCACTGTACGTGTGTTGTGACTGAACTCCTCCTAAACGGCTGGACCAATTTGCATAAATTTTTTTGTATGCGTTTGGGTGATGCCCCGGATGGTTTAGATTTACAATTCGGTTCAATTGGACGAAGGGGCGTGGTACCTCCCATACAAACCACAAATTAAAAATCTATTATTTCTGCTCCTGCTAACGGTATTTGCACAAAATTTGGTACGTCGCTTTGGTGTGCATTTTTTAAGTGCTACTGCAAATATGGGGGCGATTGTTAAAAGGCGCGTGATACCTCCCACACTAAGCACAAATTAAGAATCCAATCTTTCTGCTCCTATGAACGGCATTTTAACAGAATTTGGTATTTCGGTTGAGTGAACATATTTTAAGTTCTACTGCAAATATGGGCGGGATTTGATAAAGACGCGTGGTACCTCCTTCTTCTTTATATATATAATTCTACTTTAGGTGTGTGTGTCACTGAAAAAAATTTTTTTGCATGCATTTGAGTTTCACTTTGGGTGGTTTACATTCACAAACCAGCCCGGCAGATGGCGCTGCAGTCGGTATACAGATTATTCAATTACACTGCAAATACACGACTGGATCGACTTGAATGCATTTTTGTGTATTCATTTATTAAAGGAATTTAATTTTTTTGTGCGCTGTGTTTTGATCTTATTTGGGGTATCGCATTTACGTTAATATTGAGCATTGTTTACTTTAAAAACACACACACACACGCCATAAATTCGTCGTATGCATTGGCGGATGACAGTGAAATACACAAAGTAACATGGACTCGATTACTGCCGCCGTTAAAACAGTCGCGGTGGGCATCAAGCTTATTTGTTTGCGTTTCTTCTTTGCGATCTCACAAATTCGTTCTTATAAAGTTTTCTAAGAAATCTTATATATACAAGTCAATAACGACATGCTTTTAAGAAATTTCACGAAATAAGTTAAAGAAGAGAAAACAAAAACAACTAACACAGATCAAACCACACAGCGATGCAGGCGCCTACACTAAATGACATTAACAACAACAACAATATGGGTTGATGTTAAAATAGAATATTCTTGTATATGCAAGATTCGCTTAAAATTAATTAATCAAGCTAAGTGTTCGTTGAGAGAAAGACAGCAAAGTTACCATCGTGTTTATTTTGTATGTATTGAAACTAAATAAATCGCTTTATTAAATTTAAAATTTAAAAATGCTGTGTTATTATTTTGCCATGAAAGAATTCAATATTAGAGAATGTTTATTAAAAGGAATAAACGTAACCGTAGCTACGATCAAATACAGAATACACAAAAACGTTAAAAATTGAAATTAAACGGAATACAAAATACCGCCAATAATGCCAAACGGGGAATTTTTGATTTGAATTGAAATGCAGAATATGAGTAGTTATAATAAACATTGTTCTCAGAATAACATTACAGACACATTATGTCACGATTATTATGTGACAAATTATATAAAAAATCTCATGTCCCAGCTCAGTTTAATCATTAACTGATACGTTAACCATTACCCATGAAAAAATGGTATATTTTCGTTAAAAAAATTATATTTTACTTTATTTTTTGTGTTACTGATGAACTTACAATTCAAGTGTAAATGGCATTTTCCTTGTCTTGTAATGACTTGTATCCATATGCAGCCGTGCAATTTCTCTTAAAATAGTTTTATTGACAAAATTTTCAAGTTCTGCAAAGAAATAAAATTTTTTTTGAATTAATACAGAAAACTTTTTTAAAATAACTCAAAGTATTTTTGAAATAACGATCTTCGAGAAGGTTAAATTAATTTGGAAATGCTAGAAATCTATCCAGAAACACTATTTCTAATCTGTTTCTGATTTTTTCTGCCCCATACCTTTCGGAATACAAGTTTGATTTGTTAATTCAGCTTGATTAGTGAATTCGCTCACACACGTTATTGTGAAATCATGTACCATTTTTGTCGTTACTTGAAAAATTAAACATCATTTCGGTTGGGCAATTTTGAGGTTAGGAAGTACATTTGCTGTCAAATTATAGAATATAAAAGAATTTAGCTGTCATACTTTGAGATTTGTTTAGCAAAAAATTGGGAAATTTTATGCTTGGTACATTACGCTCTTAAGCGTAGAACTGTAATTGTGAAAATCTGCTATCAAAATGGTGAAAATGTTACTGTATCACTTTTTAAAACTCAGCCTTCCTCTTGCGTATTTAATGACTTAATTTGAGGCTTGCTGTTGCTGACATACGCTCGTAGTGGCCGTAGCGATGCATACAGCGATGCCACTTTACAGCAAAGTGTTGAGAAAAAGTTTGTAACATCAACTCTTCGACTTTCACAGCAATTGGACATCACTAGCGGCACTTTACGCAATATTTTGCATAAAGTACTTCATCTTCTATCTGTCTGTCAAATAGTTAAATGTCAAATTGAGCGGTCATTCTTTGATATATATATTTAGCAAAACGTTGAGCAATTTTAAGCATGGAATATTTTGCGTAAGGATCTTCATCTTCATAAAATTCAACTCTTTTTAAAATTAAAGTCGTCGAACGCTAGTGCATTTGCTGAGTGAAACATTTTTTAACAAAATCATCTTTAGTCACCTCTGGGCTTATTATTAATTAGGCGATTATATAAACAAACAAAGTTGTCCCAAATCGTAGTCACAAAATTCACAAACAGATCAAAGAAAGTCACCATATTGTGCGGTTTGTAGTAAGGTGGCATCTTCGGCACGTATTTTTTTTTTAAATGAACAAAGAAATGTTATCATCATGGATTCTGTGTGCTACCACATCACGATAATTAATTTTTTATTGTGGCCACAATTAGGTAATGATGACATCAGCGATTTTTGCTTTCAGTAAAATGGCGCCATAAGCCACACAGCCACAGAAACATTTCGTGATAAGATTTACATTTACACCTGGCCGTGGGCCTTAATCAGATGGTGGTCAAACCACTGTGAGTAGAAAGCAGCGCACTACTCATGCCCTAGGAGGCCGAAGACTTATTCTAGCAACAGGCCCTTTTTAGTTGCAATTTCAGCGGTTCCAGAACAGGGCTGCAAACCACTATTCATTGCTGAAGAGCAAGGACTCCTATCCAGAACACATGACTAGCATACTCACTCGATCTAGGATCACTCACCAGCGGGGGGTTATTAAAGGCGAGATGATTCTGGCCACCATAAAACAATACCTTAATGGAGCCGCAAAACCACAACCACCACGATACTCCTAAAAGGGCCAACCTCAATAATCAGCCAGAGCACAGCAAAATGCCTAAAGAGACAAATAGCGGACACTCTGCGGGCCACTGATTCCCGTTGAAATAACGTGAAGTTGTACCCCTGCTGACTTCAGGGGACTGTGTTCCCTTATACCCCCAGCAGCACAGGTCTAGATGGTCAAGTATTCTATAAAGACCGATAAATAATCCCCCGGGGGGGGGGGGGGGAGGAAACCACAGAAACAGTAATTGCATGAGATATTTTCCCTGTCGCGAAATTTCTAGATTTAACGATGCCAATTGGCCGCCTCGTTCTTGTAATTTAACGCCGCTGGATTATTTTCTCTGGGGCTATTTGTGAAACCAAGCTTATGTAAACAACACACAAGCAACTGATGCTCTAAAAGATCAAATTTAACGCTGCGTTGAAGCAATAAGCGATACTTTACATTTGTAGCAATAAAACTAAAGTGCAGTTTAGATCAATTTACTTACTACCCGTTACTCATGTAATCACCTGCTTTGAGAAGATGGAACTGACAAATGCTAGAAACATTTTCAGTATCGCTACTTCTATTCTGCTCTGGATTCTTTTATTAAAGGAATTCGCAAAGCTTGGTTCAAACACGTGATATCGAAATCATGCACGAATTTTTTCATTTTCACCATTATTTTTTTAACGTTTTAAAAACAAATTTAACGCTACCATCTGGTACATAATTTCGCCAATTTCTGACTTTTGCTGCCGATCCTTGAAAGGACTTATTTTAAACAAATAAAAGCAAATGATACAAAAAAAATTTGGACAAAATTAATCTAACACTGGTTCTAAAATAACGCTCTACTGGCTTACTGAATGAATCTTGGGTTTTTTTTTACCAACATATTCTATATAATTAAGTGTCACCGTCTGTGTGAAAGTTTGGTAGTTTTAGAATTATTATCAGTTTGAGTTTGCTAATGAATGTAAGTGTAAACACTACCTAAATGAAAACCATTAATTTTAAAACGGCTGCATCTCTTTCGTATACAATCCACTGCCAGTAATAAGCAGATCAATCTCACATTTAAAAGTTGTTCAGCCTTGCCGAAAATCAATAATTTTAAATGTTCATTTACATCGAGCAAATCCAGCCAATATTTCACAGCCGGTAGAAATATTTCGTAAGGAATGGTTATCGAGTTCAAAGTTGTCTGCATCTTTAAAGAATTTTCGGACTGTCTTTCGCTTCCAATAATAGCGTTTATTGAAAAAATACTTAAACTCTTGAGTGACAAACGAAAAAGCAACAGGTTGAGAAGACTCCATGAAAGTCCATTGCATGAAGAAAATGTTAATTCTTTTAGATTTGGCATCTTGTAAACAATGCGCGTTAGGTGATAGGGATTTGTGATATGTAACTGCTGTAGCTGGGGACATTTATCTGTGATCCAATTATGATTTATATCACCATTATACCAGTTGAGGGTGCGGAGGCCAGTAAATTTATTCAAAGATTTTTGAAACATTGACGAAATTTCTGTATAGTATTCGGTGTCAATGGTTAATGATTGCAACGTGTGAGATATGTAAATGTAAGTGTGAGCATCAAATACCCGTGTATTGATCAGTGTAAAATGTTTCAGCTTAAGACCACCCAAAATTTGTTGTAAATTTTGGTATGACAGGCCGCAACAAGAGTTTAGTATCAATTCCTGTAGTCCTTTTATGGGACAAAAATCGTCGATATTTATCTCACAGTTTTCCAATTTTAGTATTTGTAAATTTTTACAATATTTACTTAAAATATCAACAACTTTAATGTTTACCACAGCTTTGCCACACTCCTTGTTAACATTAATGGTCAGCTGTCGCAATTGAGGACAACCTTTCAAAAAGCTAGTAAATGTACACCAAAAGTCAAAAGTTATAACGCCGACATTTAAGATTTCCAAAGACGACCAGATTTTAAGAGGCACATGTGTTCTATTAGTTTTATCGTCGACCTCACAAACTATTGTAAAATTATTTAAATTTAAATTTTTTAGCTTTGTTAGACGGTTTAAAAGCTGTTGAACATATTCGAATTTTATATCGCATGTCGTTCCCGTTGAGTTTTGTGACTGAATTTCAAATTCTTGCAATTGTTCAATATTGCATATGCTTTCGTTATCTATATTAACGCCTGGCACTATGGCCTGAAAATGTTCACAAAAACATTTGATCAAATGTAGACTTCTTAATTGTGAGCAATTTTGGCCAAGAATTTGTAGATCTTCATCTGTTACCGCCATTTGATAAAAAATTAATTTCTTTAAATTATTCAAAGGTTTCAGATTGAATTTCAAATATTCCAAACTTTTATTATCATCTTCAATGTCGCCCTGAACTTTTAAAATCTCTATATCCTGCGATTTTATTTTCAATAATTTTTCACAGTCTTCTTCATTTAAAGCAATTTTGGGGTCTTGTGCCATTTCCAAATCGTTTGATTCTACGCTGGTGTTGCGTGTTGCAATATTTACATAACGACTTCTATAAATACATAAATTTTTCAAATAATTCAACCACCACATTTTTATAAAAAAAAAAAACTTAAATTTTAAATTAATTTAATTAAAATAAATCAACACATATTTCCTAGCGAAGTTTTTTCAAAAGACTAATCTTTAATTATCTTTTCATCTCGGCGATGTTGTTTTTTTTTTTCATAAAAAAAAATCACGCTAAAAATAGGCTTTTGACTAACTAAAGTATGTGTCCGAAGAAAAATTTATAAGTTATAAAATATCTTTAATCTTAATCATCATTTTCTCAATTCTTAATAGAACAATTACATTGAATCTGTTATTCAAGTTAAATAATAAATTAATTGTGTTTAGTTTTCTAATTATAATTTGCGTTATTTGTGCGATAAAAATACCAATCCAAAAAATAGATGTGTAAGAATTTACAGTAAAGTATTAAAACATCTCTGCATTTTATTAATATTAATTTCATATTCATATTTTAATGAATTTTAGCTAAAGAGTAATCTTGGTGGGTGGATAGTGGCAAAAAAATACTATTATTGCAAAATAATTACACGATTTATACACATGGCAACTTTATCACTTTAGTGAATGTACACTTCCGTTTTAACTGTCAACTGTGTTTTCATTTAATCACATTCACTATTATACTGCTTTTACCCCCCAAGAGAGGAAGCCCTTATATACTGTCTTGAGCGGTTCTAGAATTTACTAGAAACTCCTAATTTATCTTATTTACTACAGATGTCGTAGTCATCATTATTTACTGTTTTTGTTTTTTTTTTTCTGATTAGTTATCTTAATTCATGGAATTTTAGTGTACAATTTCTTAAAGACTTATTGCTTTGCTAACAGATACAATAGATCATTGCACTTAACTTATTTAGGGATAATTATTTTCTTATAACTTAAAATATCTTCATAACAGAGTGTGATTTGTTTTACATCCACTCCTGGCTATGTAGCCTTAATCAGATGGTGGACAAACCACTATTGTATAATTTGGAACGTCATACAGGCGTCCTAGGAAGCCGAAGACATAATTCTAAGCAACAGAACCACCTAGTTGCAACTTTAATGATTCCAGGGCAGGGCTGCAGACCATTACACCTTGCTAAAGAGTTGGAGACTTACCTACTCCTGTCCAGAACACGTATCTAGCATGCTCAGTGGACTGGATCATTCACTTTGCATGTCATTATCAGTGAGATGATTCTGGGCACCATAATAACCATTATACTGTTATGGGGCCGCAAAACCACAACCACCAAGATACTCCCATATAGGGGCCAACCTCAATGATCAGTCAGAGAACTATTAAATGTCTAAAGAGACAAATAATGAACTCTGCGGCTCACTGATCCCCGTGGAAATAAAGTAGAGCTTCCAGTTGACTCCCTGCCTGTCTTCAGGGGACTGGGCTCCTTTTTTCCCCCAGTTGCACAGATCTAGATAGCTGTTGCGTACTATTAAGACCATAAATGTGCCCCCAGGGGGGAATATCTTCGTAACAATATAATACAAATTATATTATTAATTAAATTTAAAAAATTCAAGAAATAAATATCTTTTTTCTTTTTTTAGATCTTTATATAAAAATATTTTTTCTCTTCAATATTTCGCTTTCCTTTGGAAAGCTTCTTCAGGAAAAAATTTTTTAAATTTGAAAACAAAAAAAATTATTAATAATTTCTAAAGGAAAGCGAAATATTGAAGAGAAAAAATATATAAAAAAAGATCTAAAAAAAGAAAAAAGATATTTATAAAAAAGATCGTTTAAAAACTATAAAAATTATCAAATTCAAGAAATTTTAGCCCATGGTATCACCAGCTGCATGAGACCTTTAGTCGGCATCTGTCGGATTTATGTTTCCCTTGGTGACTCTCGAAGGTGGATATTTTTACTCCAGCCGCTCGTTAAATATACCGAGCGAAGAAATTTAAAGTTATTATTAATTAATTTTGGGGTCACTAAATCGCTCACATATTGAGTGAGTTTAAAGAAAATATTTGCATCTAAAGAAAACCGAACCAGAAACCAGACTAACAATTACATTTTATGGCGAGTAGATTATTTCACCTTTCCCTAATAACTGCTTTGTGTCATCGAATGCCATCTGCTGCTAATCACTTATCGTTAACATTAATTAGATAAAAACTGTTTGCTTGCAAAAACCTGCTTTCTTCTATGGGGTTGGCAAATTTGGGGGTTAAGAAGTAAATTGTCTGCCAAAAGCTTAAATGTCAAGAATTGACTTGTCATCCTTCGATATTTATTTTATAAAAAGTTGGGAAAGTTTAATCGTCAAAATCTAAATTTCCTATCAGCTTTTCCTCGTCACCAAGCATCTTCTGAGACAACTGCTAAATTCGAAGCTCACGGTATTAAAGGTAACAATAGATATTTAGTTATAAGATTTACATCTGCACCTGGCCGTGGGCCTTAATCAGATGGCAGTCAAACTACTGTGAATGAAAAGCAACGTCATTCACGTCGTAGGAAGCCGAAGACTAATTCTAGCAACAGGTCTTTCCTAGTTGCAATTTCAGCGGTTCCAGAGCAAGGCTGCAAACCACTACTCCTTGCTGAAGAGCTGAAGACTATCCAACTCCTGTCCAGAATACATATCTAGCATGCTCACTGGATCTAGGAACATTCCACCAGATAGATGTTATTAAAGGTGAAATGAGCCTGGCCCCATTAAAAACTGACCTGTTCTGGGGCCGCGAAAACACAGCCACCACGATACTCCCGAAGGGCCAACCTCAATAATCAGTCAGAGAAACAGCTAAAAGTCTAAAGAGACAATTAGCGGAACTCTGCGGGCTACTGATTCCCGTGGAAATAACGTGGAGCTTCCAGTTGAGTATTCTATAAAGACCGATAAATGTGCCCCCGGGGGTGGTGGTAACAATAGATATTACGTGATTTGATTTACATCTGTGCCTGGCAGTGAGCCTTAATCAGATGGTGGTCATACCACTGGGAATAAAATGCAACGTCTCTCACGTCCTAGGAAGCCGAAGACTAATTCTAATAACAGGTCTCTCCTAGTTGCAACTTTGATGATTTCAGAGCAGGGCTGCAAACCACCACTCCTTGCTGAAGAGTTCGAGACTATCCAACTCCTGTCCAGAACACATGTCTAGCATGCTCACTGGATCTAGGAACATTCCACCAGATAGAAGTTATTAAAGGTAAAATGAACCTGGCCCCATTAAAAACTGACCTGTTCTGGGGCCGCGAAACCACAACCGCCACGATACTCCCGTATAGGGGCCAACCTCAATAATCAGCCAGAGAACTAAATGTCTAAAGAGACAAATAGCGGAACTCTGCGAGCTCACCGTGGAATAACGGGCCTGGGCTGCCTTATACCCCCAGGTGCACAGGTATAGATAGTCAAGCGTTCTATAAAGACCATAAATGTGCCCTCGGGGGAGGGTAACAATAGATATAAAGAATATGCTCGTAGTGGCCGTAGTTATGCAAATATAGCCGCTGTACAGCAAAGTGGGAGGACATCAACACGCTAACGTTCGCTGTAATCGAGCACCACAAGAGGTATGGAACGTTTGTGAATTAGGCTTTCTGCAGGAGTGTACGCAATTTTTCAAAAATGTCAACTTTACTGATAAGGCTCATTTTCAATTAAGCGGTTATCCAAACAACAAAAAACTCACGTCCTCGATAAACAACTACATGCAAAGAAAGACTTAAGTCACACTATTTATAATAAAAGACCTAATACTAACTCTCCAATACTACCTAAAACACGGCTTGATAATCATGTTAATCTCATTGAAAGCGTTCGCCGATGGTACCAAACTAACAGTCACTGAAGCTAATCCTGTACTTCAACAAACGAAAAACATCCTCAGACGACCACATTTACCTGGCGAATAATAAAAGACGGAAATTTTAAACTTGGGCCGCATAAAATGCCAGGTGGCGGGACACGCGATAAGATTTACATCTGCACCTGGCCGTGGGCCTTAATCAGATGGTGGATCATTGCCACTGTGGATGGTATGTAGCGTCATCCTCAACCTATAAGGCCTTCGGATACGTATATCCTTCGTCACTCCTAGTTTCAACTTCAAAAGCCCGGAGTAGACCGCAGCCTTCACTACTTGTTGAAGAGTTGGAGACTATCCAACTCCTGGTCCAGAACGCATGAAGCTTAATATAATTAAGAACACGACGGGGTTTGTACTCACTGCATCTGGACCATTCATTGTGTTTATTGTAAATGATCCGACCCACAAACTCAAACGAGGGCCTCGAAACACACAGCCATCACGATACTCCAGAAGGGCCTACCTCAATAATCAGCCAGAGAACAGCTAAGTGGATAAAGAAACAAATAGCGGAACTCTGGGGCTCAGTGATTTCCGTAGAAATATAGTGGATTTTCGGGTTGACTCCTAATAGCCTTGAAGGGGACTGGGCTCCCTTTTACCCCGGAAGACACAAGTCTAGATGGTTGTAGTAGGATCCATAAAGACTTATAATGTGCCTAAACTCAACACCATTTATCAATTCTCCAGTACTACCTAAAACGCGACTTGATTATGATACCATCGCATCTAAAGCGATGGCGTTACGCTTTAATGTTTATTTCCCTTTCGTAAGTCTTTTCTAAACTACGCTGTGTTGAAAGAGAAGAAATGTAAGCAGATCAATTAATTTCTTTCTTTGACTTGCTAATACAATAGTGAATGCACAGAAGAAGAAGAAGAAGAAGCACAATAAGAAACGTTACGTGTTCAGGGAAAAGTGTTAAAAGGGCGATTTTTAAAAATGAAATTGATGACATGCGATGCTGAACATGTTGCAAAAAATGTCAAGTTTGACAGTGACATGTTGATGTAGACTGAATTACATAAAAAAGAAAAGGTCTCTATGGCTAAAGCAAAAACAAAACAAAACAAAAAACAACAACAACAACTATAAATGCAGCAAGTGTAAGACAGAAAAAAAGGATACAAATAAAATTGTATTGTATTGCATTTGGGTGAATTATGGTGAGAAAAGCAGCATTGTTTGCCAGTGACCATCGCTATACTCGTAGCATACAACGAAAGCTGTCATTAACACTTACAAATACAACAATATGTGCTTTGCTTACAAGTCTCTGAGAGCGAAGGCAACTGTGAATTTGTAATTGCATGTGTCCATGCCGAAACTATTAATAGTAACATGTCCGGTTTAATAAAAACCAATTAAGTGACTACTGCTGTTATGGAATTGAACTTTTGTGGAAAAAAATGGTCTGTAAAGAAAATGTCCGTTCACACTATTTTTATTTAAAATATGTGTATATTACACACATACACACCAACATTTTCACGCGCTTTAATCAGTTAAATAAACAAATTGAAAAAGGCTGTGGCCAATTGGAAATGTTTTTTTGATAAAAAGAAAAATAGAAAAAGCGCTATTGTTAGACTATTTGGATAACGTGCAAGAGAAATTAATATATGAAAATAACTGATTTTTCCACTTCTTTTTTTCAAGTTTATATTGTTTATTTGAAAATGCAGTGAAGTCCTGGTCAATGCAGAAAAGAAAATTTAATTTGCGAATAATTTTTGAGTTGACAGGCGATCTGTTATGTTGGGACTGCACACTTGAGCCCACTTGAACGTGTTCTTTGGATTACATTGAGAGATATATTTTGAAAAAAAGAGAAAGCGAAAGATAAACGAGAGCGAGATTCTAGAAAGAGAGATTGGGAAAGAGAGAGATAGGACAAAGAAGATGAGGACAGAGTTGTAACAAAACTGTTACAAAGAAAACATCATTATCAAACCACGCATAATGATAATGATAAATGGCTTGATAATGATGTATTCACAAACAAACAGCTGGAATGGACGTTGGGAGAGGGAATTAAAAACATTGGGTCATTCACCGACGCAACAAACCCAAACAATTTATTACAAATTTATTTAATTTTGTGTTCCATTTGTTTTGCTAATTTTAGTGCTTTCGCATCATTCACACGAGAGTACCCGAGAATGTAATTGCCAAGATAACGGATAATTGCTTAAGAAAATTAGAAATGGACTTGGAGTTTATGCTTTTGTCTCATTTCAACTAGAATAAGTCATCACGTAAGCTGCAGTGTAAAAACTTTCCAAATAAGAAAGGCTTGCAAGATGCAAAACAAAAGTTGGACCTTCAATCTTGTAATTTCGACTATGACCTTGACGAATATATACCCTGTTACGGGCCTTAATCAGGTGTACAATGAGTAATGATTTAACTGAAGAGGGCTCTTAGCGGTCGGACTGTGTGAACGTGAAAAAAAGGCAACGTCTATACGCTGCTTAGAGAGCAGTGTCAAGTAGAAAGACGATATAATACGGGCTTATGAACCAGGCATATCATCTGGCCAAGTTGATAATTCAGAAATTTGATTTTTCTAAAGCTCTTTCAGGTACTGTTAAATGAATGTTCAGTAGTGCTTGCAACATGTCATGGTTACCTCCAACATAAAGTTTGGAATTATGAGAACTAAAAGTGCCTTTACATGACGTGTTTTTTACATATAACTTGTCAGATTTCCCATTGCAAAATGCATATGTATCGTGTAAACGGTTTTAAACTTTTCTTATGTTTAATACATGTGCAAAGTCATATGACAAATTTTCATTTAGAGCATGTTATATTTTTATATGACAAAGCATGTGTCTTTAAGTGGTGCAACTTATTATTTCTTTACTTTTAGCGTTATTAAATCTCTAAAAAATGTGGAAAGCACTAAAATGGAGGAAAAAAAAACAAAGTTGTCGTCTTTGTTAGCATCAGCTGTGATAATAGGGCCCATACACGACACAATCATAATGTCGCAATCAGCTGATTGATCAATCACGTTTTAACCAAACACCACACCAGCAAGATTGCTCAATATTCATTTGATTTCAAGTATTGTGTGGATAAGGTCATTATAAATAAATGAATGATTGAACAAATTTCACGAAACACGACACAAGCACGCTGTCACAATCATGAAAATATCAAACTCATTTTGATTTTACACAATCAGCTTGATCAATCATCAATCAACCCCACACACGGTCAATCGGCTTGTACAATCAGCTGATTGCGACATTATGATTGTGTCGTGTATGGGCCCTATAAGTTGAATAAATAAAAAAGGTACAAAATAAATAATCAAGTGCAAAGTGTGATAGTTCAAATTAAAGAAAAAAGTGCAAAATAAATAAAAAAGTCTAAGAAGCCTTATAGCCTGTTTCCACGACAATTTGAATCTCGTGTTTCGCTCTCTGAAGCAAGCTTATGAATCATGCTGTTTACACGACTCATTTATCTGCTTCGATTTGACAGTTGTTATTAAACAGAAAAACGTAAGTTGAAAAACAACAACAACAGTTGAAAAACAACAGAAGATATCCTTCTTGCCGCGATAGCATTAAGTATACTTTTTTTCCTATCCATTTTTTTTTTAATTTTATAAAATTAAAATAAATTAACACACCCATAAAACAATTATATTTTTTAAGTTTTCACTTTTAACTTTGTTTTGTTTGTAATTCTTCTTTGTTTATAAAAATGTTTAATTTTGACAACTAGTGCAGAGAAACTTACGATAAAAATTAGAGAAGAGAGGATTTTTCCATGATTCGCAGCTAGATTCAATATGAATCTACCAGCTTCGTTCTCAAAATTTTGTATTGCGAAGCAGGTTGATTCGCTTATGATTGGGGTGTGAAGCAAGAATAGAGAGCGAAGCAGGTGCCGTGGAAACAAGCTATTAAACGACAAAATTAGATATAAATTAGCGATATAAAAAAATGGATAAGCTAAGTCGTTTTGTTTAATTGAAAATAAAACAATTAATGTGTATTTCCATTATTTGAGTGTGATTGGTCAAAAGAAATGTTTCTAAAAATTTAAGTGTTCTATTTAATAGAAGTTGCACAGCAATACTGCATGAAATGTTTAAATAAAATTAAATTAATTAAAAAAAAACTCCTGCATTATTATTTAACAACGAAAAGTCTAGTTTTTTAATGCTTATGGGTTTTTTTTTAATATTTACATAATGTAAATGAACTCAAGAGAAAACAGTTTATATCAGAAATTGAAATTCTTTACAGCTTCACGTTGCCAATGGAGTGTTCCACAGTGTCATTAAAATAAACGGAATATGCATTTCGACACTGTGACACTTTTGAAGACCGGTTAGGGTAACTTCACTTCGCCAGGATCCGTTTTGTAGGCTGTAACGACCAAAAGTCCGCAGTCGTTTTTGGTCACACCGCGACCTGTCGTTCGACAGTAGTTTATCACTATTTTTTTTTGTTATTATATTTTAATAATTGAATTACTTGACTAATTTGAATTTGCTTACCTAAATTGTCGACATCATATAAAGTCTAGGATAGGAAGTTTTTGTAATAAAATAAGATTTAGTTCTAGTTATTATTGTAATTAGCCACAAGGGCATACGAGTATTTTAATTAGTAACATTTATATTGTAAAACTGGCTGCAGCTAGGTGGTGAAAACAGCCGTCGGCTGTGGTGTACTTACTGCCGAAGTAATGTAGGTGTGTTTGTGCATTGGTGTGTGGAAAGAAAAAGAGTATAAAAGCGCAAACATCAATCAGAAGAATTTAATTGGTGTACGACCGGCAACAGGAGCAAAGGTAAATATCTTCTTCTACTTTTTATTTATTTTTTTGGACTGGTAGTCAGGGTATCGATAGGGCCGTGGTAATATCCAGCCGAATCTATACCCTGAGACAGGACAGAACTGCGACGTAGCGACCACAAACAGAGCCGTGGTAATACCCAGCAGAGTTTGTGTCCGCAGTCGCCACCGACAGTGACCAGGCAGTGAACGGTTGCGCCGTGGTAATACCCAGCCTTCAGTGCCTTGGCGCTTGCGGCGTACAGACCTATTTCGACGGAGCGATCACAAACAGAGCCGTGGTAATACCCAGCCGATTTTGTGACCGCAGTCGCCACCGACAGTGACCAGGAAGTGAACGGTTGCGACGTGGTAATACCCAGCCCAGCCTACAGTGCCTTGGCGCTTGCGGCGTACAGACTTATTTCGACGGAGCAATCACAAACAGAGCCGTGGTAATACCCAGCCGAGTTTGTGCCCGCAGTCGAACTGGACAGTGACGTTCGCCGAATACAGACCGCATGAAGTAGAAGATATTTACTGAAGCCGCCTGCATACACACCAGTACGCAAGATTCAAGCCCGAGCTGCAATCAGGTTGCGAACTAGGAATAGGACAACCCCTTTCCTGAATAAAGAACCAGATTGTGAGCAAGGCATCGTCTTTTTTTTTTGGAATCGACACAACATGACCCTGGACGCCGCTGAGCATACCTCAGCTACCAGGAAAACGTGTCGTTACAAGGCTTACAGCTGTAGTGTTTTCCGAATCGAATAAGTGTACATCAAAGCCATCTCTCTTTCCTTTAAAATTGTGCAGGGCGCATGCACACATAGTTATTTCTTCCACTTTTTCGATTGTTAAGTCTATTTCCCTCTGAAAGATTTGAAACTTATTTGCTAAAATGCCAAAAGCATTTTCGACTACTCGATGTGATCTGCTCAATCGGTTATTGAATATTTTATTGACGTTTAGTGATCTCTTCCCGTAAGGTTTTAATATCCTGGTACACAAACTAAAGGCGTCATCAGCCACGAAGACAAACGGTACTTTTGTATTAGTACCAGGTAGATAAGCTTCGGGCGGAAAATCAAATATATTATTTTTTATACCTGTGCATAGTGATGATTGATTAAATGCAGCTGAATCATTCGCCCTGCCATTAGAACCGACATTCACATATAGAAAGTTATAGGATGCACCTACAACAGCCAATAGGTGCCCCTGTAGGCTAGTAGGTAGTGTACTAGCTTGTAAATATGGAGGTTGTGGGTTCGATTCCTAACGAAGACCTTGGTTTTTCTTCACTACAAAAATAAAAATTTACTGTCGGTGGGGCTGCTCAGCGATGAAGGCATAGTCACTGGTCGCTGTGCTGTTGTCTTATACGGCAGTTAATTTCCGACTATCCTTCTACTTTCACCACCTGTTTCATCTATTTTCTATCCCTTTCCTAAAGAATGTAGCACGGTACTTGACTAAATAGGCATTGTTGCCTGAAGAGCTACTTCATTTAAAAAAAAAAAGTATCACGCTATGAAACCCTTTGTAATTATAATACAAGGATCCATATTCCTTTCTACTTTTTATGGCGATATATTTTCCGTCTGTATAAATAAGTATATCCAATATAAATACATAACTACTTCATTATTACCTATTGCTCCAAAGCAAAAGGGAAAATTCCATTGCCGCTCGAATGCATCAGCATAACTCGCACTATAAAATAACAGCTATGAACAATGACTTCGTATTTTTTGTCATATGTAATTAACATGTCCGTTTGAACGTAAAAATTATAACCCATATGTATGTAAAATTGGCAACTTTGACATACATATGAAATTACATATGGATTTTCAAAATGACAAGTCATATGTAAAAAAAAACACGTCATGTAAAGGTACCTTAAATGGTAAAAGTATTACTAACTATATTACACCGATTTAAAATCTTTCTTAAAATTTATACAGCTTATTTACACTGTTAACAATGATAACATGCATTTAAAAATATTGAAAATATTTTGAACAGGGTGTCCGCTGGGAAGGTATACTTACTTTGTTTGTTTATAATTTTTGATTAAATGAGCACATTTTTCAATACATTCTCACACATATCACGGGGTATTTCATTAATTCCATCACGAATATTTAGTTGGAGTTACTCAAGCGTTTCTGGAAGTCCGAAGCAGTCAAGTCATCAATTTTAAAATTACTTGTTGTGAAAAAAAGGTCTCGCAGTAATTCCATTTTAATCCTGGCTGTGTACGACGTGGCACCGTCTTGTTGATACCACAAGTTAATCAAGTTCACAGTGTGCAGTTGTGGTCTTAACAAAGTTTTCAATCAAATCACGATATAGCTTCCCATTCACAGTCAGCGTTACGTCGTGCTCATTTTCAAAGAAATAAGGTCCAATGATTCCTCCTGACCAAATTGCACATCACGTTGTCACTTTTAATGGATGTAAAGGTGACTGTTGAATAATTTGAGGGTTTCTTATTGCCCAGAACCGACTATTCTGTTTATTCACATATCCGTTCAAATACAAATGTTTCTCGTCAGTCATTTCTCATCGTCACAGTAATCGATAATTGATTTTGATAAAATGCTATAACGATTTAAACACGTTGGTTTATCGAATATTTTTATATAATAAATTGGCCAAATGCCAAATTCTCGACTGCCAAATATGAACTGTCAAGATTATTGTTTACGAAAGTGGCGGCAAATTAAAGCGGTATACCTTCCCGGTTGACACCCTGTATTTTCTAGTCAACTTTTATTTTCTTAATATTTGATTGAAAATTTTGTTTTGCATTTTAATTAAAATGCCACTTTTTCTTGTCAGCGAAGTATTTTTTGGTATTATTTACCAACAAAAAAAAAAAAACACAGTTGCATTAAGTGCACTTAAGTGTAATTTTTCCTAAAATTTAGTTAAGAAATTTCCAAAGTACTAGATTTCGGTGAACTGCCACATCAAACTAAGCATAAATCAGTAGACAGTTGAAAAAATGGGCGACAGTTAAAAGAGTGTTGACAACTTAAAGTTCTAAATCTCCATAAGAAAGAATCGATATCATCGGCTTGTCATATATTTGTTTCCCCCAATAACTTTGAAAACCTCGCTATCCCCTTACATTACGTAGAAAGAAAAGAGAAATTATTTTTTGCGTTCACATCTTTAAAACAGTGTTCACTTCCTGTTGGCTGAAATGTTAACACGTTTCTGTGTCTCTGTATTGTTGTCAGCACTACTGTTATTTCTTGTCTAGACATAAAGTATAACTTGAATGGGTTTTTGTGAATGTTGTTGTTGTTGTTTTTTGTTATTAAGCTGTTTTTCTTTTTTGTACAATTCCAAATATTGGCAATAGTGTCACAATATAGCGTTCTCAGTGGCTGCATGCTCTGTATGTTGGTGCACAGCTTATTGCTAGTTTTATTGTTGCAACAGAATGGCTGCATACAATTGCACTTCTCAACATTGTCAGTTGACATTTAGGCAGCTGTCAATAAAGACTGTGCTGTTTTCAGTTTTCTGACTTTTGCAAGAATTTATGGCTGGAGCAAAATAATAGGCGCGGGATTTTTCCTGTTTTTGTTTATTATATTTTCTTTGCCAGTCAATCAAACTTTTATGAGGACGATGATCGCGATGTGTTCTTAATGTCGCTTTAGTTCAAATCGGTATTAATAAATTTAGTAAAAAATTAGCATTAATTGGCTTAATTTTTAAGGTATCGACAATAGCTAATGCTGGAGTTAGTTTATCGGTTTGACTTCATTTATGTGACCCCCATAGAAACGGTCTTAAGACATTTAATTTCAGCTAACTCGGTGACTCTAAATGAGATTATGACTCTCTCTATATATACATTTACATCACTTAATGTTCTGTGCCGCACAAGAAACAGTCACATTTTTCTTGTAAGCAGAAAAACAAAAATCAGGCTTACGGGTCCCAGGGCGCTGTACTGCATAAATGGCAAGTTAAAACTAGTGACTTTTTGGTCATCAGTAGTGATGACATTGTTAGAATTGGTTATTTTGCTACAATTTACAGTTTAGTTGTATCGAAAAATTTCATTCGATTCGATGATATAATTCGATTATTCAAAACTTAGTTATTTCCTCGCTTCATAGGTCCTAATTTTCTGTAAAAAAATATATCGCTTCGTATCAAGCTGGATTAATAACGAAAACAGAAAGGAAATTCAAATCAGCATTTAAAATCAACTGCAGCGATGTTTTAGTTTTAAAAAGGACTGACATTTTTTATGACACCAACTGGAATGGAAGTGATGATACATCTTCTTGTAAACTTAAATTTGGTAAATTGGATCATCAAATTAGAGTCGCACGAAAGTCACATTAAAATAATTCAAATTTCCTGCGAAAATGATGGCTCCTAAAATTCGTGATACTTTCGAGAAAAAAAAAGTTCTTTTAAGATCGCTATTAAGAATTTGATCGTTTGGCTTCTCGATACAAAATGTGCGAACACCAACGCGTGTTCGACCGGGTCGTTCAACGGAAAACATCGCAGCTATGAGCCACAGTGTTGAAGCAAAGATCCAAATTTGTCAATTCTTCGACGTTCTTAACAATCAACCACCACAAGGCAAATTTTGCCTGAGGATTAGATTTTGAAGCCTTACAAGGTTCAACTGGTGCAGGAATTGAAGCCGACCGAACATGCACATCGCCGTAGTTTCGCTTAATTTATTCAGGAACAACCGGCTGGTTTTTCCGAAAAAAAAACATTTTTTCCAGACGAAGCCTATTTTCATATATCAGGGCATGTCAACAAAGAAAAATTGCCGCATTTGGGCTTCTGAAAAGAGTGATTATTGAGTGTCACTGTGTGTGTTGGGCCGGTTTTTTCAAAGATGAGACTGGAAATGCGGTAAAGGTCAAGAGACCAGATTAAGGGAACACATTAGAGACTATAACAAAAAACTACGAGAACCAAAATCAACTCCAGAATCAAACTTTGCGAACTATATATTTAACAACAAATGTACACCAGGACATATAAAAACAACGGTTAAACTGCTTAATACACAGCACAAAGGAAGGAGACTAAATGTATTAGAAAACATGGAAATATACAAACAGAAAACATTTGAGGGACGAATAATAAATGAACAAATAAACACTGCTTCGGCCACAATATTTGAACCGTTGAAACATTTTTACATTACACCAACACAAAAACGTTACGCAGGTGCACAAGACCAAAGCCATAAAGAACATCATAAACGTACAATTACTGATTATTATGTCACATAAAAAAAAGAGAAAAAAAAATCCAATAGGTTCACACATAAACAAAAACGGACAACAAGCATGAGCGTAAAAGGATTTAGTTAGAAAAAAAAGACGAAAGAAAAAAGGGAGCGACAAATTAGGTAAAAAGAGACAAACGAAAAAGGAGAGAGAGATGCAGGCAAAAAAGACAGAAAGTGACGAACGCAATAACACGAAGGGAGACACGAACTATATAAACACAACTGAGAATAGAACGTAGCTAGTACGAATAGAACACTGAAGATGGCAAACAGCCGAAACCGGTTTGTTCACAAACCAAATTTGACGGGGGTCGACGAAAAACCGCACCCATAATAAAAGTCAAGGGATCACGCTATAGCGAGATGCTGGATGTAGGTACTTGACTAAATAGGCTACTTCTCTTTAAAAAAAATAGACCAGGCCATTAGGAGGTTAGTTCCAAAAGGCATGAATGATACGCTTAATCACGACAATCTCGCGACAATTTTGGAATAGGGTCGTGTGAATAGAGTAGAATTCAATGCTCGTAAGACGCAATGTTGTATGCTTAGGCATAGATCCGCGTTTGGTAGTGGTGCTGCATCTGTTACCATGGGTGATATATATAGGTATTACGGAATCGGAAGCTCTTGATGTTCTTGGCATTAAAATTCAGTGTAATTTTCGATGGACTGAACACATTTTTCAGGTTTATAAAGAAGCTTTCAAGTGCCTCGGTTTTCTAAATCGGTGTAGAAGATACTTCACTCCATTCGTTCTCCATACTATCTATACTACCTATATCCGTCCAAAAATGGAATACAACTCTCATATATGGACCGGCGCTCCAAAGTCCATGTTGGGGTTACTCGACGGCGTACAGGAGAGGGCCAAGAGGCTCATTGGAGACAGTAGGGTATCTAACTCTATTGATTATCTAAAACATCGACGTAATGTGGGGTGCATTTCACTGTTCTATTGTTACTACAATGGTAAGTGCTCTACTGAAATTAGGGAACTTGTTGCTGATGCTCGCACGTAATTCACGTTTAACTCGATTTTCGATGAGAGCACATCCATTTGTAGTTGACTGACCAGTGAGTCGTACTACGCATTACAGGGAAAATTCGTTTTTTGGCAGATCAATCCGTATCCCTCAGGAGGACTTTCCTGTCATTTTCAATCTGGGAAAGTTCAAATCGAATGTGCACAGACACTACTCTCTTTCTCCTCCTTCCCGTAACCTAATATCCCATCCGAAAAGAAAAAAAAGAAACATTTTTTGTTTTAAAGAGAAGTAGCACTTCAGGCACAATACCTATTTAGTCAAGTACAGTGCTTCATTCTTTAGGAAAGGGATAGAGAAGAGATGCGACAGGTAGTGAAAGTAGAAAGATCGGAAATTAACTGCCGTATAAGACGGCACAGCGACCAGTGACTATGCCTTCATCGCTGAGCTGCCCCACCGACAGTCAATTTTTATTTTTGTATTGAAAACAAACCAAGGTCTTCGTTAGGAATCGAACCCACAACCCCCATACTGACAAGCTAGTACACTACCTACTAGCCTACAGGGGCATCCGCCACTACCGTATTAATTGGACACCATCGGACTTCTTTGTTTGGGAATATTGAAAAGAAAAGCTGTACGTCGATAAGGCAAGAACAATTTAAGTGCTATCGAATGAGATAATTCGGCGCATTAACGACATTGAACTTCAGTTATGTCTCAGAAAGTATGGACCATCGTAAAAATGTATGGGAGCAAAGCTGTGGCGAGCACGATAGATCCTTCTATCTTTATTAAAAAATATTAAAATAATTTTCTTAAAAACTCTTTGTTTTATTTACAATTAATGTTGTGCGCTTTGAATGCGTTAATTTTGTTTTGTTTCCAATTATAAACTTTTATCTGGGACCCTGGCTAGAGAAGTAGTTCACTATTTTGAAAGCTTTTTTCAACTGCTTTCTAAACGACCGTCTTACGACTGTGAGCTATAGAAATGTTTTAAATGTCTAAGAATTTCTAGACATAGAAACAACGACATATAACGACAAATATTTCCAAGTAACATTTCCATTTGTATGATTCGTATAAAAGAAAATAATTGATTTGATTTCTATAACAAAAAAATAAAAAAACAGCAACAATTTTATTAACGATAAAACAAACAACACGATACAATAACAAAATGCTACTGTAAAACAATTGTAATACAAAAATATTTCAAATGACAATGTATGAATAGCCAGGCAGGTTGCAAACAGGCAAAGTGCTATTTAACTTGTGGAAGATGTTGATAGCACTGATGACAATGACGACGAAACAACGATAAAAGAAATTGCAACCGATAATAATTATTTTTATGGAGTCTAGTCTATGTCTAGACGATTTTTTTGTGGGCATGAGAACTGCTATAGTGTACAAGTGTGTTTGATTTGTTGTTGTATTTGTAGCTGGTCACAAACACGTATACGACATGTTTGAACCAGAAACATTAAAGTAGCGGGGAGACACTAAAAGCAGGCATGCTTAAAGGCATACATTTTGTTGGTCTATACAACAACAACAACAAAAATACAAAAAAAAACAACACCGACATTCTAACATATAAAATTTACGAAACGACCGACTAACAAATCAGCCAACCAAACAGTTTGCCAGTCAGTCAGCCAACCAACTGGAATTACACACACACACACACACAAAATAGAGAAAAGAAGAAAACAACTAACCAACAACCATGTAGTTGTTGCATTGTGTGTCATTGTTTTCCTCGTTATAATTTTGATTCACACATTCTGATTTCGTTGTATTGTAGTTGTAGTTGTACTTATAGCCGCATGAATGCAGTATTTATTGAATGTTTGATCCCAATATGTTTGTCAAACCATAAACACAGTCAGCCAAATCATTCACTCAACCATTTCGACACCCAACAACCAGCAAATTGTGGGGAGGGGGGGGGTTAACATAACAAATAGTATTATAGACAGATATTTTGAAACACATTTATTTATAACAAGTTGTTGTTGTTTTACAATACTAGTCTATGAAGTGGACACACTGCCGACAGACATACATTTTTATGATTTCAATCAAACATACGAGCAGAATCTTCAATTTTTTAATTCAAAAAAGAGAATGAGGAAAATTACTCTCAGGTTTTCTTTATAAAAAAAAATAACCTAAAACGAAATGAAACCGATATGTGCTGCAATCGGCAATAGCGATACATCTTTAAGTTAATTCTTTTAATTAAAATTAAAATGCGGGAACATTAAACTTAAACATTAAACTAAATTTCCAAATATAAAAAATGTGATAATCAAATCATTTTTATTTCGATTTTGCAGAGATCCGTATTACTTGGTCAAATCATAAATAATGAACACAACTGAACATACTCATTACGAATGCAACACTGGGCGCAACAATTTCATATTGATTGCGCAATTTGACAATTAATATTTATGATGTGAATAGTTTTCGATATTAATTGATTACAATCATGGAATGGGATGATACATGTTGCTGTACATGGCATACTAACGGAATAGGCGATATCTTTAGGACTTTACGACCACTTAAAATTTTTCCCAATTTTGTGTATGGCGTTGTGAAGTTGTTTAAGGATACTGATGAAGTAAGTCTTGGTGACTTACTTCATCAGATCCTGTCATCTGTGCACTATAAGAACTGCGAAAGCGATCAAACGGTCAAAAAATGCTCACAGACAAACTCTGTTAACTGACGAGAAAATCTTTACCGTAGAAGAATCGTTCAATAAACAGAATGATCATGTGTATGCTCGGCCACTCAGAGAAGCATCCCACATTCATCCCCAGGGTTCAAAGAGGCATAGCGATGGAGTTATCAAGCTTCATTTTTGTAGGAAAGATTTAAATTCTATTATTAATTCTATTGCAACCATAATGTACAAAGTCCCCCTCGGGGGCACATTAATCGGTCTTTAAAGAATGCTTGACTATCTAGACCTGTGCAACTGGGGGTATAAGGGAGCCCAGTCCCCTGAAGTTAGCAGGAGTACAACTGGAAGCTCCACGTTATTTCCACGGGAATCAGTGAGCTCGCAGAGTTCTGCTATTTGTCTTTTTAGGCATTTAGCTGTTCTCTTGCTGATTATTGAGGTTGGCCCTTTTGGGAGTATCGTGGTGGTTGTGGTTTCGCCGCCCCATAACAGGTCAGTTTTAATAACACCTACCTGGTGGAATGATCCTAGATCCAGTGAGCATGCTAGACATGTGTTCTGGACAGGAGTTAGATAGTCTTCAGGTCTTCAGCAAGGAGTGGCGATTTGCAGCCCTGCTCTGGAATCATCGAAATTGCTACTAGGAAGGACCCGTTGCTAGAATTAGACTTCGGCCTCCTAGAGCGTGAGTGGCGCTGCTTTTCACTCACAGTGGTCTGACCACCATCTGATTAAGGCTCACTGCCAGGCGCAGATGTAAATCATATTACGAAATGTACGTCAATAGGTTAAGAACAATTCAAGAGCTAAAGAATAAGATAGTTCGGCCCAATAGCAACATGGAACCTTAATTATGTTACAGAGTCATTGAAAATATGGACCATCAAATAAAGGCATTCAACTATTTGTGTGAGAAAAAAGAAGTATATCAATCGACTTTCTGGGTACCCATTGAAAAGCCTTTCAACCAATCAATATTCACCAACAAACCATGGACTTTCCAGCAAGCCTCTTTCTCTGCTCACAAAGCAAAGGCAACCTTTTGTACTTCATATGAACGAATGATTGGCAAGCTGGTAGTCCAGACCTCAAGTCATTAGATTACAAGTTGTACAAGTTTAGAGGGATTGTATCCAAATACTGAGTCATTGAAGGTAGCCCTTGTCCGTTCAAAGGACAATTTTCCCATTCATTGACTCGAGTTAAGGGATGATTTGTGTGGGGACGAAAAAATCTTCTGCGCAGAGCATTCGTGTATATGCTCGGTGTTCTAGAAAAACATCCTGTCGCACCTTTATGGTTCAAAGAGATCACCATCCCGCATTTGTAATAGTGTTACCAAGCTCCATTTTTGCGGGAAAAAAGTGAAAACATCGAACAAAGTATATCAATCTAACGTCTTGAAACCTTTTGTCAAGCCTTTCAATCAAATTAAAATTCACCAACAAGCCAAGACTTGGCTTCAGCTTACAAAGTAAAAATAACATTTCGCACTTCATATCAACAGATGATTGGCCAGCTGGTAGTCCAGACCTCAACCTATTGGATTACAACTTTAAGTCTGTAGTAAAGGTCATCCCTTAGCCGACATCCAAATATTGAGCCATTCAAGCGAGCCCTTGTACGTTCAGTAGACTATTTCTCCATCGATGAGTAGCACATTGTCGCAAGTCATGCGGAAAGGCGAACGGAAGTCATTTCCAATAAGTTGTTCTACGATTTGTAACCAATAAAATTTAAAAAAAAATTATTTTAAAAATTAATTCATTTTTATTTGGCGTCGATTTTTCTGTGTAGCTGACAACCATAATATGCTGGTCTTCGAATCATATTTTTTTCTTTGCTTGTATATGAATTTGCTTAACACATATTGAATCTTGTGGCTTTTAAGAATTTCTGTACTGTGCAATTCGTTATAGTGCATGCGATGAATTATTGTCTGTCCGCTTAGTAACTTTTTCATTAAATTGTTGTGTCTGTGCGGAGGAGAAAAACATCGGTGTTGCTGTAATTGAAGTGTCCACAATTCAATTGAATTTGAAATTGCTACTGGCATTTTTTTCTCAACTCAACTCAACTCCACTCCACCCCACTGCACTCCACTCTATTCTTTTTTGTTTTAATTTTTATTTTTATTTCGATTTTTAATTTTATTTCATTCGTTTTCTTTTTATTTTGTAGTGGACTATAGAATAATATAATGAATACTTCAATTAATACGGAGTTTTATTTTATTGGTATCTTTACAATTACTGGTTGTTATGGAATTCTTTATAAGGGTTTTTCAACAAGAAGTTTGTTTTCTAAAATAAAAGAACAACTTTAGATTAAGATGATTAAAATTTTGATTATATTACGAAGAGAACGTTTCAGCAATTATGAATAAAAAGTTATATCTGGCAAATGTCCACCACGACCACGCTGACAGATGACCATTCCTTTATCAAAGTTTTTAGGCATTTTTTCGCAAAATTGCGGTCATATTTCGTAAATCATTTTACGGCTTTTGAGTTTTAAGGCTGAAATCGTTTAGATTGGCTCTGTATAGAATCTGTCCTTAACATAGTTCCACAAAAAATAATCCAGTGGTGTTAAATCACACGATCTGGCTGGCCACTTAACTGCTGATTGTCGTGAAATTATTGGCTGTGTGACATGTGGCACGTCGTCAATAATAGGCTAAAGTCGAGTTGTTAGCATCTCGCTATAGCGTGATCCATTGAGCCTCATCTTCGAAAAAAACGATCCAATTACGCAATACCCTGACAAGTGAAAACGGGCTTCGTCTGAAAAATGATTTTTTTAGAAAAACCAGCCGGTTGTTCCTGAATGAATTGAGGGAATCTACGGTAATGTTTGTGGTCCGTCGGCTTCAATTCCTGCACCAGTTGAAACCAAATCCTTACGCAAATTCGCCATGTGGTGGTTTTGAATAACCCCAAATTGTTGAGAATGTCGAGGGATTGACAAATGTGAATCTACTTCAGTGCTTTAGCTTACGGCTGCGATGTTTTCAGTTAAACGACTCGGTCGAACACGCGTTAGTGTTCACACATTTTGTATCGACACCTTTTTTAAGTCAACAAATTTAGCGAGTAAATTCTTAATAGCGGTCTCAAAAGGACGCCTGTGTTGTTCCAAAATATCTCGAATTTTACAAAATGTAACTTAAATAGAACCACTATTTCCATAGCGGATTTTAATTATTTTAGTGCGATTTTCGTGCGAAGTTGAATTAATTGTAACAATTGTCAATGGATCTACTGCGAATACGTCAAAAAACTAAATTTTAAAACTAGCATGATGTTGGTGTTGCCACAGTTGAGAAACAAACTTGTTGTTGAAAAACCCGGATACTTTTTTTGCTAATTAAGCAATTTTCATTTGTAAGGTTTTTAATATATTAAATTATATACATTAAATAAATATAAATATTTAGTCGTTTAGGAAGACTGAAACTTTTGTAAATTTTCTAAGAAATTTTTTACTTGCATTTGGAAATATTTTAATATTTTTTCTTTGTTGTAATTTTTTAAAATTTGATTTTTAGTGATTTAAATTTGTTTTTATTAATTTCTCATTTTTTTTAAGATTTTTTTAAATTATATTTCTCTGAATTCATATAGACGATTATTGCTTTCTTTTGAAATTTGTCAATTTTCTTATCATTAATATTTTAAATTTGTTCTTTTTTATCTTTCAGATAGAAATACATAACCACTATCATCAACATTAAGCTGCTTTTTCATAGTACAAAGTTAATGCTGATAACGGGTGGGCAGAATTGAGTTTAGGAAGTAAATAGTCTGTCAAATGCTTAATTGTCATGAATTAACCTTCCATCTTTATTTAGTATAAATTTGGGAAACTTCAAACTTGAGCAAAGAATTTTAATTCTGAAAATTTAATATTTTACTGTTTCACTTTGTAAAATTTGGACAGCTTTTCCTCGTAATCAAACTCCTTCTAAGAACATGCATAATTTAGTCGCTAAATTAGAGGCTCACTCGTAGGGTTGATATACACATAGTGCTGTACAGCAAAGTGCTGAGAATGATCGTGGAATACCAACTCGTCGAAGTTTGCAATAGTTGGGTGACATTAGTAGATTTTGCGCAACTTTTTATATAAAGAGCATCTTCAAGCTTGTAAAGTTATATAAGTCCGCCGGCCATGGCTTACTTATTTATTTTTTTTTTAGTTTTTTTATTTTGCAATCTATTTACAATAAAAAGATTAAGCAAAATTAGTAAATAATTTAAAAATAATTTTTTTTAAGTTCCAGTGAACTTAACAAAAGTTACAAAATAGTAAGTGCGTAAATTGAACTATATTCTGAAGGGTAAGTCAAGAACATGTAAACTTTTCAATTTTCGTATCTCCTCACTATCATCCAGAAGTGAAATAGCTAATAAGTTAGAATGGTTGCTTAATCTATTCAAATATTTTTCACTGAAATTATTGATCTCTTCCTTTATTGTGGGTATTTTCAGATCATTGTGTAAGGAGTTGTTTCTTATAAATCAAGGAGCATTTGTCAATAACCGCAACGTTTTTGATTGATATCTCTGAAGTATTTCAACATTAGAAAAAGTGGCTTTGAAATCGTTTTGTATAAATTCATTTTATTTTGCAGACTCAGTTCTGATCTTGATTTCAAGAGCCAATACATTTTTCTTATTTTAATATCTAAGGACTCTCTTTTAGCTTTGACATGATCCTTCCGTGTTAGTTTTATACCCAAATGGAGGCCTCAGTATTTAACCTTATTTAATTTTGGAATAGTATTTCCGTATAACGTTAGTGATGGACAATCACGTTTTCTTAGCGTGAAAATCACATGAGATGATTTCTGGGTATTTATTTTAATATTCCATTTTAGTAACCATTGCTCAATCAGAGTTAACTGCCTTTGCACCATTGCAGGGGCTTCTTGTGGGGACTCATTCGCATACAAAATATCTGTGTCATCGGCATAAGTGGCAATGGTTAAAATATCATTTATGGGCATATCTGACGTGTAAATCGTATATAGGACTGGACCCAGAACACTTCCTTGTGGTACTCCTGATAAAATGGTTCTAAATTCGGAATCCTCGCCATTAACATGAACATAAAATCGTCTATTATGTAAATACGATTTAAAAAGCAAATAAAATGGAGCGGAATATATGTTTGAGTTTAAATAGGAGACCACAATGCCATACTCTGTCAAATGCTTGACTGACGTCCAAAAATACCGCTTAACAATATTCTTTCTTTTCCAAGGCATTAGTAATAATATTCACAATGCGATGACACCGATCAGGAGTAACATGCTGATGTCTTAAACCGAATTGGTGGTCTGGTATAATATTCTGGGAATCGAGGATTGGCAGAAGTCTCTTTAACAGAAGCCTCTAAAATATATTCGAAAGAATTGGCAACTTATTGGCCTATAAGCGGATACTTCACCTTCCCTCTTATTTGGCTTAAGTAACATTATGATCTTCACATATTTCCATTGCAACAGATAATAATTTAGTCTCAATATTGCATTAAAAATGGTAGCCAAAAATATCATACCCTTTTTTGGTAGTAATTTTAATGCATTTGCATTAATAAAGTCATATCCTGGACTTTTAGATTTATTAAGTTTTTTTACCTTAGCCACAACTTCCGATTGAGAAATACTTCTGATAGGGAGATTCATTTGGCAAGGAATATCAAGAAAGTTCATAATTTCATTCTCTTCAGAAGTGCTGAACATATTAAACGGAGTAAAAATTATCTGGCCATAGTTTATGGTTCCCCCCGGGGGCACATGATAGTCTTTATGGATTCTACTACTTCCAAACTAGACTGGTGTCTTGCAGGGTAAAACGGAGCCCAGAACCCTTCAAGGCTGGTAGGATTCATCTGGACAATCCACTATATTTCCACGGGAATCAGTAGCTCGCAGAGTTCCACTATTTGTCTCTTTAGGCATTTAGCTGTTCTCTGGCTGATTATTGCGGTAGTCTCTTCGGGAGTATCGTGGTGGCTGTATGTTTCGAGGCCCTCGTTTGAGTTTGTGCGTCGGATCATTCACAAAGAACACAATGAATGATTCAGTCCAGTGAGTATGAATGCCGTCATGTTCTTAATTAAATTAAGCTTCATGCGTTCTAGACCAGGAGTTGGATAGTCTCCAACTCTTCAACCAGGAATGAAGGCTGCGGCCTACTTCGGGCTTTTGAAATTGCTACTAGGAGTGACCGGAGGATGTACGTATCTGAAGGCCTTCTAAGGCGTGAATGGCGTTGCTTTTCATTCACAGCGGTAATGGCCACCATCTGATTAAGGCCCACGGCCAGGTGCAGACGTAAACCTAATCACGTCATAGTTAATGGCAAACGTTTGTGAATTGGCTGTTTAAGAGACTGAGCGAAAATAATACATTTTTCAACAAAATCATGCGGCTCATTTTTAATTAGCCGTTATGTAATAACATAAGATTGCGGCGTATGGGGCTGATAAAATTACCAAACAGATCTCAAAAATGTATAGCATCTAAAGAAAGGCATCGTATAGTGTGGTTTGTTTGTAGTCAGGCACAGGCACATCTGGCAGTATTTGTTCCGAAAATGAGCGAATAAATTACGCTACAATGAATTCTTTGCGCTATTAAACTATGGTAACCAATTTTTTGTGGCCACAATTGGCTAGTGTTGACATCATCAGCAAGATGGACATCTCAATTGGCTGTTTCAGTCTTTTGTTCTAAGGACTCTGGATTATTTTCTCCAAGGCCATTTGTAAGCTTTGTTTACTTGAACAACTCAGAAACAAAAAAAGATGAAATGCTGCATTAGCGAGATAAGCGAAGCTTTGTTGCAAAATGTGCTTAAACATTTTTTGTGCAATGAGTGAACGTCTGCCGGCGTACTAATTGTAGACATTTGCTCGGCATTATGCTCCATTATTAGTTTCCATATCTCTGCTCTACATAAGTGTTAATAAAATTGAAGTTGTCAAAAGAAGGTATGTGCTTAAAGCCAATTTACTTCCTAACTTCGAATTTGCCCACCCACTACAACGCAGCCTTATGGGTAAGAAAACATGGCATTACTAATTACAAAACAATTTTGTTTTATATACAAATTAACTTTATCTGTTATAGATATTTAAAAATTCGACTCATTATACAACAAGGCGTTCTCTTGGAAAGGGTGTCCAGCTTTAAAGTATAAAATCGAGGAAATCGATTGAAAGTGATCTAAAGTTTGTTACAATCGCCAGACGTTTACGTATTTAAGCCGCCTTAACGTTAACATTTAAATGTTGTTTAAATAAAAGCTTATATGTTTATAAAACCGCAAACTCTAAAAAAAATCACTACAATTATAACACTTTTTTTTAATATTTAACATTCTATAAACAATTTAAAAATTTAAAAATTGCTAAAATACTTTTCTAATAAAATTCGATATTTTTTAATAGCGCGGAAAATGTTTAAGAAAAAAATATATGATTTTTGTTTTTACAAAGCTGTGATTTGACTCAGAATTTAATTTTTATTTGGCACAAAAATGTCTTCTTTTTTACAAATTTAACAAAAAAAAAAAGGAAAAATTTTAAAATTTACAACAGTGAAACTTTGACTTAAAAGGCGATTATTTTTTTATATGCATTGAAACATTAGCAACCACATAAAGTAATACTTAAACACACACACACGCACACATACATAAACATTAAATATGTCGGCAAAGAATCAAAGGTAAACCGAATGGGGGAAAAAATGAAACTGATAAGAAATTTTAAAAGTCGGCAAAAATCACAGAGTTTTTCAACTGCTACAAAACAGCTCACATAAACACACACACACGCACAAATACACACACACATATGTATATATTACATACGCCTTAAAGATCTGTAAAAATAACAAAGTACAAATTTCACAAAGTTTGAGTGCATTAAAAGTTCAGACGCTAAAGTTGCACCATATTGTCGTTTACCCTAAATAAATGTGTCGTAAACTATAAAAGTGAGCAAGTAAACAAGTTCGTGATTTTTTCTACATAACATGAGCTGTTGAAAATACTACGTATAAACTGAATAAGGTAAATGCAATAAATCATGATGATTATTATGTTTCCAAAATATAGAAATTTAAATTACAAGTGAATAACAACTGCAATAACTTAACTTTACTTCGGATGATCCCTACTCATGCAATGCATTGTACCAAGACTAGGAAATTAGGTTGTGGGGAGGACGAAAGAGGGAGTAGTGTTTATGGACATTCGATTAGAACTTTCCTACATTGAACGAGACGCGAGGGGAAAGACTTCTGGAGGGAGTTTATACCACATAGAAACTGCTAAAAACGTTTTCTTCTCGTAGCACGATTAACTGGCTAATCGACCACAAATAATTGCGCTCTTAACGAAAAACGAGCAAACGTAAAAACCTGGGAGTAACGGGAACAAGTTCCCTAATTTACTTAGAGCACTTACCATTGTAGTCAATACAAACCACAGAATCAATAGAATTAGATACCCTACCCTGAGTCTCTTGGCCCTCTCTGTACACGGTCGAGCAACTCCGAAATAGACTTTGGGGCGCCGGCATATACATGAAAGTTGCATTCCATTTTTTGACAGATATAGGTTGTATAAATAGTACGAAGATCGGATGGAAGTATCTCTTACACCCTTTTAGAAAACCGAGGCATTTGAAAGTTTCTTTAGAAAGCTGAGAAATGTGTTTAGTCCCTCGAGCATCACACTCGATTTTATTGCTAAGAACCTCAAAAGCTTCCCATTCCGAAATACTTATATCATTCATAGTAACAGGTGCAGCACCATTTTCAAACACAGATCCATGTGTAAGCATGCAAAATTGTGTCGCCTCTATTCAAACGACCCCATTCGCAGATTGTTGCGAGATCGTGACTGAGCGTATTATTCATGTTCCGCCTTTTGGAATTCACCTCCACCTGGTTCGATTTATTACAAAATTAATGCGAATGACAAATGGTGCTGTCATCTGCGAAAGAGTAAATAGGTTTCAAAGTTTGATAAAGAAGGTCATTTAGAAAACTTGGCGAAAGAACGGAACCTTTCAAAACGTCTTATGAAATTTTGTAATGCGTGATAAGATTTACGTCAGTTCCTAGCTGTACAAACCATAACCCGGCAGTGGGTCACACCACTGTGGATTAAATGTAGCGTCCTCCTTGCCCTAGGAAGCCATCAGATACGCGTATCCTCCGGTCACTCCTAATTGCAACTTCAAGAGCTCAGAGCAGTCCGCAACCTTCACTCGTTGCTAAAGAGTTGGAAACTATCCAACCACAGGCCAGAACGCATGAAGCTTAATAAAATTTAAGAACACAACCGCAATCATGCTCACATTCATTGTGTTCATTGTGAATGATCCGACCCACACAACTCAAACGAGGATCTCAAAACTACAACCACCACGATACTTCAGAATCTTGAACCTCGATAATCAGTCAGAGAACAGCTAAAAGGCTAAACAGGCAAACAGCTGAACTCTGGGGATTTACTGATTCCTGTGGCAATAAAGTGGAATTGTCCAGTGGGCTCCTGCTAGCCATGTAGGGACTGGGCTTTCTTTTACACATCAAATGACGGTGAGATTCCGTCAAATCATATCAATGTGGTCCCGTGGGAGGAGGAAATTTTGTAATATAGTGATTTCATATCATTACGTGAATTGAAGTTTTTTATAAAATATTGCTGGTTTGAATTAGGGTTTTTCTAACGACAATTTTCGCCTTAAGTATTGTCCACAGGGTCTTCCTGCTTATTTCTTTCTTTTTTCTCCTGAATAAAACCCAGCCGTTTAGAATGTCACTGTAAAAATTTTTTGTTTTGTAGATTTCCATGTTTTCAAGAATGTCAAGTCTTCGTCACAAATTCATCTATTTTACCCTCGGTGTATGTCCGTATGTAATGTCAAAGTGTAATGCAGCGTTGGAGTCTTCACTTTTTCGTTTCTATGCGTATATGTGTTCTGTAAATCTTGTGTTTAGCATTTGTCCTATATAAGAATGTTTGCAGGTACCAGTACTTCTGTATAGTCCGCTGGAGCTTAATTTCTCAGTTATTTATGTCCTGAGAGTATATCTCAGAGTGTTGCCGATTTTTAGTGCCGCGAATAAACTTTGTTTGTTAGTCTACATTTTTCTGGTCCTGTATTAGTAAAAGTGTGGCGACGTGTTGTATCGATTATCTCTTTGTTTTCTTTATTCCTGTTTTTAGTGTTGTATTGTCTAAGAAGATTGTTGATGGTGGTAGATTTGTAGCCGTTATTTTTAGCTTAGGTGTAAATTGTATCGAGGTCTTTGCTGTACCTATCTGGAGTAAGTAGGATTATCTTGAGTCTATGTATCGTATGTCTAAATGTCGCTAGTTTATGCTTGGTAGGGAGGTTCGAGGTGATGTGAATATTCATATGTTAAACAGTCAGTTCCTTGTGTTATTGTGATGCAAATTTCTTCTGTCTTGTTCTTTTCCCATTGTGTATGTTATACTATAATGGATTGTGTTTAAGTCTTTTAGAATTTGTTCGGTGTTGTCTTGTTCGAGAATGCATATGATGCTATCTACGCATCTATAGTGATGAGTTATTTTTTGTTTTTTCATTAGTGTCTTTATGTTTAGTAATTCGATATGTTTCATGATAATATCAATGAAGATAGCTGAAGTTGGGTTTCCCATGCCGAGTCCGTCAGGTAATTTATAAAAGTAGTTCTGTTTTATTATCGTCTTTCTAATATCTATAATGTTGGTAATGCATTCTACCCAAGCCCGAACACTGACTCACCAGTACAGTTTAGAACACGGGTTAAGAATGATGTCTTCACATCGATAGTACTCGTCGTTCATGCCGAACAAACAGCCAGCAAAGGCGGAAAAAAATGACAACAGTATTTTATTTACTGGCGGAACAAATCCAAACAACTTAATCATTAATAATAATTTCTCGAGCCCGTTATTTCGAAAAAAAATTAAATTTTAAAAATATTAATTGTGAACTTTGCGATTTCTATTCTAGCTTGAAGAGATCCCGCTTCATTGTAAGCCTCAACATCAAAATCCAACATCAAAGATACCGTTTTAGCTACTAAGTGACTTATTAGTGTCAAAGTCGAAATGCGGGAAGTAAAAACAACATTATTTCCCGAAAATTTTTTGCATTAATTACTTAAGCTAAATTGATATTGCAACGAAGCTGTGTTGTTTAAGTTTTAGAAGAAAATAACTATCAGAAAAAAAAAGTAAACGAAATGACCTATGGTGTCTTTTACAACCTGCGTGGTTTTAAAGAAATGTTATTGAACACAAGACAAAACAACAACAGAATACAAAAACAAAGCAAACAAAACAGGCTGCTACACCGAATGACGATAGCAACAACAATATGTGACGGTGTTAAAGAAGAACAATCTTATTTATGCGAGAATTTTACAACAAATATTTCATGATAAGATTTACATCTGCACCTGGCCGTGGGCTTAAATCAGATGCTGGTCAAACCGCTGTGAATGAAAAGCAACGTCATTCACGTCCTAGGAAGCCGAAGACTAATTCTAGCAACAGGTCTTTCCTAGTTGCAATTTCAGCGGTTTCAAAGCAGGGCTGCAAACTACTACTCCTTGCTGAAGAGCTGGAGACTATCCAACTCCTGACCAGAACACATGACTAGCATGCTCACTGGATCTGGATCATTCACCAGTGGGTGTTATTAAAGGTGAGATGATCCTAGCCACCATAAAACAATGCCTGTATGGGGCCGCAAAACCACAACCACCACTATACTCCCGTAGGGCCAATCTCAGCTAAATGCCTAAAGAGGCAAATAGCGGAAACTCTGCGGGCTACTGATTCCCGTGGAAATAACGTGGAGCTTCCAGTTGACCCCTGCTGCCTTCAGGGGACTGGGCTCCCTTAAACCCCCATTAGCACAGGTCAAGATAGTCAAGTATTCTATAAAGGCCGATAAATGTGCCCCCGGGGGGGGGATTAAGAACAGATATTTAAGCATCATCTGCATGGCAATAAAGTGAGTTCAAGTACAATCATCGCTGAGTCAAGACATTAAAAGAAGAAAGCATCTTTTAGGCGTTACAGTGGCAAAGTTGCCATCATGCATTTTTGTTTGTATGAAAATAAACTTTAATTTAATTTAAAAACCTTAAAGTGTTGTGTTATTATTTTGCAATAAATGTTATTATTTTGGAATAAACGTAACAATATCTTATCGCCCTTAATACGAAATATCTGATATAAAAGAAGTACTTTAGAAATTTAACTCAATATTCTTCTTCTCCTTAAGTATTATTGTACTTATAAAAAAATACTTATTAGTTTAACGTACGCTCTACAAAAGTTTGTTATTTATTTAAAAATAAACGTATTTTGTTGGTTTTTTAAACAAATTTACAAACTTATTTAACAAACATTCATTCTCACTCAGCGGTTTTAAGTTGCATTGAGCTTTTGCCGGCTTCCTCAACTCATTTTTTTTAACATCTCTTTTACTTTAACTTTACCGCTTGGTTGTTGAAAATGTTTATAGGCAACATTTTCCGTTGTCATACCTTCTACACCCCTTTTCTAGGTTTTCGAGTAGCTTTATAGCACAGTTAACCAACCACATTATACGAGGACAACCACATAAACTACGAATAAACTAAAACGCTTAACACAGGTGTGTTAATTGCGTTAAAATATTTGTAATTGTTTTCACAACTTTTTCTTTCTTTTACTCTTCTCTTTCCAGCGGCAAACAAACACTTTTTTTGTCTGTGTCTCAAAGAAGAGCAGACAGACAATTTAAACGAAAAGTACTTTTCAGTTTTTCTTTCCATAATTTGAATTTCTTTGTTTGTACTTTTAATAACAGCTCAGCTACCATAAAACTGTGCTGTTAATAAATCCATTTGTATGCTTAACTTGACTAACGAGCTTGTGATCAAAAAGACGCCAAAGAAAGGCATTCAACGATATTTTAATGACTTTCTCTAGGATATTAATTTTAACCACCGAAACGGAAGAGTACACCACCCGGAAATGGCGTATTAATTAATGTTCTCATGTTACGGCGGTATCGTTTTGATGTATAAACAATGTTTTTCATTTTATACAAAAATATTTTATACGGAATACAGGCGTTTGGCAATCAGTACTTGGAGAACAGCAACATCGAAGATTAGCCATCAACTGGCATTTGTCGTAAGAACACCAAGTACATCATGCCATCATGTCTCTGCTTGGGGTTAAGCCAAACTAAGAAGATCAAAGAAAAATGGATGGTGATTAAATGTGGTTTATATATAGAGTCACCTCCATAATTGAATTCTGCACCAAATTCACACTAGTCGTAGATATAAAAAAAAAAACACATTAAAAATAAAAAGTTTTCTGTGAGAAACTTAAACCGACATCTTTGCAGAAATAAAAAAATTATAAAGCCGCTCCACTTTGGTAGAGGGGCAAGTGTAGTCATATGCATAAGTTCCCTACAGTTTCGATAATATATGGAACATAACATCAGCCTGGGGGACAAAGTTTCTACTACGCAAATTAAAACCAATATTTTGAAAACCAATTAAAGCGAAACAGGACTCAAGCGGCTTGATTACAGAAATTTGATGAGATGTGTCGGTAAGTTATTATATGCAATCGGCGTCCAGTGGTATTTTACTATAGTTCGCCAGAAAGCTTTAAATGATTCTCACTCAATTTAAGCATTTCCCGCTGGTTTTGATTAATCGATTGATGACAAAACATGACAATTCCTTTGCTTAAAGTGCTGCTCAGAATAAATATAAAGAGACTTCAAAACAGGTATTGAAAATTGCTGGTTTATAAAGGGTTTTTCAACAAGAATTTTGTTTTCTAAAGCAAAATAAAACAAAAATTTTGAATAAAAGATGTTTCAAAATTTATATTGTGTTACGAAAAGAAATGTTCGGCAAGTGACATCTGACAAATGACCACCAGAGTCACACTAATAGACTTAATCGATTCATTAAATTTTTTAATCACTTCTTGGCAAAATGGCGATACTGTTTCGTTAAATGCATCATGGATTTTGAGTTTTAAAGGTGAAATCGATTCGATTGGCTCCGTATAGACTCTGTCCTTAACATGGCCCCATAAAAGATAATCCAGTGATGTTTAATCACATGATTTATTTGACCACTTAACTGCTGATTGTCGTGAAATTATGCAAAGTTTAGTTTCTAATAAACTGATCGTTTCATTGGCTGTGTGACATGTGACATCGCACCACATGTCAGTGATATCTACGTCGTCACTAAACAGCCAAAATTGGGTTGTTAGTATCTCCCAAACACGTCCCACACATTTATCGGTCTTTATAGAATACTTGGCTATCTAGACCTGTGCCGCTAGGGATATAAGGGAGCCCAGTCCCCTGAAGGCAGCAAGGGTCAGCACGTTGTTTCTAAGGGAACCAATAAGCCCCAGAGTTTCCGATTATTGTCTCCTTAGACTTTTAACTGTTTCTCTGATTAAATATTGAGGTTGGCCCTTCGGGAGTATCGTGGTGGATGAATTGATTTACGGTGGCCAGGATCATCTCGCCTTTAATCACACCTACTGGTGAATGATTCGGATCCAGTGAGCATGCTAGTCATGTGTTCTTTTTTTTTTGTTTTTTTTTATAGGGGTCATCCCCTACCCCTACCTATGCAATGCATTGTCCCAGAACTAGGAAATTAGGTTACGGGAAGGAGGAAAGAGGGAGTATTGTCTGTGGACATTCGATTTGAAATTTCTCAGATTGAAAGTGACAGGAAAGACCTCCGGAGGGATCTTATTCCACATACGAACTGTTCTGCTGAAAAACGAATTTTCCCTGTAATGCGTAGTGCGATTCACTGGCCAATCAACCACAAAAGGATGTGTTCTCATCGAAAATCGAGTTAAACGTAAAAATGTGCGAGTATCAGGAACAAGTTCCCTAATTTCATTAGAGCACTTACCATTGTAGTAACGATAGAACAGTGAAATGCACCCCACATTGCGTCGATGTTCTAGAGAATCAATAGAGTTTGATACCCTACTGTCAGCAATGAGCCTCTTGGCCCTCTCCTGTACGCGGTCGAGTAATCCAAAATAGACTTTGGAGCGCCGGCCCATACACGAGAGTTGTATTCTATTTTCGGATGGATGTAGGTGGTATAGATGGTACGGAGATCGGATGGGGTGAAGTATCTTCTACACCGCTTTGGACAGGAGTTGAATAGTCTCCAGCTCTTCAGCAAGGATTAGTGGTTTGCAGCCCTGCTCTGGAACCGCTGAAATTGCAACTAGGAAAGACCTGTTGCTAGAATTAGTCTTGGGCTTCCTAGGACGTGAATGACATTGCTTTACACTCACAGTGGTTTGCCCACCATCTGATTAAGGCCCACGGCCTGGTGCAAATGTAAATCTTATCACGAAATCTCCCAACCACGTCTCCAGACCACAAAGCGCGTGGCAAGTTGAGCATGCAAAGGCTTCTTAATAATTGCTCGTATGGTTGTTGACAAGTGAAAATGCGCTTCGTGCTAAATAATGAGTTTTTCAGAAAAACCAGCTGGTTGTTGCTGACCAATATGAATGGTTGGTCGGCTAATTTCCTGTATCAGTTGAATTTTACAAGGCTTCAAATTCAAAATCCTTACACAAAATTCGCCATGTGGTGGTTTTGGATAACCCAAATTGTTGAGAACGTTGAGGAATTGATAAATTTTGATCTGCTTCAATATTTTGGATTATGGCTGCCATACTTTTTGAGATGAACGACCCGGTCGAAAACGCGTTGGTGTTTGCACATTTTAATTAGTTTAAGTAAGTAATTAATTAATTATTTATACATTCTTTTTCTTTTTGTTTATCCTGATGATGTCAACCAATGGTTTGGGGAAATATTGAAAAATAATAAAAAAAAAATTAAGTTTTTAAACATTATTTATTAAATAATGGAGCGTTGGTGCTTAATAACAAACTACTAAAAAATATTAAAATGGTCAAATAACTATAATTATTAAATACAAATTTAATTTTTTTTTTCGAAACAACGGGCTCAAGAAATTATTATTTAGTGATTAAGTTGTTTGGATTTGTTTCGCCAGTAAATAAAATACTGTTGTCATTTTTTTCCGCTTTTCCTGACTGTTTCTTCGGTATGAACGATGAGTGCTTTCGATGTGATTCTCATTCTCAACCCGTGTTCTAAACTGTACTGGTGAGTCAATGTTCGAGCTTGGGTAGAATGCATCACCAACATTATAGATATTACAAAGACGATAATAAAACAGAACTACTTTTATAAATGACCTGACGGACTCGGCATGGGAAACCCAACTTCAGCTATCTTCATTGATATTATCATGGAACATCTCGAATCAATAAACATAGAGACACTAATGAAAAAACACAAAATAACTCATTACTATAGATGCGTAGATGGCATCATATGCATCCTCGAACAAGACAACACCGAACAAATTCTAACAGAATTAAACACAATCCATTATAGTATAAAATACACAATGGGAAAAGAACAAGACAGAAGAAATTTGCATCACAATAACACAAGGAACTGACTATTTAACATTTGACCATCCACATCACTTCGAACCACCCTACCAAGCATAAACTAGCGGCATTTAGACATACGATACACAGACTCAAGATAACCCCACTTATTCCAGATAAGTACAGCAAAGAACTTGACACAATTTACACCATAGCTAAAAATAACGGCTACAAATCCACCACCATCAACAATCTTCTTAGACAATACAACACTAAAAACAGGAATAAAGAAAACAAAGAGATAATCGATACAACACGACGGCACAATTTTACTTATACAGGACCAGAAATATACAGACTAACTAACCTTTTTCACAAAGAAAGTTTACTAGCGGCACTAACAACCGGCAACACTCTGAGGTATACTCTCAGGACATAAATAACTGAGAAATTAAGCTCCAGCGGACTATACAGAAGTACTGGTACCTGCAAACATTCTTTTATAGGACAAATGCTAAAAACAAGATTTACAGAACACATAAAAAAGTGAACACTCCAACTCTGCATTACGTTTTGACACTCACGAACATACACCGAGGGAAAAATAGATGAATGTCTGACGAAGTCTAGACATTCTTGAAAACGTGGAAATCTACAAAACAAAAAATTTTAACAGTGACATTCTAAACGGCTGGGTTTTATTCGGGAGAAAAACGAAAAGAAATAAGCAGGAAGACCCTGTGGACTGCTTCTACTAGCAATACTGAAGACGAAAATTGTGGTTAAAAAACCCGTAATTCAAACCAGCAATATTTTATGAAAAACTTTAATTCACCTAATGAAATGAAATCACGAAAATGCGTTGGTGTTCGCACCTATTGTGTCGAACCTGTCGACTCAAATTTAACGACCAAATTCTCAGAAGGACAATTATGTTGTCCAATAATATCACGAAGTTTTCGAAATGTAACTTAAACAGTATCACCATTTTCATAATGGATTTTGATTTTTTTAATGCGACTTTGTGCAAAATTGACATCGAATCGATTGTAACAATTGCCAGTGCATCTACTGCGAATACGTGAAAAAACTAAATGTCAAAACTGTCATGTTGTTGGTGTTAACACAATTGAAAACCCGATATAACACCATCATATAAAGTCTTAAGCCATATCCAATAATATAAAATTAGGTACTAAACATGGACAGTAGTAGACAACGTTTCCAACTTTTTAAGCTACGACACCCTCCATTAAAATTAATAACCGGATCTAATGAGTTTTTTCTTTAATTATTATAATTTTGTTTCTAAATTTATCTACTCATTTTAGCAACCAAAAAATTTTGTTTCAACAATTTCCGTTTAAATGGCAAATTCTCCTACCAATTATGGCTGCCTTGTTGTTGTACAGTTGATAACTCAAGGTTGTTACAAAAAACAAAAAAAAAAAATGGAATCCGTTTGAAACAAATAAACACACACACACACATGCATATAATGTAAATAATAATGTCTGCCGTATTACCCGTATAACAAGGACACGAAGGAGTATAATTTAATATTGAATTTTTAATAAAAACTCAAAGCCTTATTTCGTAACATTTAACTTTTTTTTTACAGACATTCAAGGTTACAGTCGAATGTATGGATGTGCGTGTATGTATGTATGTGTGTGTGTGTAAATAACAAAATTGAAATTCTAACGAATGCGATAAATCAATTTTCCTAATGACCTACAAAAAAAGCTACTATTTTGTTGCTGTTTTTAGAAAATGTTTTATTTTTGTTTTTGTTTTTGTATTCATTTCATTTTGTATTTAACACTCACTCTGCAGTAGGAGTTCCCCTATAAAAACAACATTTATACATATACAAATATTAACAACAACAACAACAAAATGTACGGAAAAAAAATTAGCACACAGAGAGACGATAATGAAAAAAAAAAAGGAAAAAAAACAAGCTTCAAGGACACACGAAATCACGTAATATGCCAAAATATGCTAGTAACGTGTAGCACGCTTTTTTTAGTTTCAAACAATCAAGGAGCATACACAGAAGTAGGGCCATAGCAACACATATTTATAAATATAAAGAAATAACGAAGACCAGCTGAAAAGTTCTTTTTTTTGATTTAAAAAATAAAAATTTATTAGAAATTTAGGTCTTTTATAGCTTTAGGTGTTTTGGATGTGTTAAAAAAACGTATAAGCAGACATGGTGATGGTGGCTGCGTTAGTAGATCTCTTTGCGTTGATGGCAGCGGCTACCTGTGGGCAAAAAAAATTGTGGTTATGAGTTTAAATCCCAACAGTTTTCTAAGTAGCCGCGATGGAAGAGTTGTTTAACAAGTAGAAAACGCCAGCAGTGAAACGTCCCATTGTCTCAATTAGACAAGAAAAGTAATTATTGTGTATCTTGGATATATGAATTGGTGAAGTGAAATTTCGTGATTAGATTTAGATCTGCACCTGGCTGTAAGCCTCAATCAGATGGTGGTTAAACTACTGGGAGAGAAAAGCATCGTCATTCATGCCCTAGGAAGCCGAGGACTAATTCTAGCAACAGGTCTTTTCTAGTTGCAATGTCAGCGTTTCCAAAGAAGGCTTGCAAACCACTACTCCTAGCTATAGAGCTGGAGACTCTCCAACTCCTGGTCCAGAACACATGACTAACATGCTCACTGGATCCGGATCATTCACCCGTTGGTGTGATTAAAGGCGAGATGATCCTGGCCACCATAATCAGCTCATGCTTGGAGCCGCAAAACTAATACCACCATGATACTCCCGAAGGGAAAACCTAAATAATCAGCCAGAAAAACAGCTAAAAGTCTAAAGAGACAATTAGCGGAATTTTGGGGCTTTACTGATTCCCGTGGAAATAACGTGGAGCTTCCAGTTGACTCCCTGCTTGCCTTCAGGGGACTGGGCTGCCTTATACCCCCAGCAGCACAGGTCTAGATAGTCAAGTAATCTATAAAGACCGATAAATTGAATTTTAATTGAAATAACAATAGTCTGTATGTGCAGCCAGGACTGAGTTGGTTAAAAGGACATAATTAATCAAACGGTAGTTCGCCTGTTCAAGTTACGCCGGAGCTATAGCTTATTGTAGTCCGAGTTACTGCGCTGTTTTAAGGTGTACCGAGACCACACAATATTGTGCAGTCAACATATTGCGTTAATACGAATGCTTCAAGAGCTAAAAAATAAAATAAACAAAATAGAATATAAAAAAAAATAAAAATAAAAAATTGACGTGCTTATATCAGATATACAATTTTCAAGTTGGCAAATCAAACTAAACTATGTGTAGTTTGATTTGATTTGACATTTCAACATGAATAGATTGACGCCTGAAAAATGCTTGCGAATTGTGCAAGTTAAGCCCAAGACAATATTGTCGTTAATTCCGATTTTCATAAGCGAATTTAGTTTAGCGATGAACCTCAACTTTGTTTGAATGAATACGCCAATAAGTAAAACTGCCGCATTTGGAGTGAATAACAACTCCTCAAGTGTATGTTGAGATACTGTTACATGCAGAAAAACTGATTGTTTGGTGTGATTTATGGGCTGGTGGAATTATTTTTCCGTACTTTCTTAAAAACGATGCTGTTCGGAATGTTGCAGTCAACACTGACTACTTCAGAGTCATGATTACAGACTTTTTTACTTTGATCATGTGCAAGAGCTGTGGTTTGAACAAAACTGCCCGATATATCAAACAGCTCGTGTCACAATTCATGTATTGGGGGATACCTTTGGTGACCTCATAATTTCACGTTTCGGATCCGTCTGTGGGCGATTAAACGCCACTGGACTATTTTCTGTTAAGATATGTAAAGTCGCTTTTCTGCCTCGATAAGCTCGAAACGATAGAGCACTTGGAAGACAATATTGGCCGCATTATTGGTGATATCCGACACAAATATTGGAAAAAGTTACCGAAAATTGCAGCTGAGCCTATTATGCCAGAAGTTAAATTTAAATTATACTAACAAAAAAAATTATCCTTCGAATAAAATAAATTTCACGTCAATTTAAAAATTCAACTGTGTTTTATTCCATTTCAAAGTTCTTTACCTCTACAAAAACATCCTTTATTTTTAATCATAAAATTATTATTATTATTATTCTGAACATGATAAAAACGCGACCATATTTATAACAAAATCTTTTCAACTTGCCATCGTAAATAAATGTTGCCATTCTCTTTAAAAAATAAAACGCTAAAGACACAATCAAATAAGCAACAGTGAACAACAAGATTAAACAGCTAAAACAGCAACAGGGCCCTCAACTACAAAGTAACTAAAATATTGCTAAAGCAATAAATATTTGTCCTACAAAGACAGGCACATTTCTATTATAAGTACTAAGAATAACACTGGCATTATTTTATCACATGACTTATTAGACACAACACAATCAGACAGTCATTTAATAGATGGATGTGTGGGGCAAAAAAAATGCAAACGATTGGCGGTGTTGCTTTCATAATCATGTCTGCTTAAACATGCGAACAAATAATAATAATTATGTCGGATTTTAGTTGCTAAGTTAAAAAGCTTTTTATTTAAATTTAAATTGTTTAAATCAAGAGTTTAGAATTAAATTGAACTTTAATTCTGAGCCAAAGATTGTATATAAATATAAAACTAAATATTAATATTAATTAATAAAGATATGACAAGTACAAAAGGTGATGAACCATGTTCACTTTGTTTTTCACTCTTTCCCCTTTTTTAGGTATTTTTATGTAAAATCTTGATGATGTTCTTAACGTTTCTGTGTGACACAACAATAACAAATTTAAGTATAAAATTATTCGAATAAAAATATTCGAATAAAAACATTCGAATAAAAATTCGATTAATCGAAAAGAAATATTTTTTTTTGTTTCTAACTAATAAAACTTTGCAAAATAAATAAATATTAATTTAAATAATAATAATAATAAGGAAAATAACGAAAAAAAATCTTAAGGTTGTATGTGATCGTCATGAATAAGATACAAGACTTATTTCTTATAATGAAAATTTTCTTTTAAAAATTAACACACAAAAGTTGTATATCATCTTATATTTCTGCTAGAATATTTTAGAAAATCAAAAAATACATAAAGTTAAGGCCTTATATATTTTTATCGATTTACTTCAAAGGTATGAACTTTTTTTTCGTTATTTTTAAGTAAATTATCCGAATATAAGTGCTTGCCTTTTACTGGTTTAAATAAAAAAAATTTTTTTTTTAATTTAATCAAATACTCGAATTAAAGAGTATTCTATTAAAATAACGTTCCAAAAGTTAACAATTTAAGAGTTGTTAATTTTTGGAACAAGATAAAAAAAAAGATTGTGCAAAGTTAACAACAGAAAGCTCTTGAAGTTTTAAAGTTCCTTTCGAATAAAAGAATGTAGAGTCCGAATGTTTTATAGGTTTTATCGAATTCCAGTCAGCAAGACATTGAGAAAATTGTAAGCACTTTGGTCAGTTTGTTCTAGCTGCTGTATTTTTATACTTTTGTATTCAGAAGGTTTAAGCTCAGAAATTTAAGGAACTATTGCATTTCTGATAATTTAATTTATTTCTGGAAGTTTAAAAATTTTCACAATTCAAAACTTTAAAATTTATAAATATGAAAAAAATATTCTAACCAGCTGTCCGGGGACACCTTGACATTTTAACCTCTGGGGTAACCCACGGCGTCAGTCGCCTAGGGTAACGGATATGTGAAACTTTGAGATAAAGACCTTCGAACTTGGACCAGTGACTAACCAACTGCTACCACGGGAACCAATTGCCCGAAGTGGCTAAGGGCCCGGTTCTGGTTATTGGTGGTTACTGTGGTTCCAACCCAATCCACGGGAATGTGTGGGCTTTTCTTAGAATGTTTTCAATAGAACGTTGCCAATGTTGCGGTGTCCAATGGTATACACAAACAATTTGTTTATTCATATCAGGCGGGATATAACGCATAACGTGTATGTTTATTTTACATCGACAGATTTTTTTAGTCCTTTTTTGCTACTGAAATCATTCGAAAGTTATTCTACAAAATCCTATAAATATGCACCTTCGAGGTTAGGATTCATTTATTTTTTAAATTTCAGTATAAGCGGTTATAGATACTTTTAAATTTCGGTGATTTTGCATTAAGCTTTTTTCGTAGCAACACTAGTCCTGATGCTTCCCTTAAAGTATGCTACATTTTTTAACTATACACTGCAAGAAAATATATATTTTTCCATATGTTTAAAAAATAAAAACACTCTTAAATTTATATGGGTTTTATTTTTGTCGAAAAGTAACAATAATAACTTGGCCTTCAGAAGTAGCAAAAGTTTCCATTCCGCAAGAAATTATTATTTCTCACAAAAATTGCTACTTCCCCAGAATTGCTCTCACGATCTAGACCCTCTCTTACCACTAAGACAAATTAAACTGTCCTGATTCCTAGATGAAAGCTAGGATTCAGAAATTCTTTGCTCAAGAGCATCAATTAATTTAAAGGTCCAAGTATAATATGCATAAGCTGGCTTAAGCTAATGTCAAAAATTGAACGAAAAGTCTGTCAAATGCTAAAGCGAATCATTGAAAACTTTTACGTGGCTATATTGGACTTAAATGAATATAGAAATTATTATGCACATGTGTTTTATTGGTACTTTTGCAAAAAAATAATTTCGTTCGAAATAAATGAAATTTATTAACATAAAGGCGTTTAATAATCATATTTTGTATACTTAGTTTTATCCTTATACAAAATTATAATTTTTTTTTAATAGTTTTAAGAAAATTACAAAAGAAAACTTACACATATGTATTTCGCTGTATGTATTATTTGGGCCAAAAGTACTAAAAAATGCAAGTGTGTGGTGCATCATTGAATTTATAAACAATACAAAGTTAAATTGTCTTGCAAATTGTGTGGTAAAAAAAATGGAAAAGAAAATAAAATGTTTAAAGGCCCTCGTTCCTTTGAATTGCCGTTATAATAAAACGCATTTCTTTTGTCACATAAGCTTTTTTTTTCTTTTCACATTTTCTATTAAATTCAGATGAACTATTTTTTGCCCTCCATTGGAATTTGTTTACTAATGTTTCTATAAGACAATGCAAAATCAGCTGTTTCCGTACAGAATGTGCGATAAGTTTTGTACTTTGCTTAAGCAATTGACATTTGACGAAAAGTTTTATTAAGTACATTATAGTTTACCACATACGATTACTAGGTATTTGCACTTAAGCCAGCATATGCATAATATAGTTGGGCCTTAATGCTTTAAAATAATATTTAAAAATGAATAAATTGTTCTTTTAACTGTTAAAGTAATTTCGTTTTAATTTAATTACTTTATTTGGGATAGATTCTTAAAAAAAATTTTTATTCTAACAGCAAGCTACGATATTTTCATCGAGAAATAAATTCCTTGGGAGATATTTCTGTGCTTTATATAGAGAACCAGTGGATTTTTCCTATATATTGATTAAAAATCATGAGACTTATAGTGTGTCTGAAACTTAATCGATTAATTGAGAATTATATTTGATCTAAGTAACAAGCAGACAATAAAATCTTAAATTTTAAAAAGACCTTTTTTTGAAACTTTTATAATTTGTTTAACAAATCAAAAACGATTAACGTAATGATTTTAATAAATTTTAAATTTTATGTCATTTAATAATTTTAGTAGACACATTCAACTATAAAAACACACACTCTAAATTGTTTAAACAATTCGTTTGCCTAGTGGCCATTTACTTATTTTCAATACACGAATTTGCGCAAGTGAAGGCGAGGGTGTTAATGCTACATGACAGCTAAATAAAGAAACAAAATTATTGATGCTGTTACGGCTGCTACATGATGCCAATATTATGTGTTTGAATCTTTAAAGAGCGCGAAAATGAACAACACTTTGTTCATTAATTCACTCGCTTTGAAAACAAACAATTGGTACAGTGATGGCCATAATAATTGTACCATAGATGGTAAGTAACATAAAAAGCTGCAAGGAACCTAAAATTTTTACCGCAACTGTATGTCTTAACTTACTAGACACTTGTTCGTTTAACTAAACTTTCCATTAGCTGCCAAAAGCGAAAATCTTAACAACAACAGTCAGATCACAACACAATGACACACCAGTCAAGAATAATATTAATGCGCAAGTCTGCTTAAATGTCTAGACGTTAAACATTAAATAAATAATAAAAAAACAAAACAAAACAAAGTGAAACGAAAAAAAACAAAATTTTTAAAACAAAACAAATTTATTTATTATTTGTTTTTAGTTTTTGCTCGAATGTGTCTGGTTTAAAAGCAAAATATTTGCTTTTATTATTGTTATTGTTTTTGTTATTTTTGGCAGCCTCTTTTGGATGCTGATTTATCATTAAAAAAATAAATTCATTTATTTTGGTTTAATAAAAATCGTTTTTGTTTTTATTGTTCTTGACTCATTTAATCAACCTGTTACTCTAACGAAAAGCTTTAATTCCTCATTTAATCTTTCACTTTAGAAATGCGAGGGTAGATCTTAATGTCTTTAAATTTATTTGAAATAAAAATCTGAAAAAGTTCTGATCGTTTTAACAAACGGTTAAAAAATACAATTTTAGTTTTTAAGTAAATTAATTAATTAATTAATAATTAATTTGATTATTATTGTTATTCGACCTCTTTTTTTTTTATTAAATAAATAAGTGTAAATCTTAACAATGGTCTTTTTTAAAAAAATGTATCACTATATTTTCAATATTTCACTTTTCTTTAGAAAGCAAAATACGAATATTGAGAAGGAATTATTTTTACGTATTCTTAAGTTTTGCATTGAAGACAATAGGTATTTTCAATTTAATAATAGGATATATCAACAGAAGGAGGACCTCCCTATGGGCTCTCCAGCATCTCCAATTATAGCCGATATTGTGATGGAGAAATTACTAAATTCATGTATTAGTAAAATGCATATTAAACCGAAAATTATCACAAAATATGTAGATGATTTATTTTGTAAAACTTCGGAAGATGCAGTGGATGATATTTTGTCAGAATTGAATAGTTTTCAACCGGATATTAAATTAACGATTGAAAGAGAGTTAGAATCTAAACTTCCATATTTAGATGTATTGATAATAAGAAAGGGAAATAAGTTAGTATTTGATAGGTATAAGAAACCAACATCTTTTGCAAGAATTATTAATTTTTATTCTAAACATGCGAGGAAAAGGATAATAAACACGGCGAAAAATATGATAGACAGAATATTGACTATAAGTGATAGAGAATTTCATTTGACGAATAAGGACACGATAAGAGATATACTTAATGACAATGATTTTCCAAAAAAATTAGCTAACCGATTAATTAGACAATATGGTAATCAGACGCATAATTTAGGAAATACTACGGCAGAACCAAAAATTTATAAATCATTAACTTATGTTCCTGGAATTTCAAAAAGATTATGCACACAAAACATATAACACATTAAATAAATTATTTAGCAGTATGAAGGATAAAATAGGAAATATGGAAACATCTGATGTAGTATACAGAATACCATGTGGAGGAAATGACCAGGTGATCTGTGACAAAGTTTATATTGAGACAACAAAGAATAAACTTAAAACAAGATTAGCTGGTCATAGATGTGACCAAAAATATAGGAATATTTCAACACAGAAGATCCAAAGTTTGAGCAAGCATCAATATTAGTTATAGAAAAAATCTATAAGAGACGTTAAAAAAGATGTTAAAACACAGACAATTTAGCGCAGAATTATAGGTACTTAATTCAAAAGACACATAATTTGTTATAATTATTTCATAAGAAAAAATTTGTTATTTAATTTCCATTTCCTTGTTTTTTATGTTTACAATTTTTGAAATTTTAATTATGTATGTATGTATGACGAAAATTATTTTAAATGTTTTTGTCAATTGTTTTCAAAAAATTTTTTTAAATTGTTAATAATTTTTTTATTTTTATAAAAAATAATTTCCTGACGAAGGAAAGCGAAATATTAAAAATATAGTGATAAATTTATTTAAAAAAGACCATTGTTAAGATTAATACTTATTTATTTAATTAATTATTATTTTAATTAAATATTAAATATTATAAATATTATTAAATAAATATGTATTCATCTTTTTAACGGTATTTTTAATTCAATTTAACAGTATATTATTTTTCAATATTTCGCTTTCTCTTGGAAATTATTCTTCAGGGAATTATTTTTAATAAAAACAATTCTTGTTTTTATTAAAGTGAAATATTGAAAAAAATAATACTGTTAAATTTAGTTAAAAAGATCATTAAAAAGATTAACTCATATTTATTTAAAAAATAAAAGGTGAAATAAAAATAATCAAATTAAATATTACTCAAATCAATATTATCAAATTAATATTATTAATAAATTAATTATTAATATTTAATTATATTAAATTTTCTAGAAACTTTTTAAAAAACTATTATTTTGTACCATCAACGACAACAACAAATAATAAAGGAATATTTCAGGTTAGGAAGGCAATTGCCTGTCAAAAAACTAAATGTTCAGAATTGTGCTGTTGTTTATTAAAAAGTTAAAGGCCCAACTATATTTTATGCATATACTGGCTTAAGGCAACTTAAGCAACTGTGCAAATACTTAATAATCATATGCGGCGAACTATAGTGTACTTACTAAAACTTTTCGTCAAATGTCATTTGCTTAAGCAACGTACGAAACTGATCGCCCATTCCGTACGGAAACAGCTGATTTTGCATTGTGTTATAGATACATTAGTAAACAAATTCCAATGGAGGGCAAAAAATATTTTATCTGAATTTAATAGAAAATGAGAAAAGAAAAAATAGCTTATGTGAGAAAAGAAATGCGTTTTATTATAACGTCAATTCAAAGAAACGAGGACCTTCAAACATTTTATATTCTTTTCCATTTTTTTACCACACAATTTGCAATAAAATTTAATTTTGTATTGTTTATAAACCCAATGATGCACCACAGTTGCATTTGTTTAGTACTTTTGGCCCAAATAATACATACAGCGTTGTATGTGTAATTTTTCTTTCATAATTTTCTTAAAACTATTAACAAAAAATTATAAATTTGTATAAGTATATTATTAAGTATACAAAATATGATTATTAAAGGCCTTTTTACTAATAAATTTCATTTATTTAGAACGAAATTATTTTTTTGCCAAAGTACGACTAAAATACATGTGCAACTGTGCATAATAATTTCTATATTTATGTAAGTCCAATATAGCCACGTAAAAGTCTTCAATGATTCGCTTCATCATTTGACAGACTTTTCGTTTAATTTTTGACATTAGCTTAAGCCAGCTTATGCATATTATAGTTGGACCTTTAAATTAATTGACGCTCTTGAGCAAAGAATTTTTGAATCCTAGATTTCATCTAGGAATCAGGACAGTTTAATTTGTCTTAGTGGTAAGAGAGGGTCTAGATCGTGCAATTCTGGGGGAGTAGCAATTTTTGTGAGAAATACTAATTTCTTGTGCAATGGAAACTTTTGCTACTTCTGAAGGTCAAGTTATTATTGTAACTTTCCGACAATATGCATTCTATTTGTCTTTATCAAAAACAAATACAATTAATCTAACCCATCATACAACAAATAACAGTACTTTGCCTGACATTATTTTTTTTTCAAAGTCGCTAAATGTTGTGTTTTGTGAAGATACCGGTTTCGGCTATATGCCATCTTCAGTGTTCGTTTGGTTGACCTAAAATCATACCCAAATAGTAATTCGTAATTCGCAATTCGTAATCGTATTACCGCTGTTGATGCTTTAATAAATGGCGGAAAAATAACTTTTGTAAATACTGCGAAGAACCGCAGAGTAATGGTCAGCAACGGTCTTACTTGGACTTGGACCATGTTTTGGATCTTACACTAAGCTGAGATGTCTTTGGTCGTCACATCACTATACATCTTTAAAATAAGGCAACTTCTTGCAAAATCTTATCTTGTTCCTAAGTTAATGTACGCTTGTGAACTTTTTGCAGGATGTAACTCTACTGTTTAAGGAAGGCTAAAGCTAAATGTCTTATACAACAATATCATTAGAGATGTTTACGAATTGAGAAGATATAATCATGTTTCTCAATTTTCTTCAAAGCTATATGGAGTTTCATTCAACAACCTCCTTAATATTCGTTTGCTTTTATTTCTTCACAAAATACTTTATTTTTAGCAATGTCACAATATCTTATTTTGGTAAAAAGTATTATAATTCCTTTGCACCGTACTCTTGTATCTGAATGGCATAACAACTTAATAGTAAAATTCACAAGAGTTCTCGAAAAATTTTATTTTTATTATTACGGTGGCATTATGCTGCCACCGTGAATTCTCTGCTCTACCAAACTGTGATAACCAATTTTTTGTATCCACAATAGGCAAATGACCTTTGATTACAGCCAGACCGTGGCATAAGCCACACAACCACCCAAACAACTCAATTATTGCATGTGATTTGGTGATATCAATTGCTGGTCTAGATCTATTGGTTACAAACTGTCAGCCGGAAAAAAGAATACTCCAAGCTTGATCGAAAAACATTGTTTGGCAATTGTAACTTTTATATAATCAGAACGCCTTTCCTGAAAGATGGTAGACTGCAAAACGCAAATTGACGCTTTAGTTCTTAAACTAAATATTAAAGAAATAAAGAACTTTCACGGTAACTGCTTGACCAACTTCACAATTGAAAATGTATGGTCGGATGATGCCGCCAGCCTAACAACCGCACCAAACTCTTTGTAATTGCAACGCCTTTTCAACAGTCATTCGTGACAATTCTGATTGTCTGAGAACATTATTATTACATTATCATACATTTCATGCGGTATTTCATCAATTTCATCACGAATCTTTTGTTTGAGTTGCTCAAGTGTTTCTGGTTTGTTTGCATAAACCTTGCCTTTCAAATATCTCCACCAGAAGAAGTCTGGAGCAGTCAAATCAGGCGAACGTGGGGGCCAATCAACATCACCATTTTCTTAAAATAACTTGTTGTGGAAAGAGGTCTCGCAGTAAATTCATTGTAACTCTAACTGTATGCGATGCGGCAATGTCTTGTTGATACCACATGTTGCGGTTTTAAAAATTGTTCAATCAAATCACAATATCGCTCCTCATTCGCAGTAACCGCTACGGCGTTTTTATTAGCATACAGGTTGTAATTTGAGGGTTTCCGATTTCCCAGAACCGACTATTCTGTTTATTCACATATCCTTTCATATGAATATGTGCCTCGTCATTCATTATGTTTTTTCCCATGAAAATCGGGGTTGTAATGAGCGAGTTGTAACATCCTATTGGCATATGTAGGCCGGCTTAAATGGTTTTGTGGAAGAAGCTCTTGTGTCAACTGATTCTTATATGGATACAAAGGCAAATTCTTGTACAAGCTCCTAAGAACGGCATCGAATTGAGGTTGATGGATTATTTTGAACACTTTTCTGAGCAACAGTAATGTTTTCAGCCGCTCTTGCAGTACGTTGTGTTCCATGCTTGGGCCTATTACCTACATACCCTCTTTCTTCAAAATCATTCACTACACGATAAATAGTGCGCGCTGTTGGCACGTTGTTTCTACCACCAATTTCACCTAACTTTCCCATCGTCACAGTAAGCGATGATTGATTTTGATAAAATGTTTTAACGATTAAAACACGTTGGCTGATTCGCTCAATATTTTTCGATAATAAATTTGCTGCATGTCTACTTCACGACTGCCACATATGAACTGTCAAGACTAATGTTTACCAAATTGGCGGTATAGCTCACCCGGCGGACACACTCTGTACAAAGAATTAATTTAAAAAAAAAAAAATCGATTATTTGCGGCTCTCTTGCTCTCGAAGAAGCAAGCGCTTTTTCGGTAAAGCGCTTTAGTTGAAAGATCTGACTAAAATCGCATGTGTAACCAAAAAGTTGGATAATGTGTAATTAAAAAAAATATAAGGTATTTTTATAGAGGTACAGAACTTTGAAATGGAATAAAAAAGACGAATTTTTTAAATTAATATGAAATTTACTTTTTACGAAAGAATTTTCTGGCATTATAATTTAAATATGACATCTGACTGCTACTGCTGGTTCACGCGTAGTCTAATCTGGAAGACCAATTTTCGGCCCTAAATCAACAATAATGTGTAACAATAAGGTGCCCCTGTAGGATAGTAGGTAGTGTACTAGCTTGTCAGTATGGGGGTTGTGGGTTCGATTCCCAACGAAGACCTTGGTTTTTTTTCACTACAAAAATAAAAATTGACTGTCGGTGGGGCTTCTCAGCAATGAAGGCATAGTCACTGGTCGCTGTGCTGTCTTATATACGGCAGTTAATTTCCGACTATCCTTCTAATTTCACCACCTGTTTCATCTCTTCTCTATTCCTTTCTTTACTAAATAGGCATTGTTGCCTGAAGTGTTACTTCTCTTTGCAAAAAAAAAAAAAAACGTGGCGAATATTGTCCTCCAACTGGTTAATCGTTTCGGACTTAATGGCTTAGACTAGCGACTTCACATAACGCGACAGAAAACAGACTACCACATCAAACAGTCAGTTTTTATGGATGTTACGCTGTCTCAACCATAAACTTGGCAATTTTGTTTTGTCGTTGAGATAACAATTCAAATAAATTGAGTTTCATCGTTAAAAAAATTCACTTATTAAATCGGGGGATCGGGTATTTCGAACACAACCCTGATTTTCAAAATAAATTTGCACAAGTTGGAAGTGTTGTTCAGGCGTCAGTCTCTTCATGCCAAACTAAACTAAACAATAAGCTTCCACCTAAAAAATTGGCCCCCCAGTTAACTTAAAGTTCTATACCTGTATAAAAATACACCCGCTATATGACACATTTTTTGATAGATCTATGCGATTTGCTAATCTTTTGAAAAAATTTTTTTTTTATAAAATTATAGTTTTTGCTCGTTTGGAGTTGCATTTTTATTTGCATCTTTCTTGTGTGGGGCTCTAGGACGTTATGAGGACTGGTTATTTTTTCCTTAACAACCGTCCCTTGGCTTTTTATTAAATGAAATTTGCTGGATAATAATTAGATCAGCTGTAGATTTTTGACCAAACAAAAATTTAATGACACAGAAAATCCTGACAAGGTTCAGTGACTTTTTTTTTAACTTTATTGAGAAATAAATAAATTAAAATGTTAAAAAATAAATAAATAGTGGCAAAAAAAAAGAAATATTTCAAATGGAATTGAAAAGAAGAATAAATAAAATAACAAATTTAGTGCATTTTGCAATCACAAAAATTCTTTTATAAAGATTTATGATCGCATAATTGTGGCCAATAAAGTTTTATTTTTGGCTCAAATAAATTTTATGCTGTCTTCATACAGTCTACGATGAGCCAGTGCACCCAACAATAAAAGAAATAATAAAAGAAACAAATAAACAATTGAAATGCAAAAGCACAAAACACAACGAGAACAAAATCTGTTGCAAAAAATCCACATAAATTTTGCAACTCGAGACGCTTTGATGGTGGGCAATAAACCATTTAAATGTCAAGAGAATTAAGTTGATGCATTTTTAGGCTGACAAATTTACGTACAAATGGAAACTATGCCTTGTGAAAAAGTGAAATAAAAACTCAATTATTTTAAATTTCTAGAAAGCAGCATTCACTTTAATGGTTCTTTGAGCCTTCACGAAATTTTAAAGCGCTTTTCCAAAGTGATGTTTAATGCAGCGTGATTAATCACATAAATGCTTTTAATGACTTTGAAAACAAAGCTCAGGTTGTTTTTAAATGTTGTTAGCGAAAACCAAATAGAAGGCTTTTAATACAGGGTTTCTTATGAAGAAGTTTGTTTTTCAATTGTGGCAACACCAACAACATGATAGTTTTTTAAACATGTTCGTAATGAAATTGTTACAGTAAATTCAATTTTGCATGAAAATCGCAAACTGGTGATATTTTCGGAAAAAATAATCGAACTTCTAAGATTGCTATAAAGAATTTGGTCGTTAAATTTGAGTCGATAGGCTCGATACAAAATGTGCGAATACCAACGCATTTTTGACCAGGTCTTACAACTGAAAATATTACAGCCGAGAACTACAGTGTTGAGGCAAATCCAAATTTGTCAATTACTCGACGTTCCTAAACATTGGGATTATCCAAAACCACCACGTGACAAATTTTGCGTAAGAATGTGAATTTGAAGCCTTACGAAGTTCACCTGGTACAGGAATTGAAGCCGACAGACCACAACGACAATGGCATAGATTCAATTTATTCAGAACAACTCGTTGTTTTTTTTCGAAAAAATCATTTTTTCAAACGAAACCCATTTCCACTTGGCAGTGTATGTCGACAAGCAATATTGCCGCGTTTGGCCTTCTTACATACTCAACGAGTCACTGTATGGTGCGCTATATGGTCTGAAGAGGTGATTGAGCCCTTTTTTTCGAAGATGAAGAAATGAGGTAATGGTCCATGGATCACGCTATCGCGTGACGGTTGCCAACGTAGATATCACAGACATGTGGTTACAACAGGACGGTGCTACACGTGACACAGCCAATGAAACTATCAATTTATTTATTTCACGACAATCAGCAATTAAGTGGCCAGCCAGATCAAGGGATTTAACGCCACTGGATTATTTTTTGTGGAGTCGATTTTAGCTTTGAAACTCAAGACCCGTGATGGGATTAACGAAATAGGACCGCCATTTTGCCAAAAAATGATTGAAAACATTAATGAAAGAATCGTAATTTGTCAGCATGGTCATGGTGGACATTTTGCAAGATTTAATTTTTCATTCCTAATTGTCGAACCGTTCTCTTCGTAGTACAATAAAAATTTTTATCATCTCAATCTAAATTTTTTGTTTTAGTTTGTTTTAGAAAACAAACTTCTTGTTGAAAAACATCCTCATTCTTACACCGATAAAAATTCCGGAAGATAATATTCTGGCATTAAAATTTCGATATGACTTTTAGCATATGACCGTCATGGTTGGCTCGGACGTAGTTTAATATGTTCTTAACATTGTATGGCCTTATATCCGGAATAACGAGGTGAATGTTGTCCTCCAAGCGGGCAATCGTTTCGTAGACTAGCGACTTTTTGGCGTCTAATTTCCAGGTTCGAAATGTGAAATTATACGATTTCTTAAAAAAAAACACAGCTCTTGCACATCATGGTTGTTCAATCAATGAAGGAATCAGTTACCATTGTCTGTAACGTTTTCACCAGCATGGTTTTTTTGAAGAACTATGGGCCAATGATTCTACCAACCCATAAGGTACATTAAACACTTAGTTTTTGTAGATGTAACGGTGTCTTAACATACACTTGAGAATTATTATCACTCCAACTATGGCAGTGCTTTTTTACTCACGCATTAATTCCAACAAAAGTTAGCATCATCGATAAATAAAATTCGCTAATTAAAATCGATATCAATGGCAATCTTTATTTGGACCTAATTTGGACATTTCGGAAACATTTTTCAGGCATCAGTTCATTCATGTTGAAATGCTAAAGCAAACTAAAAATTTCAATCACTTGACGGTTGACAAAATTACCGTCAGTTAGAAAAGTGTTACCAACTTAAAGTTCTACACCACTATCAGAAATTATTCGATAAATGTCAGCGTCACTTTTATAATTATAAAAGAAATAAATTCACCCAATACGATATTGACTCGCATATGCATATTCCGTACAATATATGAGGTCACTTTTAAGTTTTTACCTTTTTCTTTTGTTTATTTAATTTTAAAAGCTTTACGTGTTTGCTATTAAGGGCTTTAGGTATGAGGCCATCTATGTCAAAATCATGTCATCTATGTAAACACCTTTAAAGTTTGAACAGTTTAGTATATACAGCTTAAAAACGTTAACCTATTGTTTTCGCTGAGTACATGCACGTTATAGAAATAAATTTAAAAATTTTAAAGGGCGCTCCGAAAGTGATATGCATTTTTTTAAAAAACATTTTTTATTTTTTGTACACTATGACAGCCCAGCATGTTAAATTTGTATTGTGATAGTACAAGTATATTCGTTATAGCCTACTTAATGCTATAAAATTAAGCCTTTAAATTAAAGCGTGTCCTAATAGTGGCTAGAATTTAATGCTCGGGCTTATGTTTTTGAACCCTAGATATCTTATGTTTTTAAGTATTCTTATGTGCGCAACAATTAAAAAAAAAAAAAATGTAAAGGGTGCTTCTGTAGTAATGTGACTTGAACGTATAATGTTTTTTTTTTGGTGGTGCCCGGCAGGAACTTAGAATTAACAAAAACGAATGTAGAAATATGTGCACTATAAAAATAATTATGAACAATATATTATAGAATTAAAAGGTGTTCCCATAGAGGCCTTGATTTTGACAAATACGATGTTATCTTTCTAACTCTATAGAGGCCTTGATTTCGATAAATACAACTTTGTATTCCTAACCCCTTTAAGTAGATTCTTAGAATTTACACAGTGTTCCTACTGTTAGAACAATTACAGGAAAATAAAATTAAATGAGAGATATACCGATAGTATACGTTGGGCTACAAATATATAGAGCTAAAGACCCGGACTACTAATTGGTCGTTGTTTATTGAAACATTTATCAAAATGAAACTTAGTACTTTTCCCGATAGCAACATTATTTGTTTTTTTTATTTAAAACTAGCAAACCCGGTGAACTCCGTTTCGCCAGCAGATGGCTTCGTTTTTTGTAACATTTCGTTTGGGTATTAAAAGATGAAGAAAAATTATTTTTTTGTTTGTTTTATATTTGAAAAGGAAAACTTGTATTTCATTGCACAACAGTAATGAATTCATTTCGATTACAAAAATGAAGTGGAATTTAGTTGAACTTCTCTAAATAAAAAATGATAGTGAATCCAAAGTAAATACTGAATCGAAGCGTTGTACGTGATGCACCACATAGTTGCATTTTTTAGTACTTTTGGCCCAAATAACACATACAGCGATTTATGTGTAATTTTTTTCGTAATTTTCTTAAAACTATTAACAAAAAATTATAATTTTGTATAAGGATAAAATTAAGTATACAAAATATGAATATTAAACGCCATTTTGCTAATAAATTTCATTTATTTCGAACGAAATTATTGTTTTTTAAAAGTACGAATAAAACAAATGTACAACTGTGCATAATAATTTCTATATTCATGTAAGTCCAATATAGCCACGTAAAGGTCTTCAATGATTCGCTTTATCATTTGACAGACTTTTGGTTTAATTTTTGACATAAGCTTAAGCCAGCTTATGCATATTATAGTTGGGCCTTAAAGCAGTCGACTTAAGCTTTTTCGCAAGTTTTGATTGTTTTTCGAAATTTGTCGTCTAGAGGTGTTTCGATTTTCGTTTTTTTACAGTGTAAAACCACTAAAATTTTAAGCCTTAAAACGTAACTAATTACGTCTTTACGTCAAACTCAGTGTAATTTTCTTCTTTGTTTCTCACAACTCTTTTTCCTAGGGTCTCTTAAATTGGGACCAACATCTGATCCCAGTCGAGCGGTTTAAACTGTTTTCAAAAAAGGTTTGTGAAATATATGAAGGTGACATTAACATTTTTTTTCTGTTTGTTTTTTTGTTTGTTTTAAGTTTAACATTCAAAATGAACAAGAAAGAAAAATATGATAAAAAAAGAGACGCAACAGCAACAACAGCAAGCAACAATTTTATTGTGCATGTCTACCGTCTAGACATTCAAGGTATTTTTGCATGTTAAACGTGTTCAATTCAATTCAGTTCAGTTCAGTTCTGTTTTTTGTTTTATTAAAATTTCATTATTGGGCCATATTTATGTGCTTGTAATTTTTATTATTTTTTTTCTTTTCATTTATAGCAAAAGGGGATTATTTAATGCAGATCTATAAAAAATAAAAAAAAAAACAAAAAAAGAGAGATAAAATGTCATTGCAATAAAATTTATGGGGTTAATTAGAGCACGTTCATATTTGCAATTGTTTGCAAGAAAGTGTCTGCAAATATTCACGTAGAGCATTTAAAGGCCTTAAGGAGACTATTAACAGCTGGAGACTATTAAGGTAGGATAGAAGTAATATTGTTAAAAAAATCATCAACCAACCTGAAGAATGAAGTATAATTTTACTTTAAGGTAAAAAAAATCGATCGCAGCTTTAACTGCAACTAACTTTGCAAATGGGTTTAACTGTGCAGTGTACTCTAGCAAAGGTTAGATTCCTCGATCAAAAAAGAAGGAACTCTTTCTACATAAATTTAAAACAATTGAAGTGGAAGATATTTAAGTTTTAAAAGACATTGTCGTAGGCTACACAGATCGTTTCGGTGATCACTATTAGTCCCCTTAAAAAAGAGTAATGTCATACAAATAAATTTAAATTTTAGGGTTATAAGGATTCAAACACCAACCCGTTACCACATTTTAGCCAAACGGCTATTAAGGATTAAGCATTCGGGAGCTATATGCTTTTCACCCATACCCTTTTGCTTTGTAATTAATAATTTATTTAAAGTTTTGCATACATTTTAGGGCACCCTTTAGTTGCAATAGAATTTTAAAAAGCTGTCGCATTTAAAACACTTTAAACTTTATTTGCTATATTTACTACAATAAAATAATTAAAACTTTGTCCAAGTAATCAATCAAAATTTATATAGTCACTTTAGGAGGCTAGACAGCCAGACAGCTTTATCAAAAAGCAAAGCAAAAATAACGCAACATACTTTTAAATGATTTTCAGCACTTTCTAACAAGAAGGAAAAACTTGAAAATTTAAATAAAATTGTAATTAAACCACCAACTTAATATGACACTCCACCATTAAAATGTTGACAAATAAAATAAGATGATAAAAGAAGCTGCGTTATCTTGATATACATATATAAAAATAAGTCGGGTCTTCCTTCCTGACGCTATAACACCAGAACGCACGAACCGATTTTCAAAGTTTTGCATTGGTTGGAAAGGTCTCGAGCTCCGTGAGGTTTCTAGCAAAGAAAATAGAGGAAGCAGGCAAAATCATTTCTCACATACAACGCCATCTCTGATACATAGCATGTACTACAACGGCACCAGTACGTGGTGTGTGAGTATCCCTCACGAAAATAAAAACGTTTCATTTTAAGTAGCTGGCGCCGGTGCGTGATATATTGTTTGACAGCTACTCATGCGCATGTGAAATTGAGGTTAAAGTTATTCGTTTCCTAACAGTTCAATTGGAAACCATCAAATCAATCACGCGTATTGTGCAAATTATTCAACTTCAACAGCAGGCATTTGTCCTTAAGGGTGGTAAGTTGAACTGTGTAAATTATGCGGATCGTGCATTTGAGATTCAATTCACCAGTCTATCTATAGTCCAACATGCCAAGAGGACGACGTGCCAAGATCGGCCGCCGCACAAAACATGCAAGCCAGCAACAAGTGTATTTACACAACTTAAGTGAAGAAAGATATTGTTGGCAGGCGATTTCAGGCTGACGTTGCCAGTAATTCCCCGTGCAACGCCTGCAGATGAATTGAATGCTCGCTTGAAGACATCACCCTTGTGAAATAACGTAAAAACATTATCGCTAACCACTAATATGAGAGCTTAACATCAAAATGATTAAAGTGCTGCACAATTTTCCAAACAATTGTTAGCTGTTGGAAATGGAGAAGTCCCAGCTGATGCGACAGTTGGATTTATTACTCTTACCAACGACTTTTGCCGATTTGTAGATTCTCAATTAGCTCTCATTGAAATTTTTTTCCCAAACATTAGTGAGAATTATCAGAATTATGCTTGGTTAAGTCAACGAGTAATTTTTGCCCCCAAAGAATAATGATGTTGTACACGCACTAAATTTCACCATTGCATCAAAAATCGATGACGATTTGGTGACATAGAAATTCGTTGATTCCATAACAAATTCCCACAATGCAGTAAATTATCCAATTTACTGCATTACTGGAGTTACCAGGATTTCCAACAAATAACTTGTAACTCAAAGTTGGTTCACTTTTTATGATATTACGTAATTTGAATCCACCGTGGCTTTGCAACGGTACTCGACTTGCGGTGAAAAGACTTATGCCGAATTTAATTGAGGCAACCATTATTAACGGAAAGTAGGCAAGTGAAAATGTATGTATTCCTCGAATATCAATGATTCCGACTGATCTTCCGTTTGACTTCAAACAATTGCAATTTCCGATTCGCCTTGCGTTCGCAATGACTATTAACAAGTCGCAAAGCCAATCGCTTAGTGTTTGCGGGATAAATTTAGAAAATCATTGTTTTTCATGGGCAGCTATACGTTGCGTGTTCACGAGTTGGGAAACCATCCGCTTTGTGTGTGTTAACGTCAGACCAAAAAAAAAAAACACGAAATGTGCTTCACCAAAGAGCACTTTAATGAAACGGATAATTTGCGGACACGTATAATGCTTCGTTTCAGTATTTACTTTGGATTCACTTTCATGTTTTACTTAGAGAAGTTCAACTAAATTCCACTTCATTTTTGTAATCGAAATGAATTCATTACTGTTGTGCAATAAAATACAATTTTTCCTTTTCAAATATAAAACAAAAAAAAAATATTTTTCATCTTTTAATCCCCAAACGAAATGCTACAAAAAACGAAGCCATCTTGTGACGAAATGGAGTTCGCCGGGTTTGCTAGTTGTATTTAAAAGCAAACAACAAAAGAATGATGAGAGAATGTTGGATACAAAACAAAGAATTGATTGTTTTAAACTTGCCGAAATTCAGTAGATACAGCTCATCATCTGCATAGCCAGCCCACCAACACCTGTTAGGGAAGTGGACTAATAATACTCATGTGCCAGAAATTCTTTGAGTATTGGAAACAATTATTAAGAAAAAGTAGATAAAAATGTATAAAAATGATTAGACATATGTGGGGTTAGGGAGTAAATTGGCTTTAAACACACATCTTTTCTTTAATCGAAAGGAGAAATATGGGAATTCATATTGAAATATGATGTCGGGAAAATATCTGTCTCTAGCAATTCGGTAGACATTCTACATTTGCTTATCTCGTCAACACACTGCCGAATTGAATTTTTTAGAGCGTCAGTTATTTGTGGATTGTCAAACCTGTTTTTCAAATGCCCCCCGAGAGAAAATGATCCGACAGCGATCGGGCTTGTGGCATCGTCTTACTAAAACCAAAGGCCACTGATGTTAACATTAGCTAATTGTGGCAACAAAAACATTAGTTACCATGGTTTAGTAGTGAAGAGAACTCACGGTGATGGCGGCATTTCAAAAAAAAAAAAAAAATAGGGGTGGATGATGCCTAATTGAAAATGAGCCTCATCAGTTAAGACGATATTGTTGAAAATGCTGTTTTCGTTTCGTTTTTCAAAGAGCTAATAAAAATAATTGTTGGGCAGCTTTAATTCTTTATGAAAAATATTGTTCCTTATGAAAAATATACTGCTCGAATATACACTGAAATTTTCACTATTTTAATAGTAATTTTTTACACTTAGAATTGCTTGGCTCAAGGGTGTAAAATCTTCTACATTTCCAATTCTCAGCTCAAATCTTGTGATTTAATAATTTGACAGACAATTCATTTACTAACCTCAAATTTATCCAGTCATTATAATTTTATTCCACGACAAGGATATTTTCGAGTTAGATTAGGTCCAACATGTAAGCTCAGAAAAAGCTATACCAAAGAAAATTATTTTACAAAAACAAAAAGAAATAAAAAGCTGTGCATTTTTTCTTTATAGATTTATAGTTTTGTAAGAGACTTCCACAATTATGGGTTGTGAACAACCAGGTTACAAGAGGGGCAGGACCGCCCTGTAGGCTAGTAGGTAGTGTACTAGCTGATCTGTATGGGGGTTTTGGGTTCGATTCCCAACAAATACCCTGTTTTTTTTCACTACAAATAAATATTGACTGTCGGTGGGGCTGCTCAGTGATGAAGGCATGGTCACTGGTCACTGAGCTGTCTTATACGACAGTTAATTTCCGTAACTATCCTTCAACTTTCACCACCTGTTGCATCTCTTCTCTATCCCTTTCCTAAATAATGTAGCACGGTACTTGACTAAGTAGGCATTGTTGCCTAAAGTGCTACTTCTCTTTAAAAAAAAATTTAAGGAAAAAAAAACAACAAAAAAGAGTTAAGGTAAAAGAAGCAGGTGGAAAAAGGGAAGAACAGCACCCACAACTACCATTATAGCTACTTTATTAACCCCCGTAGGACATTCTTTCTCACCAGAGACTCTTTTTGTAGCACACATATACCACATACATATAACGCAAGGCTAATGCCAGCGGTGTTGAATATTTAAATGTAAAATGCACTACCGTCTCAGTCTCTTTCAGTCTACAAGTATTATCTTCTGCGATGCAAGATGCAAGGTGAACTTTCCGCTCACAAATGCAGCTGTCTAGCTTAAAGTACCTTGAATATATCCACGAAACTTGCCGAGGTTCCTGCTAAAAGAACTGCTACGAAAAGAGACAGGATCATTAAAATTTGCTAGATGTTTTTGTTCGTTTGGAGACAAATCATTCCGCTTTTTCTGTGTTCGTATTTGTTTCTCACGATCTTATAAGGTATTATTAAAGTTAAAGAAAGATATACCCCGACATAAGGTAAGTCTATTTGGGGGGTTGAATAGTTGGCTCCATTTAATTCAAATCAAAGACGAAAACTAATTGCAATCTTTTTAATGACCATCAACTTAGGAAAGAAAGGCAAGGCCCTCAATATCCTTGTGGCTTTTCATTATATACGAACTTGAGCCCATCAAATTAATCATGTGCTTAGTAAAAAACGTATTAATGGAACAAGCAACTTTAAACTGCTGATGAAAGTCGAAACGATTTCGAAGTATTTTCAAGAAATAAATAATTTCTAACTTTAAAACAGTATTTCTTTGTAATATTACCTTAAAATCAAATGGCATCATTTGATGTCACATTTAGAAAGCATCGCAAGCAAGTTGTGACTTTTTAACATTTACCTATTTAATCACCTTAAGTTTGTGAGTTTTTGTTTCACTTTTTCGTTCACTTTTTAAAGCTTGTGTTTTAGAGATTGTGTTGCTTCATAAACTTCCATTAGAATTTAGAATTTTAATTGTATTTTCTTTTATTTAGACTTTAAAAGGCGTTTATTATATTCGCATATGCTGTGTGGCTTGTAAAATTTTTTTTTATTTCTTGCAATTTTGTGTCTGTCGAAAAACTTTTAAACTTCAAACTTTTATTAGCAATTTTTTGCACTGCAACACTATTGTTGGCTTAAACTATTTTTCATGTGAAAAGCGTTCTTTTTTTTTCTATTCAAGAATCCAAATTGATAAACTGCTAAAGGTAGCAAGTTTTGTCTGATGTTGTTCAGAAATATGCCAACTGTGGCACGCCAGTTTTTTGTTAAATGCAATGCAATGCTTATCATACAGATCACATTTTTCACCAAGAAGTTTGTTTTTAAATTGTGACAACACCAACAACAAGACAGTTTTGACATTTAGTTTTCTTAACATATTCGTGGTAGTTGCATTCGCAATTAATACAATGAATTCAATTTCGCACGATAAACGCATTAAATAGTTGTTCTGCTAAAGTTACATTTCGTAAAATTCGTGATATTTTCAGACAACATAATTGTCCTTCTGCGACCGCCATTAGGAATTTGAGTCGTCAGGCTCGACACAAACTGTGCGAACATCAACATGCATTCGACCGCTGTCGTTCAACTGAAAGCATCGCAGCCGTTAACCTTAGTGTTGAAGGAGATCTAAATTTGTGAATTCCTCGACGTTCACAACATTTGGGGTTATCCAAAACCACCACATGGCAAATTTTACGTAAGGATTTCACTTTGAGAACTAACATGGTTCAACCAGTTCAGGAAGTGAAGCCGACTAATCATTCACATCGCAGTAAATTCGGTCAATTCATACAGGAACAAACAGGTTTTCTGAAAAATCATTTTTGCAGACGAAGACCATTTCCACTTGTCAGGGTATGTCAACAAGCAAAATTGTCGCATTTCGGCTTCTGAAAATCGTAGCCTTTGTGTGCTTGCCGTGCCAGTGTATGATGCGCTATGTCGTCTGAAGGAGTGATTGTCCCGTTTTTTGTTTTCCATTGTTTTTTTAAGATGAGGTTGGAAATGCGGTAACGGCAATTTCGGCCTATTATTGACGATGTGGATATCAGTGATATGTGGGGTTTCAACAGGACGGTGCCATATGTCATACAGCCAATGAAACGATAAATTTATTGCAAAACAAATTTCCCGATAGCATAATTTCAAGACAATCAGCAAGTAAGTGGACAGCCAGTGTGATTTAACACCACTGGATTAATTTTTGTGGGACTATGTTAAGGACCGTGTCTATTTTAAGGCAATCGAGTCGATTTCAACCTTAAAACTCAGCCTTAAAACGAAATAGGACCGCCATTTTGCCAAAAAGTGTTTAAAAACTTTGATGAAAGAATCGACATCTGTCAGCGTGGGCATGGTGGACATTTGCCAAATATCATTTTTCGTTAATATTATCGAAGAACTTTTCTCTTCGTAATACAATAAAAATTTGAATCATTTTCTTCTAAATATTTGTTTTATATATTTTTTTTGTTTAGAAAACAAACTTCTTGTTTAAAAACCCTTTATTTCATATAATATGTCTTTAAACATTGGGAATTCAGTTTAGCCAAGAGCGTGTATCGAATTTTGAATTAATTTCAGTTTTGTTAAGGCTATTTAAGCCGATCAAGCTGTCAGTGATACTTTCGAAAAAGGCAACAACAAGGAGAGCTCCCCTTTTACGATAACCAGGTGTTGTTGTATATTTGATTGGTATGTTAGAGGTTGTTTTTGGTTTTAACTTTATTGTATTCAAATGAACTCTAAATGTAAAAAATTTAAATTTCACACAGCAATTCAATATTCAAAATTATTAAAATAAATACTCTAAAACACCACAAATGCGTAATTTCACTAGACGATTAAAATTTCACTAAAATATTATATTTTCATTAAAATTTTACATGCGCTACTTGGTACATATGAAATTATAATATCCACAAGGACCTCAATATTCCTAGCATCCGAGAAGAGATTAACAAGTCGTGCCCGAGCTACATGGCAAAAGTAACTGATCATCCCAACCCACTTGCGAGGGACTTACTTTTATTTGAGGGCCATAGGCGCCTCAAAAGGGTGCAAACTTTTGACTTGGCAGGATAATATTTGTTTTTTCTCTCGAACTAAACATTGAATGCAGACAGACAGATTCAATAACAAAATAAAGTAGAACAAGTACAAACATAAAAATACAAAATAATTGTACTTAAGCTCAAATTAAATACTTAAAATTACTCAATCACAAGGTTATTAAAATGTCACAGTTTCACCTAAAATTTTCATCAAAAAAGAATAAAATTTTTTTTAAAGAAATGCAGTTGGATGCACTTTTAATATTCGTCTGCTAAAATAAATTTATTTTACGGTTCTTATAGCGAAGGGATAAGTCGGATATAACACCGCCACTTGCTTCTTATTAGTGGTTTGATACCGTAGTTATTGTAAATTATCTTCCTCTTAGAGCGATAATAAAGTTGGGCAACACCTTTTTAAATGGCGGCCATTTTGCGACCTGTCAAATGATTTGTGCTTAGTTTGGTTGCGTTTGTTTGGCATTTCAGCATGAATAGAACAATTCTTCTAAAGCCTCAAGTGTCCCCCCGGGGGCACATGATAGTCTTTTTGGAACCTACTATTCCATTTAGACTGGTGTCTTGCGGGGTAAAAGGGAGCCCAGGCCGCTCAACGGCTAGTAGGAGTCACATGGACATTCCAAATATTTCCACGGTAATCAGTACGCTCGCAGAGTTCACTATTTGTCTCTTGAGACAATTAGCTGTTCTCTGACTGGTTATTGAGGTAGGCCCTTCGGGAGTATCGTGATGTTGTGGTTTCGAGACCCTCGTGAGAGTTTGTGGGTCGGATCATTCATAATGAACACAATGAATGGTTCAGGTCCAGTGAGTATGAATGCCGTCGTGTTCTTAATTATATTAAGCTTCATGCGTTCTGGACCAGGAGTTGGAAAGTCTCCAACTCTTTAGCAAGGAGTGAAGGCCTACTTCGGGCTTTCGAAATTGCTACTAGGAGTGACCGGAGGATATACGTATTCGATGGCCTCCTAGGGCGTGAATGACGTTTGCAAATCATTCAAAGTGGTTTGACCACCATCTGATTATGACTACCTAGTCGGTGCAGATGTAAATCAAATCACGCAAAGCCTCAAGTGTAGTGTTGAGATGTCACACAAATTTGGTGTGCTTTATGGACTGATGGAATTCTTCTTTAAAAACGATGCTGCTCAGAACATTACAGTCAAGAGTGACTACTATAGAGACGTGATTACTGATTTTTCTTGCAACAATTGAACCACCTTGATGTGCAGGAAATGTGTTTTTAACATGTGGATGACACAACATGTCAAACAGCTTTTGCCACGTTTTATTTATTAAAGGAAACCTTTGGTAACCCAAAAGTTTCACGTATCGGTATATGAAGTCGCTGGTCTACCATAAGCTCAAAATGGTTGAATAGTTAGAAAACAACTTTTGCCACGTTATTGCCGAAATACGGTCACAAATTTTGAACGAAGTCAACCTCCAAATTAGGCTACGTCCGAGCCAGCAATGGTGGTTATATGCCAGAAGTCGTATTTAAATTATAATATCAGAAGATTATCTTATCGAAAAAAGTTAATTTGGTGTCAATTTAAAAAAAATTTCTATGCCTCTGTAAAAAACATCCTATAATACACTTTTCATTTCATAGTTATGATTGCTGTTGCAAATTCGTTTAATAAACTTTTATTTCTTTAATTTTATTTTTTAATATCAAATTAAAAAAATAACAGAAAGCAAAAATTCTTCAAAACAAAAACTAAAAGTAGAAAGAGAGAGAGAGAGAGAGATCATAACTCTCTTAATCCACTGTTTAACCTCATTTCTTTAAGTTTACTATTCTCAAAAAGTAATATTTTTTCCAATCATATTCATTCATTCGATTTGAGTTGAAATGATTTTGCAAATATTTTCAAGTTTTGCGTTACCAGTTACAAAAAAATAAAATAAAACACTGAACACAACAGACAGACAGACACATTGTATAACTAACAAATTTAAAATAGTTTCTACTTATTTTTATTATTTTCACAAAAGTTTAACATCATTATGTCTAGACAGTAAATTCGCTATTTGTTGCAAAAATTCGTAAATGTTAAAACTTTTCCGATGGGCTTTAGTTAGTCGAAAAGGTCTAAATACAAACACGTTATAGTTAATAAACTTTAAAGCACAATAGACGCGGAGGTGACAAGGCAAAATAAAAACCTCCATTCACAAGTCGACAGACAGACAGACAGACAGACCAACAATACAAATGCTGCTGCATTGACTCATTCAGAAGAAGAAAATATTAAATAATATTTCGTTAAAATTATTGTTAGAGAGTAAGATCGAAAAAATCCAAATCACCTTTTTTTATTTTGATATCCAGTTAAGTGTAAAAGGCTTAAGAAAAAATGAATCTGCACTAGCGTGTGCTTAAAATGACTAATACAACGTTGCATAGAGCAAGTGCTCTGTTTTTCCTTCTCGACCAGTACGATGATCAGCGATTGCTCTCTGTATATTTGCATTTATTATTTAAGTGCACTACACAAAGTTCCATTACTCAGGCAAGTCTTTAGTTAAACCCGAGTTTTCTAGGATCCTCATATATAGTATGACCAACCACCTTGGCTTTATCATCATGGCTAATGTCCATATATCTGGTAGTCATCACGAAGAGTTTCAAGTTTCACAAACTGCCACAGACATCAACCGTTATAGTTCCCGCCACCCGGAGCCACATTGATATGTTTTAACGGTATCTCACCGTCATTACATGTGTCAACGGGGGCAAAAGGGAGCCCAGTCTCCTTCAAGGCTGGCAGGAGCCAAGTGGACAATTCCACTATATTTTGACGGGAATCCGTGAAGCCCCATAGTTCAGCTTTTTGTCTTTTTAGCCCTTTAGCTCTTCTCTGACTGAAAATAAAAATATGACAAACATACGTTTCCAAGGTTATAAGTGAAATAGGCTATACTTATAGATGCCCCTGTAGGCTAGTAGGTAGTGTACTAGTTTACAAGAATGGGGGTTGTGGGTTCGAGGCCCTCGTTTGAGTTGTGTGGGTCGGATCATTCACAATGGACACAATGAATGGCCCACATCCAGTGAGCTTGATTGCGATTGTGTTCTTAAATTTCATTAAGCTTCATTCGTTTTTGACCAGGAGTTGGATAGTCTCCAACTCTTCAGCAAGGAGTGGGGGTGCCAGCTTGCTCCGAGGTCTCGAAGTTGCAACTAGGAGTGGCCGGAGGATATACATACATATCTGAAAGCCTTCTAGGACGAGGATGACGCTACTGGTATGTTCCAGCACTACGTACTGGCGTAAATCTTATCACGCATCAGCCGTTATAATCGCTGACATACTATGCACGACAAAAGCATTACAAATCGAATGATTATTGCTTTCTCTCTTATCGTGTTCATGGCCGTAAATGTTATAGCATTAATTTTCATAGTTTTGCAAAATGACAGCTACAACATTCTAGCATTCAAATTTTAAAATCAATTCATTATGTGCTTAGGTACTTTTATATTATTTTATTTGTTTTTTGCAGTGTATTTACCAATTTCCTTAAGACGGCCTGGATAAAAAATTTCTTGTACGTAACGTTTGAATTACGATGTTATGACTTCTCTTCTAATATATGTCTAATCTGATTTCAGATATTACCACTAATTCCCCCCCGGGGGCACATTTATCGGTTTTTATAGAATACTTGAATATCTAGACCTGTGCTACTGGGGATATAAGGGAGCCCGGTCCCCTGAAGTCAGCAGGGGTCAACTGGAAGCTCCACGTTATTTCTACGGGAATCAGTAAGCCCCAGAGTTTCCGCTAATTGTTTCTTTACACTTTTAGCTATTTCTCTGTCTGATTATTGAGGCTGGCCCTTCTGGAGTATCATAGTGGCTGTGGTTTTGCGGCCCCATACAGGAATTGCTTTATGGTGGCCAGGATCATCTCACGTTTAATCCCACCTACCTGGTGAATGATCCTAGATCCAGTGAGCGTGCTAGTCATGTGTTCTGGACAGGATTTGGATAGTCTCCAGCTCTTCAGCAAAGAGTAGTGGTTTGCAGCTCTGGTCTGGAATCGCTGAAATTGAAACTAGGAAAGACCTGTTGCTGGAATTAGTCTTCGGCTTCCTAGGACGTGAATGACGTTGCTTTTTATTCACAGTGGTTTGAGCACCATCTGATTAAGGGCCACGGCCAGGTGCAGATGTAAATCTTGTCACGAAATACTTTACGATAACCCCAAGCGCAAAAAAAGTCGTATGTCGTAAAGCCCGGCCAACCAGACAAATCAATACCGAAGCTGAATATCCATGACGCCAAGTAAATTGTCTGTTTTCAAAAACACAATTAGAAGGATGTTTTGTATTACGAACTGTTAAAATCGGGTCAGACGATCATAAGGGACCTGTACCAATTGATTCGTTTAAATTAAGGAATAATAATCAATTAAGGAAAATAATCAGAGAATATTCTATCAGACACGACGCCATAATCTTCCATCGTGACAGAGCTCGGTCACATGCGCTGCAAGATCGATTAAAAAATGCAATTTAAGGAAAGTTTCGGCTGATCCGCCTTAGAGCCCAGTCCTTAATCCTTCTAGCTGCCATTTGCTTCTATTAATGCAGAACGCCCTTACTGAAATACGCTTCATTTCAGAAGAGGGTATCAGAAATTGGCTTATTTCATTCTTTACTTCTCAAAATCGAAGAAATTCTTTTGGCATGGAATCCATACGCAACCAGAAGATCGGAAAAATAAATGGATTACCAGGGACAACAATTCGAATAATATTTTTACCATAAATTTAGCAACAATTTAAGATGGTTTGTTTTTTTATTTCAAATTCTTTAACAGGACCTTTCTCTGTATAAAAGTGTAGGCATGTGCATATTTGTTGCAAAGTAAAGACAAACCTTAAATCCTTGCAGTTGGCAACTTTTGTTATACAAACAACTAGGAAATTACAAAGTACAAAGTGAAAAGCAAATAATGAAAGTGCATGTCATTTAAAGAGTCAACGCTGTTTATTTGTATACTTTGTATACTTTTATTATTCCTCTTTTTTAACTCTTTCGATGAAGAACTTTTAGATGTTGCAAACTCATGCGTAAAATTGGCACCTTAAAACAGGCTTGGGAATAAGTTATCACTTAATATTTTATCAATCTTTATAAAATTATGTTTGTGGGATTGTTTTTGTCATTTCTCAGTAGGGAAACTGTTTTTGATCCGAAAATTCGCTTTTATTTTTTGCAGGACATTCAAATATCACCTTTTTGGAAAAGAATCTAGGATTCTTCAGGAAAATATTATTTTTTTTTTCATCGTAGCATATGCCAAAGAATGTATTCGTCATAACATCAAAGTCGGTGGATCTAGTAGACTAAACAAATAATTAGTTTGCTTTAGATAATTTATTGAAAAATCTAAAAAATAAAAAGCTTCCTTAAGTCTACTTCCAGAATAAACTAAATAAATGAAAGCACTAGGTCCTTTTTTTATAAAAATTTTTAAACTTTACTTTTTGGCATCATCAGGATAAACAAAAAAGTATGTAAAGTCAAAAAATGGAAAAAAATGTACAATTTGAAATATTAATTTAGCGTTATGAATGTAGGTCTAATTACGATGCTATATTATAGCAGAGAATAGGTTAAAAAATATTGTTACGTATTTTCAGTTAATAAACGTTTTGTTGTATTGAGTTTTTTATTATACACTTAAGACATTTTAAATTACATGATTTGTTTACTCTTATACACTTAAAAATATAGGCTCCTATCTGCCCTTATATGAGCACAACATAAAGAGACAAATAAAAAAAAGCGGCCAGATGTTTCCTCATTATAAGAATCTAGACGATTTTACTCGCCTCTGAATTAATATCGCAGTTGCAAACGAGATATGAATTTTTTAACAAAAATTCAAATATAAATGCTTAAACTATTTATTTAAAATGCATATTAAGCCAGTATATCTTATACTGGCGAAATCAAATGTTTTATTTAATTTTTTTGGTGAAGGTAATTTTTAGTCTGCCTTAACACTTTCGCGGAAAAATTTCAGGAAGCTATAAAGTATATAGGCAATTATTTTTGAAACTAGTTTTAATTTCGAGATAAGATTTACATCTGCACCTGGCCATTGGCCTTAATCAGATGGTGGTCAAACTACTGTGAATGAAAAGCAACGTCATTCACGTCCTAGGAAGCCGAAGACTAATTCTAGCAATAGGTCTTTCCTAGTTGCAATTTCAGCGGTTCCAGAGCAGGGCTGCAAACCACTACTCCTTGCTGAATTGCTGGAAACTATCCAACTCCTGTCCAGAACACATGACTGGACAGTTGCTGACGTCTAGATAGTCGAAGTACTGCAAAGACCGATAAATATGCCCCCGGGGGGGACTTGGTTGTTTTATGTCTTGATCAGTTCTTGCATATAGAATAAAAATTCTACTTCAACGTCATCATATATTGTTGTTGTTGTTATCGTTATTTAGTGTAGCCACCTGTTTGGCTGTATCTTTTTGTTTTTGCTCTGCATTAGTTGTGTTTGGTTTTCTGTTTGTTTAAGTTATATCATGGATTTTTTAATTCCCATATTGTTGTTGCCTTGTGTGCATAGACTTTTAAGATTTCTTAGAAGCTACGTAATTTGTAAGCAGACACAATAGGTCATTTCGTTTAATTTTTTGTACTGATAATTAATTTCTTTTAAAACTTAAACAAAGCATCTTCGTAACAATATATCCCTGTATCGGCATATAGAAAGTTTTAAGAACATTTAAGTAGTGCTTAGGCCTCGAAAACTTATAACGATTTGTAGTCATTAAATTTTCTACATCATTACAAAGTACGAAAAGTTCTATAGATCATTTAAATTTGTTAAAGCGCTTTAAATTGATTTTCAGTCTGTTTAAAAACAATAAAATATTTCAAAAATATGTTCCCCTATATATTCTATATAAATTTGGTGAATATATGTTTGTTGTTTCCTTCACAAACTCCCCCTAAAATAAATGTCAGCGGTAAGTATTCAAAAAACCGATACAAGTTAAGGTTCTGTCCCCTCTGCCGGATTTACTCCCAACCTGGCTTAACCAGTATCCAAGTTATTAGCTTAACGCCTGTATTGTCGATTGTTTAGTGTATCCTTTTTTGTACTTCTTTTGACATCATTACACACCGAGTATATTGTGGCATTTTCATTTTATAAAGTGTTTTTTAACGAGAAGTTTGTTTTCTAAAACATAATAAAACAAAAAATTAGGTGACCCTGTAGGCTAGTAGGTAGTGTACTAGCTTGTAAATATAGGAGTTGTAGGTTCTATTCCCAACGAAGACCTTGGTTTTTTTTACTACAAAAATAAAAATTGTCTGTCGGTGGGGCTGGTTAGCGATGAAGGTATAATCACTGGTCGCTGTGCTGTCTTATTATACGGCAGTTAAATTCCGACTATCCTTCTACTTTAACCACCTGTTTCATCTCTTCTCTATCCCTTTACTAAAGAATGTTGCACGGCACTTGACTAAATAGGCATTGTTGCCTGAAGTGCTACTTCTCTTTAAAAAAAAAATTAGATTAATATGATTCAAATTTTTATTGTATTACGAAGAGAATTGTTTGGCAATTGTGAATGAAACATGATATCTGGCAAATATCCATTACAGCCACGACCACGCTGACAAATGTCGATTCTTTCATCACCTTTTGGCAAAATGGCGGCCCTATTTCGTTATTCACATTATGGATTTTGAGTTTTAAGGCTGAAATCGATTTGATTAGCTCCGTTTAGACTCTGTCCTTAACATGGCCCCACAAGAAATAATAAAGTGGTGTTAAGTCATACGTTCTGGATGGCCACTTAACTGCTGATGGTCGTGAAATTATGCGATCGGGAAATTTGGTTTACAATAAATTGGTCGTTTTATTGGCTGTGTTACATGTGGCACCATCCTCTTGAAATTAAATATCAGTGATATTCACGTCTTCAATAATATAGTCATTAGCATCCAGTGATAACGTGATCAATTGGTCGTTACCGCATTTCCAGCTTCATCTTCGAAAAAAAAAACGGCCCAATCAGGGCTCTAGACCACATAGCGCACTATGTAATGACACATTGAGTATTCAAAGGCTTCTCAATAATCACTTTAGGGTATTCAGAAGCCCAATTGCGGCAAAGCAATATTGTTTGAAAAAATGATTTTTGAATTGAATGAACTGAGCGAATCTAAGGCATTGTCGTTGTGGTCTGTCGGCTTCAATTGCTACACCAGAAGAAAAAATTTGAAAAATACGTTATGACTTTTAGAACCCTTTGTGTACTGTAGAACATTTAGATTAACTTTCTTCTATGCTGTGAACTAAAGCGGAACGGAAAAAACAGTTGTCTTAATATTGCAGTCAGAAGATGTTAATTACGCTTACTCCAGAGATAAGAAATTTGGCAATCGGTTATACAGAACCAGCTTAGGTTTTTAAACATAAAAAGGAAGACAACATGCTTCAATGAATTAATATTTCCAACAAAAATAATTGATAATTTAGGATTCAAAGTAGTGCTTGTCAGGTGTTAAGGTCAAAGCTGTTACCAATAATCTTACTGGAGGCTAGACTGATACTAACGTAGTGATCGAAACATAGGTCCATAATAGAAATCACTAAATCTAAAAACTATTTTTATATGACTAAAGACTGACTAAAGACCCAACTATATTATGCATATACTGGCTTAAGGCAACTTAAGCCACTGTACAAATACCTAATAATCATATGTGAGAAACTATAATGTACTTAATAAAACTTTTCGTGAAATGTCATTTGTTTAAGCAAAGTACGAAATTGATTGCACATTCCGTACGGAAACAGCTGTTTTGCATTGTGTTATAGAAACATTAGTAAACAAATTCCAATGGAGGGCAAAAAAATATTTTATTTGAATTTAATAGAAAATGTGAAAAGAAAAAATAGCTTATGTGACAAAAGAGACGCGTTTTATTATAACGGCAATTCAAAGGTACGAGGGTTTTTAAACATTTTATTTTTTATTTTCTTTTCCATTTTTTAACACACCATTTGCAACAAAATTTAATTTTGTATTGTTTATAAATCCAATGAAGAACACAGTTGCATTTTTTAGTACCTTTGTCCCAAATAACACAAACAGCGATATATGTGTGATTTTTCTTTCGTAATTTCCTTAAAACTATTAACAAAAAATTAAAAATTTGTATAAGGAGAGTATTAAGTATAAAAAATATGATTATTAAAGGCGTTTTTGCTAATAAATTTCATTTATTTAGAACGAAATTATTTTTTTGCAAAAGTACGAATAAAGCAAATATGCAACTGTGCATAATAATTTCTATATTCATGTAAGTCCAATATAGCCACGAAAAAGTTTTCAATGATTCGCTTTAGCATTTGACAGACTTTTCGTTTAATTTTTGGCATTAGCTTAAGCCAACTTATGCATATTATAGTTGGACCTTAAGGTGATAAGAAGAACACAAAAGAATATTTTTATTATGAAGGGTCAAGTAAAATAAGTTATCTAAAAAAAAGAAGAAAGAGGATGAAAAAATATGCTGCTCCAACATACAGATGATTACTTTTTACGATAACAAAAAACAAAATGTGTCATTTTAAATATTAAATTCTTTAAAAAATATTTTTGTTATCCATTTTTATTTTTGTTAATTTTAAATATCCCATGTCTGCTTCTACCGTAACGTAACGTTTTTATACCTGACTGACTGCATACTTCCAGACAGTCTGACAGGATATCCAGACAATAATTCATTAAATGAAGTTTTAAATGAATGTATGAATGTTGTTCGGTATGTGTTGGCCTTTTATGTGTGAACAACAGGCTGCAGCACTTAATCAAACTTGTCTACTTTTTAACACCCACCAACCGATAAATAACTAGTATCGTCTATAAATCTAAGTGGGTGGCATTAAAAGTTATCGTAATCGAAGAAAAAAGAAACAAAAAAAATCTCAATAATTTGAAAGAAAGAATTTAAAGTAGAAGAACATAAAATGTTGTGTCTCATTGTTAATAATTTTAATTTAAATATAACACAAGTATGCAATTTTACTATAACTCCTGTCCTTTTCATTATACTTTAGTTCATTGTGTTTGTTTAATACGTGAAGAAATTTCTTTTGAAAATTGTGTCTTCAAAAATATATTTTTTAATTTAAAAATCTTTATAGAGGAGAAAACAAAACGTTTGTTTTGAAGGTTTTTTAACCTCAACAGTAACTAAATAAAGGGTGGTCCAACCAAGAGGCATGATGATAATGTAAATAATTTAAAAAGTTTTCACAGAATTATATTAATATTTTTTATTATGATTAAAAAATGCAACAGAATATTGTTGCTATTTTCGATTGAAATGACAAACATTTTGAGGAAATCTTTTTACAAAATAATTGTTTGTTAAAACTTAATTTTAGGAAGGCTTTTAGGGATTAAAATTGAGCGGTTGTTGGGAAAATCAAATCAAGACCTGAAAAAAAGGAAATCTATATTACAACCTTCGTTCTAATACCAGCCAGTGCTATACGTCTAAGAGCTCCTTAATCAATATTTGAGCCTACTTGCATATAAAGGGTCCACCATCTAACGTTTTTTTTTCAACTAGTGCTTATTTCGTGAATGGTAACGCTTAGCTCATGTTTGATTTGACAGATAATTAGTTTTAGCCTTCCGCTGAAAGAATATGGTTGTGTATACGCTTGAACAACGCTACGAAATATTGCGACATTACTAAAAGTAGTGCGTATAGTGTGAGAATATTGCTGCTGTGGCAGAAAGTGTGCGTGAAGCGCCATCAACATCAATTCACCGTCGTTCTCAACAACTGAACATTTCAGAGACATCATTGAGACGAATTTTGCATAAAGTCTATGGTATGACACCACACAAAGTCCAATTGTTTCCGGAGTTGAAGCTTAGGGACCATCCAATGCGTTTTCGCTTCGCTAAGTGGGAGTGCGATCGACTTACAGAAGATGCTGACTTTGCAAAAAAAATCATCTTTTCAGATGACGCTCATTTTTATCTTGGCGGTTATGTAAACAAGCAAAATTGTCGCATTTGGGGCACAGAAAACCCGCACGCATACATTGAAAAGCCGATGCACCCAAAACGATTCACTGTTTGGTGCGGATTTTGATCCAGAGGCATAATTAAGCCAGTACAATCAATGGCGACCGTTATCGGGTCATTACGTGATAAGATTTACATCTGCGCCTGGCTATGGAGCCTTAATCAGATGGTGGTCAAACCACTGGTAATGAAAAGCAACGTCGTTCAGGCCCTAGGAAGCCGAAGACTAATTCTAGCAACAGGTCTTTCCTAGTTGCAACTTTAGTGATTCCAGAGCAGAGCTGCCAGCCACCACTCTTTGCTGAAGAGCTGGAGACTTTCCAACTCCTGTCCAGAACACATGTCTAGCATGCTCACTGGATCTAGGAACATTCCACCAGGTAGGTGTTATTAAAGGTGAAATGAACCTGGCCACCATATAAAAACTGACCTGTCTGTTATGGGGCCGCGAAACCACAATCACCACGATACTCCCGAAGGGCCAACCTCAATAATCAGACAGAGAAACAGCTAAATGCCTAAAGAGACAAATAGCAGAAACTCTGCGGGCTACTGATTCCCGTGGAAATAACGTGGAGTTCCCAGTTGACCCCTGCTGCCTTCAGGGGACTACACTCCCTTTTTCCCCCAGTTGCACAGGTCCAGATAGTCGAGCGTTCTATAAAGACCATAAATGTGCCCCCGGGGGGCGTTATCGGGTCATGTTGAACGAATTTATGTTCACAAAAATTGAAGAGGGGGAGTTGGCAACATTTAGTTTCAACAGGACGGAGCTACGTGCCACACAGCCGAAGCTACACTCTATTTTTGAAGATCGCATTATCAGCCGCAGAGCTGATGTCGTTTGGCCACCTCGGAGCTGCGAATTGACACCGTTGGGCTATTATTTGTGGAGTGCCGTCAAAGATAAGTGTTACGCCGACAAGCCAGAGACAATTGACGTTTTAAACGACAATATTCGTGAAGCCATTGGTGAAATACAGCTGCACACAATCGATAATGTGCTTAAAAATTGGACCGGTCGTGTAGGCTACTGACTGCATGGCCAGCCGAGGCAGTCATTTGAATGAAATTATTTTCCATTATTATTTTTAAATAAAAAAAAAATTTGAGAAAATATGCCGTAGTTTTGTTTACAGCATTTGAAACAAACAAAAAAGTTATTTGGCGGACGCTTTACATATTTGCATTTCTCTTCTTGCCATACCATCCTTCAAAGCTATTCTCCAGTAAAGTTTGCAGATTGTATAGTAATACCCGCATATATCCTCGACTCCACTTTGAATTCATTAAAATAGAAAATGCACGGTCTGCCTTGGCTGGTAACTTGTGTGTGAGACTTGCATAACAGCACAGATCGTATTGCATATTTTAGGAAAGGACCAATACTTAAAGGCTTTTTCAGCAAGATGTTTGTTTTCTAAAATAAAATATAACAAAAACTTTAGATCAAGATAATTCAAATTCTCATTATATTACGAAGGGAAAAGTTCGGCAATTGTGAATGGAAAATGATATCTGGCAAATGTCCACCACAACAAGGCGGCAAATGTCGATTCTTTCATCAAAGTTTTTCATGACTTTTTGGCAAAATGGCTATCCTGTTTCGTTAATTACATCTCAGATGTAAAACTTAAAACTGCAATTTAAGGCTGAAATCCGTTCGATTGGTATCGTTTAGACTCTGTCCTTAACATAGAGCCACAAAAAATAATCCAGTTATGTTAAATCGCACGATCTGGCTGAACACTTAACTGCTGATTTACGTGAAATTATGCGATCGGGAATTTTGGTTGGCAATAAATTGATCATTTCATAGGCTGTGTGACATGTGGCACTGTCCCGTTGAAACCACCTGCCAATGACATCCACGTCCCCAATTGTTGAAAACGTCGAGGAAGTGACAAATTTGGATCTCCTCAACACTGTGGCTCACGGCTGCGATGTTTTCAGTTGAACCAGCCAGTCGAACACGGGTTAACTTTCGCACGACCAAATTCTTAATAGCGGTCTACGAAGGAATTTTACAAAATGTAACTTCAACAGGACCACCATTTTCTGTTGTTAAGATCGCATCTATTCAGGTAAGCAGAATGTCAGGCATTTTTATGCAAAGTAAATTTATCGATACCTCTGAATTTTATTATTATCTAGGTACGTGTGTCTGTCTGAGGTTTTTTTTCGTTTGCCCGTTTGCATGAGTAGTTTTAATAATGTGAAAATTGTGTCTGAGGTCGTGTTTACCTGTCGTTTTGAATGTCATTGTTGAAAGTTTTTGTTTTGTAGATTTCTATGTTTTCAAGACTGTCTAGTCTTGTCCTTTTTTTTGGGAGGATGCAGTAATGGCATACAATCAACTATTTACCTTTGTGTGTGTCCGTGGATGTCAAAGTGTATTGCAAAGTTGAAATCTTCTCTTTTCCGTTTGTAGTGTTCGTCCAGTTTACCAGATATAAGTTTGTTTGCAGGTACAGGTAAGCCTGTATAACCCCCTGGAACTAAATTTGTTAGTTGTTTCTGTCGTTGTTCTGAGATTATGTCTCGGGTGCTTCCACTTCTCAAAGCTGTGAGTATTCCTTCTTTGTGAAAAAGGTTAGTTAGAGTCTGTATATTTCTGGTCATGTGTCGTCGTGCTGTATCGGCTGTCTCTTTGTCTTCTTTATTTTTAGTGTTGTATTGTCTAAGAAGTTTATCGATAGCAGTGGACTTGTTTTTTATTTTCATTGTATTGTTCGAGACTGTAACATCTATGAGATGGTAATGATGATCTTTGCTGCCAACAAAATTGAAACTTTCATAAAACAGGAAGTTAAAACATAAACCGTCCCTTTTACTTGATCACTTTAGAAATCTCAAGTTAGAAAAGGTTATAAAATTCTGATTTCATTTCTGCAAAATATATTATTTTCTTTAAGATTTAACTTTATGCGTTAATATAAGAACGACTGAGTTATATTTTGAAAATTTAAAGCTCTGCTTAAAAGAAGACTACGCGAAACAGCGGCGTGTTGTTGTGCCAAGTTTTATTTTCCTTTTTGTATGCTGTGCCTGCACTTGAGTAATTCCTCGATGTTCAATGACCTCTAAATGTTATTGGAAAAGATGTGTAAAGGTGTGTAAGTGTGTGAGTGCATTGTCTTATTTTATATTTAGTTACAAATTTTATTTTTATACTCATAAACTGACTCACTAATAGCAATACAAATACAATCGCAACAAATAATCGCCAATAAATTTAGGATTTCTTTTATGGAAAAAACAAAAACGAAAAAAGCACCAAAAAAGGAACATGATAAAATAGAACGGCCAACGCTTAAACAGTCATCACAACAACAACAACAACAACAACTACTGCTATAAAGCCAAGAAAAGCCAACCACAAGAATGTTTTTGGCAAGCATCCCAAAGAAGCCTAACAACCAGTTTAACACACCCATTTCGCATGCAGCAACAAAATTAAAAAAAATGCCAGTTTGACTGCATTTGAAAAAGAAGAAACAGCAAAATAAAATTGCATTTACGTTTTTTTTCCTACTTCTTTCACCGTGCACATTTTCGTATTTTTGGGGGACTTTAATGATTTGTATCTCATCAACAAGTGGGAACTTTAAAAAAGAATGTATTTCTATCCCAAATTAAATTTTGCAAAAAAAAACAAGTTAAACAAAATCTGTTTTCTTTTCCACAGCATTATGTCGTTATCAGCTATTTAAGTTACCGAAATAATGTAAAAAATTTAAGTAAAATAAAATAAAATATCGAAAGGTGCTCAAGCTCTTTCTTGCAAATCATTTGAGGTCCTTCAATGACAAATATTTTTATAATTATTAATATTTGTTTGTTGTTTTTATTTCTTATTCTAAATATAATGCATACTAATATCTCATTTTGCATTTTAAATACTCAAAGTAGAGTACTCCATGTTTCCCAAAGAACTGTTTTTAAAATTTGTAACCGCTTCCTGTTGTATTTATACTTTGTGACTTTATAAAGGAAAGTTGACAACACTTTATTAACTGGGAATCATTTTGCTATCTATCAAGCGATTTATGTTTAGTTTAGCATTTTCATAGAAATAGAAGGACGCCGGACCAAGGTTCTCAAATTGTGTAAATTTATTTTGAAAATCACGTTTCTATTCGAAATAGATATCGCGCACTACTTTCATTTTTGCGGTCAACATAAACGTCGCACGTCCCATAGAGAAATTAATGCGATTGACTATGAAAACGTTTTCGTCCTTCATTTACTCTAAATTATAAAAGACTCATCCGCAGAGATTTTATACAGTACATACAGAAGAAGTCATTGCTTCTGTGGAGCATAACAAGGCGAAAGACCTGAATCAAAATATACCTCGAAAGACATGAAAATGCAGTTCAAGACGATTTCATTGTCTGACGACGCCATTTGAATGATCTTTTCACAAAATTCCAAAAGAATCGGGCAGTCGTTTGGGCTCAGTTTGTTTGTTAATTGAATCTTAAATGGAAATAAGTTTAAATCTTGGTGCCAAATTGTCTGCAGTGACTGTCTGCTTACACCCATTTGAGTAGATAAGCTTGATTGTGCCACGCTCGGCAAAATTCTTCACAATCCTCATTATAGGCCATCTGCTAGGAGGCGTGCCACCAAAGGTGCGCGTGAAGGCGTTGCACTATCAAAATTCCTGTTTCATTGTCCCAATTCTATATTTTAGTTAAATTTAAAGATTAATCTGTAAAATGACATAAAAAATGGAACAGGTTGGTTACACAGAAAATAAGTTATTTTTTTTTTTTTTAAGAAAGGTAGCACTTCAGGCAACAATGGCTATTTAGTTAAGTACCGTGCTACATTCTTTAGGAAAGGGATAGAGAAAGGGAAAGGAAAAGGAAGGGAAATTAACTGCCGTATATAAGACAGCACAGCGACCAGTGACTAGCCTTCATCGCTGAGCAGCCCCACCGACAGTCAATTTTTATTTTTGTAGTGAAAAAAAACCAAGGTCTTCGTTAGGAATCGAACCCACAACGCCCATATTTACAAGCTAGTACACTACCTTCTAGCCTACAGGGGCACCTATTACGCTTTGTTTTTGGTACAAGCAGTCATCAGTCACCCTATATATCCAGTCTCTATGTCAGTCTAGCCATCATCGTGCACCGGAGTCGTACATGTGTCCAATTCCACTTTATGGAAAATTTTGCAAAAAGATCTTAGTTTGCGTTCTTATAAAATCTAACTCGTGCAAGAATTGAAGCTACACATAACGGTTGATTGCAATTTTCATAAGCGAATTTCGTTTAGCGATAAAGCTCGTGAAGAGAAACAAAATTGCCACATTTGAAGTCTGGATTATTCTCTAGTGTATATTGAGCCATCACTACATCCATTCTCATCCATGATTGATGTTCTTACTTCCTCAAAAACAATACTGTTCAGAACGATATAGTCAATTAGGATCGCTATAGAACGTTAGTTTTTTCTTCATGAATTGAACAACCATATAATGAGTTGGAGCTGTGGGTTCAACAAGATAGTGCAACATGTCACACAACTACTGGCACAATTGATTAATTGAAGGAAAAGCTTACTAACCACATAGTTTTACATTTTGGAACCGCGAATGTGCCTCCAAAATGGATAGTTTACGTGAACTTGCTACTCTACGCCAATATATGGCCGCAAAAGGAAAATTGGACCTTCAGATTAGGCAATCTTCGAGCCAGGCATATAACATAAGTTATGTTCTTTCGAATAAACTACGTTTCATAGTAAAATAAAACGAAGTTTATCTTTATTTTTTGTCGTTATATACCTCTATAAAGTTATATAGCCCTTTGAAAAACACCTTTTAGTTATTTTAACACGTAACTTAAGAAGTTGCAAAATTGCCAACAAAAATCAATGCATCTACCAGGCGTACCTGGATAGTGTGCATTTTACTCTGGAAGAAACATGCTTTTTCCATAATGTGGTTTAGCTAATCATAATTGATTCTGATGCCTAAGCTCGCTACATTATTGAAAGATTTTTTATGCTTTGCCATACCTTGTTTAATTGGTCTACCGCAAAGTTAACTTCTAATTCATGTGATCGAGCACGACCAGCTGATTTCTCTTATGGAGTTGTTTGCAGACGTTAAAATATTTAAAGAAAATATTCGTAAAGGAACAATCCAAAGTCCACAGTATCAGTGTGCAATAATGGAGGGACTAAAATTCAATATTTTTTATATCGAGAAAATTTTTATGATTAGAAACTGGCACCTTTTCCATTTTTTTTAATTTTATTTTATAGATTGATCTTTAAATTTAACTAAAATGGAGAATTGGGACAATGAAACAGGAATTTGGATAGTGCAACGCTTTCACGCGCACCTTTGGTGGCACGCCTCCTAGCAGATGGACTATAATGAGGATTTTGAAGAATTTTGCCGAGCGTGGCACAATCGCAGGTAATTATCGCTGTTGTAGCTGCTGCCATACAATCCAATCCTCGACTTCCGACAAAGAGCTTATCTGGTCAAATGGGTGTCAGCAGACAGTCACTGCAGACAATTTTGCACCAAGATTTTATTTCCATTTAAGATTCAATTAACAAACAAACTGAACCCAATAGACTGTCCGATTCGTTTGGAATTTTGTTAGAAGATCATTCAAATGGCGTCGTCAGAGAGTGAAAACGTGTTGAACTGCCTTTTTATGTCTGACGAGGCACATTTTAATTTAAGCGGCAATGTTAACAAACAAACAAAATTGTCGAATATGACAGAATTGCGGCAAAAATTTCCCAATAAACTGATTTCAGGAAACTCCACATTCCGTTGGCCTCCCAGGTCTCCTGGCCTCACTGCACCTGATTTTTTTTTTGTTGTGGGGTTGATATGGTAAGATTTACATCTGCACCTGGCCGTAAGCCTTAATCAGATGGTGGATCATTAACACTGTGAATGAAATGTAGCGTCATCCTCGCCCTAGAAGGCCTTGGGATACGTATATCCTCCGATCACTCCTAGTTGCAACTTCAAAAGCCCGGAGTAGGCCGTAGCCTTCACTTCCTGCTAAAGAGTTGGAGACTGTCCAACTCCTGGTCCGGAACGTATGAAGCTTAATATAATTAAGAATACGACGGTATTCATACTCACAAGACCTGCTGGACCATTCATTGTGTTTATTGTGAATCATCCGACCCACAAATTCAAACGAGGGCCTCGAAACACACAGCCACGACGATACTCCCGAAGGGCCTACCTTAATAATCAGTCAGAGAACAGCTAAATGCCTAGACAAATAGCGGAACTCTGGGGCTTTACTGATTCCCATGGAAATATAGTGGATTGTCTAGTTGGCTCCTACTAGCCTTGAAGGGGACTGGTCACCCATTTACCCCCGATGGTTGTGTGATCCATAAAGACTTATAATGTGTCCCCGGTGGTGGGGGGGGGGGGTTGGTTGTTGTGGGGTTATTGAAAAGAAGACGTTTACAAAAGAAACTCAAAAAATTTGGACGATTTAAAGTAATCCATTCCAACGGTAATTGAGGCAATTTCCGCTGTAACACTCCACGCAGTAATGAATTACCTTTTTGATAAGATGTCGCACATGTGTCGTGTGAATTACTTTAATAAAAATGTATTATTTTTTAAATAAATTACTAACAAATAAATCACTTTTAAAAAATGTTATTGGAGCTTCTTAATGTAGCAAAATTGATCAGCCAACCGATATTTTAAAATAATTTTATGGCATTTAATTTTATTTTTAATTATAAGCAAATGCCTTTGGGCCTTAAACATTTTTTTTTGTATTGTTTATTTTTTGTTCGATTACATTTCGTTGAAATGAACTTTAACAAAATGTTTTAAAAGTTAAATTAACAACATGTGCCGCCGCTAAAACAAAGGTGTGCATGCGTCTTTATTTTTCAATGTTAATTTTTTCGAGTTAAACAAAGAAAATGAATTTACAAAGTTGCAAAAGTACATTGAATTCAAATTCCTTTCAGCTGTTAAATATTCGAAATTTTTCGCTGGTTCTTTTGGCAAAGCGAATAATTTCAAAAGAATGTATTTAATTACCAACTGCCAGTGTGTACGAAGACGAGCTTGTGACTGACCATAATAATACACGATCCAAAAGGAAGAAAATGGTGGTATTTTATTTGACGAAAGATACCTTGTGGTTGTTCTTTTTAAAATTAACTCGTAGACAAACTATACATGCACAAATTTTTATTCGATTATTAAATTCGAATTAACAAAATGAAACACAATTTCTTAAATATTTTTTTGGGTAACTCTTTTTTTTCGTTTGCTAAATAAAGCGCACAAAATGAAATGGAAAATTCTAGCACAACTTTAACAAAATTAATTGCAACATTTAAAAAATATTAGTCGATTTCAATATATTTCAATATATATATATTTCAATATATGCAAAATATTGTCTGTCATATTTTATCTTGGTGAAAATTATTTCGTTTTAACACAGCTCGTCCTTTATAAAGTAGAAAGACTTCTCAATATATTTAATTTACCACCAAAACTGTTTCGCCAGGCCACTCCATTTAAAATAAATAAATATATGCATTAAAACTTGCCAAGAAGAACTTACTTCTCATTTAGTCAAAGAAATTTTTATATATCAAACGACTTTAACACAAAAATTATTCATAACAATTTGAAAAAAAAATTGTATATTCAACTTGAATTTTAAATTTTATTAAAAGTAGAAAATTCGGTTTAATTCTTATAATGGTTTTTGTTACAATTTAGTTTTTATGGCGAATATGAGTTTTCGCTCTCTTTTATAGATTTGATGTCTCTTAACTCGCGTAAAATATCTTTGCTAAGAGCGTTATATTTAGATAAAATGATATATAAAACATAATCATTTTTATATTAATTATTTATAAAGAAAATATAAATAAAATATTTCTATTATTTACTTAAAATCTATTTTGCGACACGTAATTTTTAATATTTCAAATTTCAAAAACTGCTTTTTGTGGACGAAATGTTTTCTGTTTTGCTTATTTAATTGTGTGTTATTGGTTAAAATGAATAATTAAAGGACAGCTGGGGTTGAACCTAATACGTGTATAATGAGGCAGCTGAAAATGTTAGAATGGTGACAATCAATGAAGTATTGACATTAAAGTTATAACGCCGACCGAAATGATTCGTGTCGTTTTGCCTAAAAGAAGTGACAATGAAAAATTTTTATTTTAATGTCGTAATTGTCTTCCAGTATTTTATCTATAAAAACTTCTTTTTAGGAAACAAAAATAAATATATTAAATGATTAAACAACTAACTCTGTGTCCCATAAGTTTTCCTCTAATATTTTCTCTAGTCAAATCTATTGGTTGCCAAGTGATATTTAACGCCGTAGAATTAAATGCTAAGGCTACGGGTTTTTGTGGGGCCACTTGTGGCATATCTTCGGCAGAATGTATAACAACTGGTTCACTTTCCGGCCCCTTTCCAACGTTATTAACAGCTTAAACTTTGATCTCATACTCGGTGTAATAATTATTTATAGGTACGTTAACCACTGCCATTCCAATATGGTGGTAGCCCACTCAAATTTTCCTTTTAGTCTATAGAATATCTTATAATGAATATCATGACTATGTTGTTCTTCCGGCAATAAAGCATCCGATGTTTTGGTAAGGTCACCTATTTTACCATTCCCACTACCAACGTTTCGCAGTGCTATATATGCGAGAGGGGGCTGTGTGATTCGACTTACATCCGCGCCTCGCCATGAAGCTTTAATCAGATGGTGGACCAAACCACTGCATAATTTGGAACGTCATGCTCGTCCTAGGAAGCCGAAGCCATAATTCTATGCAACAGAACTTTCTAGTTGTAACTTCGATGATTCCAGAGCAGGGCTGCAAATCATCACTCCTTGCTTAAGAGTTGGAGACTTTCCAACTCCTGTCCAGAACACATGTCTAGCATGCTCACTGGACTGGATCATTCACTTAGCGTGTCATTAACAGTGAGATGATCCTGGCCACCATAATAACCATTATACTGTTAAGGGACCGCGAAACCGCAACCACCACGATACCCCCATATAGGGGCCAACCTCAATAATCAGCCAGAGAAACAGCTGAATGCCTAAAGAGACAAATAGCGGAAACTCTGCGGGCTACTGATTCCCGTGGAAATAACGTGGAGTTCCCAGTTGACCCCTGCTGCCTTCAGGGGACTGCACTCCCTTTTTCTCCGCGAGCATTACTGATTCCCGTGGGAATTACTGGTGTTTCCAGTTGTACCCCTGCTGACATCAGGGGACTGGGCTCCCTTTTTCCCCCATTTGCACTGTGTCTAGATAGTCGAAGTTCTATAAAGACCATATATATGTGTCCCCGGGGGGAGGGGGATGGGGGAGGGGGCTGAGGGAATACCAATACCTAAATCATTCACGGCTGCCACACTAAATTCATATGAGGACCAAGGCGTCAAATTGGTTACTTCAGCCTGCTGTCTGCCAGTGTAGCGATCAACTACACGCGCCTGCACATGTGTTGACACATTTACCCATGTGCGATTCCAATTTCAGGTGCCCCTGTAGGCTAGTAGGTAGTGTACTAGCTTGTCAGTATGGGGGTTGTGGGTTCGATTCCTAACGAAGACCTTGGTTTTTTTTTACTACAAAAATAAAAATTGACTGTCGGTGGGGCTGCTCAGCGATGAAGGCATGGTCACTCGTCGCTGTGCTGTCTTTATATGGCAGGTAATTTCCGACTATTTGACTAAATAGGCATTTTTACCTGAAGTGCTACTTCTGTTAAAAAAAAAAAAGAATGAAAACAAAAAAATTGTTCTTTTTTATAGCATTTCAATGGGAGGTGGGCGTAATAGTGGGCGAATTTTTTTTTTAACTGGGTTTGTCTCAAAAATAACCTGTGCAAAATTTCACAGCTCTACAACGACTCCTTGTATTTAATGCCGGCGTTGTTTCACTGTGCGGCGCTACAAGCCACACAGTCACCCAAACAATTCAGTTATAGCATGAAAAACTTTCTGGTCGCTTAATTTCACGATTGAGTTTTGCTAATTCGGCGTCTCGTTCTTGTGATTTATTGCCTTTCTTTAGGTCATTTGAAAGGTAGGGTTTAAATTAACAATCCGCAAACAACTGAATCTCTCGGAATGATGCAATTCGGTGATGTATTGATGAGATAAACGAAGTTTTGTTGCAAAATGTGCTTTAAAATATTGTGAATAGAGCGAACGTTTGCCTACGTACTAGAGACGGACTTGTGCCTGTCGTATTATTTCACTATTAGTTTCCATTAGTAACGATAAAACTAAAGTTTAAATAAAAATGTGTGTTTTAAGCTAATTTACCTTTTAACCTCAAATTTTCCCAGGCTTTATTTGCCAAAAACAAAAACATCTAAATTTACGTTACAATTTTAAAATAGAAAAATAAATCAAGTCAGCAGGTTGTAGTTAACTTTTGAAAAGTACTCGCTGATATTTAAGTGAGGGAGTTTCAAAAAGACTTAAGTTTAATAACTAACGCAGCTACTTTTGATTATCTAAAACAACGGTATTGGTCACGGTCTGCTGCTGGCTTTATTATACTTTCAATCCTCGACCTCTCCTTTTTGACAACAGATTTAATTTTATTTTTTTTAATATATTTATTGTTTTCATTTTTAAAACAACAAGAAAAGTTGTTATTGTTGTCCCTGTGATGATTTAAAAAAAGAATTGATTAACATTTTCAAAATTAACAATTTGAACTTCATTTAATTTAAATAAATTAAACTCATTTACGGATTTATAAAAATAAATTAACCAAAACAAAAATAAAAAACAAAAAAAACAATACAAAGTGATTGTTTAAAAATATATAAAAATGGTGCTAAATGATTCCATTGACTGTTAAATATGCATGTCTGTCTAGACAACAGACATTATCACTTGAATGAAGAGTCATTGTTTTATTTTATATTTTTTTTTTTTTGGTTTTTTGTGGATTTTTTTTTTCAATTTGATACCAGTTTTACTGCTGTTTTTTTTTATAAAAAATAAATATTCATTAGATTGTTTCTTTAATTTATTTTATTTATTTATTTTTTTTTAAATTATTTTATTGTTTGAAATATTTTATTTGTTTTTGTTTATTTTGTATGCTTTAAGAGATTCATTAATGTGCAATTGAATTGTTGATGTTTCATTTCGCTAAATATAACAAAAACACAAAACAACAACAAAAAAAGTTATTAAAAATAAATACCAAAATATAGTGTGTCATACTGTTGTTATTATTATTATTACTGTTATTGTTATTGTTGTTGTTTTTAATGTCTGCGCGTGTTAATAATAATAAATTGTAGATTTTGTGTATTTTTATTTTCTTCGAACATAAAGGGTTTTTCAACAAGAAGTTTGTTTTCTAAAGCAAAATAAAACAAAAAAAAAATTTTAATTAAGATGATTGCATTACGAAGAGAAAAGAAATTCGGAAATTATTAATGCAAAATGATATCTGGCAAATGTCCACCACGACCACGGCCACGCTGATAGATGTCTGTACTTTCATCAAAGTTTTTAATCACTTTTTGGCAAAGTTGCGATCCTATTTTGTTAATCACATCACGGATTTTGAGTTTTAAGGCTGTTACCGCATTTCCAGCCTCATCTTCGAAAAAAAACAACCCAATCACGCCTCCAGACCACCATTAGCGTACCATACAGGGACACGTTGGACATGCAAAGCCTTCTCAATAATCACTCTACGATTTTCAGAAGACCAAATGCGGCGGTTTTGCTTGTTGACAAGTGACAGACAAGTGAAAATGTGCTTCGTTTGAAAAAATATTTTTTTCAGAAAAACCAGATGGTTGTTGCTGAATAATTTGAGCGAATCTTTGGCGATGTGTGTTGTTCGTCAGCTTTAATCCTGCATCAGTTGAATACTGTGAGGCTTCAAACTGAAATCCTTATGCAAAATTCGTCATGTTGTGGTTTTGGATAACCCCAATTATTGAGCACGTCGAGGAATTGACAAATTTGGATCTGTTTTACGGCTGCGTTGTTTTCAGTTGAACGACGTGGTCGAACATGCGTTGGTATTCGTATATTTTCTATCGAACCTGTCGACTCAAATTTAACGACCAAACGACCAATAGTGGTTTTAGAAGGACAGTTATGTTGTCCGAAAATATCACCAAGTTTACGAAATGTAACTTGAACAGAACTACCATTTGCATAGTGAATTTTAATTATTTTAATGTCATTTTTGTGCGAAATTGATGATAAAAAAAATCTCAAAACTATCAAGTTGTTGGTGTTGCGACATATGGAAAAACAAACTTCTTGTTGAAAAATTCAATATTTCGTTCTGTTGCTGGTGCATTTAAGCTGGAAACGGAAAAAAATGTATTTATTTGCTGTTGTTCCATTTTTATGGATCATTAAATTTTAAAATAAATAAATTATCTAGAGTCTAAGGAAAAAAAAAACAGAAAAACGGACGAGTCATGCATGGAGTTAATAATAAATTTATTTGTTTATTTAAATTTGTAATTGCATCTGCACATCTTTGTTTACTGGGGTAATCAAATATTTGCGTTGCTGTATACGAGTAAATCGGTTAATCGAGCAAACAAATAGCTAAAATTAAATTTGAATTCGAATTCGAATTTGACACTATACTCGCTAGTCTCCCCCTCTAACGGCAAAAATGATTGAAATGTTACTTTTTCAAACTGAAGATTTTTTACGATTATTTTTAATAAAAAAAAAGTTTGCAATTATCTCCAAAATAATTTTAATAATTTTGGAATATTTCTTTAGAAGGTAATGAGAAGGCCTCGTCTTTCTAAAGATTTTTTAAATACTTTACTGCGATTAATCTATAAAAGTTGAAGTATGATGGCCATGTCTCTTTAAAATGTCCTCTTCTCTAAATGGAAATATTCATTGTATTCGTTAACTTATTATATCAGAATATTTAGATTTAATTATATTGTTAGCTTCTATATCTTTCATAAAAAATTAGGCAAGTAATTTAAACACATCTTCTTTATCAACCAACTACTGTGGCTCTCAAAGCCCAACTATAATATGCATAAGCTGGCTTAAGCTAATGTCAAAAATTGAACGAAAAGTGTCTGTCAAATGCTAAAGCGAATCATTGAAGACTTTTACGTGGCTATATTGGACTTACATGAATATAGAAATTGTTGTGCACAGTGGCACATTTGTTTTCTTCGTACTTTTGCAAAAAAATCATTTCGTTTTAAATAAATAAAATTTATTAGCAAAAAGGCGTTTAACAACACTGCACAACAAAAGAATATTTTTTTAATGTTTCGTACACTAAGTTAGTCAATTTCCACTAATTTTGGGGTGATAAAAACGAAAATGACAATGAAAAATTTTTATTAGCTCTGGTTTTTGATGAGAGTGAATAAAATGAATTTTTAAGGACATGTTGCATCCAAGTTGGTGGTAAGCTTGAAGAAGCTCTTTAACCAATGCTGTGAAGTTATCATCTCTTTTCTTACCTAAAAACCCCTGTACAACTCCCTTAAAGGCTTCCCAGGCTCTTTTTTCATTTCCTGTTAAAATTATGTCAAAAGCTAGATCATTTACGATTTCACGGATTTGAGGCCCAATAAAGATGCCTACCTTGACTTTTACATCACTTAACTTGAGAAACTTTGCTCTCAAGTACTTAAAAGCTTGTCCTTCCTGGTCCATCATGGCCTGGACAAAGTTTTTCGTTACTCCCACCTTTTTTTTTGTCAAAGAGAAGTAGCACTTCAGCAACGATGCCTATTTAGTCAAGTACCGTGCTACATTCTTTAGGAAAGAGATAGAGAATAGATTAAACAGGTGGTGAAAGTAGATGGATAGTCGGAAATTAACTGCCGTATATAAGACAGCACAGCGACCAGTAACTATGCCTTCATCGCTGAGCAGCCCCACCGACAGTCAATTTTTAATTTTGTAGTAAAAAAAAACCAAGGTCTTCGTTGGGAATCGAACCCACAACCCCCAAATTTACAAGCTAGAACACTACCTACTAGCCTACAGAGGCACCTTTTTTTTGGAAGAAATATTCTTAGTCATAGATATTTATATCAAAGTATATTTTATATTTTAATATGTAATGGGGGAAGGAGAACATCCTTAGGATCTACAAGAGGCTCGTCAACTACATTTTTCTCATTAGGGTTTAGGTTTCATGTAGGCCATTTCACTTTTTTATAGTGAGATTTTCTATCGCGACTGTCCCACAGACACAAAAAACAACAGTACTTAGTGAATCCTAATTGCATTCCTGATAGTATAGCAATGACTTTCAGATCACCACAGATTTGACACTTGTGTTGTTCATATTTGATTGATTGGAGATGTGTTTTCATATTTATATAAGTTTCCTTCATGTGAACTGCATGACCTACAGAAACAAAAGGTAGCTGATTTTCATTATGCAAGAGTACAGCTTTTAAGCTTAGTTTTGCAGAGTCTATAAACAGTCTCCATTCAGATGGAGTGTGATCCAAATTCAAGCAGTTCATCAAACCATTAACATCAGCACAAACTACGAGGTTTTCTTTCTTCTCAAAAAAAAGGAAGCAAATCTTTTTGACGCTGTCTGTTCGAGATATTTTCCTATCATGTTTTAGAAGATTCCACTGTTGCATTCTTGACCCTAAAATCTCAGCCTTTTCCTCAGACAACTCTGCTTAACTAATTCTGTTCGGATCACTACACCTATCGCTTACCTCAAAATCAGGGTCATAAGATGTAGAAGGATGGCTTGCTCCTTCTACACAGTCTTTATCACCTTCCTCTACAATTTCATAGTTTTAAGGTGGGGAAAGGGACTGGCAAAGTGTCTAAGTGTGGTACAGGCCGAAAAGCAGCTGGGAGATTAGGGTATTTAACCGTTCCTCTTTTCGTCATAGATAAACCATGCTTAATGGGAGGAGTTAAGCAGAAATAACAGTCATCTGTATGATTGATAGGCTCACGCCAAACCATAGGAACTGCAAAAGCCATTGCCCGGTTTTTATTTTTCAGCCCCTCTCGCAATATGACGGAACAAGAATTGCAACATATATGAGGAGCCCATGATTTATCTTGGTCCCCAACTTTCACACTAAAATAATGTTCATAGGCAGTCTTAACGATGGGTGTCATTTTACGTTTCTGAACCAAAAATGTTATTTCACCACATATAAGCAAAAGCTATCGAAGGAATTCATACACTTTCGAGGCATTTCAGATCAGCAGTTAAATTAATTTTAAAATCAACTTTATACAATAATTTCAATAGCAACCAGGCGCGTACAACTTACAAACTCGTATAGGTTATGTTTACTACTTATGAACAGCTGAAGAGAGGGAAATTATGTAAACAAACATGTGTACCGACTGTTGGTGATGAAATATTTCATTTGTTGAAAACTCAATATAAACATATGTGTATATACAATATACATATATACATATCTATATACATATATATAATATAATTATACTACAATTTGAAAAGAAGAGGTAATATATAATTTGTAGAGGTACAGAATTTTCAGCTGGTAATACTGTTTTAACTGGCGGCCATTTTAGCTGCTGCCAAATGATTTATCTTTGCCATTTCAACATGAATTGACGAATGCCATTTCAACTAGAATTCCAAATTGTGCAAATTTATTTTGAAAATCATGGTTCCGTTTGAAATATGCACTATACCATATTATGGTCAACAATTAACTATGGAACGTTTAATCTAAATAATAATACGCATCTACAGAGTTGTTGTATGTTGCATACAGGAGAAGTCATTGTTGCTATAGAGCCTAGCGTAGAGGAAGACCCGAATCACTCTATCTGTCATGGTGTTAAAATTTGAATATTTGTCGATACACTTGACGGTACTTTATGACATAGATACTAAATAAAATAATACCATTTATTCCAAATCCTCGCATTTAATTTTATTTTAGTATAAAATAAATTACAAACATCAAAATTCATTTTCGTGTTTGCTAAAAGAAACTAAACAAAGTTATTAAAAAGTAAAAATGACACAGAATCGTTTAAATACGACATCTCTGTTGTAGAATTACAAACAATACAAAAAAAAAAAAAAAAAGAAAAATCAAACAATAAAAAAAAGGAAATTGCAAAAGTAATTTAACTTAATTTGTCCATATCAATATCGCAGTTTGTGCACGTTTGAACTCAACGTTGAGAACAACACACGTTGCCAGCAAGTAATCAGACAGAAAAATGGCCAGCCAGCCAGACAGTTTTAAATAGACACACACAGTATAAATAAATATACAATAATATGTGGATATATATGCGTATATGTCTATTAGCCCGTCCCTTATATGGGTTTTTTTTTTTTTTTTTTCAAATATGATACGCATACCCTCTAATCTTGTTCGAAATGGTCTAGAAGAGCTAAATTAAAAATATTAAACCTTTTGGACAATGTTAACCCATGCCAAGACTCGGTCAAATTTTACATTTGGGGTCATATAAGGCTATATATGGAGTTTCTAAAAAAAAAACTTTTGATAGACAAATTTAATAACAACATTATGAAATATGATAATTATTATAAAAATTACCCATCTGTAGCCAATACTAACCCTTTCTGGCCCACGTATATTTGAATAATACAACAAAGAAGGCAAACTTCCCATATTTTAGAAACTGTCAGTTTACATACACATACAGTTTTTTATTTATTGTACATTATTTTTTTTAAACTGCTATTAATCATATAACATTTAGGGTTTTTTATTGTGCACGCTGTCTTCTAAATTCCAGTTCACTATTGAGGACCAAACGGCTTGTGCCTGCTCTTTGCCGGAAGAATTTTCTAGCTTTGGTACTGCAATAAGTTGTTCATTTTTTCCATAAGTGATAAGTGCTGGTAATCGTTCTTCCTTGCCATTCTTTATATTTATAGCAGGCATTAATTTACCATCCCAATGTAATGTAACAACTTCTGGAATATTACTTTTAAAGTCACTTTTTAAAGCTTCTGCACGTTCTTTTCTTTTTTCTACCCAAACAGTGTTAAAAAACTTACAGATCTGCATAATGTTTGGAGAAAACTGCAAAAGGGATCAAAAAATACAACTGATGCGTTTAAAGCCCGTGAAAGAAAATTCGTTGATCATTTGGATAACTTGTTTGACATCGCACATGCTGATGTGATGTGTAGATAGCATTTTGGCTGAAAAAGAGGATCGAAAACGGCAAAGGGAATTGGCATTTGAACGAAGGCGCTTGAAAACCGAAGAAGCTACGACGTCTAATGCTTGTTATGTTTTTCCATCAGATGATTCCACCTCAGAGGACTCGGATAATACAATCTCACCTGTTTTACCACTAAAAAAAGAAGAGGTATTAAAAAGACGAGGAAGAAAAGAATTCCTTACTCCAAAATTGGTATCAGCTTTTGATAGATGCCAATTGAGTGTAAGAGATGCAGTTTTTATTGTTCAGGCTACCATGGAAGCACTTGGCCATAATATCGATGATTATCCAATCAACAAATCATCTATCCAAAGAATTAGGGTAGAAAAAAGAAAAGAACGTGCAGAAGCTTTAAAAAGTGACTTTAAAAGTAATATTCCAGAAGTTGTTACATTACATTGGGATGGTAAATTAATGCCTGCTATAAATATAAAGAATGGCAAGGAAGAACGATTACCAGCACTTATCACTTATGGAAAAAATGAACAACTTATTGCAGTACCAAAGCTAGAAAATTCTTCCGGCAAAGAGCAGGCACAAGCCGTTTGGTCCTCAATAGTGAACTGGAATTTAGAAGACAGCGTGCACAATAAAAAACCCTAAATGTTATATGATTAATAGCAGTTTAAAAAAAATAATGTACAATAAATAAAAAACTGTATGTGTATGTAAACTGACAGTTTCTAAAATATGGGAAGTTTGCCTTCTTTGTTGTATTATTCAAATATACGTGGGCCAGAAAGGGTTAGTATTGGCTACAGATGGGTAATTTTTATAATAATTATCATATTTCATAATGTTGTTATTAAATTTGTCTATCAAAAGTTTTTTTTTTAGAAACTCCATATATAGCCTTATATGACCCCAAATGTAAAATTTGACCGAGTCTTGGCATGGGTTAACATTGTCCAAAAGGTTTAATATTTTTAATTTAGCTCTTCTAGACCATTTCGAACAAGATTAGAGGGTATTCATTAGAAAAATTAAATTTTCATATATAAGGGACGGGCTAATGTCTATAGAGAGATAACTTATTTATGTCTGTATGTCTGGTCTAGTTTTGTAGAAAATTCAATAACAATTACTGCACGAATCGATAAAAAAAGAAATTCAAATTAAAAAAATTTTAATACTTAAATAAACTACTTAACGGAGCTATAAAAGTATGGGCAAATAATTTAGGATTCAAATCCTAATTTGTAAAACAGCACTAAAATTTATGGCAATAAACGACTTTTAAATTACTTTACTCACTTTGGTTATTTATGGTTTGTCCTTATTTCCCTTTTTTTATCGTTATCATTGCTCAACTAAGTGTAGAAGATATTGCTTAAAAAAATATGTGGCAACGCTCGATAAAAACAGCTAAGATGTTGGCCTGAGTCTGAGCTAAGAAACAGTTGTTACTTGCAATTCTGCCGAAAAAAAATTATTTTCCCGTATTTGTTAAAATAGGTCATGAGTTCGACTTCCATCGGCACTTGCTTACTTTTTCTAATCTTTTTGCTTCTTATTGAGGTATCTTTTGCCATCATAGCTACTGTTCCCTAATCTTAGGCTTCTATTAAGCTGAGACTACATATCTCGACTGCTATTTTTCGCTTACTTGACTGTTTTAACCACCCAACTGACGAACAACCAAGTTATTGCCAGATAGTAGCAATGGCGAATTCGTTCATTTCAAACTCCACATATTAAAATATTATGAAAAAATTTTTTATAAAGCGTTTTGTCAGCAAGAAGTTTGTTTCTAAAATAAAATAAAAACAAAAAAATTTCAGATGATTAAAATTTTTGTTGTATTGCGAAGAGAAAAGTTCAGCAATTGTAAATAAGAAATGATATCTGGCGAATGTCCGCCACGATCACGCTGACAGATGTCGATTTTTTCTTTAAAGTTTTTTAAACACTTTTTGGCAAAATTGCGGTCCTATTTCATTTGCAATCAGGAGTTTTAAGGCTGTAATCCATTCGATTGCCTTTGTCTATATATACTCTATCGTGAACATAGCTCTACACAAAAATTATTCCAAAGGTGTTAAATCACACTATGTGGCTGGCTCCCCCCGGGCGCACATTTATGGTCTTTATAGAACCCTCGACTATCTAGACCTGTGCAACTGGGCGTATAAGGGAGCCCAGTCCCCTGAAGGCAGCAGTGGTCAACTGGAAACTCCACGTTATTTCCACCGGAATCAGTAGCCCGCAGAGTTTCCGCTATTTATCTCTTTAGACATTTAGCTGTTTTTCTGACTGATTATTGAGGTTGGCCCTTCGGGAGTATCGAGGTGGTTGTGGTTTCGCGACCCCATAACAGGTCAGTTTTTAATGGGTGCCCGGATCATTTCACCTTTAATCACACCTACCTGGTGGAATGATCCTAGAACCAGTGAGCATGCTAGACATGTGTTCTGGACAGGAGTTGGATAGCCCCCAGCTCTTCAGCAAGAAGTGGTGGTTTGCAGCCCTGCTCTGCAATCATCGAAATTGCTACTAGGAAGGAATGTTAGAATTAGTCTTCGGTTTCCTAGGGCGTGAATGACGTTGCTTTTTATTCCCAGTGGTATGACCACCATCTGATTAAGGCTAACTGCCAGGTGCAGATGTAAATCTTATCATGAAAAAATGTGGCTGGCTACTTAGCAGCTGATTGTCGTGCAATTATGCGATCGGAAAATTCAGTTTGCAATAAATTGATTGTTTCACTGGCTATGTGACATGGCCCCGTCCACCAATAATAGACCACTTCGCCAATAATAGACCAAAATTGAATCGTATCCATCTCGTGATAGCATGATTCCTTGACCGTTATCGCGTTTTCAGCTTCATCGTCGAAAAAAACGGCCCAATTAGGCCTCCAGATCACATAGCGCACTAAGCAGTGATACATTTTTAGTATGCAAAGGTTTCTCAATAATCGTTCTAGGATTTTCAGAAGCCCAAATGAAAATTGGCTTCGAATTAAGTGAATCTACGGCGAATTAAGTGAATGGCCGGACGTCTTCTACTCATGCACCAATTGAACCTTGCAAGGCTTTAAAGTCAAATCCTGACGCAAAATCGGTCATGGTGTGGTTTTGGATAACCTCAATTGTTGAGAAATTGACAAATTTAAATCTACTTCAACACTGTGGCTTACGGCTGCTATGTTTTCATTGAACGACGCGGTCAAATACGTGATAGTGTTCGCACATTTTATATCGAGCCTGTCGACACAAATTTTACAACCAAATTTGTAATAGCGGTCTCAGAAGGAGTCAGAACCACCATTTTAATGCGATTTTCGTGCGAAATGTAATTCATTGTAACACTTGCCAATGCATCTGCTACGAGGGCTGCTATTTATATTTCTGGCCTGGTAACACTGACTGTTGCTAGGCACCAGCTGATGTTTCCAGTGCAACCTTCACATTGTTAAACATAACCTCAACCAAAACATTTTGTCATTTTATTGTTGTTAGTGCTAGTGATAGCAGGTTGAAAAAGTGATCTTAGGAGAAAATGGAATTAACTCGTGAACATTTTCGTGCAATAATTTTTCATAACTTTCGACGTGGCCTGACACGACAACAGTGCACAGATGAAGCACCTTCTTACAGCACCATTAAAAACGTATAACGAATTCAATCGTGGCTGACAATCACTCCAGGACGAATCCCGTGAAGGTCGTCCAACAATGGTTGTTGTGCCAGAAAACATCGCAGCTGTGCATGAGCTGATAAAGCATAATCGTCATGTAACATATCGCGAGATTTAGGCATCTGTAGAGATTAGTATGACAAGCATCAATAAGATCTTGCATAAACATTTGCATGTGAAAAAGGTTTGTTCACGTTGGATTCCGCATAACCTGACAAACGCACAAAAGGATGCTCGTGTTGATTGGTGCAAGAAAATGTTGCAGAAATTCACTCAAGGTGCATCAAAAGCAGTTTATAATATCTGCACAGGTGACGAATCAGGGATGTACTCATATGATCCTGAAACAAAACAGAAATCCACCGTATGGGTCTTTCAAGGCGAGCGAAATCCCACCAAAGTTGTTCGTGGAAGAAGCACATCAAAGCAAATGGTTGCCTGTTTCTTCGGCATTAGCGGTCATGTGGCGACTATGCTATTAGAGCAACGTAAGACGGTTAATTCGGCATGGTACACCACTATTTGTGTGCCAATAGTCTTTGAGAAACCTCTGGAAAAGTCAAAGAAAAGACGCATTATTCTGCATCATGACAATGCGAGCTGTCACCGATCGGCTGAAACAATGGAATTTTTGACAGGACAAAACATTGAATTGATGGGTCATCCGCCGTACAGCCCTGACTTGGCACCTAATGACTTCTTTTTGTTACCGAACATCAAAAAAAAAACTACGTGGACAACGGTTTCCTACACCTGAAGAAGCAGTTTCTGCATTCAAACGCCATATTTAAGAAGTACCTAAATCGGGGTTGAAAAAGTGCTTTGAAAATTGGTTCCAACGCATGCAAAAGTATATAAATCTTCATGGGAAATATTTTGAAAATTAATTAAATAGATTTTGTCTTTAAATACTTGTGCTTTTATGCTTAGGCCACAAATATAAATAGCAGCCCTCGTACGAATACGTCAAAAAACTAATTGTCAAAACTATCATGTTGCTGGTGTTGTCACTATTAAAAAATACTCATCTGGATTTATTGCAAATCCGAAAATAATTCAACCACAAGCTTTGGCAACAAAACTTAAGCTTTTACGTTTAAAGTTCGTTATTTCGAAACAACATCTATTTAAAATCTTTAGTGATGAATAATATTATGAACGTGCATTTTAACGGAAATAATGAATTTAATTACTTTTAAGGGCGAATCTATTACGAGTTGATATCAAATGGGAATTTATATATTTTTTTTCCTTTATTCAAAAACCTTTAGTGTAGTGCAATGTTATTTATCACTAAGATTTATTTACCAGACACGTAATTTTATGCAGTTAAGCCATTTATTATTACGTGTTAATTTGTTGGCTAATGTGTGTGTGTGTTTGCGCGTGTTGTATGTGTGTGTGTGTTAGTTAGTTATCTTTACATTGCGTAGACAAATATTATCAGACAAAAGCTAACACTACAGTCTGATAAATGAAAATATTTGAGTAAATTAACTGAGCATTAAAGTCACTTATAAAATCATAAATTAATTAAAAACGTTAAGTCAATGTAGACGAATTTCGTATGCCCTATAAATCTGCAAAACTTATTTATTTATATTGTATGGAATATTAAAATATTATTTTCTAACGAATAAATTCACTTAAAATTTTTCTAAAGAACTTTCTTTTGGTTTGTGATCAACAAATCAGCGGTAGCTATAGTAAAGAGGGTATTTAAAAGCCACGGAGGAAATGGTATTGGTATTGGAATATATGATGCATGAGTAGGAAGTCACTAAGTGTGTTTGCTCGCAGCTATACGGCGCTGAAAACTTTAAAGAATAGCATTTAATGGAAGCGTGGAAATGCGCCTGCCTTTAGAACAGCTCAAAATATGCTCAGGTAAAATATTTGGCCAGAGTGCAATAAGCTTTAACTCAGTATTAAGTATCTAAAGCCGTAGTAAAATTGAATAATTTTGAATTTATTAAGCCGATCTGCTCTTAACAATTTTCTAATTTCATTATATAAAGGACAGTTTAAGCAAATATTTCAAAGCACAAAAACCTTTAAAGTCGCCCATTGTAGCATGTGATAAAGAAACAAAAAACAAAAAAAAAATACAATAAAAATGGAATTTTACAAAAGCTTTAATAAATAAATTATTGCTAATATTTGCTAAACGTCTGGCAAATGATAAAAATGATAATAATTCGTATAATAAAACACATAGGAAAATTACAAAGAAATAAAAAAATAATACACAAGTATCAAGGCAGACAGGCGAATAGACCGGCTAAAACAAACAATTAGTGAACCCATGAGTTTTTATACATGACTCCCTTGTACTCAAATATGTCACGTCACGATTAAATACAATTTTGATAAGGAGCCACACACACACACACACACATTTACCAACAATAACTTTAGTTCAAACATTTTGTTTTTTGTTGTTGTTGTTGTTGTTGTTAAGGTGACATTCATATCAAATTGTATGGTTAGTTAATTATTTATTGCATAAATAAATAATATTTGTAGTTTCAGTCATTCTGTTATCAGTCATTGAGAAAACCACCAGACCTTGAATAAACTAGTGTTGACAAACTAAAGCTAAAAATATACAATTTTCATGACAAATGCTCACTGATAACTATGAATATCATTGGGACTGTTGTTTATTGTGATTGTATGAGCAGCTTTATTTACATTTAAAGTGAGTCAACAGTTGAACAACAAGTTAATATTCATTACAAAAATGATTTCTTCTTAGAACCCTTGAAAATTTTTTAAGAAGCAAAATGAAAATTTTACATCTGTAACAACAGAAATCCGCTGTTGTAAATGTTGTATGTGTGTGTGTGTGGTAAGAACATGTTTTCACCTCTAACAAGGGTGGTGTGTACGAATAGCATAAAAAACAAAATTGCCCAGCGATTAAGATTTAGCAGCTCGATTTACTCGGTGTATAGAGGTAATTATTGTCATTGTAAACGAACAATTAGTCATGAGTTCAAATCCCAACAGATTCTTTAAACAAATAAATAGATTAACTGCTACAGAGTAGCAGAGGTAAATGAGTTGCTTAAAAGACAAACAATAAAAAAATATTATTAAAAACTGTATTAAGAAAAGTCCGGAGAAGAAAAAGGAAAATCTTCTGCGTTCAACCGCTGTAAATCGGTTGGTGAAGACACCGTATATATTAGAATAGCAGAAAAGTAGATTACAACGATCTTCATACTGAAATTATATAATGGAAAACAGGGAAATTTTCAACCGAACTTAAAGGAAGGTTCAGTTGCAGAAGAAATAGAAAATATAATAGCTTGTGTACAAGTCTTAGCGGTCCTGAGCGAACGGTCAGCCTTTTTAGTAACGTGGATAGCTGCGGTGGCTTAAAGCGTTTCGTGTGAATGACTGCGCTGCATAAAATTATTTAGCTTATTCATTTTTAAGGTAAAAAAAGTAAATAAAACGTTACCCTTAAACATCTAAATTATAGTGTGAACGACTGTGTTTAAATTTCAAAACATTTCGCTTAAACGCGTTCAAAAACACAAGTATGAACTTAGTATTACACTCTTAAAGTTTCCCAACTTTTTATTAAATAAATGTCAAAAAAATAACCGTTCAATTCCTGACATTTAATCATTTAATAGACAATTTGCTTACTAACCTCAAATTTAACCAACCATTTTATTCAGAAAATTTAAGATTTTTCACAATAAGGAGGCGCCGTTTTTATATTTTTATTTTGTTTTTAATATGAATTATCGTCAGTTGGTTCGACCTTCGAACACATAATATTTTCAAATAATTAATAATGACCTCGAGCTTGAACATTAATTTGCTTCAATTAGTTTATTTGATTATTTTATTTTGGGTGCTTGAAGAGGAGGATTTGCAATTCAATGCTTAGACATGACCAGACAACAAAAGTTGTTGTAATCTGAATGCTATAATTTGATTTGAACTATCGACATCATTATTAAGAAGACCAGCGCAAAGACATAAACGAACAACTGTTTAGTGTAAGACTGTATGGTTTATTGTCTGGCTATTGTTGTCGCTGTGAAACATTAGATTTCATTAATTTTGTTAAAAGACAATTAAGTATTTAGAATATTTATTATTTGTTTTTTTATTTAAATAAATGAGAAAATTCTAGCGGTATCGTTGCAGTTAGATGACACAATCGAAGTTGTCTGTTTACACAGAGAGGATAAAGGAGAAAATACAAAATTAAAAATAATAATAAGGATACCTTATTCCACATAACATACATACTTATGTCCTCTTTTAAAAAAACTCAAGGCTCCTTGAAAGCATCCAACTGATGGCATTAATGTTTTTCATGTGTTTCCTTATTTTCGACAATCAAAAAAATTAAATGTGGTTTTAAATAAAAAAAACGCTGGCTGGTTCAGGTGGCTGAAGTTGGCTGTGTCACCACGAAATTTAAAGCAATAAAACGCAAAATGTATTCGTGACTACATATGAATTACATCTAGAGAGTCAAGGAGAAAGTCAAACAAAATGAGAATTTTCCAGAATTTCCAAAAATGTGTTTAATCAAAATAGGTTTTAAACCTATTCTTATCATTTATATTCCAATTTTTTAAATATTCAATTAAAATCGTATTCTACCTTAATTTATTTTTTTTTAAACATCTATTATTGAACAAATTTATCTTCTAATTTCTAAACCCGCAAAGCTTTTATGCTTTTCTGCAGGATATTAAAACTTAAAAAATAAATAAATTCGTTTATAACTAGTTATTCAAAATTATATTTCACAGTCTGTGTAGTAACAAGTTTTGAGTTATTGTGAGCCCATTAGGTATTCCTTTTGTTTTCGTGCGTTATGCTGATTATTTCAATCGGTATTTTGTTCAAAATTGTTGGCAATGTTACGGGAAGCGAACTTCTTCCATACTCGTTTGTGAATCGTTCCACTTTAAATCTTCCTTGAGCTCGTCTCCGCGTGTTGTGAGTATGTTCTATCGGCTTTAAATATCTGTTATCATTGAAGAATTCTTTGGCCAAGGTTGCATAATAAATGTTCTTCACGCTAAGAACTTGAAAGTCTCTGGCAATTCTTATCCAGGCCCGGTTGTTAGGATTCGTAAGGCTTCTGTTTCATTCATTGTCGTCCGTTGCTCTCTGAAGGTTGTTGCCAAAGTTGTCTATCATGCTGATTGCCTAGTTGTCGTTGTCCGTTGTGCTGCGTATGTTAATATTCATGTTTATGTTATAATCATGGTAATTATTGTTTGCAGTTTCAGATTGTTTTTTTATGTGAAAATTTTTAGTATTCGGTCTTGCGTTTTTTGCAGAGTGCTGCTGTATTTTGCACTACCTCAAGCCGTGACTCCATGCCGGATATACGATTCCACTAATGCAAAGTATGCCTGACGCAGAACTTCATTCGTGGAGCAGTTGCCTAAATGGTACAGCATATACGACGCTTTCCTAAGTTTCCTCTGTAATTTTTCAATGTGACTTTTCCATTTAAAATTACTGTCTTATTGACCACAATCACACCAAGGTATTTATAAGTGTAAACTTGTTCAATGAAACTTGTGCAATCGTCAGCCTGATTGTTCATGATATTAACGTTGCTGTGAAGACATTTTGGGTCATGAAATTGCAGTGTAACAGTTTTGTCGACTAGATGACGTGGCTTTATGTGCATAACTTTAGTCTTATTGGCGTTTATAATAAGACCATTGTCGTGACTCCACTTCGTAATAATATTCAAACGTTCCTATTACCAAAGACGGTGGCCTATTGTATTGAAAATCGTCAACAGCCCCACCAAGACACTTATCAACTTATTAATATTTTTGTCTGCCAATTTTAGTTACAATCTAATATAAAGAAAACTGACATTTTAATTTCGCCAGATATTTTTAATATCACTAATATCATTATATTACAATATTCTATTCGTACAGTTGTGTGTTTTAAGCACTCGAGGGTATTGGATCATTGGCTTGATAAAAAAGTAAATAAAGTAATTCTATCGAGCTTCACAAAAACCACATGGCACATATCTTTAATAGTTTATACATACATGTTTATATAATATATGTGTTATATTATGTTACGAAAATGTTTTCTTTACAATTAAAAAAAAGTTAAGTGAAATGACCTACTGTGTCTGTTAACAAATCGAAAACATGTTACATTTAAATGCCGCAAATTAAGATTAACAACTAGAAATAGAAACAAAGAAAACGCACAACCATACAAACACTCAATTGTGATAACAGCGGGATATGTAGTAAATGCGAGTGTAGAACTTTCCAATTGTGCTGATTTATAGTTTTAAATTAACTCTAGAGACCATTCAATGAAGTGATCGAGTGGCTTCATATCCTGCACGCGTTGAATTATGCTAGTACGCAAACTAAGAGTTTTCAGCAAAATTATCCATAAAGTGGATGAATACACATCCAATTCCTAAGATCTTCCTCTGCACTACGCTCTCCAGCAGCAATGGCTTATTTTGTGGGCATTCTACGGTATTTCTGTGGAAGTCCCCCCCGGGGGCACATTTATCAGTCTTTATGGATTACTCAACCATCTAGACTTGTGCTGCTGGGGGTATAAGGGAGCCCAGTCGCCTGAAGGCAAGCAGGGTGTCAACTGGAAGCTCCATGTTATTTCCACGGGAATCAGTTAGCTCCATAGGTCAGCTAATTGTCTCTTTAGACTTTTAGCTGTTTCTCTGAATGATTATTGAGGTTGGCCGTTCGGGAGTATCGTGGTGGTTGTGATATTACGGCCGTCGCATGAATTTGATTATGAGGAGCAGAATCATCTGGCCTTTAATAGCACCAGCGGGTGAATGATCCGAATCCAGTGAGCATGCTAGTCATATGTTCTGGGCCAGAAGTTGGATAGTCTCCAGTTTTTCAGCTAGGAGTAGTAGTTTGCAACCCTGCTTTGGAACCGCTCAACATTGCAACTAGGAAAGACCTGTTGCTAGAATCAGTCCTCAGCTTCCTAAGGTGTGAATGACGTTGCTTTTCATTCCCAGTGGTTGGATCACCATCTGATTACGGCTTACGGCCGGGTGCAGATGAAAATCTTATCACGAAATATGTGGGCTATCCTACTTCTGGGTCTAGCAGTCTAAAGGCCCAACTATAATATGCATAAGCTAGCTTAAGCTAATGTCAAAAATTAAACGACAAGTCTGTCAAATGCTTAAGCAAACCTTAAAAGACTTTCAAGTGGCCATTATGTACTTACATAAATATAAAAATTATTATGCACAGTTGCACACTTGTTTTATTCGCACTTATACAAAAAAATAATTTCTTTTTCAATTTGTTAATAATTTTTTTGTTTTCAAAAATATTAAAATTTTTTCCTGAAGAAGCTTTCCAAAGGAAAGCGAAATATTGAGAAGAAAAAATATATAAAAAAGATCTTAAAAAAGAAAAAAGATATTTTTTAAATAAATAAAATTAAATAATAAACCGGTGTTTAACAATCATATTTTGTATACTTAATTTTATCCTCATCCAAATTTATTAATTAATTTTTTGTTAATCATTTTAAGGAATTTACGAAAAAACTTACACACAAGTACTTCGCTGTTTGAAATATTTGGGCCAAAAGTACTAAAAAATGCAACTGGGTGGTGATTCATTGAATTTATAAACAATAAAAATAATAAATTTTATTGCAAATTGCGTGTTAAAAGAATGGAAATGAAATTAAAATGTGTAAAGGCTGTTAAACATTAAACTGCAAGGTTAAGTCTAGTTCTTTAACGTTATCACGGGATTCACATTGTAAAAAAGAAAAAAATATTCAATATAAATGCTTATATCGGCGGGGTGCGAGAGAGCTTTTCAAAAAAAATCATTGGCTGCAGTACTGCCCATTCCTCAATATAGCCGATTCCACTGCCTTATAGAGTTTCATTCTCTTCATTTCCTTGCAGACACAATCCCGTAGTAACTTCTATCTGTGCTTGCACTCCGCGACTTTATATATTTCATACCACTATGGAAATGAAAAATGCAAAGAAAATTTCTTCAAGGTACCACTTTTACTGCATTTTTCTGCTACTTCTTTCCATGCTCGTTCCTTTGAATTGCCGTTATAATAAAACGCGTCTCTTTTGTCATATAAGCAATTTTTTCTTTGTACGTTTTCTATTAAATTCAGATAAAATATTTTTTTTGTTTTCGTGCTCCATTGCATTATAACGCAATGCGCAATGCAAAATCAGTTGTTTCCGTACGGAATGTGCTTAAGCAAATGACATTTGACAAAACTTGACGAAAAGTTTTGTTAAGTAAGTTATAGTTTGCCACATATGATTATTAGGTATTTGCACAGTTGCTTATGTTGACTTAAGCCAGCAGACGCATAATATAGTTGGGCCTTAATGGTGAACGTGATCAAGTTAAGATACAACAGTTGACACAGCAGCTGTTAACAGTTAAAGTGGTAAAGTTACCATCATGTATTTTTGTGTGTAAGCGAGAATAAACGCCTAATAAATCGTGTAATTTAATTAAAACTCTAAACTGTAAGAATTCAATAAACTGAACGTTATTTAATTAAAGAAACGAACGTAATAATATTAATGACTGTGTCTTTGTGTGCAAATATGCGTGGAGTTTATAAACGGCTGGACTGATTTGTTTGAAACTTTGACAAATCCTCTTTTTGCATTACATATGGAAAGAGCTGTAAGCCGAGTTACCATACCCATGTAAAGTAAATATTTGAATAATATATATTGGGCGGGGAAATTTGAGATTAGGAATTAAATTGTCTGCCAAATTATTAAGTGACAAGAAATGAACTGTCATCCCTTCAACATTAATTGCAAAGAGATAGGAAGTTTGATGCATGCAAAACTAAGAAGGCAAACAAACAAATTTACTTGTTAAAATTTATTCACAAAATAGCGAATATTTCACATGGTTAAATTTGAGCAGCTTTACTTCGTAATCAGGCAGGCCCCTTCCAAGATCATTGTACGTAATTTCATACCAAGACAAAATGCTCGCAGTGGCCGTTGTGATGAAAACATAGCCGCTGTAGAGCAAAATGTCGAGAATGAGCCTGGAACATCAACTCGTCTACGTTCGCGACAATTGGGAATTATTAGAGGCACTTTGCGCAACATTTTGCTTATAAAATTCAATTCGTTTAAGAATTAAAGCTGGCCAACGTTTGGCTGTGTAATACACTGATCGAAAACAATGCCATTTTCAACAAAATCATGTTTGGTCATGAAGCTCCTTTTAATTAGGCGATGATGTAACGAAAAATAAATTGTCGTAAATGGATGGGGCCTACGAAATCCACAAGTCGTTTTCCGTCAGGCGACATCTTCGGCAAATTTTTTGCTGTATTTTTTCGAAAATGACCATGGTAACGCCATCATTGTGAATTGTATGCACGACTAAAACATGATAACCAATTTATGTGGCCACAATTGACTAATGTTGACATCAGTGCCCTTTGGCTTCGGCAAGACGGCGCCACAATAATTCAGTCATTCCATGAGAACTTTTCCGATCGCATAATCTATTGATTGGCCATCTGGTTCTTGTGATTTAACCCCCCCGGGGGCACATAAATATGGTCTTTATAGAATTCCACTATCTAGACACAGTGCAACTGGGGAAAAAGGGAGCCCAGTCCCCTGAAGACAGGCAGGGAGTCAACTGGAAGCTCCCCTTTATTTCCACGGGGATCAGTGAGCCGCAGAGTTCATTATTTGTCTCTTTAGACATTAAATAGTTCTCTGACTGATCATTGAGGTTGGCCCCTATATGGGAGTATTGTGGTGGTTGTGGTTTCGCGGCCCCATAACAGTATAATGGTTATTATTGTGGCCATGATCATCTCACTGATAATGACACGCAAAGTAAATGATCCAGTCCAGTGAGCATGCTAGACATGTGTTCTGGACAGGAGTTGGAAAGTGTTCAACTCTTTAGCAAGGTGTGATGGTTTGCAGCCCTGCCCTGGAATCATTAAAGTTGCAACTAGGTGGTTCTGTTGCTTAGAATTATGTCTTCGGCTTCCTAGGACGCTGTATGACGTTCCAAATTATACAGTTGTAGTTTGTCCACCATCTAATTAAGGCTACATAGCCAGGTGCGGATGTAAAACGAATCACACTATCTTGTGATTTAACGCCGAGTTATTAGTTTCTCTGAAGCCATTTAAAAGACTGGGCTTAGGTGAAATAAGCGAAGCCGTGTTGCAAAATGTTGCTGCAAAAATTTGTGAAGAGAAGTGCTAGAGGTGGCGACATCATACCCCATGATTAATTCTCACATTTCTACTTTACATTGGTATCAATAAAACTGTAGTTGTCAATTAAAGTTATTTTAAGACATAATTTACTTCCTAACCGCAAATTTGCCCAGCAAAATGTTGATTTTGGGACATTTCTAAAGTTTCATTGCTTAATGTGGTTTTACTTAACTTTAATTTTCAATACTATAGTTGCATATCTTCAACTGTGATAATGAAAAGGCGTTAAAAAATGAATTTCATTCTTCAAAAAAAAAGCACCAAAATCAGTCAGGACTTTTCCATTTTGCAGAAAAATCTTTCAAAAACTTTGAAAAATTTTTTAAAATTGTTACCATTCTTAAAATGCTAAGAATAAATGTATAATATTCAGCTTACTTCAGTACAATCGAGATGGCGTTAGAGCCTTTACTATGCATTGGTCCATAGTACTCTCTCTATTTGAGAGACTGAAATTGTTTTTTTTAGCTTCCTGCAACATAATTGCAAATAATGCCATAAAGGCAAGTTTTAAAACTTAAAATTAATTTGCCATAACCGAGAAGTGCTTACAGCCGAGCTTAGAATCATGATATCAAAAACTGTTTGAAGCAAAGCTGTTGCACGAATAACTTGCCCAAATTAAAAATATTAATTAAAATGAAAAAAAAAATGTTTTTGGGAATAAATAAGAAGAGAAATGGCGACAATTTAGTGAGCGTATAAAGTTTTTAATTGTTTGGAGTACAATTAAAGTACTCATTTTTTTGTTCAGTGTATTTTCCAAAGACATCATTTGTTATTTTTAGATTGCATGAGCGGAAGTTTGAAAAGCTGTGTGCACTAAGCAATAAAGTTTATTTCTAAGTGGAAGTGCTGTATGATGTGTGCGTGTGTGTGTGTGTGTGTACATGTGTATGTGTACATGTATGTATTGTGGGTATGACAATTGCATTTTATTGATGCATTTGCAATCAAGAAAACGACATGCGTGTCGACAGGAGTCCCTTACGTTGTAGAAGGACATTAAAAGCAATAAAAAAGTAATTTGAACGCAACATCAATGTCATGCAACATTGTCCCAGCCAGACTTACAAATCACCAGTTTGCGTAAAATTTTTAAAATTTTATCTCTGGCCTTTTTTATTTTATTACTTTTTGCGATTCTGGCGAACGTCAGTCAGTAGTCCTAAGAGTACATGATGCAAAGTACAATTTGAAAAAGAAAAAAGCTGTCAGACATTGCAACAAGACTAAAAGTAAATAAAAATGCTTTAATAAATTTTAAAACTTGAAATCAAAGAGCAGACTACAAAAACAAAAAAAAAAAAAGAAAAACAAAAAAATCGTGCTTTGATAAATGACTTTTAAAGCAACTTTACTGTCTGGCTGCCACATTGGCGATGGCCATATTGACTGGCTGACTGCCTGACTGAATTAATAAATGAATGAGCGAATGAGCAGTTTTGTTTTGTTACATCTCAAGCTGTTGCAATTTCAGATCAATGGTCAGAGCGGTAGGTGAATCTAGTCTTGTGGCATTGAAGTCATCATTGCAGACTATTTGCAACAGCCGGTAATTTTTTGTTGCTCTGCTGCTTGTTTTGGTCAGTTAATAAGTACATGCACACACTCATACAAACACACAAAAACTGACTGCAATCGAACAAAAAACAAAAAAAAAACGTGCCACCATTAAACCAAAAAAAAACAAAAAAACTTAGTCTGTCGCTTATATTTTTTCGCAAGTCTGTATTTGTGTGTGTGTGTGTGTGTGTGTAGGTTTTTGTTGTTGTTGTTGTTGTTATTTTTCGTCTGCCTATGAACTTACAAAATTTTTAAGTATGCGCTCGTAAGTATGTTTACGTTTTGTTTTAATCGAATAAAATAAACTTGAGGCATTTGTTGCTATTGTTGCTAGTGTTGTATTTATTTTTTCGTTCTACTTTAACATCGAAATATGCAGCTGCGCTTGCGTATATTTTTTTTTTTTTACCCAGACACAATCGGTCTTCGTAGAAGCGCGGTGGAACTTAATAAATGTATGGAAGGGACAAAGACAATTTGAGAATACAAGTAACAAAAAAAACAAAACCAAGATCATTGCAGTTAAATCAATCGCATCATTGAGTTTTTGTTGCATTTTTATAAAATAGTTGTTATTGTTGTTGTTGTTATTGTTAAAACAATCCATAAAAATGTATTTTTTTTTTGGTTGTTGCTGCTTTGCTCATCAGGGATCTTATAAATGCAATTCAAACTAAAAAAAAACCAAGAATAAACCGAAAATTACAAGGCTGGACTCAATTCACTATGCGATTAAATGGGTGTATTTTGGGACGTTATCAAAACGTACAATAAAAATACTTTATAAAAATCTTAGAAAACGTCAAGCCTTTAATAAAAATCTTAAAGGAATAATAAGAAAAAGGGGGAAATGGTTACAAGAGCAGTGAAATAATTTTATTTTCTCCTTAAAATTAAAGTTAAATTTTTATTTCATAATTTAAAGAAGTAATTTTTAATCGCGTTAATATAGAACACAATTCTCACTCAATGCATAATTCATTCCCAGCAACTTAAACCAAATGAGAATTATGATAAGTGGTTACACAAAGCATCAAACTTGCTATAATATGTTCAATACTTTTGTATATGCACGTCAATTTACTGAAATATGTATGTATATAGGGTTTTTCCACCAGAAGTTTGTTTCCTAAAAGAAAATAAAGCAAAAAATTTAGATTACGATGTGTTAGTTCTTTTAAACACCGCCTGCTTTTTGGACAATTCGTATTGGAATGAATTCAATCATAAAAAGTAAAAATAGAAGTTAAGAAAAGAGAAAAATAGAGATGCGGTTGGGTTGCTGTGTTGCCAGCGTGCAGACACTTCAAAAATTACCAACATACTCCAGCTGAACCGAAATGCATTCACAATATAAAACGATAAAAAATATATTTCAAAAATTCAAATTCGTTCCTTCATTTTTAAAGTTGACATGCCCTGGCATGTTTTTCTTTTGTTAATACTTCGGTAAAAATATTTGCAGCATTATATTCGGCTGGTATATATTCGACATCAATTGACCCGTCGTTGAATCTATCCCTCACATATTGAAATCTTATGTCAATATGCTTGCTGCGTCTATGGATAGCTGGATTTTTAACCATAAAGTTTGTAGCCTGGTTATCACAAAAAACGATTGTGAGTTGCCTGGCTAGTTCATCAAAACTGATTTCACCAATAAGGCTTCTCGCACCAACAACATCTTTACTTCCTTGGCAGAGAGCCACATACTCCGCCTCCATTGAGCTTAGATCCGCAACTGTTTGTTTTCTGGACTCCCAAGAAACCGCACCGCATGCCAGAAACATTACAAAATCCGAATATGATTTTCGGTCACACGTATCACAACCCCAATCAGCATCTGTATAACACGAAAAACTGGGCCTGTCTTCAGTAAAGGATATTCCATTATCTGGATGTTTAAGAAGATATTTTAATACATGCTTTGCTACCCGCATATGCTCATCGCGAGCATATGTGAGAATTAAATTGGGAAAGCTTCTAGACTATATGGACAAAGTCCAGCCTAGATATTACCGCTAGATACATCAATAAACCAATCAAGCTTTGGTACTCACGTGTATCAACTTGACACTTAATATCTTCACACCGTTTTAGGACTGCTTACACCGTTTAGGGCGGCCAGGGTGTTGACACGGGTTTTGAGTTCACCATTTCCCATGTCTTAAGTAACTCGGAAGTGTACTGTCTTCTCATTCTATTTCTAAGCCCAAATAAAAAGAAATTGATCCGCGATCCTCGGCTTCAGAGTGTGGTTTGTTTTACATCCGCGCCTGGCTATGTAGCCCTAATCAGATGGTGGACAAACCACTATACATAATTTGGAAAGTCATGCTCGTCCTAGATAGCCGAAGGCATAATTCTAAGCAACAGCACCACCTCGTTGCAACTTTAATGATTCCAGGACAGGTGTGCAAACCATCACACCTTGCTAAAGAGTTGGAGACTTTCTAACTCCTGTCCAGAACACATGTCAAGCATGCTCACTGGACTGGATCATTCACTTTGCGTGTCATTATTAGTGAGATGATCCTGGCCACCATAATTTTCATTATTCCCTTATGGGGCCGCAAAACCACAACCACCACGATGCTCCCATATAAAGGCCAACCTTAATGATCAGCCAGAGAACTATTAAAAGTCTAAAGAGACAAATAATAAACTCTGCGAGCTCACTGATCCCCGTGGAAATAAAGTGAAGTTTCCAGTTGTCTCCCTGACTGACTTCAGGGGACTGGGCTCCCTTTTTCCCACAGTTGCACAGGTCTAGATAGTCGAGTATTCTATAAAAACCGATAAATGTGCCCCCGGGGGGATCCTCGGCTTCAGTATGATTATTAAGTTGAGTGATGATTTGATTCATATCGACTTTAGTTGTCGTCTACATACAATGCTATAATACCGATACAAACGCCGATCTTCGATAGAATTAGTGATACCCTACTATTCCACTCCCTACCGGCTTGGCGTAACCCATATAAAACTTTGTTTAATTTGCATGCCTTGTTAGAATGTCTAGGATCTGTAAACAACGGCGGTTGCTCCATAAAAACTTTATCCTCAAGATTGGGATTTAAATATGCAGACACAATGTCCACATGCCTTAATAATAATTTGTGCTGAACCGCGAGCGCCAAAAATTCATCAAAGTTTTTATTCACTTTTTGACAAAATGGCGCTCCTTTATCGTTAATCACATTGTGGATTTTGGGGGACTATCCTTAACATACGCCCACCAAAAATAATGCAGTGATGTTAAATCACACGATCTGGCTGGCCACTTAACTGCTGATTGTCGTGAAATTATTGGCTGTGTGCCATGTGGCACCGTCCTATTTAAACCACATGTAAATGATATCCATGTCGTCAATAATAGGCCAAAATTGTGTTTTAGCTTTTTGTGATAGCGTGATTCATTGACCGTTATCGCATCGCCAGTCTAATCTTCGATAAAAAGGCCCGACGAAAAAAAGGACCAATCACGACGCCAGGTCACATAGCGTACCATACAGTGACACGCTGACCATGCAAAGGTTTCTCAATAATTACTCTAGACCCGATCACGCCCCCAAATCACATACTGTACCATAAAGTGACACGTTGAGTATGCAAAGGCTTCTGAATAATTACTCTAGACCCGATCACGCTCCCAAATCACATACTGTACCATAAAGGGACACGTTGAGTATGCAAAGGCTTCTCAATAATCACTCTAGGATTTTTAGAAGCCCAAGTTGCGGCAGCTTGTCATTTGCGCCGCTATTAAGAATTTAATCGTTAAATTTGAGTCGACAGGCTCAAAATTGGAAATATATTAATATAAACTTTTTCATTTATTTGGCTTTAGAAAACAAACTTCTTATTGTAAAACTCATTATTATAGCTAAGTTTTGTCAAAGAAGTAAAGAAAGTTTTTTGTTGTGCTCTTTTTAGTTTTAGAAATGTGTGATCCAATTGTGATCTCTAGAAATTATTGCTTTTTTTCAAAACTGCTTTATAAAAAAAATATGTTTGTAAAGTGTTTTATTTTTTTTCCAATTAAAAATTTAAAAAATTAATGTTTGTAGCCGATATTATGTATACTATAGAACTACTTATCATAACGAATATTAAATATGTTTAAAAGGATATTTTAGAAGGTTGGGCGTGTGGGACTAATCCGATTCAATTTTTCATTGTCTCGCCCTTTAACTGATTTTGTGGTTTCTTTTTAAAATGAATTGTTAAAAAAAACTGTAAACAAAATTTCCAGAATATGTTAGTATGTACAGTTATTAATATTCTATGATATTCCAAAAAAAAAAAACAAAAAACTATATAACACAAAAAATTTGGTGTTAAAGTATTTTTGTAAAAGTGTAAAGGAAAGTATTGTGTGATAAACTTAAAAACGTGTATCGTCAGCGTAAAGATAAACAGACCTTGTAAAGCTGAAATACGATAACAGCAAATAATACTGTTTTAAATGATAATAACAACAACAAAACAATTTTTTTTTATGAAAATTTATTTAACGTACATTTGATGATTTCTGACTAAGAAACAACACTTTAAGACTTCGCGTAATCGTCACGTATAAAATTTAACATGTGTTAACTTTAGTGTTTTTATCTTATTTCATGTTAATTATTACTTATCAAGAATTAGCAAAAGAAAACAATTTCAAAATCTGATAATTTTTTGTTTTGTAAAAATTTCATAACGATAATCGTACGAAAAAGCATAATTAAAAATCGTTAAATCAAATATCTGTAAATAACATAACAGTCGATTTATACTTAAGATAAACTTTAGGATATTAATGTGCTATTTTTGGTTTACTTTCATTTATTTTTATATTAATCCAATATGATTTTATTACAATTTTCACTTAATATTATTTAATTGATTTATATTAAAACAACCTTACAATTAAAAATATGTTTTGGCTTATAAAGGGTTTTTCAACAAGAAGATTGTTTTTTCAAACAAAAAATTTAGTTTAAGATAATACACATTTTTATTTAATTATGAAAAATGATATCTGGCAAATGTCCCCCACGACCACGCTGACAGATATCGATTCTTTCACCAATGTTTTTAATCAGTTTTTGGCAAAACAACGGACCTATTTCGTAAATCTCATCACAGACTGTGAGCTTTAAGGCTGAAAGCAATTTGATTGACTCCGTAAAGATTCTGTGTCCTTAACATAGCCCCGCAGATAATAATCCAGTGGTGTTAAATCACACAATCTGACTGGCCACTTAACTGCGGATTGTCGTGAAACTGTGCGATCGGGTAATTTGGTTAATAGTAAAATGATTGATTGTGTGACATGTGGGACCGTCTTGTCACATGTCACTGATATACACGTTGTCGATAATAAGCTAAAATTGAGTTGTTAGCATCTCGCGATAACATGATCCATTGGCCATTACCGCATTTCCAGCCTGATCTTCGAAAAAAAAACACAGCGCAATCACGACTCCAGATTATATAGCGCGCCAAACAGTGACACATTGAGTATGCAAAGGCTTCTCAATAATCGCTCTAGGATTTTCACAAGCCCAAATTCGGCAATTTGGCTTGTTGACATACCACCCCCGGGGGCACATTTATATGGTCTTTATAGAACTTCGACTATCTAGACACAGTGCAACTGGGGGAAAAAAGGGAGCCCAGTCCCCTGAAGTCAGCAGGGGTACAACTGGAAACTCCACTTTATTTCCACGGGAATCAGTAAGCTCGCAGAGTTCATTATTTGTCTCTTAAGACATTTAATAGTTCTCTGGCTGATTATTGAGGTTGGCCCTTATATGGGAGTATCGTGGTAGTTGTGGTTTCGCGGCCCCATATCAGGTCTTTTGTTTAATATGGTCGCCAGAATCATTTTGCCGTTAATGACACGCTAGGTGAATGATCCAGTCCAGTGAGCATGCTAGACATGTGTTCTGGACAGGAGTTGGAAAGTCTCCAACTCTTAAGCAAGGAGTGATGATTTGCAGCCCTGCTCTGAAATCATCGAAGTTGCAACTAGAAAGTTCTGTTGCATAGAATTATAGCTTCGGCTTGCTAGGACGAGCATGACGTTCCAAATTATGCAGTGGTTTGATCCACCATCTGATTAAGGCTTCATGGCCAGGCGCGGATGTAAATCTAATCACACGTTGTTGACATACCCTAACAAGTGAAAATGGGTTTCGTCTGAAAACACGGCCGGTTGTTCCTAAATGAATTGACCGAATCTATGGCGCTATGAATAGTCGGTTGGCTTCAATTCCTACACGAGTTGAACCTTGTAAGACTTCAAAGTCAAATCCTTAGCAAAATTCGCCATGTGGTGGTTTTAGATAACCCCAATTGTTGAGAACGTCGAGGTATTGACAAATTTGGATCTGCTTGAACACTGGTGCTCACAGCTGTGATATTTTTAGTTGAATGACGCGTTACTGTTCGTACATTTTGTATTGAGCCTGTCGACTTAAATTTAACGCCGGGTCTCAGAAGGGCGATTATGTTGTCCGAAAATATCAAGAAATTGACCGTATCACCATTTTTATGTAATAAGTTTTCATTTAAACGCACACAATTAGAAACTAATGGCATTAAATGCAATAGTTACAACAAATCCAGTTAGTCATCCATATTCTGTTTGGCGACGGCAATACAAGACGATGTCATTTTTTATCGTTTGTTGTAAATTCGTATTCTCGTTGGCAATATTGCCATTTTTATCGATGACTGGTATTCCGTAAGACAATTTGACTTTGATGTTGCCTTAAATTGCCATTGATATTGTCTTCTGTGATTTTGGTGTCGTACTGTTATAAACAAAAATTTACAAAAGATTGAAAAGCTAAAAATATAAAATAAAATATAAAAAATACAAATAAAATGGAAAAAATTAAAATTACCAACGCCAACCAATTTGGAAAATTAGTGGAAGAATTGGGAAAAAATCCATCACTTGCCAGGCGCTTTCGAAAAGGCAGTGTTTCTACTAATTTTAAGGAACAATGGGAATGGTAACAAGTGTTGCGACTGCTCTAAACGCCCTTGGGCCCCCAAATAGAACAAGTGATGGTTGGCAATATACATATTTGACAAATATTTTTTTTTAAATTCGACGCGACTTAAAACTTAAATTAAAAAAAAAAAAGTTTTTAAAAAACAAAATGGAATGCCAAGCTACTGGAGGCGACATATTTAATCTACTTACACTGAGGCCCTTGGAAGAAGCTGTGGCAAATCTGCTGAACATTTTGGTATTAATTTATTTTGATTTCTAATTTATTTTAAGTTCAATTTAATACAGATTTTAATTAATAAATAAGTATTTATTAAAGAAGAATAAAAAAATTGGTCGAATATAAATAATAAAAAATTAAGATTTAATTTGATTTCTTTCACACAGTTTATATTATCTTCACAACAATTTTACGAAAAATAGTACACAAATGAATCAGCTGACTCGAATATTAGATATTTGTGTTATATTTTATTAAAATGATCGATAAACTGGCAAAACGTCTATCTATAACGTCTATATTTCACTATCGACCACTTTTTTAAACAGATACTTTAGGCCTTTTGCTGATGATATTACGATATATGTTAAATGTGAAGGTCTATAATATCACATTATTTAATATGCATTTAAATTTAAATGTGCCCTTCAATAAACAAAAAAAAAAAAGATAAAGCCATTGAAAAACCAACGTGATTCACCATTAACAAAGTAAAAAAAGAAATACAAAAATTATCATAAATACCAGACATAATGGGAATGAGTCAACAATAAAAGTCTGTCAGCAGACATACACACATGCACACAGTAAGAAATACGCTACCAATCAAGCACACGCATACACACAGACATAAAACCTTAAATAGGCATTCAGCAAAAGCTGGGCATCAGTAAATTAAATTTATTCTTGCAACACAACACACACTTTCTCCGAAAAAACTCTTGCTTTACAACAACAACAACAACAAGAATTTACATTAAAAATCAACAACTTTACACTCTCTTCCGCTCTGTCCGTATTAAACAAACATAAAGAAAAATATAAATTTTAACATGTTTCAACTACATACATACATACGTACAGACACACTCACACATATTTATATAGAAATTATAAATATGTATCGCAATGCTCATAAATATAAATAATGATGACGAACGATTCTAATACAGGATGTGCGTTAACATGCGAGTTACAAGTATAATTGTTTGAATGTGAGTGCGGATGCTGTGCTTTTGACTTTGTGTATGTGTTTGTGTAAGTGAATTATTCTAGATATTTTTAAGAATTGGGTCTACACAAAATTTAAAAGAAAGGAAATAAGTTCGTTCGTTTATAAGAAGAAAAAAATCAATACATAGGGATTAACCCACACACACACACATACACACACACACATACACACACACACACACATACACACACACATACACACCGTATCAAACAAAACTAAAGTAGGAACTGCTTACCTTTCAATAAATTATTAAAAAGCTGGAAGCTATAAGTTGTAACAAATGATTATTGTTTATTTAATAAAAATAATTCTTTAAACGAAATTGTAAATTAAATTAAATTAAAAATATATAAATTCTTGACTTAAAACATTCCAAAAAATCAATGGAAATCACAATCAAAAAACTAAAGCACAAAGTTAATACTGGGTTAAGTAAGTGGTGAAAAGACTCAATATTACAAGACGTTTCTCTCAAATTTTACTTACTTTAAAACACCTTCGATACATTGAATCAATTAAATTTGATAATAATTTTGCAGAAATTTTATTCAAGGAAGTTGCCACACTTTTAAGGAGAAGTTTATCCATATTTTTACAGTTATCGCGGTGCAATCTTCGATCCACAATTTCTCATAGATTTTCTGTAGAATTGAGATCCGGCTATTGGGTCAGCCACTTAAAAAATTAATTTTTTTTAAATAAAGCACTATTTTGCACATATAGATATGTGTTCAGGGTCGTTATTGTGCTGGTTCATCGCCTTAAACAATATTTCCCCCCTGTGCATATGGAAGCAGCGCATTTTTTTTTGTCTTTTTAAAAACACGATCAATTAGTCTATTAATTGTTCGAATCTGGCCTATGCTTCAGCCTTAAAAATATATCCAAAAAAAAAACTCCATCTTCACCAAGTTCCACAGCAACTTCCTCTAACTTGCCTTAATTCATCAGGGCTTGTCATATAAACATCGACTCGCCGGAGAAAAAATGCGGGTTTTCATTGTCTGGTGGTCCATTAAATGTGTTAATTTAAACCTGGTGAGTCTGTTTTTGCGTAAGAAAATTTTTTGCACTTTTATAAGATTTTGAGCCATCTTCTAATCGTGTAGTGTCGTTGATCTTGACGATGTGATTGTCTTCTTTTTAGTCGTGCGTTTTATTGCCTGATCATCTCGTTAGCTTTTTGGCATGGGCATGATAGTCTTTATGGATCCTACAACAGCCATCTAGACTTGTGTCTTGCGGGGTAAAAGGGAGCCCAGTCCGCTTCAAGACTAGTAGAAGTCAACTGAATGATCCACTATATTTCCACGGGTATCAGTAGCCCGCAGAGTTCCACTATTTGTCTCTTTAGGCATTTAGCTGTTCTCTGGCTGGTTATTGGCTGGTGTTTAGTCGGTATCATCGGCTTGCACATTGATATGTTTTGACGGAAATCCACCGTCATTACATGTGTCTTTGGGTGTAAAATGGAGCCCAGTCCCCTTCAAGGCTAGCAGCAGCCAACTGAACAATCTACTATATTTCCACGGGAATCAGTAAAGCCGCAGAGTTCAGCTATTTGTCTTTTTAGCCTTTTGGCTATTCTCTGACTGATTATTGAGGTTGGCTCTTCGGGAGTATTGTGGTGGCTGTGTGTGTTTCGAGGCCCTCGTTTGAGTTTGTTGGTCGGATCATTCATAATGAACACAATGAATGGTCGAGGTCCAGTGAGTATAAATCCCGTCGTGTTATTAATTATATTAAGCTTCATGCGTTCTGGACCTGGAGTTGGATAGTCTCTAACTCTTCAGCAAGGAGTTAAGGCTGCGGCCTACTTCGGGCTTTTGAAACTGCTACTAGGAGTGACCGGAGGATATACGTATCCGAAGGCCTTCTAGGACGTGAATGGCGTTGCTTTTCATACACAGTGGTTTGACCATCATTTGATTAAGGCCCACGGCTAGGTGCAGATGTAAATCTTATCACGAAATATCAGACATGCAGCCGCCCCGTGTGCATATTTATATGTCTTGACGGAATCTCACCATCATTAAATATGTCCACCACGATCCCGCGGACAGATGTCGATTCTGTAATTAGAGTTTTTAATCACTTTTTAGCAAAATGTCGGTCGTATTTCGTTAACCACATCACGGATTTTGAATTTTAAGGGTGAAATCGATTCGATTGGCTCCGTCCTCAACATAGGCCTACAAAAAATAATCCGGTTGTCTTAAATCACACGATCTGGCAGAACATTTAAATGCTGATTTTAGTCAAGTTATGCGATCGGAAAATTTGTTTTGCAATAAATCAGTCGTTTTATCGGCTATGTGACATGTGGCATTGTTGAGTTGTTAGCATCTCAGGGTAGCGTGATCCGTTGGCCGTTACGCTATTTTCAGCGCTTGATCTTCGAAAAAAAAAATCGGCCCACATAGTGCACCATGTAGTGTCACGTTGAGCATGTAAAGGCTTTTCAATAATCGCTATAGGATTTTCAGAAACCCAAATGCGGCAATCCTGCTTGTTAACTGACAAGTGCAAATGGGCTTCGTCTGAAAACAATTATTTTTTCAGAAAAACTAGTCAGTTGTTCCTGAATGAAAGGTCACTCGGCTTCACTTCCTGCACCAGTTGAACCCTGAAAGGGTGCTTTTCGCTAAATTCGCCATGCCATTTGGATCTGTTTCCAAACTGTGGCTCAGCGATATTTTCAATTTAACGGCCCGGTTGAACACGCGTTGGTGGTCGCAGATTTTGTATCGACCCTGTCGACTCAAATGTAAAAACCTCAGGCCTTAGAAGGACGACTATTAACAGAACCACCATTTTCATAATGGATTTAAATTATTTTTATGCAATTTTCGTACCAAATTTAATGCATCATAGCAATTGCGAATGCATTCAGTACGAATACGTCAAAATACTAAATGTTAAAACTATAACGCTATTGGTGTTGCCACAATTGAAAAACAAACTTCTTGTTAAAAAACCCGATATTATATTTCGCTTCAAAGTCAAAACTAAAACGTTTGTTAATCCTAAAACGTCTATAGTTTGTTAAACATTCAAAAGCCTTTTTAAAAGTGTGCGCACAGCAATTCTACAACCCGCTATTGTTTTTCGTTTCAAAATCAAAACTAAAACGTTTGTTAATCCTAAAACGTCTATAGTTTGTTAAACATTCAAAAGCCTTTTTAAAAGTGTGCGCACAGCAATTCTACAACCCGCTATTGTTTTTCGTTTCAAAATCAAAACTAAAACGTTTGTTAATCCTAAAACGTCTATAGTTTGTTAAACATTCAAAAGCCTTTTTAAAAGTGTGCGCACAGCAATTCTACAACCACAACAAACGAAACAATTCACAGACTTAAAACTTCATCATCATAATAATAATAATGACAGACATAAAAGTGAATTGTAGACAATTTTGGAAAGGGTTCATTACTTTTTGTTGCATCAGTAACAGCAGTAGTAATGGCTGAATGTCTTATATCGTTTGTTTCTTTTTTCGATTTGTTTAGTCTACTGTGCTGTGTTGGGATGCAATCTGTTTGACTTTGTCTGGCTGCTAAAGTCGTTTCAATTTTCTGCTGTTTTTTCATTCTTTTGATTGAATATGGAATTGCTTTTTGTTTTTTCTTTTAAATTTTTCTATTTCAAACCAGACACAAAGTTTTTAGGGACATGAAGAAGAAAAGAATATATAACAATTGCACCCTTGAGCCAGAATGAGAGCTAGAAAAAAATCAAAAGAAATATTAAAATGAAAAATAAAAAAGAAAAAAAAATATTGAAAAATGCACTGAATTTCGTAAACGCAGTCATCCTTGATGTTAAGTTGTGTCAAAAAACAACAAATCACTGATAAACGAATGTTACTACGAATGTCTTTATGTGTGTATGTGTAGGTGTGTGCCTTTGTGTGCAACCGTAAATGTTTGTACGAGTATATTTTTCGCATGCATGCTCGCTAGTATGTGGGTGAATGACAAAAAAATTCCAAGTTAACCTTGAAAAATGAGTCAAAACATCAGTTAACTTAACCAGACAGTAAGTCTGCACTTATTCTACAGTGGGCTGAAGAAGTCCACATAAAGGTGAGTATAACAATTTCTTCTTAACTTTTTAATACACACGTCACACGTTGTCTCTATTTAAGATTTAAGGTACGGTCACATTATGCAAACATTTGACGGAAATCATCAAATAATTGTCTGCTGTAGTCGGACCACAAAATATAATTGGAAGGCAAAAAGTAGAAGTCCTAATTTTTGGTAAACAAAAATGTTTTTAATGTGAACACACTGTTAATGTGAACACAGTTGTTGAATTGGACTTGTTTTTTTATCAAATAAATATTTAAACTTACTAATTTTTTGTAAGACTAAACAGCGCAAATAGCAGCAAATGAAAAGTAAAAATCTAAAAATATATTCGTCATGGATGTAAAGTTTAGTAAAAAAAAAATAAATTGAAAAAAAACTCCATGTGAATTTAGAAATAAACAGCAATTTACAACAACAACAACATTGCATTAGATAACTATTTAGTTTAGGTTATATGCACTAAAAAATCTTAATACAATGAATGTTAGTGGGAGCGCATCATCAGCAACGAGAACATATGGAATAGCCACTGTTCTCGCCGGTAGTGATGTTGTCAGAGGCAATTATTTTTTTCGTTTTTTTAAAGCTTTACGGAAAACATCGCCATCCCATTTGTGCTCTTAAGTCTTGATAGATCTCTTCTCCATCTTAAAATGTGCCTTCGGGTGTAAAAGGTAGCACATATCGCCTAGACTATCAGAAGCCCGATACTGAAAGAGCCAGAGAACTCTCGAAGTCCGCAGACCAGTGACTTATATACACATACCGGTTCCACGGGAACTAGTTATCCGCAGTGCTAAGGCCGAATTCTGTTTGTTGGTGAGGCCCTTCGGGGAGAAATGTGGTGGCTGTGGTTAAATCAGGCTTTGAGAAAAGTTCCTAGTTGCGCTTGCCACAACACCAGGAGTTGGATATTTTCCAGCTCTTAAACAAGGATAGGGGACAAGGCCCTGCTACCGTCTATATACACCTAATGTGTATGGGTCTTAGGGCGTGGGTTGAAGCTTTTTCCTAAACCCAGAGGTCAGACCACCATCATATTATGGCCACATGGCTTGGTGCTGATGTAAATCCTATCACATATCATACGCTCGTTTGAATCTACATGAATCTACAGAAGCCAATAAATGATACTAAACCTGACAGCAGGTTATCTTTGTAATTGTGTTAAATGCTTCCAGAATGTTGGGGGTTGAGCAGTCGTCACAATTTGTTTGCCATTTAATAAATTTCACATTTTTCCAAATGGCTCCTTAATGGTCCTAAAGTAATTTCGTGATAAGATTTACATTTACACCTGGCCGTGGGCCTTAATCAGATGGTGGTCAAACCACTGTGAGTGCAAAGCAGCGCCACTCACGCCCTAGGAGGCCGAAGACTAATTCTAGCAACAGGTCCTCCTTGTTGCAATTTCAGCGGTTCCACAGCAGGGCTGCAAACCACTACTCCTTTCTTAAGAGCTGGAAACTATCCAACTCCTGTCCAGAACACATGACTAGCATGCTTACTCGATCTAGGATCATTCACCAGTTGGGTGTGATTAGAGGCGAGATGATCCTGGCCACCATAAAACAATACCTGTATGGAGCCGCAAAACCACAACCACCACGATAGTCCCAAAAGGGCCAACCTCAATAATCAGCCAGAGCACAGCTAAATGCCTAAAAAGACAAATAGCGGAACTCTGGAGCTCGCTGATTCCCGTATAAATAACGTGGGGCTTCCAGTTGTACCCCTGCTGACCCCCCCCCCCGGGGGCACATTTATCAGTCTTTATAGAATACTCTACTATCTATACCTGTGCAACTGGGGGAAAAAGGGAGCCCAGTCCCCTAAAGACAGGCAGGGAGTCAACTGGAAACTCCACTTTATTTCCACGGGGATCAGTGAGCTCGCAGAGTTCATTATTTGTCTCTTTAGACATTTAATAGTTCTCTGGATGATCATTGAGGTTGGCCCCTATATGGGAGCATCGTGGTGGTTGTGGTTTTGCGGCCCCATAAGGGAATATGAAATTTATGGTGGCCAGGATCATTTCACTGATAATGACACGCAAAGTGAATGATCCAGTCCAGTGAGCATGCTTGACATGTGTTCTGGACAGGAGTTAGAAAGTCTCCAACTCTTTGGCAAGGTGTGATGGTTTGCAGACCTGCCCTGAAATCATTAAAGTTGCAACTAGGTGGTTCTGTTGCTTAGAATTATGTCTTCGGCTATCTAGGACGAGCATGACGTTCTAAATTATGTATAGGGGTTTGTCCACCATTTGATTAAGACTACATAGTCAGGCGCGGATGTAAAACAAATCACACTCTGTACCCCTGCTGACTTCAGCGGACTGGGCTTCCAACAGCACAGGTCTAGATAGTCATGTATTCTATAAAAACCGATAAATGTACCCCCGGGGAGAGGGGCACCTTCGCCTCTAGAACTTTAATGTCTAATAACCGTCTGGCCGTTTGGCCTTAATCTGACGGGTGAACACATTGCTCCTATTAACGCCCAAAGGTGCATACAGCATTTCAAGAGTACAGTAGACAGGGTCTTATTCTACTCCTTGCTTGAGAGCCAAAGTCCTTGTAGTCACATGTGCAACCCAACCGAACCTAATTGGGTTTAAACCACAGCTTCCACGTTACTCCCCGAAGAACCTTACTAATAACCAGCACAGAGCCATAGCTCTGCGGGGAACTGGTTCCCGCAGCACCAGTGTGTTTCAGTCACTGATCAGACCACGAGTGGTCACTTATTTTTCTTTCAGTATCAGGTCCTTCCTAGTCTAGGCGACCCGTGCCGCCTTTTACTTCCGATAACATAGTTTAATATTAGGAAGAAGTCCATCTTGACTGCGTGACCCCGGAGAGAGTGGTGTAGAATGTTGTGCGTGAAAAGATTTACATCTGTACCTAGCTGTGTAAGCCACGATCAGATGGTGGATCATACCAATGCTGCATCATCCTCGCCCTAGAAGACCTTCCTCCAGTCACTCCTAGTTGCAACTTCAAAAGCCCGGAGCAGGCCTCAGCCTTCACTCCTTGCTTAATAGCGGTTTCAGAAGGACGATTATGTTGTTCGAATATATCAGGAATTTTACGAAATCTAACTTTAATAGAACAACCATTTTCCTAATGGATTTTAATTATTTTAATGCGATTTTCGTGCGAAAATCATGGTGATAATCCTCAATTGAACAATCATACAGCTCGTGCCATAATTGATATATCAAAGAACATGTTTGATATGAGTGATAAAATTCACGTCAGTACCTAGGTGTGTAAGCTATAACCAGATGGTGGATCATGCCACCGTGAAGGAAATTTAGCATCATCCTCGCCCTGGGAAGCCTTTAGATACGTATATCCTCCGGTAACTCCTAGTTACAACTTCAAGAGCTCGGAGCAAGCCACAGCCATTCACTCCTTGCTGAAAAGTTGGAGATTATCCAACTCCTGGTCCAGAACACATGAAGCTTAAACAAATTTAAAAATAGAACTGCAGGTATGTTCACTGTACCTGGACCATTCATTGTGTTCATTGTGAAAGATCCAACCCACACAACTCAAACGAGGGACTCGAAACCACAACCACCACGATACTCCCGAAGGGCCAACCTCAATAATCAGTCAGAGAACAGCTGAATGATTAAAAAGACAAATAGCTGAACTCTAGAGCTTTGCTGATTTCCGCGGAAATATAGTGGAATTGTCCAGTTGGATACTGCTAGCCTTAAAGGGGACTGGGCTCTCTTTTACCCCCGTTGATACATGTAATGATGGTGAGATTCCGTCAAAACATATCAATATGCCCTCGGAGGGGATGTAGAAGAATGTTATAAAAAACATCGCAAGTATCGGGCATAGTTCCGGAAACAATATTGTGAGGAATGTGAATAAAATACTGCAGTAATCTAAAACTTTCGCCAGTAAACAAGTACAGAACAGTAACTATTGAACGTTTGAAAGGGGAAATTGATTCATAAAGTTTTGTGCTGTGTTTTGCTAAAGCGGCGCCACTATTTTTAGCTTAGAAGGGACTGAAAATTATGTACACATGTAGCTACAAATATAAAAAAACAGTAGAGCACATTATTGAAAATTTTTTGTATGGTTCTGGAGTTTCTCTCCTTTAATGATTTTACATATGCCTTTTAGCCTTTCTCCCTTCGCCATCATGCCTAGTCTGCCACCCACTGCCTTTAATTTTGGTTTTTCATCTAAAAGAACATCAAATCGATATAGCAGCTTACAGGACTACAAATTACGCCAGCAGTACTTGTCCGCACGCAGCCAGCTACAGTGGCTCACATCAAAAGTCGGACAACTAATTACAGAAAAGTTCAGCAGCTTTGCAGTAAAAGATCCTTTGCAAATTATTTCTTTTAAATATTTATATTCAGCATATTAGTAAATGGAACTGCGCAGTCTCCAGTCTTAAAATGCTAGAAACAATAAAAGAAAAGTTCAAAAATACGTTAAAACTATGACCACACTGAAAGTTGGAAAGTCTTTAAATTCAATCGCATATAGACGTTAATCTTCGTGGAATATTCTTTTTTTTTGCATATATCAAGCGTAATTTGGCTTCATTCCCTATGTAAGACGGCGTTAAGTTGGTTTTTATTACTTGACAAGTTCCAAAAGTAGTCGACACCATTGATATTTGCACTTTCTTCAAGTGTTTTGATGACCTTAACGCAGAGGTAAAGCATCCAGTTCTATACTAACAATGATGTACGCGTAATGTGGTTGCCTTGACAAAACCTTTAAGTATTAGCAACACATAATTTGGGCGCACTTTTCTTAACGATAAATTTAACATGATCTCATTCATGATATCTTCTATATAGTGAAGGTTTCCGAAACCATCACTAATAAGCCTCCATTCTTCGCCGTTTTCTTAGTGTTTTTTAAGCCACACGTTCATTCTATGTTTTCATCCGTAGAAAGGACTTGTCAAATGTTAAAATGTTGATAGAAAAAGCCCCTGTAGGCTAGTAGGTAGTGTACTAGTTTACAGGAGTGGTGGTTGTGGGTTCGATTCCCAACAAAGACCTAGGTTTTTTTTACTACAAATAAAAATTGACTGTCGGTGGGGCTGCTGAGTGATGAAGGCATGGTCACTGGTCACTGTGCTGCCTTATACGTAACTATTTTTCTACTTTCACCAGCTGTCTCATCTCTTCTCTATCCCTTTCCTAAAAGAATGTAGCACGGTACTTGACTAAATAGGCATTGTTGCCGCCTGAAGTGCTACTTCTCTTTAAAAAAGGAAAATATAACGTCTTATATAAATTTGATCATGCTACGAAACGAGAAAACTTTTGATATGTGCTCTCGTGCAAAATCCAAGGAATCATTTAACCTGACACATCGTTTCTTTCGAACCACTTGGCCATGTATTTTATTAAAACTATTCTTATTGTTCCCGCATGTACTTCCTTTCCCAAAATTGATTTCCACCATTGTGGCAAGTTTTGGAGGGCACTGTAAACTTTTCCTCTCTTAAAGGTAAAGTTTTCTTTCAATAGGTGAGCGTTGTTTATTTGTAATTCGCTTATCTCTTTTGTATCGCGTAATGATGTCGCGTATAGTTAATTTGCTTTTATTAACGATACTTGCGATTTATCGTCGAGTTTTTACACTACGAAAGCAAATATCAAATTAATCGATTATAATAATAATAAGAAATTAACAAATATAACGGTAATTGAAATGAATTTCTTATTTTGCCCGGTTTTAGCCACTGTGCGAGTTTGGGGAAAAAACGCGTTTTTTATTTTTTTTAGATTTTAATAGATTTTATAGTTTTTTTTTTTGAGGTTAGGTAGTAAATTGTTTATCAAATGATTACATGTCCAGAATTTAGGTGACGTCCTTAGTTATTTATTAAGTAAAAATTGAAACAATTTTAAATAAATTAATGTTTCATTCCTGAGCTAAGAGTTTTGGTTGTGAAAATCTTAACTGAAAATGGTGAAATATCAATTTAAACACTTTGTAAAATTCGAGCAGCTTTTTTTCTCGTAAACAAGTTCCTTCTGCAGCCGTTATGCTTTATCTACTCGCTAAATTGGAGCCTCGCGGTATTTTGGTTATAATAAACATATGCAATTCGCTCGTAATGGTCGTAATGATTGAAACAAAGCCACAGTATAGCAACGTGTTGAAAATAAGCCTGGAACCCCAACTCGTTGACGTTCGCAGCAACTGGGCATCATAAGAGCCACACAAGCGCGTCATTTTGCACAAAGATCAAGTTTGAAGACAGTGGTCGCGTATAAAGTTTTCCAAATCCGCAAACAGTTTTCGAAAACCCATTTCAACTAAGTTTCTTTAGACCGTATGGTGATGAGCTGTGTGCTTTAAGCCAATTTACATCCAAACCTGAATATTTGCCCAAGCTGCCTTTACTTAACCCACTGTGCAGTCTGACTAACTATTATTTAAACTAAAGAACATAATTTATTAAACATACAAAAACGTATAAATGTGAAATAAATTTGGAAAAGCTGTGAATCAACAAAAATAAAATAAAATGAAAATTTTTGCTCTTTTTTTCGTTGTCTACTTTCGAAATAAATTTGTATTCATTTGAAATTTATGTATCAGGATTCGGTTGAATGTGACTTTGAAATAACCCTTTTCCCAAAAGGAAAAACAAAACAAAACAAAAAGTTTTCAAAAGTTTATTTAAGCCGGAGTAGATAAAATATTTGCCAACTTGCTAACATGTGGAAAGTTTATGTTTTACGAACAGCTGTTTGAAAGAGTAATTCACACAGACTCGTTTAATCTCTACAGCAGCATTCAATTTTATTTTTTTGTTTTTTGTTAACCAGTTAATATTTTTGTTATTTTTCTCACCCTTTTTCCGCCTTTTTATCTCTTTTTTATTTGCTTTGTTCCGTACATAATGTGGGTGTTTTGGGTGTTTAAAGGAAAAAATATTTTGTTTGTCGTAAATTAAAAGAGAAAAAACTGCTTGATACTCAAAGGAATTTTCTAATACTTTGGAATCTTGTTAAAGCTGTAGCAGATTACATAACTAAAACTCAGGACATTTAAAGAAAAGTAGAAAAAAAAGGAATATTTTTTGGCCAAAATATTTTTATGATGGCATTTGCATTTAAATTAGTCCATTTAAAAAGATTTAAACAAATAATTTAAACAATAATAAAACTGACTTCCAACAGACAAACAGACAACCAGAACCCTTTAATAGGAATAAATAGGATTTGGAATTGTGACAACATGTGTAAAAGTTAGTTAAAATCCCTAAAGCGTTATGAGTTTTAGTTTTTTCGGATTAAATTTTTGTTCATCAAAAACAATAAAAAATAAGTCACCGCCTTGAATCTGTTTTACTATTTTTTTAAATATATTTTTTAAATCTACTGGAGTAAATTGTCAGCTTGTTTTAATTAAAAATAAAGTTAGTTTCTTCTGTTTGCATTTTGAATGTAAAATTTGAAAAACGCTTCAAATTAATTGAGATTGATCACATTCTATTTGACGTACTTTCTGCGCTTTTAATAAACCGCACACTTTACAACAAATGTTGCCACACTCTCGCACATAATACGCTCGCAACAGAAAACACATTAAATAACTCACCAGCATTGCTGAGAATAAATAGAAAGGGAACTCTTAAACACAGAACATTGTAAGCTTCTCCATATTTCAAAGGAATTTTTTCGGAAAAGTGCGCATAATGCTCATATCCATTGAACATGTTTGTCGTTGTCCTTTCTGCGGACGTCCGCTAGTTATTGCGAAATTAAACGAGATCCTAACCATCAACTATATTTGCTAGTTCGTTAAGTAAGTTTGATATCAAATCATCTCGAAAGCCTAAAAAGGTGGTTTTTGGGTGAAATCTATCTTCTATAATATAAAAATAAGTCGGATTTTCCTTCCTGACGCTATAACTCCTGACCGCACAAGCCGATTTCCACAGTTTTGCATTGGCTGTAAATATCTCGGGCTCCGTGAGGTTTATAGCAAAGAAAAGAGAAAAACCGGAAAACAGGGAAAATCATTTTTCACATACAGCGCCATCTCTGATACATAGCATGTACTACAACGGCACCAGTACGTGGTGTGTAAGTATACCTCACGAAAATAAGTACGTTTCATTTTAAGTAGATAACGCCTTGCACAAGTCGCATGTATACTATTCATCCTAAAAATGATGAATGTTTTTATTTGCGATTGCTGTTGGTAAATGTTCGCGGACCAAAATCATTTGCGCATTTGAAAACTGTGAATGGCCACCAATGTCAAACATATCGAGAAGCATGTCATTTATTGGGTTTGCTGCAGAACGATTCTCATTGGAATTTAACCTTTGCGGTTTCAGTTGTTTCATCAAATGCACACCAAATATGAACGCTGTTCGCAGTTATCATCACCACATGTTTCCCTTCACAACCAATTCAGTTATGGAAGAAATACAAAGACGACATATGTGAAGATATCTTGCATCGCTTGCACATTCGAATGAATAATACCGACATGCAAATAACCGATGAAATATACAATGAAAAATTGATTTTGATTGAGGATCAATGCTTGACTATTGCAAACAAGCCACTGATTGAAGTAGGAATGATCGATCGATGCACGCTGCATTCAACCAAGAATTAAATTGAGAGTTGCAATCCAATGTTGACACATTGCTGGAATTCGTTCGAAATAATATGCCGTTGCTGACGCTGAATGAACAGCAAAAACAAGTACACGAAATATTTATGCAAGCGGTGGAAAACAATATACTGGTGGTCTATTCTTCCTGGACGCACCTGGAGAAACAGGGAAAACATTTGTCATTTAGTTGATTTTGGCGACTTTTCGATGAAGATGTGACATAACGTAAGCATTATCTGGAATCGCGGCGACACTTCTAGATGGCAGTCGTATTACACATTCTGCGCTTAAGTCACCACTCAATTTAAACACAATTGATACTCCAACATTCAATATTTCCCCATCCAGTACCCCCCGGGGGCACATGATAGTCTTTTTGGAACCTACTATTCCATTTAGACTGGTGTCTTGCGGGGTAAAAGGGAGCCCAGGCCCCTCAAAGGCTAGTAGGAGTCACCTGGACCATCCACATATTTCCACGGGAATCAGTACGCCCCAGAGTTCACTATTTGTCTCCTGAGACAATTAGCTGTTCTCTGACTGGTTATTGAGGTTGGCCCCTATATGGGAGTATCGTGGTGGTTGTGGTTTCGCGGCCCCATAACAGTTTATGGTTCTATGGTGGCCAGGATCATTTCACCGTTAATGACACGCTAGGTGAATGATCCAGTCCAGTGAGCATCCTGGACAGGAGTTGGATAGTCTCCAACTCTTCAGCAAGGCGTGATGATTTGCAGCCCTGCTCTGGAATCATCGAAGTTGCAACTAGAAAGTTCTGTTGCATAGAGTTATAATTTCGGCTTCCTAGGACGAGCAAGACGTTCCAAATTATGCAGTGGTTTGATCCACCATCTGATTAAGGCTTCATGGCCAGGCGCGGATGTAAATCTAATCACACACCCCGGGGCCACATTTTTCGGTCTTTTTAGAATACTTGACTGTCTGGACCTGTGCACACCATACAGTGGTACGTTGAGCATTCAAAGGCTTCTCAATAATCTCTCTAGGCTTTTCAGAAGCCCAAATACGGAAATTTTGCTTGTTGACATACACTCAAGTGCCCCTGTAGGCTAGTAGGTAGTGTACTAGCCTGTAAATATGGGGGTTGTAGAATCGATTCCCAACGAAGATTTTGGTTTTTTTTGCACTACAAAAATAAAAACTGACTGTCGGTGGGGCTGCTCAGCGATGAAGGCATAGTCACTAGTCGCTGTGCTGTCTTTTATACGGCTTTTAATTTCCGACTATCCTTCTACTTTCACCACCTGTTTCATCTATTCTCTATCCCTTTCCTAAAGAATGTAGCACGGTGCTCGACTAAATAGGCATTGTTGCTACTTTTCTGAATAAAACAAAAAAAAACGAGCTTCGTTTGAAAAATTGATTTTTTCAGAAAAACCAGCCGATTGTTCCTGAATGAATGGACAAAATCTACGGCGATGTGAATGGTCGGTCGGCTTCAATTCCTGCACCAGCTGAACCTTTTAAGGCTTCTAAGTCAAATCCTTACACAAAATACGCCATGTGGTCATTTTGGATGACCCTAATTGTTGAGAACGTCGCAGAATAGACAAATTTGGATATGCTTCACCACTGTGGCTCACGGTTGTGATGTTTTCATTTTTGAACGACCCGGTCGAATACGCGTTGGTGTTCGCATATTTTGTATTGGGCTTGTCGACTTAAATTTAACCAAATTTGTAGTAGCGGTCTCAGAAGGATGTTTATCTTATCCGATAATATCACGAATTTTATGAAATTTAACTTTAACACAACCACCATTTTCATAGTGGATTTTAATTATTTTAATGCGTTTATCGTGCGAAATTGAATTCATTGTAGCAATTACCAATGCATCTACTATGAATATGTCAAAAACTTAATATCAAAACTAACATGTTGTTGGTGTTGCCATAATTGTGCCCCTGTAGGCTAGTAGGTAGTGTACTAGCTTTTCTGTGTGGGGGTTGTGGGTTCGATTCCCACTACAAAAATAAAAATTGACGGTCGGTGGGGCTGCTCAGCGATGAAGGCATAGTCACTGGTCACTGTGCTGTCTTTATACGGCAGTTAATTTTCGACTATCCTTCTACTTTCACCACCTGTTTCATCTTTTCTCTATCCCTTTCCTTAAGAATGTAGCACGGTATATGACTAAATAGGCATTGTTGCCTGAAGTGCTACTTCTCTTTAAAAAAAATAAACTTCTTGTTGATAAACCCATATGGGCTAGTAGGTAGTGTAATAACAAATCGGTCTGGGGGTTGTAAATTCGATTCCCAACAAAGGTCTTTGCTGTTTTAATTACAAAAAATAAAAATTGACTGTCGGTGGGGCTGCTCAATGATGAAGGCTGTGCATAGACCTTCTAGAAAGTAGGTAGTGTACTTAGCCTACCAATCTAGGGGTGGTTATTTTCACTACAATAGTAAGAGCTTGAAGGCTATGTAACTATACTTCTACTTTCACCACCTGTCTTATCTCTTTCCTAAAGAATGTAGCACGGTTGTGACTAAATAGGCATTTTTGCCTGATTTGCTCAGTTCATATCACAATTTATTGATATTTCGTTATGTTTAGAAGTTGTAGGGTGTAACATGATTGTTTGTTTGAGCAACCGAATATATTTATATTAGATAACTGAGGATTATATCTATAGACTAAATAGATAAATAAATAATTAAAATTAAAAAAAAAATATCAAAGAAAAAACTAAAATGGTGGACCGTATGAAATGATAGTTATTTCCCATTTTTTCTATTTTTTGTGAGTTTTTAATTTCCTTTTTGTTGTAAAATATATATTTTTTTTTTTTTGGGTTTTTAACAATTCTAAAGCGGTTATTTTCTATTCGATAGCAATTTCGAGCACGACTGCCAGAATTAGCGTCCAGTTATATGATTTTTTAAAATGTCACGTCGACTATTGGAATTTTCATTAGATTTTGTATGGTTGTATTCAACTTTTAATTGTTTTATTAAGCTTTTGTCTTAAAGATGCACAACAAAACAAAAACAAAAACAAAAACAACAAGAATTTGGAACAAAATCATTTGTGAATTTTAGGTTTGCTACACTCATTTGTCTAATTGATATTCTTTTAGACATTTCGAAACAAACTTGCCTTCGTAGCTTAATTTCAAAAGCCCCACAGCCTTTATCAAGCATTTCAATGTGAAGTGCTAATCGCTGTTTATGGCCTTGAATGTTTCTGTATTTTTTATTTCTTTTCGTTTTGTTCTTGTTTTTGTTTTTATTCTTAATTACTTGCTTGTGTTCCCTTTTGGCTTTATTATTAATTTGTTTTTATTGTTGCTGGGTGCGATTACTTTTTATTTTATTTTTATTTTATTTGGTGTTGTTGTTGTTGCATTTAAAAGGAAATATAAAAGTGTCTGGTCAAACGACTACTGTGTTCCAGTTTTAATTCTGCTACTGTTAGCAGACTGACTAATGACCGGTCGTTTGGCTGGGTAGTTAGTTGTCTGGCCATTTTTGCTGACTGTAAAATTTAATTTTAGGTTGGCAAGGAAATTGATTAAATGAGTTTTAATTGAGTATGTCTTTATGGTCAATATTTATTAGTTGCTGAACATTTTTTTTTAATATTTATTAACAACAAAAATAATCAAATTGTCCAGCCGTGAATATTTTTAACTTTGAAAATTATAAATAATTATTTTTAAAAATTTTTTCGTAATTAATTTTTTAGTTAATTAATTAATATTTAATATTTAGAGCCGTGATAAGTTATAAATGGTAAAAGTGGGAATTTTATAGACCAAATAATCAGCTTTTAGTTAGACCTGAAATAAAAAGATATCCGATGTTCTTTGCGTTCCTTTGCATCTTCTTCACCTGGTTAAATTATTGTAGCTCAGGCAACATAAGATCTGATAGCTTGAAATTACTTTTCAATTACAATTAAAATCACACGTAATGTCTTCAATATCCCATGACACACTTAAAAATCTAAAGTCAATTGTAACAAAAAAAAGTTTAATTGTATTTACTTGCAAATTATTCAAATAAAAAAAAATACTTGTAATTAGTAATTTCATTATCTGTAATTGTATTTGGAAATTTTCAATTACTAATTACAAAAACTTATAATTGTAATTAGGCAATAATCATTTACTGCAATTATTAAAAAACATTTAGTTATAATTTTAGAACTTTTTAAATCAATTATAAATTTAAAAAATGTAATAGAATAGAGAAATTTAAAATTCAGGCTAATGCCCCTGGAGGCTAGTAGATAGTGTGCTAGCTAACATGACCGGGGGTTGTGGGTTCAAATCTGGTGTCTTGCGTGAGACCGTGAGTTTTTTTCACTACAAATAAAAATTAAATGTCGGTGGGGCTGCTCAGTAATGCAGACATGGTCACTGGTCACTGAGCTGTCTTATACGACAGTTAATTTCTGTAACTATTATCCTTCCACTTTCACCACCTGTCGCATCTCTTCTCTATCCCTTTCCTAAAGAATTTGGACCACACTTGGCTAAATAGGCATTCTTGGCCTGAAGTGCTACTTCTCTTTAAAAATAAAAAAAAAAGAAATTCAAGCTACAAAGTTTTACGAATGACAATCTTCGAAAATTTGAATTTAAACTCTCATAAACTTCAAAAGCCGTATGGAGCAGTCAAATTCAAACGCATAATATTAGTTATACATTTTTTTACGGTGTTTTTAAATTAAATTAACAATATATATATATATATATATATGTATATATATTTTTTCGATATTTTCCTTTGGAAAGCTTCTTCAGGAAAAAATTTTTTTTGTGAAGAAGCTTTCCATAGGAAAGCGAAATATCGAAAAGAAAAAAAATATATATATATATTGTTAATTTAATTTAAAAAGGCTGTAAAAAAGAATAAGAGATATTTATTAAAGATAAAAAAGGTCGATTAAAAAAAACTACATTAGTTATAAATAAAACAAAAAGTTTATAATTAGAAGAATCTATAAGATTTAGGTGTGAATCCAAATATCGACCAACTCTTTTCCAATGTTCCATATTTGCAATGATTTTGAGATATAATTGACGGTTTAAGATCGAATTATCTGATCCTTTAGCTGTTAAATTGTTTTTCACTTATTGACGTACACTTTTCATTTTAAATATGTATTCCCAAAGAAAGAAATCCAGCGGTGTCAAGTCACATTATCGTAACGGCCCATTAACATTGCTACGATTTTAGATAATCATATTGCCCATTGAATTAATTGCGCAAAAGAGCCATGAATTCGTTGACTGTGTGGCAAGTGGCAACATTTTGTTGGAACCACATATCATGCAGCTCCTCTTTATTCTCTTTTTTTTTTGCCTACAAAAAGTTCCTTATCATTTCAGGATAGCAAAAATACTCACGGTAACTGCATGGAAAAATTGCGGTCTAATGAAACCGCCAGGCCATATATGGCACAAAACAGTTGCTCTATATTGATATATTGGCTTTTCAAGAATCACTGGTTGATTCTCGTTTATCCAAATGTGACAAATGTGTGCTTGTTAACGAATCTACTAAAGTGAAAGTGTGCCTCCTCGCTATAATTTGATTTTAAACTCAATATTTACTTCTGTCTTAAAATGTTCAGTAGGCCTCAATACTCTAGAGCCAATTTTACTGTGCAGGTGTGCTAATTCAACTGTTTGTTTCTTATCTGTGATATATGTCAGATTAAGCATTAATAAGCATTTTCCTGGCAAGACTTTCCACTACCTCATATACATTCAAGTTGGGCGAAAGTATTTATAACTTTTTGTTTTTTTGCAAATGTAAAATTTTAAATTAAAATAAAAAAATTAAATATAAAAAAGAATAAATCAACTATTGTCAGGTGTGGGGTTCGAACCCACGCTCCCTCTCGGGAACCAGAGCTTAAATCTGGCGCCTTAGACCGCTCGGCCAACCTGACTTGTTGGTGTTTCATGTCAAGGCAATTTTTTTCTCTTTTAGTTTATTTCGAGTCAAAATAATGGGAGTTTGTGTAAATATGTATTTCACTTAGCATCAAGTGGAAAAATTGTATACTCGTATTATCAGAAAATAAGGAAAACAAATAATTTATTTTCAATATTTTGCAAAACCATTGGAAAAGAATCATTCAGGAAAAGAAAGTGCGAATAAAATTGTTCCTAGAACCGCAATTGTTTAATGTGGATTCGATAAAAAATTCTTTTGGCTTGCAAATTCTCACGCAATGACAAACTATAACGACAAGAAAATTAAAAATATCTGCTTTTTTTAACAGACATTTATTTTTGACATTTAGTTTTTTGACGTATTCGTAGTAAATGCCTTGGCAACTGCTACAATGAATTCAATTTCGCAAGAAAATCGCATTAAAATAATTAAAATCAATTATGAAAATAATGGTTGCGTTAAAGTCACATTTCGTTATATTCGTGATATTTTCAGACAACGTAATCGTTCTTCTGAGACCGCTATTAACAATTTGGTATTTAAATTTGAGTTGAAAGGATCGATACAAAATGTGCGAACACCAGTGCGTAATCGATTGGGTCATTCAACTGAAAATATTGCAGCTGTGTGCGACAGTGTTGAAGCAGATCCAAATTTGTAAATTCCTCGACGTTCTCAACAATTAGGGTCATCCAAAACGACCACATGGCGTATTTTGTGTAAGGATTTGACTTAGAAGCCTTAAAAAGGTTCAGCTGGTGCAGGAATTGAAGCCGACTGACCATTCACATCGCCGTAGATTTTTCTGAAAAAATCAATTTTTCAAACGAAGCTCGTTTTTTTTTGTTTTATTCAGAAAAGTAGCAACAATGCCTATTTAGTCGAGTACCGTGCTACATTCTTTAGGAAAGGGATACAGAAGAGATGAAACAGGTGGTGAAAGTAGAAGGATAGTCGGAAATTAACTGCCGTATAAAAGACAGCACATCGACCAGTGACTATGCCTTCATCGCTGAGCAGCCCCACCGACAGTAAATTTTTATTTTTGTAGTATAAAAAAAACCAAGGTCTTCGTTGGGAATCGAACCCACAACCCCCATATTTACAAGCTAGTACACTACCTACTAGTCTACAGGGGCACCTGAGTGTATGTCAGCAAGCAAAATTGCCGTATTTGGGCTTCTAAAAAACCCTAGAGCGATTAATGAGAAGTCCTTGCCTGCTTAATGTGTCACTGTATGGTGTGCTTTGTGGTCTGGTGGCGTGATGGGGCCGTTTTTTTTTTCGAAAATGAAGCTGCAAATGCGGTAACATTTTTACTTGTCAGGGTAGGTCAAAAAGCAAAATAGCCACATTTGAGTTTCTAAAAAAGCTTTGAGCGATTATTGACAAGTGAGAATGAGACTGGAAATGCGTTAGCGGTCAATTGATCACGCTATCGCGAGTTGCTAACAATTCACTTTTAGTCTATTATTTTCGACGTGGATACCACCGACATGTTTCTTCATGTCACACAGCCAATGAAACGTACAACTTATTGCAAACCAAATTCCCCAATCGCATAATATCACGAAAATCAGCAGTTAAGTGGCCAGCCAGATCGTGTGGCTTAACACCACTGGATTATTTTTGGTGCGGTCATGTTAAGGACTATACTGAGCCAAGCCTTATTACTCAAAATTCCTGATGAAAATAATGAAATAGAATAAACAATTTAACAAAAAAAAAAAAAAAGAAAAATCGACTTCTGTCAGCATGGTCGTGGTGGACATTTGCCAGATATCATTTTTTCATTTTTCATTCACAATCGCCCAACTTTTCTCTTCGTAATACAATAAAATTAAATTAAATTTTTTGTTTTATTTTCTTTTAGAGAACAAATTTCTTGTTAAAAAACCTTTTACATAAAATTGTTAAATTTATAAATTATTTTTATTAATAGAAATATGTTTTCAAACATTTTTAGTTGGATGATCTTTAATTAGTTTTAAATATATTTTATTGACAAGCTTCGGGTTTTCATTAGTTTGACTAATTACTCCCTGGGGTGGGCTTAATTTTTTTTTTGCGATAAGTCCTTGCATTCCTTAAATTTCTTTTAGGATATCGGTTCCTCCTTCAAATTTTAATAAGAGTAGTTTTTTAGTTTACTCTTAAAGACATTTTTAAAATGCTTCATTTTAAGTTTTAATATTATCGTTTGTGCGAAATGAAAGCGTTATTCACTATTTTTGTTTTTAAATTATTCACCTTAAAAATTCTCACGATCAAGATTCAGGTGCTTATTTTTATTAGTATTTTATTTGTCTAGCTAAAATATACAATTTTCAATTGTTGGGCACAACAAGGAATACAGGCTGACAGCTCTTCTGCTAAATCGTTCCGAACAGCAGCAATGTTTTTCGCAAAATGAAGTAGGCGAGCATGCATAGGTATTATCACATTTTCTGCAGACCCCGATTTGTTCAAACTTGTGCACTATTCACCTGATTGTGATACATTTGTTCGATTATGCTGGCCAAATAAATCATAAAATGATGCACGAAATGCGTTTTAATCTTAATTTACAAGAGCTGCTTAGATATGCTGTATAATTTCAAATACTGAAACAAAGAAATCCGAAACTAAATAAGGCAAAAAAGCTTGACGTTGGACCAGCCGTTATATATATATTTATATTGTTTAGCTCAGGGTTGAAGTTGCTGGAATCAGATGAAGTGAAATTCTTACAAAATCACTGAGCCAAAAACAAAATCTCGAATGATCTTGTTTCTCAATAAAATCATAAACAATTATTCCAATTTGAACCAATAAAGAAATAAAACACAAAACAAAATTATTCCGTAGGAACGAACGAACTTACCAGCTGCAAGAATCGAATCGAAAGAGCAAACTTAAATATCGAATTTTACCGGAAACCAGTATTGAAGTATGTTTTCTACGTATTTGACGTTTTCGTCAAGCCAGACAGAGATGCATTTATATGTCGTGGATGAACAAAGTAACGATTAATGCGCAAACTATTAGGGCAGTTCAGCATTGACAATATAAACAAATATTTATTTAACAAGTTGTTTAGAAAGTAAGTTATTTGCAAAGAACTGAGTTGCCATCTTTTGACATTTATTTAGCAAAAAGTTGGCAGGTTACACTCCTGCGCAAAGAATTTTAATCGTAAAAATTTAATAACAAAATGTTAAAGATTTTTCTGGAACATCAAATCGTCGACGTTCGCAACAATTGGGCAACACTAGATGCCCACGTTCACGTTTATAAACTTCAACTAGTTCAGCAATTAAGGCCGATCTAACATTATTGGCTGTTTGCTAAACTGAACGATTTCAAAGCATTTCCAACAAAATCATCCGTAGCGATGCGGCTCAATTTCAATTATGAACAAACAAAATTGTCCCATACGGGTCTCATAAAATCCACAAACAGTTTTTAAAAAAATCATTACATTTCAAGAAAGTGACCGCATGCATGGTACGGTTTGTAGTCAGGCGGAATTATCGGCCCGTAATCGCAAAAATACTATTTTTCCACCTTTTTTGTTAAATAACTCGATCACAAATTTAGAAATATGCTGTGTTTTCTTTATAAACATCATATTTTGAATGCAATTTTCTATTGCAGCTATAGATGATTTAAAATTTTTATTTATGAATGAAACTTAATTTAGAGCATTTTCAATATCCATCCTCGTTGAAGTTGATGCTTGGGGTTCTGATGATCTTGTTTTGTTCGTAGGTTGTGCTAAGTCGGCATCAGCATCCTAGTTGGACATAATATTCAAAGGCATTTTTTTTCGATATGTGCTTGGCTTTTCCGACGGGGTTAATTTTAATTTTATTTGGGTACGGTTTTCCGTCGACCCTCGTCAAATTTTTTTTCATTTGTGTGCCCAGCAAGTTCCGTGTCATCTTCATCTTCGATATCTGCATCTTCAAACTGCATAATGATAGGATAACATAGGATGTAGTAACGTCCTCTATGACAGCAAAAAAGGGGCAAAGACTAGACATTTTTGAAAATATGGAAATCTACAAAACAAAAACTTTTAACAGTGACATTATAAACGATTAAGTGAACATGACCTCAGATACAACTTTCACACCACTAAAACTACCTAAACTCGAATACTGGCTCATCTGTACATATTACAGACGGATGAGAATGACAACATTCCACCAGCAAACCTCCGCAAACGATGCATTTTTGAATCGCTTTTCCATTAGCATGGTGAAACCCCTCTTTTGGTTCTTCCGATTCCTGACGCAATTGTACAAAAAAGATATTAAGGTGGACATGTATGAAATGTAATCTTAACGTCATGGATGCATTGATTTTTTAAAAATAACTTGTCCAACAACTTGTCCATTCGTGTCTGCATGTCATCTCACTGTACACGGTCCTTTATTAAAATGCCTTTACTGACTTATTTTAATGCGTGCCATTTACATAGGTGGTATGACGTGATAAGATTTACATCTGCACCTGGCCGTAAGCCTTAATCAGATGGTGGATTATAACCACTGTGGATGAAATATAGCGTCATCCTCGCCCTAGAAGGCCTTCGGACACGTATATCCTCCGGTCACTCCTAGTTGCAACTTCAAAAGCCCGGAGTAGGCCGCAGACTTCACTCCTTGCTGAGACTATCCAACTCCTGATCCAGAGCACATGAAGCTTAATATAATTAAAAACAGGACAGCATTCATACTCACTGGACCTGGACCTGGACCATTCATTGTGTTCATTGTGAATGATCCGACCCACAAACTCAAACGAGGGCCTCGAAACACACAGCCACCACGATACTCCCGAAGGGCCTACCTCAATAATCAGCCAGAGAACAGCTAAATGCCTAAACAGACAAATAGCGGAATTCTGCGGCTTTACTGATTTCCGTGAAAATATAAAGGACTTTCCAGTTGGCTCCTACTGGGACTAGGCTCCCTTTTACCACCGCTAGACACAAGTCTAGATGGTTGTGTGATCCATAAAGACTTATAATGTGCCCCCGGGCGGGACATACGGGGTATATGGTATGCCGAGCTATAACCGTGTGGAAATTTATATAAATTTTATATAAAATTGATAAAAATTCACATTGAAGAAGGAAATTCGTATGGTCATTCAACTATTAATGCTGACAACTTGCAAATCGAATAATGCCGAAGTTTTTATAAAGGGTATCTCAACAAGAAGTTTGTTTTCTAAAACAAAATAAAACAAAAAACTTGAGATTGAGATGATTCAAATTTTCATTGTTTTACGAAAAGAAAAGTTCGGCGATTATGAATGAAAAATAATTCTTTGATTAAAGTTGTTAATCACTTTTTGGCAAAATGGTGTTCACATTTAGTTAATCACATCACATGACTACGTATAGACACTGTGAACTTAATATAGCCTCACAAAAAATAATCCAGTGGTGTTAAATCATATGATCTGGCTGGTCACTTAACTGCTGACTGTTGTGAAATTATACGATCGAGAAATTTGCTTTGCGATAAATTGTTGGTGTCATTAACTGTGTGACATGTGGCACTATCCTGTTGAAACCACATGTCAAGTGATATCCACGTCGTCAATAATAGCATCTCGCGATAGCGTAATCCATTGACAGTTACCGCATTTCTAGCCTCATTTTCGAAAAAAAAATTCCCAATCACGCCACCACACCACAAAGCACACGATACAGTGACACATTGAGCAGGCAAGGGCTTCTCATTAATCGCTCTAGGGCAATTTTGCTTGCTGACATACCCTCATAAGTAAAAACAGGCTTCGTTTAAAAAATTAATTTATCTACGGCGATGTGAATAGTCGGTCGGCTTCAATTCCTACACCAGTTAAACCTTGCGAGGCTTCAAAGTCAAATCCTTACGCAAAATTCGTCATGTGGTTTTTGTTTTGAATAAAACCAATTGTTGAGATTGTTGAAAAATATCGCTAAATTAATTGATTTTATTTGCTTTAATGGGATTTTCGTGCAAAATATAATTCAATGTAACACTTGCCAATCCATCCATACTACTAGTATGTCAAAAAACTAAATGTCAAAGCCAACATGCTGTTGGTGTTACGGCAATTGAATAACATACTTTTTGCTGAATAACCCAATATTCGGACTTACTGCAATTCTTGCTGAATAACCCAATATTCGGACTTACTACAATTCTGCGAAATACAATAACATTTAATTGTAATTGTGAATTTTTAATTAAAAACTTTGGATTAACAAACCCAATCGCAATTACGATTGCAAATAGAAAAGATTTAAATTTATAGAGATTTTGCAAACACTATACAACATTAAGTAACAATCCCAAGATAATGGCGACTATAAAATACTCATAAGCAACAATAACGGTTTTTTTTTACTTTGTGGCCATCTAAAGGTTTTCTGTAACTGAATATAACAAGAAACAAAATTTGTGAAAGTGATTAATATTAAAATCCACAGACATATTTATTCATTATTTAATGTCTGCAAACTTATTATTACAATCAATCTCTTGCACATCATCTAATACTTCATAATAGAGAAAAGTTTCTATTTAAAAACTTTTATTAGTCTTTTAAACTTAAGTTTGTATTTTTGTAGTTTTTGTTGTATATTAAAAAAAAAACTTTGATGAACAAATTAACACAGCTTTGGAAAGATTTTGCTAAATAAAAAGGATACTTTGGAGATTCAAAATAAACTTTCATTAAAATTAGTTCTAAAAACAAAAAACGCTTTACACTACCCAAAATAATTATACGGACAATGAGACTTGATCTGGAGTAATGCAATATTTTGGACACAAAATTATAAACTTGTTAAGAAGTTTTATAACAATCCTTTCTTTCTTTGAGATGTTTTAATCGCGATAAATTGCGGAGATCAATTAAGGCGTAGAGTAGTATTAGAGAGTAGAGTATTAAAAGAACTAGATATAACACAATATGCATTTACCACAGCATCTCCTAATGAACAAATACAGATTTAGGAAGTGTGGAGTGGCTATCGGGGACACAGAGTGTGATTTGTTTTACATCTGCACCTGGCTATGTAGCCTTAATCAGATGGTGGACAAACCACTATTGTATAATTTGGAACGTCATACAGGCGTCCTAGGAAGCCGAAGACATAATTCTAAGCAACAGAACCACCTAGTTGCAACTTTAATGATTCCAGGGCAGGCCTGCAAACCATCACACCTTGCTAAAGAGTTGGAGACTTTCCTACTCCTGTCCAGAACACATGTCTAGCATGCTCACTGGACTGGATCATTCACTTTGTGTGTCATTATCAGTGAGATGATCCTGGCCACCATAAAAACCGTTATACTGTTATGGGGCCGCGAAATCACAACCGCCACGTTACTCCCATATATGGGCCAACCTCAATGATCAGTCAGAGAACTATTAAATGTCTAAAGAACAAATAATGAACTCTGCGGCTCACTGATCCCCGTGAAAATAAAGTGGAGCTTCCAGTTGACTCCCTGCCCGTCTTCAGGGGACTGGGGTCCCTTTATTCCCCCAGTTGCACAGATCTAGATAGCTGTTGCGTACTATAAAGACCATAAATGTGCCCCCGAGGGGGCTATCGTGGACACAGGATTCCAAATGCAAATATGGCAAATTTAATTTGGCGAATAAGTAAAAGATTGTTTTTTTCATCCTCATTCGAAAGCAATCATTCGCCAGGAAACCCATCATGTTCGGACTTTGCTTGTGAAACTTACAGTGCCCAATAATTGTTTCCACAGTCCTAAAATATTCTCAACATATTCTGAGTTCGGCAACAGTCTTGGCCAGATTAGTTTCGTTATTATGGATATGCATTTATTCAGTAATCTAATCTGAGCCAGATTGAAGGTCGTAAACTCAATGTGACAACTGTAGCTATCATGCGAAATGCAGACGTATTTAAAAATCCTCGAATCCTGAAGAAATACACTCAATCAGGCAAAGTTTTAATTAAACGTTGCAACGCCTCGTATCCATACGAGATCTAATCTCAAACCAGTCTATCTTAAAGACAAACGATGTAATGCCAACATCTATTAGAGACCTGATTGCAGCTTGATGGGGAGTAATGCTCAAAGTAAAAATATTTTAGCACAACCCCATGAAGAACAGTTGCCGCAAATCATGGTAAATCTCTGGGCGTGCAAAGCAACCAGTAGCCAAAAAATAAAATGGCTAATAAGACCTTAATAGGAGTCAGCTGTAGTTATTGACCTGCTTAAGATTTGGAAGCATCATTTACCATTCTGTTATTCTTATCCAATTAACACTCTAACTTACGCTTGCATATTTCCTTTAAAAAGAATAACACAGACGTAATAAAAATTTAACTTGTTATCTTTATATATATAATTCTACTGTACGTGTGTTGCGACTGAACTCCTCCTAAACGGCTGGATCGTTTTTTTTGTGTGTGTTTGGGTGATTTACAATTCGGTCCAATTGGACAAAGGGGCAATATACCTTGCGTACTCCCCCCGGGGGTACATTATAAGTCTTTATGGAACCTACAACAACCATCTAGACTTGTGTCTTGCGGTATAAAAGGGAGCCCAGTCCCCTTCAAGGCTAGTAGGAGTCAACTGGACAATCCACTATATTTCCACGGGAATCAGTAAAGCCCCAGAGTTCTGCTATTTGTCTCTTTAGGCATTAAGCTGTTCTCTGTCTGATTATTGAGGTAGGACCTTCGGGAGTATCGTCGTGGCTGTATGTTTCGAGGCCATTGTTTGAGTTTGTGGGTCGGATCATTCACAATGAACACAATGAATGGTCCAGGTCCAGTGAGTATGAATGCCGTCGTGTTCTTAATTATATTAAGCTTCATGCGTTCTGGACCAGGAGTTGGACAGTCTCCAACTCTTCATCAAGGAGTGAAGGCTGCGGCCTACTCCAGGCTTTTGAAGTTGCAACTAGGAGTGATCGGAGGATATAAATTAAAGAATCGTGTACAGTGAGATGACATGCAGACACGAATGGACAAGTTGTTGGACTAGTTATTTTTAAACAATCAATGTATCCACGACGTTAAGATTACATTTCATACATTTCCACCTTAATAACATTTTTGTGCAATTGCGTCAGAAGTCGGACGAACCAGAAGAGGGGTTTCACCAAGTGGTCATGCTAATGGAAAAGCAACTAGAAGTAACCGGAGGATGTACGTATCCAAAGGCCTACTAGGGCCTACATACCATTCACAGTGGTAATGATCCACCATCTGATTAGGGCCCACGGCCAGGTGCAGAGGTAAATCTTATCACGTCATACCTCCCATACAAACCACAAATTAAAAATCTTTTATTTCTGCTCCTGCTTACGGCATTTAAACAGAATTTGGTATTTCGGTTAAGTGAACATATTTTAAGTTCTGCTGCAAATATAGGCGGGATTTGATAAAGACGCGTGGTACCTCCCATGCAAATCTTCTTTATGTATATAATTCTACTGTAGGTGTGTGTGTATGTCACTGAATAAATCTTTTCTGCATGTCTTTGGGTGCCATCTGGATGGTTTACATTTACAAACCAGCCCGACAGATGGCGCTGCAGTCGGTATCCAGGTTATTCAACTACACTGCAACTACACGACTGGATGGACTTGAAAGAATTTGTGTGTATTCGTTCATTCAAGGCATTTCATTTTTTTTGTGCGCTGTGTTTTGATATTATTTGGGGTATCGGATTTACGTAAATATTGAGCGTTATTTACTTCAAAAATACACACACGCCACGAATTCGCCGCCAGCCGCCAATTGCCTCCAATATGCTTTGGCGGATGACGGTGAAAGGTTGAAAGTAACATGGAATCGTTTACTGCCGCCGTTAAGACAGTCGCGGTGGGCATCGAGCTGATTTGTTTGCGTTTCTTCTTTGCGATCTTACAAATTCGTTCTCAATTGATCAGCTAGTATTGATATATAATATTGAGAAATATTTCAAATTTTTTTTTTAACGCTCTTTTATAACTTTGAATAATGGTTGTCAGTTATTAGGTCCCGTCCCTTTTGTTACTAAAGTTAAGGTTTTTCTCAAGGCAGCAAAATATTGCACATTCTTGCTGCACTTCCAAGCAGTTTAATGGTTTAAATTAAATAATATTCGTAAGATAATCTTGAGTTGGATATCCTACTGTAACCCAGTGAGCCTCTTTCGAGCAACTCCAAAATAGACTTTTGGGCGCCAGCTCATAACTGAAAGTTGTATTCTATTTTTAGACATTATATAGGTGGTATAAATAGTACGAAGTTTGGATCGAGTGAAGAATCTTTTACACCGTTTTGGAAAACTGTGGCAGAAGCTTTCAAGCTTGTACAGAAAGCTGAAAAATGTGCTTAGTCCATCGAACATCGCACTGTATGTTCGTGCCAAGAACATTAGGAGTATCCAATTCCTTAATGTTTATACCATCCATAATAACCGAAGCAGCATTATTTCCGAACACTGATTTATGCGTAAGCATGCAGCATTGAGCCAATTTCAAGATTGTTGCGACATCATGTTTGAGCGTATCATTCATATTTTGCTCTTTTGGAACGCAACTCTAAATAGTTCGGTCTATTGCTAAATGAATACGAATGATAAATCGTGGTGTCATCTGCTAAAGACTATATAGGGTTCAAAGTTTGACAAAGTAAGTCATTTAGAACTATAAGAAATAGCGTAGAAGAAATAAGGGACCGTTGCGGTTTCTTGAATTAATCTTGAACTTGTTTGATAACAACTCGTATAGTGTGATTCATGAGAAAAAAAATCTGGAGAAATTATCACCGAAATTATCACAGAAGCAACAAGTTTTGATATAAGTTCATTATACCCCCACTCTATTAAAGTCCTTGGAAATATCTACAGCCACCACCTTACTTTCTTCGAATTGATGTATGGAGTTACACCAATGTTTCGATAAGAAAGCCAGCAAGTCACCCGTAATGCGCCCCCTAAGGAAATCATACTGTCGGTCGCGAAGTTGGACTCTAGGTACCTCTCTAGAGTCCGGCGGATCCTCTAAATGGTCAGTCCTTTTGGGCTTATCGGCGTTAACTAGCGACTTTACATATTACCCCAGAAAATATTCTAGCAGCTTAAAATCGCCTGATCTTGGAGGCCAATTCACGGGTATGAAATGTGAAACTATACGTTTGCCAAAAGTTTCCTTCAATAAGTCAATTGTGACACTACATGTGTGATATGTTGTGCCGTCTTCTTGAAATTACAGCGTCTACACATCATGGCTTTTCAATTGATGAACGAAAAAGGCAGTAATCATGGCTCTGTAGCAGTCACTATTGAGTGTTATATTCTGGAAAGTATCGTTCTCAAAGAAGTACCAACCAATTATTCTCTACCAGCCCGTAAAACACATCAAACAGCCACTTTTGCTATATGTGACGACGATGTCCCAAAATACGGAAATTTTGGTTATTGATGTATCCTTACAAATAAAAGCGAGCTTCATCGAAAATCGGGTTTAACGGCAATCTGGTTTTGGGCCCATTCATCGAATCTACGCCTTTCTAGGTGATCAATTCTTTTCACAAAATCTTCTTTTAAAATGGTTAAACAAATATCGAATAGTGGATAGACTGATTCGGGTCTTCCTCTGTGCTACGCTCTATAGCAATAATAATATTTTCGGTGTTTGCACTTTACGACATCTCTTTAAATGCGCATTAACATTTAGAATAGATGTAATGCGAAAATGTTCTATAGTTAATGGATTTAATTGTATTAATGGAATGGGCAATTATGTTGACCGTAAAATGGACATACTGCGGGTGTTATGTATTCCGAACAGCACCATGATTTTTAAAATAAATTTACACAATTCGAAGCCATTGTGCAATCTATTCATGTTGAAATGTCAAACCAAACTAAATATAAGTCATTTGACACCTAACAAAATGGCAACCAGTTTAAGTACGATACCTCTATAAAAAACACCCGATGCCTCATTTAAGTTTTTATACTTTGCTTCTTGCCTTTAAAACGTACTCACAATCTCTTTCACTTTAAGGCAAACAGGTGCCTTAACCAATTTAACTAGTCTAACGAAATACTCTATGGCTTTGGCAAGTTTCACACACAAGACCTTCTTCATCTCCGAATTTTCAAATGAATTTTCAAAAGATTTGCAAAAGAAAATTATTTTTAATTTGGAAAAAAAATGTTTTTAAAGAAAATTTGATTCAATGCAGAAATAAAAATATTTCTCAACCGCCAGACAAAAATGTTTGAACTGTTAAATCCTAATTCTACAGCGAGCCTTACTATCGCTTTATTATTTTTATAATTTTCTTTATTTGAGCTTTATTAAGGAAGAACGAACGACCTTTTTAAACAGAAACAACAAATTTCAGTAATGACACTCTGGTGGAAGACAGAAGATGATGTGAATGTATGAAGTTTTATTTCTTCTTCTTCTTCTTATAAAAAGTTGTATGCAATCTTATTGTGCTTGTGTATTGTGCATTGTGCATATAGAAGGACAGGGATAATAGGTGCCGTGTGCTAAAATACGGGTCAGACTTTGAATGGTGCACAAAATATGATGGCAGCATTTATTTGTTTGCAAGTAAATCGTGGTGAAGATGACGGTAAAGCGTTTATTTGTTTGTTTGTTTGTTTGCAGATGGCAGATGTAGTGGTTGCTTTTGTTGCCGTCGTCGTAATCATGAGGATGACGATGATGTCTTATCGTAACTCTGTGAACAGACAACGTCATTCTTAACATTTAAAATCGTTATAGTGGTTGTATTTTATGTTTTTTGTTTTCATTTTAAGAACGTTGCATTGCTTTTTTTACTTCTACAATTATGCTAAAACATTTCCCCCGCCCCGTTTACTTTACTTAACATTTATGAATTTCGCACACTGAACTGAAAATTATAAAACGATTTAAAATTTGAAAAACTTCAATTCAATTTCTTGCTAAATTTCATAAAAAATTTATAAAACATTTTTAAAGAATATTTTTCGTTGAGGTGATAACTTATTTAAATTTTTGAAGGAAAATACTAAGGCATCTTTGGGTTATCGTCTGGCTATTTCGTCGAACTTCTATCCAAGAAATAAACTGATTTTTTGGCCTTTTGGATGAAGTAGATTCGTTCAACTGAAAACATTGCAGCCGTGACCCACAGTGTTGCAGAAGTTCCAAATTTGTCAATTCCTCGACATTCTCAAAACCACATGGCGAATTCCGGGTAAGGATTTGACCTTGAAACCTTCCAAGGTGCAACTGGTGCAGGAATTGAAGCTGAACAGCCCTTCACATCGCCGTAGCTTCATTCGCTCAATTCATTCGACTGGTTTTTCCAAACAAAAAAAATCCTGTTTTCAGACGAAGCCCATTTTCGCTTGTCAGGGTATGCCAACAAGCAAAATTATTGTATTTGGGTGTCTGAAAATCCTAGAGCGATGATTGGGCCGTTTTTTTTTTTTTTTTTTTGTTTTGGTCGAAGATGAGGCTGGCATTGTGGTAGATGCTAACAACTCAGTTTTGCCCAAATATTGACGATGTGGATATTACTGTCGTGTGGTTTTAACAGGGCGGTGACACATGTCACACAACTAATGAAACGATAAATTTATGTCAAACCAAATTTTCCGATCGCACAATTTCACGACAATCAGCAATTAATTGGCCAGCAATTAATTGGCCATACAAAGCGAATCGAATCTAATCTAATTCAGCCTTAAAACTCAAAATCCGTTGTGTCATAAACGAAATAGGGCCGCCTTTTTGCCAAAAAGTGATTAAAAACGTTAAATGGCCAGTCAGAACGTGTGATTTAACACCACTGGATTATTTTTTGTGGGACTATGTTAGTCCCAATTTACATTGTACGATTTTTGTAGTTGCAAATATTGTCGTTCTTTCTTTAAAGTTGCATTCGCGTATACATTTGACAATTTTGTATTCATATACACACACAAACTTTACATTTAAAATTACGAATTGTGGACAAAACGAATTGCAAGAGTACACTCGCATGTGTAGTTTCTTTAGTTCCTCTCTTCCCCTATTCTTTCTACACCCCTTATTTACCTACAAACTAAGAATTGCAGCGACAAAAATCGTACAATGTACATTGGGACTTAAGGACAGAGTCTATGCGGAGCCAAGTGAATCGATTTCAGCCTTAAAGCTAAAAATCCGTGACGCGATTAACCGCCATTTTGTCAAAAACTGATTAAAAACTTTAATGAAAGTACAGACATGTGTCAGCGTGCCAGATATCATCAAACTTTTCTCTTCGTAATACAATAAAAATTTGACTCATCTTAATCTAAATTTTTTGTTTTATTTAGTTTTAGAAAATAAACTTTTTGTTGAAAAACCCTTTAGAAAACGCCAAAGGTATACAAATTGAAAATAGTTCCAACTTAGCATTAAGCGCTGCAGCTATAGTGACACTGCATTTATCAGCATTTTGCGCAGAAGATAATGTTCCATTAAGTTCCTTTACAACAACAAGCTGTTGAGGATTCTGCATTCCTAAAGAGACCTTAACGTGTTAGAACGAAGGCAACAGCAAGAGTGAAAAACACAAAAATCTTTTGTTATTATATGTTGTGTTATAGTTTTATTGTGTTATTTTAATGTTTTAATAAAAGCCTAAGAAATCAATTCAAAATTAATTTTGATTTATTTATGTGGATTTCATCAGTTGAAAAGCAGATTTTTCATTTGAAATGGCATCGCTGATGAGCGCTCATTTTTGCTAAAATATCAAAAGCGAATTTTACATCCTTTTTTTTATATCCTTGCCGTCAAAAGAACGGATATATCTTTATGATTGTTGCAATTGTTTCAGAATGTGCTGAAAGAAAAGATTATTTTTTGTATTCAAATGTCAAAATGAAATGACTTTTTTTACATCAAATTGAAACTGAATTTAAATTAGTTAATTAACGTTTTGTTTAAATTAATTTATGCGTATTCAATGACTGATAGGTAAATGGTTATAAATATATTTTTGCTTCAAATGATCAGAAAGAGAAATATGTTCTTTGTCTTAGAAAATTTCTTTTTAAATTAAGCTTAATGGTGGGGAAAATTTGAGGTTAGGAAGTAAATTATTTGATAAATGAATAAATATCAAGAACTGAGCGGTCTGTCTTTGACATGGAATGTTACAGTCTTGAGGAAAATATTTTTTATTTATAAAAATTTTCTATAGGAATAGTGAAAACTTTGTAAAATTCGAGCAGCTTTTCGTAACCAGGTTCCTTCTGAGATCGCTGTGTATAATTTAATTGAACGCTCACGTTACTGTTGCTGATAGTACGTTCTTAGTGATTGTAGTGTTTCCAACATAACCGCTATTAAGCAAAGTGCAAAGTGCTGAGAATTAGTCTCGAACATCAACACGTTAACATTCCCAACAATTCAACATCGGTAGAGACACTTTGGGCAACATTTTAATCATTTAAGACAAAATTCTTGTGAGCTGTCCACGTGAAGAACTGAATGAAAAACAATGTATTTTTCAACAAAATCATCTTTAGTTATGATGCTCATTGTCTTTTGTCGCATATGGGAATCACAAAATGTGCGAACGGTTCCCGAAAAACCAAAACATCCAAGGAAAGTAAACGTAGGATGCGGCTTGTGATCAGACGACATCATCAGAACATATTTTCAAAGAAATATATGGGCAAGGAAATACCATCAAAGTGAATGTGTGTGTGTGCTATCAAAGCTTGAGAATCAATATGGCCACAGTTGGCTAATATTGACATTGGCGATCTTTGTTTTTAACAAGACGGTGCCGCAACGCATTCTGTTGTTGCCTGAGAAATTTCAGCTGGCTTCAGGCGAAAGAACATAGCCGTGCGGTACCTCTGAATTATTCATGAACTCGTCTGATGATTTCCCATCTTTAACAACTCGTATAGTGCGATGCCTGAGAAAACTCGATATAAATTTGGAGAAATTATCAGCGGCACCAAAAGCCACAAGTTTTGACAGAAGTGCATCATGTCACAATCTATCAAACGCCTTGAAAATATCTAGACCCAACACCTTACTCTCTCCGAAGGAAAAAGCAAGTCATTCCCTACGGAAACTGTACTGTCGGTCGCTAAGTAAGCTATTGGACTCCAGATACCTCACAAGATGGTCGATTAATAATCTTTCGCATAAAGTAAATGTTAATGCATTTCAGGTTTTGAGGTTGCAAAGCGTTTGACGGTTGAACTTTCCGTATCTACGCCTGGAGATTGTAGGATTACATTTCAACTTGATTATTATTTCGCCTCTTCTATTACTGACATCTCGCAATGGGCTTCTTTATCATTGGCTCATACAGAAATTGTCAATTGCCCATTGACCATTGGGCAATGTCCATGTATATTTATATATTTCCTTATGAGGCATTACTGAATCTCCGATGTCCATTCTCCATTGTCCATCATGATAACACATCCATGCTGTCCCATTGCCTTTATAGCACTGCTGTTATCACTGCCTATTTTTGCGTTAAATTCACCCATTATTAGTACGATAATAGCGTACTACTGCCACTGCTACCAGGTGTTCGTAGAATTCTTCTTTCTTTGTGTCATTAGCACCTTCTGTTGGTGAGTAGCAACGGCTAATGATAATTTTTCTCAAAGTACTTCATACTTCAATAATTGAAATGTGTTTCGCATTTTCTGCAGGAAACCTACTCCACTTTCACCTTTATTTGTGCTTATATCCCCGGAATCATTCCACTTTAGCGGTGTGGAAAAAATTAATAGCCTATACTTTGCACGAAATTTTCATCAACAGCTTTAAAGCGTGATGTACTCGGTTAGTAATGCGAAATGCTGTCAAAAGGCCAAGGTGCCCCTGTAGGCTAGTAGGTAGTGTACTAGCTTGTCAATATGGGGGTTGTGGGTTCGATTCCCAACGAAGACCTTGGTTTTTTTCACTACAAAAATAAAAATTGACTGTCGGTGGGGCTGCTCAGCGATGAAGGCATAGTCACTGGTCGCTGTGCTGTCTTATATAGGGCAGTTATAACCACCTGTTTCATCTTTTCTCTATCCCTTTCCTAAAGAATGTGGCACGGTACTTGACTAAATAGGCATTGTTGTCAGTAGTGCTACTTTTCTTTTTTTTTTAAAGCCCTTTTACTTCCTAACCTCAAATTTGTGCACTTTAAAATTACAACAAAAAACTAAGAATGATGAAAAACAATTCTACCTCCTCCACTCTTTGATCAGCTGTGTGATGCGTTCAGTTGTAACCGTTCATTTCTGAACGGATGTACCAGGATGTACCCATCTTACAGTATTCATTCTCTCTTTTTTTCTTCGCTTAAGTTATTTAGCCGAATACTAAAGCTGTCATCCCAGTCACCCAGTGCATGTGATTTATTTTTGATACAAAACTATCTTACGAATTAATACACCTTTCAACAGGAGCTTTCCTATAGAAAATTTATTTATTTTCTTGGTTAACAGTTTTCTTGTATACAGGCCCATTGTGCTTGTTTATTTCAAATACTGCTTTTTCCCTGTTATATTTCTGTTGACTTGTATTCTTTGTTTGATTGCAGGCATGCATGCATGCATGCCTGTGCCCCGTGTAAACTCACGCCTGTGTATATTGTTAAAGTGTCTGCTTGTCTGGTTGTTTGCCTGCAAGCGCCTGTTGCAAGCTGTTCTTAAACGTTGGAAGATGCAATATATATATATATATATATATATATATATATATATATATATATAACACAAACAACACAAAAGTAAAAAAAACGAAAAATATAAAAAATAAACCAAATCTAGTGCTGTCTGACTAAATGTCTTGTTTAAATGTCTGGCTGCATGAGAAAACAAAGATAGTCTCGTTTAAAGCTGATGGAATTGCTGTCCCGGAATAAAAAAAAAAACAAAAAAAAAACTTAGAACAGCAGAGCATGGCACAGCACAATGTAAAAAAAAAAAATGAAAACTGAAATAAAAACAGTGAATGTTATAAACATGGTGTCGCGACTTTTTCGAGTGCGCAGTAAATTTTCAGACAGCTGTTGTTCTGTAGGCTTTTTTTAGGTTTTAGACGGCAACAGCCGACAATGACGACAACAATAACGATAACTTACAAACATACAACTCGCTCAAGCTAAATAAATAAACTGTAGAATCAGGCCAAATGTTCAAGAGAGCTTTTGTAGCTGGTTTTTCTTTTTCTTTTTGTTTTTGTTTCATTTTTATTTTTACTTTTTACTTTGGCGGGACAATTTTAGAATGCACTACAAAATATTCACATTAAAGTGCAATGTTTGCTGCAAAGTCTTCTTGCACGGGGCAAGTGTTATTGACTGCCTGGGTTAAAAGTAATTTTGTTTTTTTCAAAGGGAGAACGTTAAAAAACCTTCGATAAATAATGTGATGGTGGAGTAGTTGCTGATGTCGGGGGCCATAACAGAAACTAATCTATTGAAGAAGTTGATAGTGATGTGTGACGATGACGATGATGATGATGATGATGATGATGATGATTTTGCCATAAGAAAATGTTCTTCTTTATAACTTTCAGTTAAGTTAAATTTTGCTTTTCTTACGTTTTGAGATTTAACGATATTGAACCGTAAAGTATGCTTGAGTGGTATTCACTGTCTCAAGTTGATTGATGTTGTCTGATGCAGACAGTAAACAACCATGTAACGACAACTTTTCTTTCTCTCTCTCTCTCTCTCTCTCTCTCTCTCTATCTCTCTCTCCCACTTTATACTACTACTGCTATTAACGTTGCATTTCCTAATACAAACTAAAAATTTTATAAGCACCAGTGCAGTTGCGATGAAAAGTACTAATTTACCACAAATAGTACAATAATGCCTAATTAAAGACAAAAAAAAAAGATGGTGAACTGCAGTATTTATTAGTATTTTAAGGATAAACCATTCTTTTATATCTAGTAATGGCAGCTAAAAAATATTTCGGTGGTGAGTTTTACGTTTTTCAGCATCATAGAAGTGAGAAGATATTTGGAGAAGATGGGATGGTAATTAAAAATAAACGTCGTCAGCTGAATGCATCGTTAAAAGTTCAATAAATATCCGCTTACTTGGGTACTTTTTGATTTATATTAAGAGTCTTTCAACAAGAAGTTAGTTTTCTAAAACAAAATTAAACCAAAAATTTTTAATAACTGATTGTATGATGATACGTGGCAACATCCTGGTTGAAACCACATTTCAATGATATCCACGTCGAAAAAAGTAGACCAAAATTGAATTTTTGGCATTTCGGGATAGCGTGAGTCATTGACCGGTACCGTATTTCCAGCCGCATCTTCAAAAACAAAATGCGCAATCACGCCTCCAGACCACATAGCGCACCATAGACTCCTTGAAAATGCAGAAGCTTCTCACTAATCGCTCTATAATTTTCAGAAGCCCAAATGCGGCAATTTCGTTCGTTAACATACTCGTGCAAGTGAAAATGGGCTTTGTCTGAAAAAACGATTTTTCCTGAAAATCCAGCCGGTTGTTCCTGAATGAATTGAGCGAATCTACAACGATGTCGGCTTCAATTCCCGTACTAGTTGAACCTTGTAAGACTTAAAGTCAAAGCCTTAAGCAAAATTCGCCATGTGGTTGTTTTGGATAACACCAACATCGAGAATTGATAAGTTTGGAGTTGCTTCAACACTGTGGCTTATGACTACGACACTTGCAGTTGAATATGCGTTGGTGTTCGAGCCTGTCGTCTCAACGACTTTAATGACCAAATTCTTAATAGCGGTTTCGAAAGGACGATTATGTTGCACGAAAATTCCGAAATGTAACTTTAACAGGACCACCATTTTCATAGTGGATTTGAAACATTTTAATGCGATTTTAGCAATAAATTGAAATTGAATTCATTGTAATAATTGGCAATGCATCTACTACGAATATCTCAAAATAATTATGATGTTGTGGGTGTTGCCACAATTGTAAACCAACTTCTTGTTGAAAAACCCGTTAGTTGTAAATAAGATTTAGATACGCATATGTAGTTTTCCATTATTTCGAATTTTTAGAATTGCTATTTTGATAAAAACAATCAGGATCATGAGAATCGAAATGCATGGATAAGAAGCGTTAGTTGTTTGTGCGTTGTTGACGTAAAACTTGTCTTTAAAATGGCCTCAGAGAAAATCATCCAGCACCGAAATACGAAGTGGCCAAATTGACATCGCTAATTAATAAATTCTTTGGGTGGCTGCGTGGCTTATGGCGCCTTCTTGCTGAAACCAAAGGTATAGCTATTTGTGGCTACAAGAAATTGATTATAATGGTTTGTTAGTGCAGACAATTTACGGTAACAGCGTTTGCTTGATCACTTGCGAAAAAAAAAACATACGGTTCGATGATGACCCCTGACCACAAATCGCACCACACCATCACTTTCTTTGGAATTAATGGTTTTTCAAGGACCATGCCTGGCATGTGACAATTTTTTATTTACATAACCTCTTAATTGAAAATGGCCCTAAATGGCACTTAAGATAATTTTGTGGAAAATGCGTTGTTTTCGTTAAATTTTGCAAACATTCAATTCGTAAATGCGCAACGCAAACAATGGCCGGTTAGCTTTAATTCTTAACCAAGTTGAACTTCATAAGCCTGGTAATGAAGACTTTTATGAACGAGCATATTGTTCGATCTATTGTCAGGGACATTACCGTGAGCCTCGAATGTAACAATTAAATTTCGGATAGTGGTTCCAGAAGGAGGAAAGGCTGCTGCAATTTTCACCATTTTGATAGTAACTTTTCACAATTAAAATTCTTTGTGCAAAAGCGTACTTAAAATTTTCTAACTTTTTATTAAATAAATGTCAAATGATGACATTTAACCATTTGACAGACAATTTACTTTCTAATCTTAGATATGCCCACCAATTATATTAAATAAAATAACGTTATAAATGACCCGACAAATGAGAAAAGTAGATCGTCAGTCTGAAATTACTAGAGTCTGTAGTAAAGATTAGTGATTCACTGAAAGAAAGGTAGCTGAGAATAACTAGTGCGTGAAACAACGATGCTCTCAAAGCGTCAGAACTTAAAAACTGTTGGACTATTGTCTGAATAGTTCGGTAGGTAAGACGATATGCAATTAACACTATTATAACTGAATATTATTACGTCTCGATTAATATTTCACGCTGACGTATTATTGCACTTTATTTCTTCTCATTTTTTTTATATAGGACCAGTACTCAAGGGATGACCCCTACCTATGCAATGCATTGTGCCAGAACTAGGAAATTAGGTTACGGGAAGGAGGAAAGAGGAATAGTAGTGTCTGTGGACATTCGATTTGAACTTTCTCAGACTGAAAGTGACAGGAAAGACCTCCGGAGGGATCTTATTCCACATACGGACTGTTCTGCTGAAAAACGAATTTTCCCTGTAATGCGTAGTGCGATTCACTGGCCAATCAACCACAAAAGGATGTGCTCTCATCGAAAATCGAGTTAAACGTTAAAACGTGCGAGTATCAGGAACAAGTTCCCTAATTTCATTAGAGCACTTACCATTGTAGTAAGGATAGAACAGCGAAATACACCCCACATTGCGTCGATGTTCTAGAGAATCAATACAGTTGGATACCCTACTGTCAGCAATGAGGCTCTTGGCCCTCTCCTGTATGCGGTCGAGTAACTCCAAAATAGACTTTGGAGCGCCGGCCCATACATGAGAGTTGTATTCCATTTTCGACACTTGAAAGATTCTTTAGAAACCTGAAAAATGTGTTTAGTCCAACTCCTTGGTAAGATCAATAACACTGCACAAGAAAAAAATATTTTTTGAATGCTTCTTACACTAAGTTAGTCAATTTCTACTAATTTTGGGGTGATAAAAACGAAATTTTTTTTTTTAACTCTCAAAAATTATTTATTGTATCTTCTATAAAAAAAACTAACAATAAGTATTAAAATCTTAAATTCTAAAAAAAGTTACATTAGTCCCGACCATGTCAGCCCTAACCCTTTTGGGTAAAAAAAAATTGTCATAAAAAAACAAAGCAAATATTTCTAAGATGTATCGTCTATAGCATTGAGGATTAAAGCTGCGGTATCCCTCTTTTTTAATCGGCTATGTCCACTATAATCCAAGATATTGCGAGCAAGGGGATTATGATGGTCTTCAAGCGTCATCAAGTATTTGCCTGCGTATTTGATGATTTCTGTAGTCACCAGCGGTATGTCTAAATCACAATGTATGTTTGAATTTCTGATGTACCATGGAGCGGAAGTTATCAACCGTAAAATTTTATTTTGCATACGTTGGATTCTATCCACGTTTGAAGCTGAGGCAGTGCCCTAAAGTTGGATTCCATAAGACCATATTGGTTTCAAAATACTCTTGTAAATTAGAAGTTTGCAATCTAGGCCAAGTCTCGAATTCCTGCCAATGAGCCAGTGTAATTGTGTTAGCTTAAGTTTCATTTGTGTTAGCTTTGAGTCAATATGATGTTTCCATGTAAAGCGACGATCAAGATATATACCAAGATATCTCACATAATTATGGTGAGCAACAATGTGATTATTGATTCGAACGGGTAAACAATTATCTCTTCGCAGGGTCACATGAATGCACTTTTGAACGTTCACTTTAATTCTCCATAATTTTAACTACAACTCCAACTGAGTTATATGTTGCTGAAGATTTATGGAGGCTTGATAGGAGTTTTCGTGCGAACTTAGACACGCTGTATCATCAGCAAACGTAGAAGTGTGGACAGTTTCACTTACAGGCATATCGCAGGTATATATCAAATATAAAACTGGTCCATGAATGCTACCTTGTGGTACACCTGAGGAAATTGGTTTGGATACACTTACGAAGTCTCCTTCAACAACAGCAAATTTTCGTCCAATTATGTAGCTTTTCAGTAGGTTGCTCATATTACAAGGCAAGTGAGCGGTCAGTTTTAGAAAAAGACCTTCATGCCAAACTTTGTCAAAATCCCGAGAAACATCAACAAAAATAGCTGAACAACCAATCTCCACTGATATTACGTAGAGGTGGCTTGTACTCAACGGGCCTTTTAAGGTTTTTTGTAGCACGCCATAAAGAATAATTGGAAAATGACAATGAACATTTTTTATTAGCTCTTGTTTTCCTCTCTGGAAAAAGGGACTGGTAAAGTGTCTGAGTGTGGTATAGGCCGAATAGCAGATGGGAGTTTAGGGTATTTAACCGTTCCTCTTTTCTTTATAGATAAACCATGCTTAATGGGAGGAGTTAAGCAGAAATAACAGCCGTCTGTATGATTGGTAGGCTCACGCCAAACCATAGATACTGCAAAAGCCATTGCCCGGTTTTGATTTTACAGCCACTCTCGCAATATGACGGAACAAGAATTGCAACATATATGAGGAGCCTATGATTTATCTTGGTCCCCAACTTTCACACTAAAATAATGTTCATAGGCAGTCTTAACGATGGGTGTCATTTTACGTTTCTGAACCAAAAATATTATTTCACCACATATAAAGCAAAAGCTATCGACGGAATTCACACACTTTCGAGGCATTTAAGATCAGCAGTTAAATTAATTTTTAAATCAACTTCACACAATAATTTCAATAGCAACCAGGCGCGTACAACTGACAAACTTGCATGGGTTATGTTTACTACTTATGAACAGCTGAAGAGAGGGAAATAATGTAAACAAACATGTGCACCAACACATGATACTATAATTGAAAAGTTTTTGAATACGGCCCTGAAGGTGTGCGCAGAAGGGGGCGACCACCGCTGGAAAGATAAGGTCCAGGAAAATATCGCCGATCTGAAGAAGCGAAGAAGCGCAGAAGATCGAAGCGCTTGGAACTCTATTCTAATCTCGGCCCAAGACCCAGCAGGGTTGTGAAGAGCCATTTATGAATGGATAATTGGAAAAGAAGAGCTAATATATAATTTTTATGGTTATTTTCGGTTTTAACACGTGGAAATAGATTAAAATCAGCCAATTTCAACCCCGAAACAAATACTTTGTTGTTCAGTGTAATCGAATATGTTATTCGCTTCTTATCCTTTTCAAAAAGGTTTAAAGTGGCTTTATTCTAAAGCTTTGGCTAGAGATAACACACCACCCTCCTCAAACTCATAACTAATGGAAAAGGCTTTGCACTATCTTTTGTTATTTTCATTTAAGTCTTATGCCTGAGTATGAGCAACGGCATGTGCAGGTATCTTAGGATTCATATGATCATGATATTCTTTTGTGTTATCGAGAAGAAACTTCCAACAATTCTTATCTTCTGATCATCAAGATACCAGCGATATCTGAAGAATTCGTGGCAATGCAAATTAGCTTAAACAAGCTGCAAGTAAGACAGCCGTCACTTTTTTTGGATTTAATGGTTTTTCGAGAACTGTTTGTAGAAATTATTAGTAGGAAACTAAGTAATCTAGCATAACAAGTTCTTAACATATCTGCGCTGAATACAATTAAATAACAGATAATTGTACGTTTGGTTCATAGGTGTCTTTCCTACAAAAGTAATTAAAAAAAAAATTCGTCTACAAAATTGTATTTTTAGAAAAGTTTTTTTTAAGAAAATTCTATTTTTGTCCAGCTTAACAAATAAAACAATTTAATTAATAAATTAATTAACTTTCAAAATCCAAAATCCAAAGTCTGAATTTAATATTTTTAATTTCGAAATTTAAATAATAAAATGCCAACAACCAAACACAATTAAAATGCATGATTTTCATTTCTTTCGAAATAATTTTGATAACAAACAAATTAATAAGTGTTTTATGGTCACTATAAGATCAGTCTTATTATTTTCATTTCACTTCTAATTAAAAACACCAGCAGCAGCAGCAGCCTCAATGCAAAACAAAGAAATTCTAGAAATCGACACCATAAATTCAGCAGACATTCAATAAATCATCTCAGACACTCAGTGTATTTTATTTGTAGCAGACAAATATTTTTAAATCAGTCAGACGACTTCAAAATTAAGAAATATGAATAATAACAACACCAACAACAACAATAATAAAACAATAAAAAAAAACATCAAAATAATCAACCCTTAAGTTAAAGCCTTAATTTTAAACAATAGAAAACTGTCTGGGATCATTAAACATCGATATGCATACAGGCAGTAACAGAGACAAAAAAAATGTTTACTTAACTATACACACACACATACACACATACTTACATACATACTCACATGCATGTAGATATGTGTATGCATAGATGTCTGGCTGGAAATAAACGTTTAATAATTGAGCAAGTATATGTGACAATTAGGGTGTATTAGTGTCTGTGTACAGGATGTTTGAACATGAATTTAAATATGTCGTGTATACGTTTGTGTGCTTTCACTTACTTACCGGCAAAACTTTAACATAATCGACAAATATGACAGACACATTTCATTACGATTTTGAGTCTAGACACAAACACATGAACACATAATGCCAAGAATGAAGCGAAAAATAAAAAAAAAAAACAAATTCATGTGAATTGGGGGTATACAGAAATTATTGTCCTCTTTTGTATCGGGGCTTACAACCAGAATTAGCAACAACATGATAATTTTGACATTTAGTTTTTTTTGAGGCATCCCTTGTAGATGCAGTGGCAATTGTTACAATGAATTCAATTTCGCAGGAAAATCACATTCAAATAATTAAAATCCACCCGCAATGAAAATGGTGGTTCTGTTAAAGTTTACATTTCGTAAAATTCGTGATACATATTTTCGGACAACAATATCGTTCTTCTGAGACCGCTATTAAGAATTTGGTCGTAAAATTTGAGTCGACAGACCGGGTCGTTCAACTGTAAACATCGCAGCTGTAAGCCACAACATTGAAGGGAATCTAAATTCGTCACTTCCGCGACATTCTCAACAATTGGGGCTACCCAAAACCACCATGTGGTAAATTTTGCGTACGGATTTGACTTTGAAGCCTCACCAGGTTCAACTAGTACATGAATTGAAGCCGACCGACCATTCACATCGCTGTAGATTCGTTCAATTCATTTAGGAACAATCGGCTGGTTTTTCTCAAAAAATCATTTTTTCAGACGAAGGCCCTTTTCACTTGCCAGGGCATGTCAACAAGCAAAATTGCCAGATTTGGGCTTCACAAAATCCTAGAGCCAGTATTGAGAAGCCTGTGCATGCTCAACGTGTTACTGCATGGTGCGCTATGTGGTCTGGAGGGGTGATTAACCTATTTTTATTAGAAGATGAGACTGGAAATACGGTAACGGTCAATGGCTCACGCTATTGCGAAATGCTAACAATTCAATTTTGTTCTATTTTTTTTTTTTTTGACGTGGATATCATTGAAATGTGGTTTCAACAGGATGATGCCACGTATCATACAGCCAATGAAACGATCAATTTATTGCAAATTTTTGGTTTTATTTTGTTTTAGAAAACCAACTTCTTGTTCAATGACCCTTTATATTTCAAAAAGTACCGAAGTGAGTGGATATTTATTATTTTTGCATTCAGCAGCATATTTGTGCTTGCCAGCTAACGACGTTTCTTTTTAATTACCATCCCATCTTCTCCAAATAACTTCTCACTTCTATGATGCTCAAAAACATAAAACTCACCACCGAAATTGTTTTTTGGCTGCCATATTATTATTGACGGCGTGAATATCACTGACTTGTGGTTGCAACAAGACGTTGCCACATGTCACACAGCCAATGAAACGATCAATTTATTGCAAACCAAATTTCCCCATCGCATAATCAATCAGCAGTTAAGTGGCCAGCCAGAACGTGTGATTTACACACCACTGGATTATATTTTCTAGGGCTATCTTAGGGCAGCGTCTATACGCATCCAATTGAATCGATTCAGCCTTAAAACTCAAAATAAGTGACGTGATTAAGAAAATAGGAGCGCCATTTTGCCAAAAACTTTGATGAAAGTACAGACATCTGTCAGTGTGGCCGTGGTGAATATTTGCTAGATGTCATTTTTCATTTATAATTGCCGAAATTTACTCTTCCCAATACAATAAAAATTTGGATCATCTTGAGCTAATTTTTTTGATTTATTTTGCTTTAGAAAACAAACTTCTTGTTGAAAAACCCTTATATTTTCTTATTTTTGTGTGAAATCAATTGAAAACCCTTGGAAATATATACATTTCCAAGTATTATTTTTTTTAAAGAGAAGTACCAGTTCAGGCCAACAATGCCTATTTAGTCAAGTACCGTGCAACATTCGTTAGAGAAGGGATAGAGAAGAGATAAACAAAAGGTGAAAGTAGAAAGATAGTCGGAAATTAACTGCTATATAAAGACAGCACAGCGACCAGTGACTATGCCTGCTCATCGCTGAGCAGCCCCACCGACAGTCGATGTTTATTTTTGTAGTAAAAAAAAAATCAAGGTCTTCGTTGGGAATCGAACCCACAACCCCCATACTGACAAGCTAGTACACTACCTACTAGCCTACAGTGCAGCATTACGCCACTCATAATGATGCTGTGGTTTGCGATTTTTTTGTTTTTTTTTGGCCTCAACATATACCGAAAGTAAAAACTGCGACACCCGTAAATATCCGTTTCATTTCGTTCAAAATTAAAATCAACCGACCGTTGATTGTGTCGAACATTTGGGAATTGGCTGTTTGAAAAACTGAAACCAAACAATGCAGTTTTCAGCGAAATCAGCTTTAGTGATGAGGCTATTTCAATTTTCAATTAGCCGGTTTTTGGTCAGATGGCATTATTGGCCCGTATTTCTTTTTTTTTTGGAAATCAGTAAGGAAATGCCCTTACCGTGAATTCCCGGCGCTATCAAGTCATCATAACCAATTTTTTTGTGGCTACAATTGGCTAATGTTGCCCTCTGGTTTCAGCATGACGGTGCCAGCCAAACATTTTAATTACGTACTGCATGAGTTTCTAGTTTTGACGATGTCAATTGACCGCCTCGTTCTTGTGATTTAGTATCGATGAATTATTTTCTATGAAGCCATCTGAAAGACTAAGTTTACGTGAACAATCCACTAACAGCTGACATTCTGAAAGATAAAATTGGGCACTGCATTATCGAGATAAGCGAAACTTTGTAGGGAAACATGATTAAAAATTTTGTGAAAAGAGCGGACGTCTGCCGTTGTGCTAGAGGTAGACATTAGCCTTAAATAATTATTAATTACCATATTTCTACTAAAGATTGGTATCGATTAAACTGGAGTTGTTGAAAAAAGTTTGCTTCTTAACCTTAAAACGGCCCACCCTTTATAATCACCAAATTTAAAAAATTTCTTTTTCATTGACAGAAATCAAAATCATTAGTGACTAACATATGTAACACAACATCTTCACATAACTTATAATACTTATATGAGGCTTTTGCGAATATGGAAAATACGTAAAAATTCATGTCACATATGTTCGTGAGTTTTTATTGAAACCGCGAAAAATAAGCGAGTGGCGAAAGTGTTGTCAGATGAAGGGTGACCTACGTTTTTTTAATGCAGGCCAGCTATTGCTGGTTTCTTTTGTAATGCATTTTTTTTGGTTTAAGATTTTGAAAGTTACGCTAACTTTGGACATGTAGATGCGTTAAAGCATATTTGATGACAATGAGCAAATGGTGCGTGCGTGTGTATAAATATTCTTCCCAGTTATAGTTTTGTTTAATAGCTAAAGGCTGCCAAGATCATTTGTAAAATTTTTTAAATATATTTGTAATTTATTGAATTAAAGTCATATGATTGCAACAATCATATAATGTACGCTGTAATAATACTATAGTTACGTTGCAAAAGTTACACATTAATTTTCAACAATAATTTACTTACGATAATCAAACCGTGAACTTAATTATTTCTGCCTGAACTCTTACCACAACCAAGATTACTTTTCCAAAAGAGTTGAGTTTTCCAAAACAGCCAGTCTCATCTGTAAAAAAATCAACTTTAAAAAATTCTGTAAAATTTTTATAAATTTGAATTGAAAGTCGTAATTCATAGCCATAGCATATAGCTTTCCCCAAGTGAAGAAAACATGCTTGCAAAAACCATATAATGTACGCTTTACCCAACAGTTGCGGTGAACATGTTATAGTTGTTGTCAACAATAATTGAATCACGATAAACAAACTTTTGTTGGATGGGCTTGAATTTAATTATTTTTACCTAAACTCTTGCCACAACCATTCGCTTCCAGAAAAAAAAAGTTAAGTAGAGTTTTCCAAAACAGTCATGAGGTATAGCTAATCATCTGCTGGTTTTATTCCCGATTCAAAAAATATTGTCTTTGGTGCAGGGACAAGTAATGGCTGCTCTTAACCATCTTTCCAAAAAAAAAAACCGCTGTTTCGTAGTCATTCCAACTAAGTTAACTCCGAATTTACTTTCTCTTAAGCATTGCCAGTATTAATTGTTCCTTTCATTCGATATACAAAATAGAGAAAGCGTTAGCCAATATCCAGTTCTACATTACAAAGGTAAGACTGTTTTGCGCTATCTGTTTGCGCCACTGAGCCAATAACCGCAATTTTTAAATATTTACTTCATAACGGGTCTTCTGAGCCTTAATACAGTGTTTTCTCAAAAGTATCACAGTTGTATGATGATGACATCCTAATTGTCTTATTAGCCAACACACCAAGAAATTAAATCTGAACCGCATACAATCTAATAATACTTTAAAGCTTTTTTAAGCTTAGGATCGTTTATAGCTGTCGCTGTCATACGTACACGTCATCATCATCATTCTCATTATTATCACCACAAATGATTTGGTAAAATAAAAAAAAAAATTAAAACATTAAAAAAAATAAAATAAAATATAAAAAGATTCAGAACTCAAACCCCAATAAGGACGTTTATTTGTTTGTTTGTTTGTTCGTTCGTTTTTGTGGGCTTGTTTCATTTTAGGAAAAACTAAATCAAATAGCAGTATGACTAAGTGACTATCTGTCTGGATGACTGATTAAAAAATCTTTAGGAGAATTTTTTACATTAAAATATAAAAGTACTTAAACGGCTTGAAAGCTGAATGACTAAATGGCAGGCTGGCTGGTTTGTTGGCTGATTGCGTGAATGTGTCTGGCTGTTGGATGGGTTTGCAACCTGATACGAGACGTTTACTAACAAACAATGCAACAACAGCAGCAGCAGCCACAGCCACAGCAACAAAATTTAAATGCATTACTAATGAAATATCCACCCCAAGGGAAGGTATATAGCAAGTGATGGTATTAGGTTGCTTCGCAGACTGGGTGGATGAATGGATAAATAAATATGTATATGAAAGTCTGAATGTATGAATGTTGTGTTCTCTTTGATGGTGTTAAATAACCCAAAATATATATTTATTTCACTTTTTCTTTTCCTTTGGTTTTTTGTTGCAAAAATGTGTATAAAACAATCACAAACATACGCTGCATAAACAAACAAACAAACAAATGAACAAACAACTAAACCACTGTACTTTGTTTCATGTACCATGACCTTGAAAAATATTTCAAAGCCTACTCATTCAGAAAAGTTTTTTTTTTCTTTTTTTTTTTTTTTTGTTTTGTTTGTTATTCTTATCGTTGTTGTATTAATTTAAAACATTTTTACTGTTTACAAAAATTTACTTGTAAAATAGCAGTCTACATGAGTCCGACACAGTCTCAAACTGTATAAGACGACTACTGTATTAGGACACATAATTAGGACACCTTGTTAAATATATGCATTCGTGTCTGTTTTCTATAGGAATAAAGTTATTGAATATATGGTGCGTGATCATAGACCTGCAGCTCTATCCCTAAATGCACTACATTTTTCCTCTAGTTTGCTAAGTTCCACAATAACGAGTTTTGGGTGTTACGTTAGGACTTCCAGTTATATGAGTTAAATCCAATTTTAGTATAGATGCTACAACTTACATTTATTGCAACAATTATCAGATCCTTTACATGATCCTGTTCGTTTTAAGAAGTTGGACATTAGAGGTTTTCCCTCAAAATTTTGAACACTACAAAACCAGCTGCCTTTGCAAAAGAAACTCGAATCATTGTCAGCCAATAGGAACGGTTAGGAACGAGAGCAGCGTACAAAATTATTATTTTCACAACACCTGCCAGTAATCGCTTTCTTTGTTTGTTTGGCTTGGACAAACTCCAATGATTCCAATAGCACAAGCGATCATATATCATTAAACCATGATATCATAGATCTCTTTTCATTTCGATTGCTCGTTTAGCAGTAGGAACAAATTTACTTCTTCCTGACCTTTCACCTCTCCCCGGGTTCTGGTAAAGATATCAATTTTTCTAAGGGTAAAAGGCAGAAAAATGGGTCCTGTTCCATTCATATTGGTAATGGCCTTCGGGGAGTAAACACAAATCACCCAGTGACTAGACCAGCATTAGCTTAGTGCCACATGATCGAATACTGACGTTAATCTGTATCACGATCTGAACTCTTAACCATCTATACGAATTGCCTAACAATCGCATTTAATTACGAGCATAACAAATGAATGCTGCTATCAAATATAATAAATGGTTGTCTCCACAATATTTCTTGATACACCAAATCATAGCCAAATTATATGCAGATACGAGTGTAGGTGTTTGTGTTTGCTTCCTAATGCACTATCAACTAGTGATCCCAAACAGGAACCACCACAATAAAACCGCTTTTGACAATGACGGCCACAAATGTTAATAAAAGTTATCGAAAATCGAAAAACCTCCAATTCGAGCTAGCCGTGGTGGCATATGCCAGATGTTATATTTAAATTATACTGCCAGAAGATTATCTTTCAAATATTCATCTTTATTTTAATCCATTTCAAAGTTCTATCTATACGTCTACAAAAACACCCTTCTCCTGCCAACGAAGTAACTTCGTCCATTTAAACTTCACGCATATTTTTTTAAATACCAGTACATTAACTGCATAATACAGTGTTTTTGTCATCTTTCGATATTCTACCTTCAAGAGCATGGGGCTAATACTCGCAGTCGAACTCATGCGAGATTTACTCGAAGTTGCGACTTTTTTTACTTTTGGAATTTTGCCACTCGTTATCGAGTAAGTTGTATCGTTATTTCTGGTGATGGCACTCCTTAGCGAGCTTACGTTCGAATGCAACCGTGCGAGTTTAAGTTCGATAGTAAATTTGATAATGAAATTTTATTTTTAAATAGTTCGTTGGATAAAAAGAAAATTTTAACTAAATTTTTTATATTTTTTTTTCATATTAACTTAATTTTATTAATTATTAGGTCAAATACAACAAAAACAAATTGTAGCCAAAAAGAAATTCTTGCTAATTTAATATGTGAACACAGCAATTTGACAAAAAGCGTTCTATCAAATACATGTCAAGGAAACACTGCGGCTAAAAGACTTTGGTAAACCTTGACTAATAAATTAAATAACTCTGGTCCACCGTTAAAAGATGTAAAAGCTTGGCGAAAAGTAAATTATTCATTATTTCCTACTTTAACATGCTGCAAATAAAAAAGTTTATATTTTTTTGGTAGGCGTATGCTGATCAAAAGCAAATGGTTAAGAAAAAGCTTTCTTACAATAAATGTTCACGCAGGAAAACTGGAGATGGTCCGTTCGAAGAAAAACCATTAAGCGCAACTATGAACAAATTTTGGAAGGAGCAGGCATTGATGTTGCTGTAACTTGTTTAAAGGAGGTCCGGACATTCGGATCCCAAAACCAGCAACACGAACAAATACATGAGAACAGCACAGATCCGTCACAAGAAAGTGATGACTTAATCATACAATTAATGGATGTAGTTGAGGAAGAAGAAACACCAAAAATGAATATATTATTTTGCCAAGACTCTTCATCTTCCTTTGATACTCTAAACCGTTTTTTAAACCTATAAAATAAATGTATACACGTAATGTTTACCAATTAAACCGCTGTAACTAACTCATTGTTCGGCAAGCCCAATGGGTTACTTGTGTCTCGGTTTTGTGCATGTCACCGATCAAACAAAAAGAAAAACACTCAAAATTTAAAATAAAATTTGCACTTCTGTCGATAGGTTTTTTGTTTACTTATTTCTAGTGTTGTAAAGTCTTGTTTTTAATCTTTTAGAACACTTTACTAAAAAATCGATTCGCAATGTATCGAGTCCCAGCATCAGAAAAACTCGTACAATAGAAATTAATTTACATACGAATTTATTTCGATCTCAAGTCCCGTAATTAGCCCCCAGGTACGGCGGTAGCTATTTCAATATTTCGGCACCTAATCAAACTTTGTTAAAAATCGAATTGTTATACGTACATGGTTCCATAAAGCTAAACTGAGTGATATAACATTGATTCCATAGTCTCAAAAAAAACACACTTCTGTATACAGCAGTAGTCAAATGTTATTACACATTACGACAATTTTTTCTGTTTTGATAAGAATGCTTCGATTCGTGTTGTTGTTGTTTTCAATATAAAACAATTTTGTTGTTGTTGGATGAAATGGACTGTGTAGAAGAAAAGAACAAAAATTCAAAGAAAATAACGGAGTATTTCTCAGAAAAATAACACATTTGTTTGGTGCATAATGGCGTCAAAAGTTATAACACACATTTTATTTGAGTAAATGTCATTACTTTGTGGCTATCTTGTCTGCTAAGTAGGCGCATTTTACATGATTGTTGGAGAACATTGCGAAAAATAATAATATTATTAATTTAATCCACGAAAATGGTGCAAAGGAGGCATTTAAATATTGAAACACGATCCGAGATTGTGACCAAATTTAAAATGGGAACTTCGGCTTTGGAACTTTCGAAACTTTATGGAATTTCGCGGAAAACTGTTTACAATTTGGTAAAAAAGAAGGACACTTGTGGGAATTTAGAAGATAAAAAGAAAAGTGGACGAAAAGCCGTTATAGGCAAACACGAAACAAGAAGATTAAGGAGAGTCGTGATGCTAAATCCAACAATAAGCCCTATTCGAATTGCAGAAAATTCGTATGAAATAATTGGGAAGAAAGTTAGTGAAGCTAGTTTACGTCGCAAGCTGAAGAGCATGGAATTCAAGACCTATGTAGTCCGCAAAGTGATCGCCATAATTCCGAACAACGAATCGAAACGCCTTGCCTTTGCTCGATATCACTTTAATAAGCCCATAGAGCTCTGGCACAACATTCTGTGGACTGACGAGTCTTCTTTTAAGTTCCAGGGGTCTTTTGGCAGAAAGTACATGCATCTACCGGCAACTCTTAAAAGCAAATCACGGCAGCCCCTAAACAGATTCGGTGGAGGATCTGTAATGTTTTGGGGTTGCATATCATTTTATGGATTGGGAGAGCTCGTAGCAATTGAAGGTACTTTAAATCAATCTGGGTACATCGATGTGTTGAATGACCACGCATTTCCTTCAGCAAGTACCCTATTTCCAAGTACCGACTGGATTCTTCAACAAGATAATGCTCCTTGCCACAAAGGATGGTTGGTAACGAAATTTCTAAATGAGGTAGATCAAGGTGTTCTTGCATGGGTCCCTCAAAGCCCGGACCTGAACATCATTGCAAATGTTTGGGGCTTCATGAAACAGCAAAGAAACAATTGATAAAAATCGAAACCTGAATGACACTATTAAAGAAATAAAAAATATTTGGGCTAAAATACCTCTTTCTTTTATCCACACCTTGATTGAGTCTATTCCGGCCAGGTTGCAAGCAGTTATTAATGCCAAAGGAGGTGTAACAAAATATTGACTCTTTAAAATTAAAAAAAAACAATTACAAATTTATAATTCTTAATATAAACCATATAATATGACATTGTGTAATTCGCTTTCACACCAATAAAATATGTGTAATAACTTTTGACGCCAATATGCACCAAACAAATATGTAATTTTTCTGAGAAATATTCCGTTATTTTCTTTGAATTTTTGTTCTTTTCTTCTACACAGTCCATTTCATTCAACAACAACGAAATTGTTTTATATTGAAAACAACAACAACACGAATCGAAGCATTCTTACCAAAACAGAAAAAATTGTCGTAATGTGTAATAACATTTGACTACGGCTGTATATTTCTGCAATAGTTGCTTGGATGTGTATTGCTTCTTTATAAACCAGGTATGGTATTTCATCTGGGCCCGCTAGCCATTATTAATGTTAGCTTTTTACAATTCTTGGCTGGTTACTCTTTTCCTTAGTCTAGGCAGGCATACCATCAATATCTGTAAATGCCCAGCGTTGACACAATCATAATATTATTTCTCGGAGCATCCCTTTACCACTCATATAATCTAGTGTTCATAACGTCTCAAATTTATGTCTTTCTCCAGATTTTTGAAGTTTCCTTCTGGTGTTTAAAATAACCGTTTTCAGAGATTGGACTTTGCAATCCAAAAACTGTACTAAAAAGCTGGATCTATAGTTCGCTTAAAACAACGGCTATGAATTTTAATGTCTTTGCAAAAGTTACGCTCCTCCCCAGACAACTTTGAAATTCACCAGCAATCATTTAAAGGACGACTTAATACGACTGCCATGTAGAATTGAATCAGGGTTCGCATTTTTGTGTAATGATGTGCTTGAACACCTATTAGTCGTGTCCGCTGGCTGTAGCCTCGTCCTATTAATCTAGAATCTTGTACATCTAAACCATGATTTATGCCATTGATCCGTTCCGCAATTAATCGTTGAAATTAAATTCACATAAAACGACACACAAGCGTCTTATAAAATCTCTTGATGCATTGCTCAATTTAAAAGAAAACACGCATATGAAAAGTGGAACAAAATCGCATAACAGGGTTAACCTAAAATTTATTTAATTTACAAACACAACATAACATATGAAAATAAACAGTAAAATTGTAACTTTGTTTTAAAACGGTGTAAGAATCAGTCTCCCTAAAGTATTTGTTTACAGCACAAGCAAATTTTATTTATCGCAGCATTATCACTCTTCTTTGAAACATATTATTCATGTAACATAACCTCTCTAATTTAGGCCTTTCTCTAGGTTTTTAAATTTTCTTCTTTTCTTTTGTTATATTGAGTTCTCTTATAATAGAACACTCTAGAGTTTTTCAGTCAAATTACACGATTTATTCACTTTAAATGCACACAAAAGTAAACACGATGGTAACTTCATCACTGTAACGCCTAAAAGATGCTTTATTATTTTGTTATCTTTACTTAATGATATTTCAAATTCAATTCATTTGCCTCTGCAGTTGGTGTTTACATACGTCATTTTATATTTTTGTTGTTGTTATTATCATTCAATATAGAAGCATGTTTAGTTTTGTGTTTTTCTGTTTTTATTTTGTTCTGTGTTAGTTGTTTTTGTTTTCTGTTGTTGTTTAAATTTATTTCGTGGAATTTCTTATAAGCATTTTGTTGTTGTCTTGTGTGTGTGTATAAGATTTCTTAGAAAACTATACAGTTTGTAAAAGACATAATAGGTCATTTCGTTTACTTGTTTTTTTTACTGATAATTATTTTCTTTTAAAAATTAAAGAACACATCTTTGTAATAATATTGAACAACTGTGTATAGATCCAACAGTGTCTCTAAATTTTCAATAGAGATCTAAATGTGATAGAATTATTCTTTCCTGCGAAGTATCAAACTTTGTGCTATAGCTCTGTTCAGTTGCTTAAAAATCTCTTGGTATTCTAAAAAAAAATATGGTTTGCTTCACGTTGAAGCTTTAATGTTGTTTGCATATGTGGATCCATATTTAGAATTTCATTTTGGAAATCAGGATTAGGATTTTTCCAATATTTTTTGGAGTAAGGCGTTCAATACTTTCCTCAGTCACTTTTGCAATGATTTTTGTCGTCAGTACCTGCAGTAGTTAATAAAATATTTCCAACATCAGATAATGACTCTTCTCTGAGTGATTCTTCTAAATCTTCCTGGTCTCCAATTCTGCGATAATTTTCTAAAATTGCATCACATAATGGTGATATTTCGTATTATCACCGATATAATTTTTTTTTAATATAAAAATCCCACATAAATTTAAATTCGCCTAAAACGAGGGTGTATACGGTTTTACACATTTTTTTTTTTAATTCTTAATATTCTATTCTGTTTATATATTTTTGTCAACTACTGTAAAATACTAAAACAAAAACAAACAAAAGAAAAATACTTTCAAACTAAAAAAGCCTAGACAAAAGTCGGTGATGATGATGTTGATGGTGGCGGTGGTGGTAGTAATGGTGGCGACGCTTTATTCATGTGGCCGATATTGATGGTTCAAAAGTTCTTGATAAAATGGTGGTGATGACGAACTACATGCAAGCGGTTGATGGTGGTTGATGTCTGGTCGTTTTTTTTTCTCTTTTCTTCTTAAATGTCGTTTTTGGATATCGCAATTGTTATTATTATGGTTGTTGTTGATGTTGCTGTTGTAAGTACTACTTGGTTACTTGCTGAGTTTGTCTGTAAATTTGTACTTGTTGTCTGGATTTGACAAGGAACCTTATAAATGCAATGGTTAACGAGGACAAAGCAGTTAATACACAAATATTTAATTCGTCTGTCTGGCTGCAGGATCTTATTTTCTCTATTCTTTGCTGCTTAATTATATTCCCTTCTTCTTCTTCTTCTTGAAGTATTGAATGAAATCTGGCAAAGGCACAAATTTGGAATTTTTACATTTTCGATACAGATTTTGTTAATGAGAACTTAAATGCAGTTGCACATTTCTCTTTGTTGTTTGCAATTTGCGTTTTCTTTTCTCCTCTAACAAACAAACAAATGGTAATAAAAATAAAATTTATTAGAAATATTTATATTTTTAATATTTATTTTTATTGTAAATCTCCTCCAGTGATTATCTGTGTGTCTATCTGTCTGTCTCCTTGGTCTTGTGCTAAATTTTATATAAATTTCTTTATTTTTTGAAATTTTTCCTTACTTAATTTTTGTCTTGGCTAAAGGAAACTTGTGCTGTCATAACCATGTGGATAATTATATATTTCTTTAGAGGATTTTTTGTTATTTTGGTTTTTCTTTAAATTTATGTCTGGTTATTTTTTATTTTTTTGCTGATTCAATTTTTTAAGTTTCTCGAGACGCTGCATAATGATTTCGTTTGACAAACATATTGAAGTGGTACTTTAGATTTATGTTTTCATTTTGTATGCGTGTGAGTGTATGCATGTGTGTGTATGTTTGTGGCTGGTGCTATTTTGCCAAGTGTTGGCAGGATTACTTTTTTGCAATATTTTGCATATTTTCTTTTTATTTTTTTTGTGGCGATGTTACCTGCGAAAGCTGGCTGGAGAAAATATTCACATATTAATTTAACAAAAGCTATCGGCTTCCACTGAACTTCGTCACACAAGTTATAATAAAGTTATATTTATAATTAACTTCTCTCTGAAACCACTAGGTCAAAAGCTTAAAGCCAGTAAAATTTATAATCTAAATGGCTTGAAAGTATCTAAAATAATTTTTTAAATTAGTAAATATATTTCTTATAAAAATTATTCATATTGGCTAAATGGAGGCTGCATCTCATGTTATTGAAATAAGATCATCCATAATTTTTTTTATTTATTGAATCTTCATATATAAACTAACAATAAGTATACAAATCTTAATACTAAAAATTTATTTGAAGCCATCCAATGCTAAAATACAAAGTAATGACGGGATAAGATTTATATCTACACCTGGCCGTGGGCCCTAATCAGATGGTGGATCATTACCACTGTGGATGGCATGTAGCGCCATCCTCGCCCTAGAAGGCCTTCGGATACGTATATCCTCCGATCACTCCTAGTTGCAACACTTAAGCCCGGAGTAGGCCGCAGGCTTCACTCCTTGCTGAAGAGTTGGACACTATCCAACTCCTGGTCCAGAACGCATGAAGCTTAATATAAATAAGAACACCAAGGCATTCATACTCACTGAATCTGTACCATTCATTGTGTTCATTGTGAATGATCCGACCCACAATCTCAAACGAGGGCCTCGAAACACACAGCCACCACAATCTTCCGAAGGGCCTACCACAATAATCAGTCAGATACAGCTAAATGCCTAAAGAGACAAATAGCGGAACTCTGGGGCTCACTGATTCTCGTGGAAATATAGTGGATTGTCCAGTTGACTCCTACTAGCCTTGAAGGGGACTGGGCTCCCTTTCACCCCGCAAGACACAAGTCTAGATGGTTGTTGTAGGATCCATAAAGACTATCATGTACCCCCCGGGGGAATTTTCTATGGGATGCATGATAAGTTTTACGTCGGTAGATAGTGTGTGTATGCCATAATTCGTCCGTGGTCAAACCACTTGGGCGATATGATGCGTGAGCCGTGCCCTAGGAAGCCGAAAACTAATTTCTAGCAACAGATTATTCCTAGATGCAATTTCAGAGGTTTCGAAGCAGGGCCGCTAACCTCCACGTCTTGGTGAAGAGCTGGAGACTATCCAACTCCTGGTCCAGAACAAATGACAAGTATGAGCACTGGATCCGGATCATTCAGCCCTTGTTCCCAGTAAAGGTGAGATGATCCTGGCCCCTTAATCAAATTCATGAGTGCCGTGAAACCACAACTAGCACGATACTCCCGAAGAGCCAACCTCAATAATCAGACAGAGAACAGCTAAAAGAAGAGTCGTAGATTATCCAACTCCTGGTCCAGAACGAATGAAACTTAATATAATTAAGAACACGACGGCATTCATACTCACCGAACCTGTACCATTCATTGTATTCATTGTGAATGATCCGACCCACAAACTCAAACGAGGGTCTCAAAACAGACAGCCCCCACAATCTTCCGAAGACCCAACCTCAATAATCAGTCAGATACAGCTAAATGCCTAAAGAACCAATAAGCTGAATTCTGGGGTTTACTGATTCCCGTGGAAATAACGTAGAGCTTCCAGTTGATTCTCTGCTAGCCTTCAGGGGGCACGGAGCCCGTTTTTCTTCATTGACACATGAATTCATGGTGGATTTCCATCAAAACATATCAATGTGCCCCCGGGGGGGGATTTTCTGTGGGCTAAGCTCCAAATTATTGGCCTCTTGGAGGACGGCATTTACCGCCGTTGGATAAAGTTATCGAAAATTGAACCTCCAGATTAGACTACGTTCAAGATAGCCATAGCGGTGATATGCCAGAAGTCATATGTAATTTATAATGCCAAAAGACTCTCTTGCGAAAAAAGTAAATTTTTTTATCGATTTGAAAAATTCCTCCATATAGAAAAACCCTTTACATCGCTCACTTAAGTGCCACAACCTTGCTTTAATAATAAATTAATTGTCAGTATCAAGTTACTTAGGGACAGACAGACAACTTTGAAAATAAAAACAATTTTCAACCTGATTCTAGCGTTATACTCTTAAGAGTCACATTCACACGTACATATACGTATGCAGAAATATTGATAACGGAATAGTATTTCATAACCTCAAATAGCATTCAACTGAAAAAAAATTAAGAAAAAAAAACCTGTTTTCAGATGGAATACGATTATTTTCAAATACGATATGATATTTTAAAGAAAATGCCTTTTTTATTAATAAAGTTCGGCACATCTTAAAATTAAAATTTTCGCCAAATTATGCAAACCAATCCAGACTTCACAATTACGTTGTTTTCAACAAAATTTGTAGGAATTTTATTTTTAGTATTTTAGTATTTTCCTGAGAATGTTTTCAACATTCATTGCTCAATATTAAACATTAACGAAAGCCACGGTGACTTAATACTCTATTATGCTATGCTTCGCAAAAAAAGTATTTAAACTCTAAAACCCCAAAAAACAGTCTCTGCAAAATTCGAAAGGACAAAAAAGAAAAAAAGGATAAAAGAAAAACAAAACAATTTAATAACAATTTCTTAAATAAAAATAAAAACACCCTGTTATTAATTAATAATACAGTCTTTGCCTCCTCACCTCTCGCACACTTACACCCCCATTTCATTTTCAATAGACATTGAAGTATTTAGCCACAAACACTCCACAAGGGTTGCAAATTGGCGGTTTGATCTTGTCGCAAGAAATAAAGATTTTAAAATTTTATGAAATTATTAATTGAGATGTAATTACCGCCACAGCACACTCCAAGGAACATTAAAAAAATAAAAATCATTTGGTAATTGCAACAAATAAATGACTCAATTTGAATACAAGAACAATTAAAAGAATTACAAAATTTCAATTCCTAAATTTACTGTCATACAAGGTGACCAACAATTCTAAACTACCCGTGCTAAAAATAAGTTTAATTAAAAAAAAAAGAAGTCTAAGGACTTTAATCTTCCCTTCTCAAAAACCATTATCATTTATTGTGTCCAGGCAGAGTAACAATAGTAGCAGCGCGATGTCGCGACGTTGCTAAACACAAATTTTATTTCATTAAATAAAAAAGTCAAGCACAAAAGTCGGTACAAAAAATTCATTTAGAAAAGATAAAATTATAGTGGACAGACAGACACTATTATTGTTTAATTATGTTGTCTATTTTTTATTATGGCATTTAACCTTTTGACGTTTATATGCAACTACGGACACCTTTGCTTTAATTCAAGGCAATTGAAGAATGCAGTGTAGCCACCATGATCCATATTCCGACAAATGCGCGTTTTTAAACGGCATAAGGCTAACTTGTTAGAGCATTTATTCGAAAATTTTTTTATTTACGAACATTTATAACGAATTACATTTGTTCGCCTCACTACTACATAAAGGGTGGACTACTTTGTGGCTAGAAAATAAATTGGCTAAAAACACATTCAGTTTAATTGGTAACAAGGTAACGATGAATGAAAAATTCAACAGGAACATTGTTTTCAATTGTGTCGACACCAACAACATGTTTAAAACAATTCAAATTCACATTTGCATTTCGCAAAGTTCGTGATATTTTCGGGCAATAGTTTTGGGCAGAAGTTTATTAAACGTGAATACCATGGGCATTTAAGCCTTAATAACTGCTGGCAGTTACTAAAGACTGTGCAAAGTGAAAGCAGGCCAAGAGGCACATGACAGCTACAGGAAAGTAAATAAATCAAATTACGAAAAGCATGTTCAAAGATCTAACTTTGAAATCATTATTTAATTTTAGAAAAAGTCCTGTTTAGAATGTATACCGCTGACTCCTGGCAAAACCAACAACAGGTCAGTTTTGACATTTAGTTTTTTACGTATTCGTATTTCGCTCGAAAATAACAATAAAATAATTCAAATCCGCTATGAAAATGGTGGTTCTAATAAAGTTACATTTCGGACAACAAAATCGTCCTTATGAGACCGCCTATTAAAAATTTGGTCATTAAATTTTTTTTTTAAAGAGAAGTAGCACTTAAGACAACAATGCCTATTTAGTAAAGTACCGTGCTACATTCTTTAGGAAAGGGATAGAGAATAGATGAAACAGGTGGTAAAAGTAGAAGGATAGCCGGAAATTAACTGCCATATAAAGACAGCACAGCGACCAGTGACTATGCCTTTTTCGCTGAGCAGCCCCACCGACAGTCAATTTTTATTTTTGTAGTGAAAAAAACCAAGGTCTTCGTTGGGAATCGAACCCACAACCCCCATATTTACAAGCTAGTACACTACCTACTAGCCTACAGGGGCATCTAATTTGAGTCGATATGCTCGATACCAACGCGTGTTCAGCTGGATCGTCGTTCAACTGAAAATATCGCAGCCGTGAGCTGCAGTATTAAAGCAGATCCAAATTTGTCAATTCTTTGACCTTTTCAACAACTGGGGTTATCCAAAATCATCACATGGCGAATTTTGCGTAAGGAATTGACTTTGACGCCATACAAGGTTCAACTGGTGCAGGAGTTAAAGTCGACCGACCATTCTCATCGCCGTAGATTCGCTCAATTCATTCAGGCACAACTGGCAGATTTTTTTGGAAAAATCATTTCTTCAGACGAAGTCCATTTTCATTTCTCAGCACAAATTTAATCATATAGGAACTGCAAAGATCTATATAAAGGACAGTATGCGGGAAGTCATCGCATACTGGCAAAGGAATTTAGGTTTAGGTCAATCAGTTTGACATCCTTTTTGCTCAAAACATTGGAGACACTTGTCAACAATCTTATAAGGATGACAGTCGATAGAAACCTTTTCTCCCCATCTCAACATGCTTACACAGAGTGTTGGCCGGTTCAGACGGCTTTACACTTGATCGAGGATTACAAAAAGAAATTGAATCATGGTAGTCTTCGTGGTCTTTGAGGGTTGCTCTAATGGAGATGGGGGTTGACTGATCGATCTCCAGATTTGTAACTTGCTAGCAATGAGAACAGCAGTAAGACTTAATATTCTAGAAGCATATACCCACAGATCATTGGGGATATGCCAGCGTTCTAGACATCACAAATGTTATGCCTAATTTTATATATTATTGCAACCTAGAAAATTTCTTCAGAAGAAAATTTCTCTCTGATTTAAAGGAGGTTCAAATGACTTTAAGAGAGGGACGAGAGTTAAGGGAGGAGTTTGAGGAATTTGGAATAAGATGAGTTCTCAAATGACCGTAGTATCCTTTGGACTGAAAAATCGGAAAACTAGGAGAGCAGCGGCCTGGTTAAGCCCTAATCGTATCAATCAATGGCAGGTTTACCACATGGAATGGCGGAATATTCAGCAGCCACCCTAACATGAGTGAGAGAACATTGGACTACTTTCAGTAACAGTCTGGCGCTTGAACTGGCAAAGAAGGGGCAATGCTTGATGAAGGTGACACTTTTTGCGGCCCCCTATCTGCTTACGAACAGCATATTGATACTGTTCGTTGTTATCTGGCCCAGCCACCTGACTTGCTCGAAAGCAAGCACAATCTCGTTCTCATTGCATCGAAAGAAGGCAGTTGCAATGCTGCGATAACCGAAGATGCAACTGTGTGACTTGGTAGTTGCAATAAGCGGGTATTGTTTAGGACCCTCCTGAACATCTTCTCCGCTTGTACTTCGAACAGTGATAGCTACGACTGAGACAAAGGTATTTTGGGAGCTTAGTATTGGGCAGAATCAGTTTCTTTTAAGATAAAGTGGATGATTTTCTGACACATACCTATACACTGCAACTTTGTCCTTTAATTGAATACTTACCCTGGTTAGGAGGCCTTATTCGTCTGCATCTATCACATCAATCGTACTACTTTTTCTTTCTGTCTTTGCTCTTATCGTCCAATATTTGTTTCTTCTCTTTGTCTCCTCTTTTATATTTTGATTTACTTCTCTTTCTTTTCTTTCTTCTACCTGCAGGGCACACTATGAGATCAGCAAATTGGGTCCATATATATAAACGGCAACATCCTACAGAGCCTTGGCTATATTGCACTAAGAAGGAAAATTAATAAATTTATTAGCCAGGCTGGATTAAGTTCGAGTTACTTTAGCAAATTTTAATTGAAAACAGGAATATTTTTTTCGCACCTACGTAAACAGGATCTCAGGATCTTATTAATGAATATTTATTTCTGGATTCAATTTGTAAATACACACATATGTACATACATACACATTCATGCATTTACATAATTACTTCCATATGCAAAATATTTACTGTTCGCGGAAAAAATCGGCAAAAAATGTTTTTCGGCTTTAAAACTCGCCAGAATAACCATAAATCATAACACTTAGCAACAGAATCTATAAACATGCATACATACGCACATACATACATGCATACATATGTAACTTAATTTCCTTTTTCTTTCTTTCTAAAACTCCAGACGGCCTTCGCAAAAAATTCAAAGAATAAAAAGAAACATAAAAACCTAAATTAGACATTTTTGAAATTTGTTGCAGTGTTTGTTTTTATTTCATTACTACGTTCCCTTCTTAGTGTTATTTAAATTTCCTTATGTGTTCTCTTTGAAATGATTTTTTTTGCAGTCCACTTGTACCTTTTCTTCTTCAACAGCTTTCAGCAGTTAATAAAACTTTATGTGGTGACTTCCCCTATTTGATGAACGTTATTGTTGTTGTTGTTGTTTTGTTTCAAGTTGTGAAAAGTTTGTCTGGCTGACTTTTTGTAATTTTGTTTTGTGGTTGGTTATTGTTGTTATTATTTTTTATATTTTGCATATTTAGTTTTCATATTCAGTTAAGGTGATGCCAATTAGTAATTTTTTTCTTCCTCTTAGAAGGCAAGATCAATCCAACGGTACCTATGAATTATTTGTGCACTCATTATCAGTAATTTAAAAGAGTTACAACATTTTGATGGCTTTTCAAAAAATTTTACAACGATTACTGTCGACTGGGCTGAATATCATTTTGCTATTGGGTGGGCAAATATGAGGTTAGAAAGTAAATTGTCCGTCAAATAAATAAACTATCACATTTTGAGGTTTGGGAACTTTTAAGCATGGAGGACCACAACATTCTTGAGCAAAGAACTTTAATTGTGAAAATTTATTACCAAAATTACCTCGTAATCAGACGCCTTCTGAGGCGATATGCAAAATGTTATTGCTAAATTCGAGCGCTCACGATATTGTTACTCACAAAAGACCAAAACAATACGCTCGTAGTGGTTGTAGTGATGCAAATATAACCGCTGTATAGCAAAGTTTGACAATAAGCTTGCAATACCCACTCGTCAACATTTGCAACAATTGGGCACTACTATAAGATACTCTGCGCACTATTTTGCTTAAAGATTTTCATCTTCAACATTTTAAAGTTCGGTGTCGAACGTTTGAGATTTGGCTGTTTGAAAAACTTAATAAAAACAATCATCTTTAGGGACTACGATGTTCATATTTAATTAGGCGGTTATGTAAACAAACAAAATTGTCACATATTACTTACAAATTCCTCAAACACTCCTCGGAAAACCATCACTTCCAGAAAGTGACATGGTTTGAGTCCAGGCGGCATTATTGGCTGGTATATATATAAAAATAAGCAAGAAAATGTCGATATCTTAAATTCTCTGTGTTACCAAACCATAATAACCAATTTTTTGTGGCCACAATTGGCTAATGTTGACATCAGTGACCTTTAGTTTTAACAACAATTATGTTGCCTCAGCTTTTTAAACAGCCAATTCACAAATTTTCAACACTTTTATTTTACCTTTTCTTCTTCAACAGCATTCAGCAGTTAATAAAACTTTATGTGGTGACTTCCCCTATTTTTTGAACGTTGTTGTTGTCGTTATTGTTGTTTTGCTTCAAGTTGTGCACATAATGCACCCTCAGTCCGTTCGACTGTAATCCATTAAGAAGTTGAATTTTATAAGAGCTTCTCCCTTATAAAAATGCCCGATTGTTATGAACGTCCACGCTCATTCTTAACACTTTGCTGTACAGCGTCTATGTTTGCATCACCAATGGCCACAAAGAGCGGTTGATTTTGGTTCTATTGTCACCAATACTACCGTAAGCTTCGAATTAAGGAACTAAATTACATACAACAGTCTCAGAAGGAGCCTGATTACGAGGAAATTTTCTCAAATTTTACAAAGTGCTACAGCGATACTTTCACCATTCTGATAAAAAAATTTTACAATGAAAATTTTACAATGAAAATTTTTGCTAAATAGCAGTCAAAGGATGATAACTTATTTCATGACATTCTATTATTAAACAGATAGAATTTACTTACTGTCCTGTTAACTTATATATTTCAGGTTTGAAAGTAATAAAGAAAAATCCAAACGAAAGTTTATATCGCCATCATTTGTGGAATCGTTTTTTACAAGTCCAATACGCCAGTCATATATAACATATGGTACTGTTACACCGTTACACTGCACCTTTATATAGATTTTTATTTTGACATTTGTTGAAAACGCAAACAAAAGTCTATAAAGTTTTGTAGACATCACTAAAAATAATGGTTTCATACACATAGCATACGATGACAACCGTATTATTGTAGAGACGATGGCAGCTCTATTTTACAAAAAGATAGGTATCGAGTAGTGGAGTTTGAGAAGGAGAAGAGAAAAGTTTAGATTATATATAAATTCAAATTTATAAAAGGAATTTTTTTTAATTTTATAATTTGAATATTTATAATAAAGTTTACAGTTTCATTTTTTTACAACTTTAGTGAAGCTTTAAAAACGCTAAAAAGCAGCATTGTCTGATGTTTGTTATGTAGTTGCTGACAGATCTTGCGAATCATGTTGAAAATTTGAAAATTTTTCTTTGAAAAGAAAACACGAAAAGAACAACAGCTAAACAATAAGACAATTTAATGATGATAAAATGCTAAAATGGCAATTTGAATATTTTTTTTGTTTTGTCTTTGATATTTAACAAAAAGCAGGAATAAATTTAAAGTTCATGTATAAAACAAAAAAGAAAAATAAGAAAAATGCAATAAAAGTGGGTGCAAAGGCAAATAAACTTTTTTGTAAACATTTATACAAAGAGCTTTCAATAGAAATTTCAGGGATAGAATTGACAATTCTGGTCAGTGGATCGAGTGATGGTCTTTTAATTTATTATGAATAAGGTTCAAAATTTATGGCAACGTTTGCATTCACATGACTTATCCATTAAAATTCCAAAGGACTTATGAAGTTCCGGGGAGGAAATAGGCTTTGGGAATAGAAACCTTTTAAATTATTGAAACTATTCTACGTACTGAAATTCTAATGCTGTGATCCTAAATCTAAAACTAGCATCACGCATGACTAGAAATAAATCAAATAATTGCAATTTTGGTATTTTTAATGCATGAAATGGGAATTACGGGAAATTTGGTTTGCAATGAACTGATCGTTCCATTAGCTGTGTGACATGTGGCAGCATCCAATTGAATGTCAGTGATATCCACGTCTTCAATTGATTGTTTTCGCATTTCCAGCCCCATTTTCGAAAAATAAAATCACACCTCCAGACCACAATGCTTCTCAATAATCGCTCTAGAATTTTTAGAAGCCCAAATCAGGCAATTTTGCTTGTCGACATACCCCGACAAGTGAAAATGGGCTCCGTCTGAAAAAATGTTTTTTTTTCAAACCAGCCGGTTATTCATTAATGAATAAAGCGAATTTAGAGCGATGTTAATGGTCGTTCGGCTTCATCTCCTGCAAAAGTTGAAACTTGTAACGTTTCTAAGTCAAATCGTTATGCAAAATTCGCCATGTACTGGTTTTGGATAGCGGTACTTGACTAAATAGGCATTGTTGCCTGAAGTGCTACTTCTCTTTAAAAAAAAGAAAAGAAATGAGAACTAGCACTCCAGGCAACAATGCTTAATTAGTCAAGTACCGTGTGCTACATTCTTTAGGAAAAGGATAGAAAAGAGATAAGACAGGTGGTGATAGTAGAAGGATAGTTACATAGCCTTCAAGCTGTTGTTTTTGTGGTGAAAACAGCCACCCCTAGATTGGTTGGCTAAGTACACTATCTACTAGCCTAACGGAGCAGCTTTCATTTCTCGGAGGCCCATGTTATCGTACCAGAATATATGGATTAACTAACCTTTTTCACAAAGAATGTTTACTCTCGCAAAATAAAAGCCGGCAGCACTCTGAGTCATAATCTCAAGACATCGACAGAAACAACTGACAAATTTAGTTTCAGCGGAGTATGCAGACTTATTTGTTCCTGCAAACATACTTATAGAGGACAAACTGGACGAAAACTAAAAACAAGATTTAAAGAACACATACGCTCATACAAACGAAAAAGAGAAGACACCAACTTTGTATTACAGCTTGATACTCACGGACACGGAAAATATATGAAGAGGCAACCGATAGAACACGACGGCACATTTTTACTTACACAGGACCAGAATATTTTTTTTTTTTTACAAATAAAATCGATTTTTTGTGTGTGATCCCAAACTATGCTTAATTTTGCGAAATTCCTCTTTTCTACGGAGATACAGCCATTTTAAGTTTTTAATTAATTTTTCATATAAAAATCGATTTTTTGTGGGTGATCCCAAATTATGCTTAATTTCCTTTTATTTACGGAGATACAGCCATTTTAAATTTTTAATTAATTTTTCATATAAAAATCGATTTTTTGTGGGTGATCCCAAATTATGCTTAATTTTCTTTTATTTACGGAGATACAGCCATTTTAAATTTTTAATTAATTTTTCATATAAAAATCGATTTTTTGTGGGTGATCCCAAATTATGCTTAATTTTGCGAATTTCCTCTTATTTACGGAGATACAGCCATTTTAAGTTTTTAATTAAATTAATTAATTTATTTATGAATGTATGACATGACATCCTAGCAAAAAAAGGACAATGATGAGACATCCTTGAGAACGTGGAAATCTACAAAACAAAAAATTTTAACAGTGATATTATAAATGAACAAGTAATTATGATCTCAAGCACAATTTTTTGACACCACTAAAACTACTGTTACAGTCGAACAAATGGAAAACAGCCTTAGATGGACACACGTATCTAAATAATAATAAAACGACGAAGTGCCAGGTGGCTGGCGTTCTACCTACATGAGTAAATACGAACCTTAACAATAGCACTGCCTAAGCCCGAACACTACTACAGATTAGAAAATACGGCTTGAGAATCATGTCTTCACATCGAAACCACTGGCCGTTTTTACCGGACAACAGTCAGCAAAGACGAAAAAGAATGACAGTAAAACTGATGCAAGTTTTAATCAAAAGCATTGCGGCTTTGTTTTCTAAATCATTCCACTGCAACTTTTTCTGATGACTTCACACTTTGTTTTATTTATGTCTGCGCGCGAATATGACATTATTGTTATTACTGAAACTTGGCTTAATGACAAAATTAATAGCGGAGAGTTTTTTGATAATTATTACACAGTCTATCGTCATGATCGTTGTCTTACATTATCTGAGAAGGAAAAAGGTGGTGGTGTTTTATTAGCTGTGAGAGCGGATTTCACTTCGGAGTTTGTTTCTCTTAATTTTACTAATATAATTGAACAATTATGTGTTAAACTAACTTTTGTAAATAATTACACCATTTTCATTATAAGTTCATATATTCCACCAAATAGTAGTTTTAATACTTACCTATATCATTTAAAAAATATTCAAAATCTTTTAGATGGTTTGGATTCAAACCAATATGTCCTAGTGTTTGGGGACTTTAATTTACCTAATATTCATTGGAAGTTTGAAGATAATGTTTTGTTTCCTTATAATGTGATTAGTGAAATAGATAATATGTTACTAGTTTTTTTCTGCTAAATGATTTGAATCAACATAATAGTTTCAAAAATGATATAGGTAGGATTCTTGATTTAATTTTTGCAAATAATTTTTTAAAAGTTTCTTGCAATTTGGCCGGTTCTCCTGTTACCATAAATTCAGTTCATCATAAAGCCTTGGACTTCAAATTCGAGTTTTTTTCTTTTGATAATAATAAATTTGATCACGTGTTGGAATACAACTTTAATAAGGCCAATATTGAAGGTTTAAATAATTACTTTAAAGCAGTTGATTGGACTGTATTAGAGGAAATTAATGATCCGTGTGTAATTTATTCATTTATCTCTAACCACTTTGATATGGCCATAAGACTCAATGTACCAGTGTTCGAACCTAGGATTAATAATAAACCGCCTTGGTATAATGCCAGATTATGCCATCTAAAAAATATTAGAAACAAAGCATATTCTAAGTTCAGAATTTCGAATAGTGACGTTGACCACAGAAAATTTTCTTTAGCGCGTAATGAATACAATTTCTTAAGAAACTTTCTTTACAGCCAGTATATATTTGAAATTGAAAACAAAATTAAGTCCAATTCTTCGGCTTTCTGGCATTTTTTAAACGGTAAAAGAGAGAATAATATTACCCCAAAACGTATGTGTTATGATAACATGCAATCGTATGATGTATTAAGTACGTGTGATCTTTTTTCAAAGTATTTTCAAAGCACATTTGTTAAACCTGCTTGTAATGACTCCAGCTACCATCTTGTAGTTAACGAAAGTGGTGGAATCAATTTTAATATAACCATTGCTGATGTGTATTATGCTATAAATGATTTAGGGAATGATACCAAATGTTCAGTTGGAGATTATCCTTCTATATTTTTTAAAAAGTGTTCAGCTAATATTGCGGCTATAATTACTAAGCTTTTCAATTCGTGCCTTGAACTTGGTAAATTTTTGGACTGCTGGAAGCTTTGTTGCATTATTCCAATTTTTAAATCTGGAGATCGTAGCTTAGTTACCAATTATAGGCCCATAATTAAACAAAGCCCATTTGCAAAAATATTTGATAATATTTTAAAGGGTAAACTATTTGAGCACGTTAAGAGCCTTATTTCCGACCGGCAACACGGTTTTATGCCGAATAGGTCTACAACGACTAACTTACTTTTATTGAGCCGTGATATTGTATCTGCTATGATGAGTAAGCGCCAATGTGATGTTATATACACTGACTTTGCTAAGGCATTTGATACAGTTAGCCATCATCTGTTACTGCTCAAGCTTTGTTCATTTGGATTTTCGAGGAATATTTTGGCATTCTTTCATAGTTTCTTGACCAATAGGAAACTTAAGGTTAAAATTGGTAATTCATTCTCTTTTGATATAATTGATGCCTATTCAGGTATTCCTCAGGGAACGCATATTGGTCCGTTACTTTTTATAATTTTTATTAATGATTTACCATTGAATTTTAAGTTTTCCAGCTGTCTTTTATTTGCTGATGATTTGAAATTGTATTCTACTATTGGCGATATTGGTGACTGCGAAAAGTTACAGATCGATCTTAACAAACTGTCTGACTGGTGTTTTGAAAATGGCATACGTATTAATGTTTCAAAATGTTGTGTTGTCACATATGCTTATATTTCGGGTCCAATAAATTTTGATTATACTCTTGGCGGTTTCCTGCTTAAACGTGTAGCTGAAGTTAAGGACTTAGGAGTCATTTTTGACACTAAACTAACATTCTCTAAGCATATCGACTATGTTATTTCTAGAGCTTATAGTATGCTTGGTTTCATTAGAAGAAATTCTAGAGATTTTAAATATGCATACACCCTCAAGTCTTTGTACATTTCCTTGGTTCGAAGTATCTTGGAATATTGTTCCATTGTTTGGAATCCTAGTCATTTAGGCCCATCAAATCGTATTGAACGAATTCAGAGGATATTCACTAAGACTGCTTTAAAATTGATTTGGCCACATGAACTACCTTCTTATGATGTTAGGAGGAAAATGTTAGGCTTACAATCCTTAGTGGATCGTAGATCTTGCTCCTCATTATTATTTGTTTATAATATACTATCTGACAATATTGATAGCCCGGAAATAAAAAATTATTTTACGTTATACAGTCCTCCTAGGGACTTGAGAAATAATCGCATGTTTGAAGAATGCCTTTTCAGAACGAATTATGCAATTAATGAGCCGATTGCAAGATGCTTGCATTTATGTAATAGTTTTAACCCACATTTAAATTTTAATGTTAGTTATAATATGTTCAAGCTTTTTTTATTCAAACATTATAATTAATATTGTAAAGTAATCTGTAGGAATTTAATTCTGTAGATGAAATAAGTAAATAAATAAATCTTTAAATTTTCTAGTGAAACTAATTGCAAACAATTAAATTTCAATTAAAGAAGAACTCAAGTCCTCATATCGAACAGTATCTATATGAAAAGGGTGCATGTTAATTTTATTTTTTGCTTAATTAATTTTTATATTTTCCCTAATAAAAATTATTCATTTTTATATATTTTTTTTTTAATTTTGTATGATAAAATTTAATTCATTAACTCTTTGTTTAACAAACAAAATTTATTTAAAAAAAAAAATTAAACAATAATAAAACACTTTAATAAAATATTTTAAATTATTTTGTAAACATGTTAATAATTTGTAAACACACATAAAGAATACAACAGCAACAAAACAAAACAAACAACCTTTACGGTCCACAGCACTCACTCTTGAAATTTCAACGTTCATAAAAATATTTTACTGCTGCTGTCTCACATACTTGAATTATTAAAATTTCAGTAGCAAATTTAAATTTTTATTTCTTAAAAAATGTTTTGAATAACAAATAACAAAAAAAAAATAAAACAAAAAAAAAATGCAAGCAGCAATTTACTTATGATTCAGAAAGCCCAAAACGTTCTACAAACATCCACAACAAACACAAAAGAAACTAAAACTGAATGAAGTAAAAATATTTTAATTTAAAATCTTTTGTGTCATAACAAAATTGAAAAATATATATTTTTTTTTGAAAATGGTTTGTTAACAATATTTTATTAATTGATTATTTAAAAAATCTATTACATAAAAATAAGTCGGGTTTTGCTTCCTGACGCTGTAATTCCAGAACGCACGAACTGATTTCCACGGTTTTGCATTGATTGGAAAGAAAAACAGGGAAAATCAGGAAAACAGGGAAAATCATTTTTCACATACAGTGCCATCTCTGATACATAGCATATGCTACAACGGCACCAATACCAGTGGTGTGTGAGTATCCCTCACGAAAATAAGTACGTTTCATTTTAAGTAGAGGGCGCCGTGCGCTAGATCGCACGTATACTGTTCATCCTAGAAATGATGAATGTTTTTATTTTCGACAGCTGTTGGAAAATGTACGCGGACCAAAATCATTTGCGCATTTGAAAACTGTGAATGGCCACCAATGCCAAACATATCGAGAAGCATGTCAACTATTGGGTTTGCTGCAGAACGATCCTCATTGGGATTTAACCTTTGCGGTTTCAGTTGTTTCATCAAATGCGTACCAAATACGAACGCTGTTCGCTATTATCATCACCACATGTTTCCCTTCACAACCAATTCAGTTATGGAACAAATGCAAAGACGACATATGTGAAGATATCTTGCATCGCTTGCGCATTCGAACGAATAATCCCGACATGCAAAGAACCAATGAAATATACAATGAAAAATTGATTTTGATTGAGGATCAATGCTTGACTATTGCAAACAAGGTGCCCCTGTAGGCTATTAGGTAGTGTACTAGCTTGTAAATATAGGGGTTGTGGGTTCGATTCCCAACGAAGACCTTGGTTTTTTCACTACAAAAATAAAAATTGACTGTCGGTGTGGCTGCTCGGCGATGAAGGCATAGTCACTGGTCGCTGTGCTGTCTTATATACGGCAGTTAATTTCCGACTATCCTTCTACTTTCACGACCAGTTTAATCTATTCTTTATCCCTTTCCTAAAGAATGTAGCACGGTACTTGAGTAAATAGGCATTGTTGCCTGAAGTGGTACTTCTCTTTAAAAAAAAAAAAAAAAAAAAAAGCTACTGATTGAAGTAGGAAGGATTGCGCCAAATCGATCGATGCACCATGCATTCAACCAAGAATATAATCGAGGGCTGCAATACAATGTTGATAAATTGCAGGAATTCGTTCAAAATAATGTGCCGTTGCTGAATGAACAGCAAAAACAAGTATACGAAACATTTATGCAAGCGGTGGACAATAATACTGGTGGTCTATTCTTCCTGGATGCACCTGGAGGAACAGGAAAAACATTTGTTATTTCATTGATTTTGGCCACTATTCGATAAAGATGTGACATAGCTTTGGCATTAGCATCATCTGGAATTGCGGCGACACTTCTAGATGGCGGTCATACTGCACATTCTGGGCTTAAGTTGTTAATAGTTCTCTGGCTGATTATTGAGGTTGGCCCCTATATGGGAGTAACGTGGTAGTTGTGGTTTCGCGGGCCCATATCAGGTTTGTTGTTTAATATGGTGGCCAGGATCATCTCATTGTTAATGACACCCCCCCCCCCCCCGGGGGGCACATTTATGGTCTTTATAGTACGCAAAAGCTATCTAGATCTGTGCAACTGGGGGTATAAAGGGAGCCCAGTCCCCTGAACACAGGCAGGGAGTCAACTGGAAGCTCCACTTTATTTCCACGGGGATCAGTGAACCCGCAGAGTTCATTATTTATCTCTTTAGACATTTAATAGTTCTCTGGCTGATCATTGAGGTTGGCCCCTATATTGGAGTAACGTGGTGGTTGTGGTTTCGCGGCCCCATAACAGTATAATGGTTATTATGGTGGCCAGGATCATCTCACTGATAATGACACGCAAAGTGAATGATCCAGTCCAGTGGACATGCTAGACATGTGTTCTGGACAGGAGTTGGAAAGTCTCCAACTCTTTAGCAAGGTGTGATGGTTTGCAGCCCTGCTCTGGAATCATCGAAGTTGCAACTAGAAAGTTCTGTTGCATAGAATTATGGCTTCGGCTTCCTAGGACGAGCATGACGTTCCAAATTATGCATAGTGGCTTGACCACCATCTGATAAAGGCTACATAGCCAGGTGCGGATGTTAATCAAATCACACCCCCCGGGGGCACATTTATCGGTCTGTATAGAATACCTTATCTATACCTGTGCTGCTGGGGGTATAAGGGAGCCCAGTTCCCTGAAGGCAGCAGGGGTCAACTGGAAGCTCCACGTTATTTCCACGGGAATCAGTAGCCCGCAGAGTTTCCGGTATTTACCTCTTTAGGCATTTAGCTGTTTCTCTGACTGATTATTGAGGTTGGCCCTTCGGGAGTATTGTGGTGGCTGTGGTTTTGCGGCCCCATACAGGTCTGTTTTTTTGGTGGCCAGGATCATCTCAACTTTAATAACACCTACCTGGTGAATGATCCGGATCCAGTGAGCTTGCTAGTCATGTGTTCTGGACAGGTGTTGGATAGTCTCCAGCTCTTCAGCAAGGTGTAGTGGTTTGCAGCCCTGCTCTGGAACCGCTGAAATTGCAACTAGGAAAGACCTGTTGCTAGAATTAGTCTTCGTCTTGCTAGGACGTGAATGACGTTGCTTTTCATTCACAGTGGTTTGACCACCATCTGATTAAGGCCCACGGCCAGGTGCAGATGTAAGTCTTATCACGAAATGTCACACAGCCAATGAAACCATCAAATTATTACAAACCAAATTTTCCGATCGCATAATCTCACAACAATCAGCAGTTAAGTTGGCCAGCCAGATCGTGTGATTTAACATCACTGGATTCTTTTTTGTAAGACTATGTTAAGGACAGAGTCTATACGGAGCCAATCGTATCGATTTCAGCCTTTCAAACCAAGTACAACCGCCACTTTGCCAAAGAGTGATTAAAAACTTTGATGACAGAATCCGCAGCTGTCAGCGTGGTCGTGATGGACATTTCTCTTCGTAAAATAATAAAACTTTGAATCATTTTAATCTAAATGTTTTGGTTTAATTTTATTTATTTAAGAAAACAAACTTCTTGTTGAAAAACTTTTTGTTTATATTATCATTATTCATATGATGTGTTTTACTCACCCTGTCTTGTCGTTGTTGCAAGTTAAGTGTTAAATAGAAATTTAATTTGGTAATTTCTATTTTACGATTTATTTTTTATTGAAAAATTTCATGAACATTAAAAGTTCATTGAATTTGTTCTATAAACAGACAAAAGACTTGTGTCTTTAATACTCATAACATATTAAATGCAACAAAAATAATAAAAATAAAAATAATTGTCATTTATCGAGATAGTCAACTGATGCAGTCGTTAACTTAGAAAGAATAACAAATGCAACAAAAAATTTAAGCAAAATCTCCAAAAAGAAAAGGTTGAAAGTTAGTTGAACTTGAAAATTATCGTTAATAGAATAGAATATAAAAAGTAAGAAAGTAAGATGTTAATGATAAAAGTGTAGGAGGCTACAATAACCCTGCATATGCACTATTATGCTTAAAATGACTAGAAATTTAATTTTTTTAAATTTTAATCTTTAAAGTACTTATCGTCTGTTTATAGTTTAAAATTTCTGAAACTTAAAAAATTTAATTCCTTAAAACGTTAAAAACCATAAAAAAATTTAATTCCATTTCAAAAGGCCAAAATCAATCTCAGAACTCCATCATTGTTAACCGATTTTAAAAGGATTGAATAAATTATGCTTAAAAAAATTAATAAACTCAAACATAAACCTAAAATTAAATATCAGTGTTTGACTTTATATACTTTATAAAGGGCTAGAAAGCAATCAACCACCGCCCAAGCTCGACAGAGTATCCATTATCTCAACATCAACAAGTCTCCTGGGATCCCACTACTGGTCTTGAAACAGTAATCTTTGACGTTAGCGCGTCCGTTAGAAACACAATGTATCATAGTGTGATTCGTTTTACATCCGCACCTGGCTATGTAGCCTTAATCAGATGGTGGACAAACGACAATTGTATAATTTGGAACGTCATACAGCGTCCTAGGAAGCCGAAGACATAATTATAAGCAACAGAACCACCTAGTTGCAACTTTAATGATTCCAGGGCAGGCCTGCAAACCATCACACCTTGGTAAAGAGTTGAAGACTTTCCAACTCCTCACTCACTAGACTGGATCATTCACTTTGCGTGTCATTATCAGTGAGATGATCATGGCCACTATAATAACCATTATACCGTTATGGGGCCGCGAAACCACAACCACCACAATACTCCCATATAGGGGCCAACCTTAATTATCAGTCAGAGAACTATTAAATGTCTAAAGAGACAAATAATGAACTCTGCGGGTTTACTAATCCCCGTGGAAATAAAGTGGAGCTTCCAGTTGATTCCCTGCCTGTCTTCAGAGGACTGGGCTCCCTTTATACCCCCAGATGCACAGATCTAGATAGCTGTTACGTACTATAAAGACCATAAATGTATCATGCCGTCGAATTTCCAAAATGTTGGAAGGTTGCTAATGTAACGCCGATCCCCAAAAAGGATGGAGCAAACAACCCTGAAAATTACCGCCGAATTGCAATTTGTTCTGCACTTTCAAAAGTGATGGAAATTATGATTAATTTTCATCTTATGAGGTACCCGGACTGCAACAGCTGACTTAGAGACCGACAGTCTGATTTCCTTAGGGGGCACTCTACCGGTGACTTACTGGCATTTCTATCTGAACAATGGTGCATCTCCATTTCGGAGAGAGTAAGATGGTGGCTCTAGATATTTCCAAGGCATTTGATTGAGCGTGGCATGATGCACTTTTATTAAAACTCGATTATAATTTCTCTAGATTTATATCGAGTTTTCTCAGGAATCGCACTATACTAGTTGATTCCCCTCGGGGGCACATTATAAGTCTTTGTGGATCACACAACCATCTAGACTTGTGTCTTGCGGAGGTAAAAGGGAGCCCAGTCTCCTTCAAGGCTAGTAGGAGCCAACTGGAAAATCCGAAATGCTCCATTCCTTCTCCTATCCTATTTCTTATTTTTCTAACTGATCTTCTGGGTCAAACTTTTAACCCTCTTAACTCTTTTGCAGATGACAGCACTATTTGTCATTTGTATTCATTTGGCAATAGAACGAACCAGTTGAAGGTGAATTCCAAAAAGCGGAACATGAATGATACGCATAAACATGATCTCACCCCAATCTTGGAATGGGCTCATGTAAATAGCGTTGGCTTTAATGCCCGTAGGATGCTATGTTGCATACTTAGGCATAGATCTGTTTTGGGAAATGATGCTGCAATCTGTTACTTCGTATGATATAAGTACTACGGACTCGGACTGGGACTCGCTCTTGATGTTCTTGGCATCATGGAAGGACTAAGCACATTTTTCAGGTTTCTAAAGAAGCTTTCAAATGCCTCGGTTTTCTAAAACGGTGTAACAGATACTTCACTCCACTATTTTTATCACCTATATCCGTCTTAAAATGGAATACAACTCTCATGTATGGACCGGCGCCCCAAAGTCTAGTTTGGAGTTTCTTGACCGCGTAAAGAAGAGGCCCAAGAGGCTCATTAGGGATAGTTGGATATCAAACTCTATTGATTCTCTAGAGCATCGACGCAATGTTGAATGTTTTTCACTGTTTTATCGTTACTTCAAACGGTAAGTGGTCTAATGAAATTAGGGAACTTGTTGCCGTTAATCGCACGTTTTTGTATTTAACTCGATTTTCGTTAAGAGCGAATCCATTTATGGCTGATGGGCCAGTGAATCGCCCTATGCATTTCAGAGAAAATTCCTTTTTATAGCAGAACAATTCGTAGGTGGAATAAACGCCCTCCAGAGGTCTTCCCTGTCATTCTCTCAATGTAGGAAAGTTATAATTGAATATCACAAACACCATCCCTTCTTTCCCCGTTTCCATAACATACTTTTCTAGTTGTGACTTAATGCATTGCATGTGTAAGGATTATCCTCAGAGCGTTGGTCCAAAGAAAAAAAAAACGGAATTTTAATTGTCACAATTTGCACGACTAAATCGCTTAGTTTCTTCCAGTTAAAATTTAACATGCTGGCAACTTTAAAAAGTGACAAAAGGGTGGCAAAATATTTGTAGCATTCGAAATATTGTAGGAAATTTTCAAGCTGCTTTATTGTGAAGCTTCTTGCTTTCAAAAATAATTCATATACTAATTTCAGCGAAAAATATGGCAACTACAAAAAAAATTACATTAAATTTATGAGAATGGCCTTGTTCTAATGCTTAAGAGACATTTTGGGTATAATACTCTAGTTAGTTTAAGTTTGAGTGGACTTCAAATATGAGCTTTTTTTGAACTCGCCAGATCTTAAACTTGTTATCAGAAATTTTATTTTGAGACACTTGAAAAAATATTTTCGGTATTTTTTAATTTAAAACTCTCCATGTGCTTTTGATTAAACTAATAAAAAAAATGTATAAAGAAATTTTTAATTTAATTTTTATCGTCAGATTTCTAATAGAAGTTACACCTCCTCTTGACATTACATTTTCGATTACAAAAATTAATTAAACTTTCTGCAGAGCGAAAAAGATTTTTGAAATATAAATTATTTTCCGTGTACAAATAAAAGCGGCTATCTCAAAATTTAAAATGTTTGCAAAAAGGTTTTAGTCACACAGTGGTTGAATATATCTGTTTCTTTCCCTCTTCTTCTTCTTCTTCTTTTAATATTGACAATAGATTCTAATTGCTTCATTATCTTTCTCATTTGTTGTGCTTTTAAATTTGAGGAGTAAATTCTTCGTGATAAAAATCACGTCAAGTGTTAATTAAACGTCTGGCTGTCTATTGTTGTCTGTATTTGCACATTTATTAAAAAATATACATTTTTCTTCTTAACTTTAATTGTTGTTGGCACAGTACACAACAACAACTGCAATAAAATATCAACAAAAATTTGGGTTTTTTTATTTATAATTTCATTTGCAACTTGTTTGGTTGACTGAAATGTTTGCTTAGAAAGAAAATACACTTGTTGAAATAATAACATGTGATAATTAATTTGTGTCACTAATTTTAAAGCGACAAATAAGACGAAATGGTGCATAAGAAAGTACAAAATTTATTTATTTTAATATTAAAAAATAAAACGGCCGAACTTTTGATTCTAAACATTTGCAACATATTTTTTACTCTTCACTCTGGCGATTTTGGAGTTGAGTTTTTTAACTGTTTTCTAACGCAGATTAAGTTTTTTTGGGTATTTTCTTGACTTTTCAAATGTCTACTCTATTTGGTCTTACTGTGGCTGGAAATGACATTTTTTGCCGCCAACTTCAAACTTCACACTTATCGTTTCATCAGTGGTAGTGCCTTAAACAACTCAGCCATACGAGACTTTAAGAAGTCAGCTGTAGCAAGTTGTTTTTAGGTCCTTTCTAAATCAATTAATGTCAGCCAAAATGGTACGAATATTTTATCATTATTTAACTGTTTTCCGCTTGTTACCAACTGTCCATCCCATGAACATTGCAACATTAAACTATTGATTTAGGATTTAAATTTTGATATGTGCTTGTAATTTTATTAATTTATTTTTATTTGGGTACGGTTTTACGTCGACCCTCGTCAAATTTGGTTTCGGCTATTTGCCATCACCAGTGTTCTCTTTATACTTATATTTATATAATGATTTAAATTTTATTGATCATCTTTTTGATTATTACTTTTTTCGGTCTTCTAAGCGTCTTCAGCGTTTATCAATGCATTTATAAAATTATTGTTCCATCCATCCAGCCATCTAACGCTTCCCTGAAGTTTTATTGATTCCAGCAATGCAATAAGCCAGCAAAAATAATAATAACATGACAACCCAGTCTTACCCATTCAACTAGGACATAGTCCCCCCATCAATTAACGCACTCACCCTAAACAATTTCAAATCCACGCAGTCATCCATAGAACAAAATTTATTTAAAACAAAATCAAACTTGACCACAAAACTTATCACAGGAAAACTATGTTAATGTTTATTTGTCCCCTTTTCTCATCATTTGCCTGTTATCTTCCACCATTCCCCCCCTCCTCCCCCTGTCGAAAATCTCCAGATCTGCACTATGTTCCATCTTCGTGCAATGTTGTGCTGTGCTAATGTTGTGATCGACCCCTCCGTATTTCGGCCCCATGTTCTTCTATTCTTCCCATTATACTCTCCACCGCTGTTTCCCCATACCATGCCGCATTCCCCTCGGCACTACCAATACAAGTTATGCCATAACAACCCCGTTCCCCATTCCTCTTCCCCATTTCGGTCTACATCCTTGTGAATAATGTACCAATGGGCCAAAATTATCTTGCCATCGTCCATTATGCTCTGTAATCCCCCGTTCCCCGTAAGCCGTAGTATGTAAGAGATGCTGCAGTATCCCCTAGTGTTATCGGATCCGTTATTTCCCCTAACACACATCCCCCGACCCCGCAATCAAGTCATACATAATCCGACAATTGTCGTCTATCAGAATTCCCCTCACCTCGTCCATAATCTCATACATAAATCTGATCATCAGCCAGTTGCGAACTCCCATAATTTTTTTTCTTTTTAAGAGAAGTAACACTTGAGGCAACAATGCCTATTTAGTCAAGAACCTGCCAGTTGCGAACTCCCATAATTTTTTTTTTTTTAAAGAGAAGTAACACTTCAGGCAACAATGCCTATTTAGTCAAGCACCGTGCTACATTCTTTAGGAAAGGGATAGCGAAAAGATGAAACAGGTGGTGAAATAAGAAGGATAGTCGGAAATTAACTGCCATATAAAGACAGCACAGCGACCAGTGACTATGCCTGCATCGCTGAGCAGCTCCACCGACAGTCAATTTTTATTTTTATTTTTGTATTGAAAAAAACCAAAGTCTTCGTTGGGAATCGAACCCACAACCCCCATACTGACAAGCTAATACACTACCTACTAGCCTACAGGGGCACCCATAATATATTTGAGTGCTGCATCCATTCGCCGTTGTGCTGGTTGTATCGAATTTCAAAGTTTTAATCTTTTTGCTATTGGCTGCTTAATGTCTATATCGATTCTAATAAAATTTAGATTACCGATACTCGTAGATCTGCAAGAGTATGCAGGTGAAATGTGTAAAAACTAAATCCTAGCATACTTTTAGGCGTTAGAAAGAAATTCTTTTCTAAGAAAAAATCAACATCAAACGGCGTAATTATTCATTCAATCTATCCAGGCAATTCACATTAGATTAATATTTGTTCCGCACAAATTTTGTTCTTTCCATAACACAGGAGACTAATTAATCTCGCACAAAATTGTATACGTATACACAGCTTTGTGTGTGTTAGTATTTTTTTTATTTATTTCACGCTTGTTTTTCGTTCATTATACACATAAATTACGGAACATACTTAGCGGAAATATGGCATGAATAAGTGATGATGAATTGCCTGTAACTTTAAAGTTGCAGCATTACTTCTAGAAGCTGAGAAGGCAAAGAAAAGCAGATCCTGCTGGGTCAAGGCATGGAGAGAGTCTCGTGCCTCTGGTGGAAATATCCAGTTCCTCCTCAAGGAATACAACTTGTTTTTTGATGAAGAAGCATATACTTTATTGTTGCGGGTAGACCACAGGTGTTTTTCATTAATATGATACACCTATGCGAAAATGCATTGCGGTTGAGGAAAAATTGGTTGCCACTTTAAGGTTCTTAACGACAGGGGAAACTTTTAAAGAAATTGCCGAAAATTGTAAATTGTCTGCACATTATTTAAGCTTAGCTGTTATAAAAGTATGTAGTGCAATTTACACAAACATGAAAATTGAATCTCTAAAGGTACATGCATATAAATTTATGTCGTCACACAAAATTGAAAAGGCCGTTCAAAAACCAGTAAAAGGTTTTACATGTGACCAGTATGTTAATGTTACTGAAATAACCGGAAGAACTTTTACTGGTTACTGATATCTACACGACGATAGACAACTAAAGACTAAAAATCGCTCTGCAAAAAAAAACACAAAACCTGATGCGGGGTTGAAGCTGATTAAAAAATTGTGCCAACCAAAAACTACTCTTTTCACCGAAAATGCCTACAAGCTGCCATGTTAGACCAGCACTACTAATCTATTGTGAATTGCCTCATTGAAACCTTTTGAACATTGAAAAATTTAAGAGCAGAAACATTCTCATGCAGTTGCTAGCTATTAATTATAATTAAATTATATTAATAGATTTTTAGTTATAGTTACACTTAATATAGAGCAGATAAGGAGCAGGAGGGTGACGTATACGTAATACACAATTTTACAATTTTTCAATGAATTGGTAGGAAATCGTCCACCCGCACATTAAAATTTTCTATTTTATTCGTTCTTCTTTAACCCTAGAAAGATAACGTTATTTGTTAGTACGTTAAAGATAACGTTACGTCTGAAAGACGTATGGTTTCTAACATCCATTTAAGGACTTAAAAAAATAAAAATTGACATAGGAATTATTGAGAACATTTATTTATTGAATATTCTCTGTGATAACCATTAGCAAGCTACTGAGACTAACTGAGAATACTGAGCATATACATTTTCTCTCACTATAAACTACAGCGATGGAGTATAAAATTTAAAAAGCTTACGTCGGATAGACGTAACTTATCTATGCAGGGTTAATATTTGTTTGTCATATTTCATATCATTTTAGCCACATAGTGCATTTTGTTTTAATTTTTTTTTTTGTTATTTTTGTCAAAGGAAAGAAACGATAAAAAAAAGCAAAGGAAAATAAGAAAAATTGTAACAAATTGTTATTTATTTTAAATGATTTATTTTAGCCAAATCCATCTGCTTAAAGTCGACCACATACAATGTTTAACCAGAACCTTCGCAGACATTTTGTCTACGTATTTAGCACAGACATGCAGATGAGTGCCAAAAAAAACAAAAAAAAATACACACAAAATATAAAAAAGTAGACTAAATACGGCTACAACTACACTAGAATATATTGCAAAGAAGAAGAAGAACATAATATACACAACCATAGTACGAGCACTGAAGCAACTGTTAACGTAACCGTGAGATTTTTATGATTTCGGTAGACCTTTCGAAGCTTGCAAATTTAGCAAAGAGCTTTAACTAAATGGCGCACACTGGGGATTTCGTGGAAAAAGTCAAATTGTAAACATACTCTTCAATGATATTTTAAAATTTTAGACTAAATGGTGCAATCAAATCAAAAAGAATTACTCCGATCTGACTGCTATTTTTTTTCTAGCCGTCTCAAGCTCAGTACTTGTATGTTTTACTAAATCAACTTAATTTAAACCCAAGAATTTCAAAACGAATATTATTTTATTATGTGAATTAACGTATTTCTTTTTATTTTTTATTTAAAATAGTATATTTTAGTATACGAAAATTGAAAAAATAAACTCCGCAGAGACGTAAGTTTTTTTTTTTGGTAATTTTTATGAACATATAAAAAAAAATCCCTTTTTTCTGCAAACATTTGGACCTGCACTTTCCCACAGTTGGAAATCACTACTACATACATTGTCTCGTATCTGTTTTTTACATTTTTAATCAATTTCAAGTGCCACCAGGTGCCACCTTTCAATTTGTTGCATTTCTCAGCTGATTGATTCGCGATTCAAAATTGAGAAGGCCGTTTTGTTTAACATAACTCAAGAACCACTAGTCGGGTTTTACTTAAACAAATTTAGAAAACTCAAGAATCATAAGTACTTTCATCTGTTTATATAATGTTTTACAACATAAGCAACAGTTTTGAAGTTACAAATAAATGTATGAAGAAAAAAAATATTTTTTGCCTAAAAAGTTAATTTTTTTTTAATTCGTAAAAATTTCCAAAAGGGTAAAAAAGGGGCAAGTCCTATTACTTTCACGTAAAGTCGTATAACCTATAAACAAAATGAGACATAACTCATGAAAATCGGTGAACGCGTTTCGCTTTTATGCACAATTAAGTAAAGGTATGAATTTAAAAAATTTGCTCGAGATATGCACAAAAATGATTATTTTTTTATGATTCTCGTTCCGTACAAAGAACTCACGAAAGAAAAAACTAACAGTTATCCGCAAGTAATTTCTATTACTGAAAGTGCAGGCAAAATCGTTGGATCATACTGCTAAAAGAATTCTAGAGACCAAATCAGCAAAGGAAATAATAAAATTGAAAGCGAAAATCTAATAATGTTCTATAAATGGGGATGTGATGGGGCATCTAGTCAAAGCGAATACCAACAGAAGTTTTTAGATGATCAAATTTCTGACTCTCATTTAAATATGACATCAGTTGTATCACTTAAATTATCATTAAGTGATGACATAAATAAATTAGTATGGAACAACAACATACCTTCTTCCACACAGTATTGTAGAACACTATAGTTTGCATACGTTAAAGAGACACCTTAAGTTATACGAGAAGAAAAGAGAAGAGTCGATGAGGAGATATCTCAACTAAAAGAATTTGAACTTGAAAGTAAAACATGAATTATATTCTACAATGATTGACGGCAAGACAGTACAATCAGTAGCAGAAACACCAGCAGCATCTTCTTGTTTTATTTGTGGAGCCACAACATTCAAGATGAATAAAATCGAAGAAGTTCTAGCTATGCCCGTAAATGAACAAGCACTGCTATTTGGTATGTCACCACTTCATGCCCGTATTAAGTTGCATGTAGCTTATAATATTGAATTTAAACGTGGGAGAGTCGCCTCAAATACTCGCCCGATAAAAGAAGCCCGAAGCCCGGTAACTTAAAGAGAAAATAGGAATACAGGTTGTTTAGGTGCCTCTTATATTAATTACATAATAACATACACCCCTAATATTATCATAATTTTAGTATTATAAATATTTTTAAATCTCTTCCCCTTTGTGAAACATTTTGAATAGAAACAGTTGATTTCTCATTGCATTAAGAAATAGCACAATCTTTAGAATTAAATCAGAAACCCGAAAGAAATGTACATCAAAATTGGCTCCTTAATAAAGATTTAAATTATAATTTGAACCAGCATTGTTATTTCTAAAAGAAAGGTTACCAAACATAATATAGTACCAACAATTATTTTCTACAACAATTAATTTTCTACAACTGAACAACATCTACGATACATTCCAACACAGGTTGATACAGTTAAGCAAGGCTCTGGTACAACAAAATCAGGAAATACGTCACGAAGATTCTTTGCCAATCCTGTTTGATTTCCGACATCACGGGTCTAGATGAAAACAATAATCAAGAGGTTTTTAATAATTCTCGAAGCTATAACAATCACCGAGGTATTAGATCCAAAAACATTTGGTGATTTTTGTTGGAGACGGAAAAAAATTTTTTTGTTGCACTGTACGAATGGTACAATATGCCACCTACACTTCACAAAATTCTGATTCATGGAAAAGATATAATTGAAAAGTGTATTTTTCCTATAGGCCTGCTATTCGAAGTGGCTCAGGAAAGCCGTAACAAAGACTAACAAAGACTATAAAAAATATCGCCTTAGCCACTCCAGAAAACGCAGTCGAATTGTCATGAACATCAGATCCCATGATTTCACATTTGACGCCTTCATTAAGCCAGAAAAAGCATAGTGATATAAGCGACAAAGTTAAAGCTCTTTTAGAATAATAAACTAATAATAGATTTAAAATAAATAATAAATTAAAAATTAAAAAAATCATTTAAATTTTTTTGTTAGTTATCGCTTTTTACATTGCAGGTAACGATCGACATTTCCCTAACTTTCTTTATTTTGATTACTTTTGTGTATTACTATATAAATAAAATTAAATTTGTGATGAAATCACTAAATTTTTTGACAAATATATTTTTTTCCTCACCTCCATACAAAAATCCCCAGTGTGCGGCGTAAACTAACCACTTCACATATCCCCACAAAAACTAATCTAGCGGCGTTAAATTATGCGATTTTGGAGGCCAAATCACGATTTCGAAGCATGAAATTGTATTGTTACCAATCGTTTCCTTCAGTAATTGTTGAAACCATAGCATCGGCACATCATGGTTTTTCAATTGATAAACGAAAAATTCAGTAATTATGGCTCTGTAGCTGCCACTATTCACTATTCTAGACGTTCTGAGCAGCATCGTTTGTAAAGGTTGTTCCATCAGCCCATAAAGCATATCACACCATCTGAATGCAACGGTGTCTCAACATACACTGAAGGATTTACATCACTTCGATTACGGCAGTTTTGTTTGTTGACGTATCCATTCAAGGAAAAGTGAGCTTCATCGCTAAACAAAATTCGCTTATGAAAATCTTCTTCAACTGCCAACTCGTTTTGGTTTCAGTTTACACAACTTCAGAGCATCAATCTATTCACACTGAAATGCCAAATTAAACAACATAAGTTACTGGACAGCTGACAAAATGTTGACAACTTAAAATTCTATACCTCTATAAAAACATCCGATATATACACTGTTACGAAGATGCTTAGTTTAAGTTAAAAAAATATATATAATTATCACTAAAAATGTAAAGTGGAATGCAGTGAACTAAGATTAACAATCAGAAAATAATAACAAATAACACAGAACGCAGAACGAAGAAGGCAGACACAACTAAATAAATAACTTAACTTAATAATGATAGCAATGACATCAGCATTTAATGCGATGAATTAGAGTTTTCTAGTAATATAAAGGCTCCCTCTATTGTGGAAATAAGTCAGTTATCAGCCAATTCCTTGACGTAATCAACAATTGGGGTTATCCGAAACCACCACATGGTGAATTTTGCATAAGGATTCAACTGTGAAGCCTTACATTGTTCAACTGTTGCAGAAATTGAAGCCGACCGACCATTCACATCGCCGTAGATTCGCGCAATTCATTCATGGCTGGTGTTTCTGAAAAAATCATTTTTTCAGGTGAAGTGCGATAACGGTCAATGGATCACGCTATCGCGAGATGTTAACAAGTCATTTAAAAAAAAAAAATACAGTCCGAAGATGTCGCCTAACCAAAAGCTGCACTGTACGTTCATGACGTGATAAGATTTACATCTGCACCTGGCTGTAAGCCTTAATCAGATGGTGGTTCATTACCACTGTGTATGAAATGTAGCGTCATCCTCGCCCTAGACGGCCTTCGGATGCGTATATCCTCCAGTCACTCTTAGTTGCAACTTCAAAAGCCCGGAATAGGCCGCAACCTTCACTCCTTGCTGAAGAGTCGGAGACTATTCAACTCCTGGTCCAGAACGCATGAAGCTTAATATAATTAAGAGCACTGAACCTGGACCATTCATTGTGTTCATTGTAAATGATACGACCCACAAACTCAAACGAGGGTCTCGAAACACACAGCCACCACGATACTCCCTAAGAGCCTACCTCAATAATCAGGCAGAGAATAGCTAAATGCCTAAAAAGACAAATAGCGGACAAAATCATCTTTATTGATGAGGAGACTCATTTTCAATTTGGCGGTTACGTAAACGAGCAAAATTGTCGCATATGGGGCTCAAAAAATCCCCAAACATTCATCAAAAAATAATTTCCTCTTAAGATGGTGATCGTATAGGGTTCCCCCCGGGGACACATTATAAGTCACACAATCATCTAGACTTGTGTCTTGCGGGGAGCCCAGTCCCCTTCAAGGCTAGTAGGAGCCAACTGGAAAATCCACTATATTTCCACGGGAATCAGTAAAGCCCCAGAGTTCTGCTATTTGTCTCTTTAGGCATTTAGCTGTTCTCTGACTGATTATTGAGGTAGGCCCTTCAGGAGTATCGTGATGGCTGTGTGTTTCGAGGTTTTCATTTGAGTTTGTCGGTCGGATCATTCACAATGAACACAATAAATGGTCCATGTCCAGTAAGTATGAATGCTTTCGTTTTCTTAATTATATTCAGCTTCATGCGTTCTAGACCAGGAGTTGGATAGTCTCCAACTTTTCAGCAAGGAGTGAAGACTACGGCCTACTCTGGGCTTTTGAAGTTGCAACTAGGAGTGACCGGAGGATATACGTATCCGAAGGCGCTACACACCATCCATAGTGGTAATGATCCACCAACTGATTAGGGCCCACGGCCAGGTGCAGATGTAAATCTTATTACGTCATGAGCTATGCCAGATTTATGCATATTTAAATAATAATGACAGCAGAAGATTATCTTTCAAATAACGTAAATTAAATGTCAATTAAAAGAAAAAAAACTTCATCTTAAATTATTCCATTTCAAATTTCTTTCTATGCCTCTATAAAGCAACACCTTTTTATATTAAAAAGACATCATTTTATTATAAAAAAAAAATTACCTCTGATAAGGAAACGTTTCAATTTCAAATTAAAACAAATTTTAGAAAAGTCTTCCTCTGCTATTGCATCATTTCAAAGGTTCTTTGATTCGTTGTGAGCAATAATATTGATTGCAACGAAAATGTGTTGCCCACACGTGCAGCAGTGCAACAATACATTTTATGTCTTATTGATTATAAAGTTCATTGGGACGCAATAATACCCAGGAAAATAAAATAAAAATAAAAACAAAAGAAAATATAATGTAAAGAGAAGAAAAGAAAAGACAAAAACACAATTATTTTATGTCTCGTGTTAGACTGCGTGGATTTGAAGACATGAAGATGATACTTTTCCATTCAACTGCTTAGACTTACTATTGCAAGTTTGTGTCTATTTTTGTGCTTATTTTGCTGCAATACAGTCTGTTTATTATTAACAACGTTTCTTATCATTTCCATATTACAAAAACAATAACAAGATGAAAAAAAAAAACAAAAAAAAATAAAGAAATGCCAACTGAGGCCATGCAACAGTAATTATTTGAATGTAAATCGGTTTGTATATTGTTGGCTGTTGTATGCATGTCATTCGTTGATCATTTGTTTGTGCGTTTTTAATTTACAATTATTGCAGCAGGCAGTCAGACAGACAAACAGACAGACACACAGCTATAATAGCAGCAACAGTAACAATAACAAAAACAACAACAATAACAACAAAATAAAAGTCAACAACATTATCAGAAATAAAAAAGAAAAGATACAACAGGAAAATAAAAAATCATACGATTTTGTTCGGGCAACAAGAACAGAAAACAAGTCAAGCAAACGTTGCACTATGAGAAAAAAGCTGAGCTATTTTATAAGAATAAAAGTCATTTTGATTTTTATTGCCTGCGCCATTTAAAAATAGAAGCATTATGATGATAAGTACGTTTAAGGCAACCGTTGAAGCAACCTAATGATATAATATGGTTTTCCTGATTCTGTACACATTAGGCAACAATTTGCGACAACTTCATTAAGAATTTAATTTACAACTTTAAGTTTTTGGAAATATGGCAAAAACCTTCCTTAATATTGCTTTAATATATCTCATTGGTATATATTGGGAACATACAGTGTGCGACAAAACAAATGCGCGAACTTGTGACACATAATGTATTCCATAATAACAACGCCAAACATATTATAATTTAAGATTGTTTTATTTTTACATAATAGGTAATATATAACCAATATTTGCTATAAAAAAAACGAAAAGAATTCCTATCAAAATTTAGAAAAATTTAAGAAAAGTTAACAACATACTTTTTTGCTCGCGACAAAACATAAGCACAATTTCAGTTCATTAAAAAAAGAAATAAGTTCCCTAATATTTAGTGGCGCACCCTTTGTTTTTTAAAACCGCTTCGCATCTACGTGGCATGGACTCGATTAGCTTCGAAAAATGTTCACCAGAAATTCCATTCCATGCGATTTCCACTTGCTGGAAAAGCTCGTCTAAATTTTTGCAATTATCCCGATTTATTTTATGATCTACAATGTCCCATAAATTTTCTATGGGATTGAGATCCGGCGATTGTGCTGGCCACTTCAAAACGTCGATCTTCTTGTTTCCGAGCCACTCCCTCAAATACTTAGATTTGTGTTTCGGATCGTTATCGTGTTGATACCTCCACTTAAGGGGCATTTCTTCTTCTGCATGGGGAAGCATTACATTTTCCAAGATGTTCTTGTATACGAAGCGATCCATTATACCATTTATTTTGTGGATTGGTCCAATCCCGCGGCCCGAAAAGCATCCCCAGACCAAAACATTCCCTTCTCCATGTTTCATCGTACCCTTAGTATACCGAGGATTAAGGCGTTGTCCTTTAGGTCTACGTACCAACTTAAATCCGTCTGAACTTTTCAGGTTGAACTTCGATTCATCAGAAAAGAGCACGGTATTCCATTGCATTGCCGTCCAGTTTATGTGCTCCTTTGCAAATTCAAGTCTGGCTAATCTATTTTTTGCAGAAATAAAAGGTTTGATATGGCTTTAATCCACCCTCAACAGCTCGTCTCTGTATTGAGCTTATGGATACATTCAATTGAATTTGATTTGAGATAGATCTTGCTGATATGAAGGGATTCTTTTTTATTTATCTAAGTATTGCCTGGTCGTCACGCTTAGTAGTTTTTCTCGGCCGACCCCCTTTGTGTATAGTACTCAAAGAGCCTGTACAACGAAAACGGCTTATTATGCGCGAAATTACACTATGACTTATTCCAAAATTTTTTGCAATACATGTTACTGATTCACCACTATTGTAATCATTTATTATTTTTCCTTTTAAATGCGCAGAGTACTTATTATTAGCCATTTTTCGTTAAAAAATTTAAAACTATAACCGATGGCTCGGAAAAATAATTAGCGTCTGCAAACACTTGCAAAATTTCACCAATAATTTCCCTAATATTTAAAAGAGAATTCTTTATTATTTAACGGTACTTTCTGTTTGTAGTCTTTTTATAATTAAAGAAAAATGCAGTGTATAACTTTGTGCTTTTGTTTTGTCGCGGGTCAAAAAGCAACGTTGCAAAATTTAATAAAAAAAAATCCGTTATAATTGTTTTATCTTTTCCTTGCGTTATGCATTCCTAAAAGGAGACATTCATTGTAGTAAATAAATAAAAAGAACTTACTTACCAATTATATATAGGATGTTAGCATCCTATATGAGATCAAAGACAAGTTCGTGCATCTGTTTTGTCGCACACTGTATATACACAATTGACAATGTCGACGACCAACCTTCATTTATCCAAGGAAATGTGGACTTCTTATTCGAACAGTGTGTTCCAATTAAGACGAAACGGATCAATAATGATCAAACCCCATGGCTTAGCGCGGAGATTAAATCACTAATAAGGATACGTGATAAAAGGTATATTTACGGTGGAGTAGATTTAGAACAGATGACCTTAAGGCGATACATAAGTCTGCTCGAAGGGAGGTAACAAAACGGATTCAGTCTGCTAAATGTGCTTTTTATCGGCGAAGATTTTCATCGGCTATTGAGGGAAATTCGGAAAATAGGCTTAGGTGGGAGTAAAATGTTACAGCATAATTGTGATGTTGGCGTGAACCTTCTTAATAATAAAATTTGTTAGCATTAATGTTCCCAGACCGACAGATAACGTTTATGACGATCTTTGTTATGTCCCAATACGAAATCCTTTTGGCTTCCGATGTGTAAGTCAGCTTGAGGTCCCTGAGAGTTTTTCCGTTGTTAGATCCAACGCGATATTCCGTATGGACGGAATGAACCCGAGATTCTTCAGAGTTTTGATCTCGAGGCTCTTACCGGTTATTACCCATTTCTTCAACTCTATCCTCACGAAATCCAAATTTGCTAGGGAATGGAAATCCTCTAGGATTATCCCTATCCCTAAGAATAATGGCGAATTCCGACCGATAGCTATTCTACCGTTTTTATCAAAAGTTTTTGAGAATATTCTCAGCAATTAAATGAGTGGCTCAATCTGATTTTGTTAGGGGCAGAAGCTGTATAACGGCTTTAGAGGATGTGGTCGAGAGCCTCAGATCTGAACTCGACATCAACAAAGTGGGTTTCTTGATTTTACTGGATCATAGTAAGGCCTTCGATGCGGTAGATCACTCTGTCTTGCTAATAAAACTGCGTAAGTTATTTTATTTCTCAAGCTCGGCCTGCAGTCTAATATCCTCCTATTCAATTAACAGATCTCAAATACTGAGTGTTGATGATAGGAGATATAATCCGCTTATAGTTAGTAGAGGAATACCACAGGGCTCTCTATTGGGTGCGCTTCTCTTCTGTCTCTACATAAATGAACTACCTGACATTTCTAAAACCAGCAGGATGAACATGTATGCTGATGATGTGCAGGTCTATAACAGTTGCTGGATTAATGACGTTTCTAGGTGTGTGAATGCGATAAATGACGATTTGCACATGATCGATCGCTGAGCTATTTCTAATGGATTGTATATCAATGCTTCGAAGTCGAAATGTATGGTGCTCTCGAAAGCTAGGAGCACTCTGGTCAACATTAATGTGAGAATTGATGGGTATGTGATCGAATTGGTAGAATCGGCATCTAATTTGGGCGTAAAATCTATGCCAATTGTGACAGCACTGATCAGCGCAGACTGAAAGTCGCATCATACTCTAATTTAATTTTCGGAATTACTTTCGATAACCTTCTAAAATATTGGTGTCTAATTTTCTTGCACAGGATTATCATCTCGGAACGACCGTCATATCTCCTTGATAGAATAGTTTTTGCAAGATCTCTTCGTGGTAGGAATATTATCCAGCAGAAATTCAAGAGTCTGTTATCTCAACGCCAGTTTTTCATAAATGTAACCAGTCTTTGGCACTCTTTGCCAAATTCTATACAAAAAATTTAAAAAGGAGCTTTATAAATTATTTAGTTCTACCCAACCTTGACTTAAATTTTATGTTAACACTTTTACATTACATTTCTTTCGATTGGTCATATCCTTATTTGTTCTAACTTTATCATTCTTGACATTTTCACTTTGTGTATTGTTAAGGCTCTGTTTCTAGATTTAAGTTTTATATTAACTCAAATTGTAAGGATCAACAGCACTGTCACTTATAAGATGTTATCATCTTGTTGTGCTAGTTGTTTGAAGAATAAAGAATAATAATAATAATAAAATGATGGAATATGGTTGCCCACCACAGATTTACGTGGTCAATGATTTTCTTTAACAGCCCGCGACAGAGTTCCTCTAGTGATACCAAATTTTTGCGAATGTCGACGTGTTGCTGTTCCAGGCCCAGTCTCAACACTTTGCTGTATAGCGGCTATTTTTGCATTACTACCGCTGCTGCAAGCTTATGGTTTTAGTCTAAACTAAATTAAACCGTGGAAATTGATTCGTGCGTTCTGGAGTTATAGCGTCAGGATAAAATATAAATATTTCAATTTATTTTAAATAAACTTGAAATCCTTCTGCAAATAAATATGTTTGACTGTAAGATGTCGTTATTAAATTATAATTTTTTTTTCTATTTTATTAAAAATCCTGCCCATAGTGATACTTTTTTGTATTAAATTTCTATGGCAACAAATGCCCTTTTTTCACCTAATTGCTGCCTTTAGAAGTTGTATTTGCAATAATTTGCAGAGCGTACGTTTTGTGAAGCATTTGTGCGTTTTCGTTACAATGTAGAAAAGATTAATTTCTACTGGCGATTTGTATGCATGTCTGTCTTACCTTGTCTGTCTGTCTGCTTGTCTTTAAAAAAAAGTTTCATTTGATTGCTTATGTGAAAGCATTGCGAGTCTAAATATTGTTCGTGTATTTTGTATCTTGATAGTTTTTGAACCTCTTGAAATACAATGTTGCATTGTTGGCTGATTGTGTGTCTGTCTATCTGTCTGTTTGTTTGGTTTAGGTGTTATGAAACCACAGACATACTGATGCGCATACGTATGTATGTAAACATTTGCATGCGCTGCTAGCAAATGTATTTTGTATTATTGTACGACAATAGCGTTCGAGTTGACGGTGCTCATAAGCGTGTCAACAATTGCATTTTTTGTTGTTGCAACAAATTGTTTTTAGTTGTTGTTTCGTTTTTACATTTATTTACAGTGAACATCATAATCTTTAAAACTGCACAGTTGCAGAACTGACTGAAAAACTATTGAAACTGTTTTTAAAGTTTGGTTTCAGAAAACACTTTTTTTACATGTGGTCACATTTGAGGTTAGATAGTAAACTAATTGTTAAATGATAATATATCAACAATTAAACTGTCAACCTTTGACATTTAATTAGTAAAAGTTGGAAATTTTTAAGCATGAAGCGTTGCACTCCTGAGCAAAAAATTTTAAGTATAAAAATTTATCATTCAAATGTTGAAAATTTTCAATGGAGCACTTCGTGAAATTCTAGCAAATTTCCTCGTAACTAGACTTCATTTGAGACCGCTGTTTGTAATTTAATCGCTTAAATCATGGCTCACGGTATTTTTGCTTGACCGTAGACAAAACAATATTTGTAGTGGCTTTTGTTATGCAAACATGGTCACTGTACAGAAAAGTGATTAAATTCGCTTGAAACATCAAATCGTCGACGTTTGCAAGAATTGAGTTTCACTAGAAGCAGTTTACGCAACATTTTGCATAAAATCCTTCATCTTTACGCTACTGAAGTTCGTTCCACACTTAAAGTCGATCGATCATTGTTTGGGTGAAACGTTTGTGAACGAAAACACCACATTTTTTAACAAAATCGTCTTTGGTGACTAGCAAGCTCATTTTTAATAAGGCGGCTATGTAAACAAATAATTGTCTCACGAAATCCACAAGCAGCCCTCAAAAAAAAAACCATTACATCTAGAGAAAGTGACCGTATGATCCAGTTTTTGGTCTGGCAGTATAATCGTCAAATTTTTTGGAGCCACAATGTTGACAACAGCGACCTCTGCTTTCAGGAACAAGGCACCACAAGCCACACGACCCCCAAACAATTCGATTATTGCATAGAAAATTTCTCGTTTTAGCGATGTCAACTGGCCTCCTCGTTCCTGTGATTTAACGCCGCTGTATTATATTCTCGGGGGCCATTTGAAAGACCAGATTTACGTAGACAACCCATAAGCAACTGTCGCTCCAAAAAATGAAATACGGCACTGTCTTAACGAAATGAGCGATGGAGTTTCAATTTTTAGGCAAAACAGAGAGGAAGTGGCTTTTCTTTATATCCATCATCAGTATTCCTCTGTAAAGCTTTTCCCCACTCATTACATCCAGCAACGCTGTAAATGACAGTATGTTTTGATACAACAACTCCAATACACCTGATCAGCCCTACGCTTTTAGTATATTTTAAAATATTCTAAAAGGTGTTCCAACCAAAGTGCACAATGTTAATTGTAAACCGAACAAAAAGTTGAAAATGTATGAAACAAAATATCGGTCACCATGCTCGCCACAGCTTTGATAGCTTACCTCTAACAAACGTTCCATATTTTTTTTTTAATCTGAAACATATTTGATATTTAATGTCGTAAATGTTCCAAATTATCTCAACCGGCAGCTTTTGAATTGTTTTTGAATTCTTGGCGTACATTTTTTCATTTTAAATATTCCCAAAGAAAGAAGCCCAACGATATCAAATCACATGATCGTCAACATGTGATAACACGACCATTGAATTTCTCTGGCTGTGCGGCAAGTGAAACCACACATTTCATGATATGAATTACATCTGCAGCTGGCAGTGAGCCTTAATCAGATGGTGGTCAAATCACTGTTAGTGAAAAGCAGCAAGCTCTAGGAGGCCGAAGTGTAATTCTAGCAACAGGTCCTTCCTAGTAGCAATTTCAATGATTCCAGAGCAGGGCTGCAAACGACTGCTTCTTGCTGAAGAGCTGGAAACTATCCAACTCCTGTCCAGAAGACATGACTAGCATGCTTACTGGATCTGGATCATTCACCAGTAGGTGTTATTAAAGGCGAGATGATCCTGGCGGCCATAAAAAACAGACCTGTTATGGAGTCACGAAACCACAACCACCACGATACTCCCAAAAGGGCCAAGCTCAATAATCAGCCAGAGAACAGCTAAATGCCTAAAGAGACAAATAGCGGAACTCTGCGAGCTCACTGATTCCCGTGGCAATAACGTGGAGCTTCCAGTTGTACCCTTGCTGACTTCAGGAAACTGGGCTCCCTTATACCCTCAGTTGCACAGGTCTAGATAGTCGAGCGTTCTATAAAGACCGATAAATGTGCCCCTGGGGGGAAGTGGAACCACATATATCGTTCAAATCCATCCTCCATTTTTAGCCATAAGAAGTTTTGCTATCATCTCGCGATAGCGAAAACCTTTCACGGCAACTGCTTGGCCGATCTCCTCTTCGAAGAAAAACGGCCCGATTACGCCACCAGCGCCAAACAGTTACTCTTTGTGAGTGCACTGGTTTTTTTAACAATCACTCGTGATTTCTCATTGGCTCAAGTGCGGCTTATTAACTTCCACTGAGGTGATAGTGTACCTCATCACTGAAGATATTTGTTTTTGCAAAGTTACTCTTCGCTTCTGTTTGTTCAATCAACCATTCGGCGTATTGAAAACGTTTAAGATGGTCCGTCAGTCTTCAGCTGTTGATTCGATTGAAACTCGGAAGCGTGTAAATATTCAAATATTTATTTTAAATTCTCATTAGTGATGCTTGTGAGATGTTCAATTGTGTGGTAATAATGACGAGTTGAGGCTAACAGCTATTCTGCCACACTATCCGTACCACAATACCAAATGTTTTCTGCAGAATGAACTGTACGGGCAGACAAAGGTGTTTTCACATTTCCTATAGATCCGATTTCAATTCTTGAGTCATTTGAACCTTGTAAGAGTGTAAATGTAAATCTTTATTTAGTGAAACATGTCTTCGGTTTACGGTTCTTCTAGCATACTATCGCAAACAACAACAAAGTCTTGCGCAGAGTGGGCGAGCATGCACACGTATTTTCACATTTCCTACAAATTTCCGCACATTTCTCTCAATTTTCGACACATTTTGGACATTTTATAAAAAGCCTTAATAATCTTAACGCACTACTCAACTATGTATCACTCCATGCTGGAGTTTGTTAAACACCGAATATCAAATGGGACAAAAAATTCGACATGAACATCTCGTCGCCTGAGGTTGAAACTCCCATTAATTTTGAATCCAAAGTTGTTAGATGTGAAATTATTATTTCTAAAATATTGCTTAAAAATTATAAAAACCCCGTCTACATATTTATTTACCAAACTGTTGTTAAAATTCTTACTGTGCGCGAAAAAATTGAATCCACCATTTTCTTTTGCTTTTACGACTAAAATTGGCAGTTTGACGGTTTTGTCGCGGCTAGATGATGATGGTCACGACCAACCAAAGCAAAAGAAACCGACTGATGACAGTTTGAAGAACAATAAAATAATTTGAATGCAACAACAAACAAAAGAAACATTCTCTTTTGAAAAACATGTTAAATTTATTGCATTTGATTGTTCACTTTAATGTCCCGTCAAGTTAATGTTAAATTCAAGTCATGAACGGCTGATTGAATGTTTAGATTTTACTGACTTCTGTCTTAAAATTTGATTATTTGCCTTACAAATAATATTGGCCTGCTTATCTGTATGTCTATCTGTCTGTCTGTCCGTCCGTTCTTATTTTTATATTAATGCAATATTTCTTGGTTAAACTCGGAACATCAAACTTGGCAATATTTTTTAAATATCTGCACAATGGAAGTTTGTTTGTGTTGCAGCTAAACGTTTATGTGTCGCAGGTGATAAAATTAAATGTTGCTGTTGGAATTGAATAAACATTTTAAATAATAAAAACAACAACAACAACAACAATGTAGTTATAAAGGAGATTTAAAATCGTATAATAAATTCCTTGAAAAATTTTTGATCGTTTTTTATGTTTGCCAGACTGGTAGTTCTCATTCAGGGATGCAAATTGACATGAAATAAATTGTTTATAATAAATAACACATATCAAATATCTATACCTCTATAAAACACTCTATATATAGCTGAAATTTTACCTTTACGTGTTTGACATAAATTCATTTCATATGTCTTGTAATTTTGTGAAAATGTATAAAAGAAATAGACTGACATTCCTGTCACGCTTCCCCCCGGGTGCACATTTATGGTCTTTATAGAACGCTCGACTATCTAGATCTGTGCAAGTGGAGGTATAAGGGAACCCAGTCCCCTGAAGTCAGCAGGGGTACAACTGGAAGCTCCACGTTATTGCCACGGGAATGCGAGAGCTCGCAGAGTTCCGCTAATTGTCTTTTTAAACATTTAGCTGTTTCTCTGACTGATTATTGAGGTTGGCCCTTCGGGAGTATCGTGGTGGTTGTGGTTTCGCGACCCCATAACAGGTTTTGTTTAATATGGTGGCCAGCTTCATCTCGCCACTATTAACACCCACAGGTGAATGATCCAGATCCAGTGAGCATGCTAGACATGTGTTCTGGACAGGAGTTGGATAGTCTCCAACTCTTCAGCAAGGAGTAGTAGTTTGCAGCCCTGCTCTGGGACCGCTGAGATTGCAACTAGGAAAGGACCTAATGCTAGAATTAGTCTTCGGCTTCCTAGGACATGCTTTTGACGTTGCTTTTCATTCACAGTGGTTTGACCACCATCTGATTAAGGCCCACGGCCAGTTGAAGATGTAAATCTTATCACGTAATTCCTGTTACGTCATGATCGATAGCCCTGACGAAGTTCTGGGCTAAATGTAATCGAACAAATTGATTTTAAATTTAAAAACAATTTACTGAAGAAGGGATTTTCAACAAGAAGTTTGTTTTCTAATACAAAAAAAAATTAATAAAGATGATCCAAATTCGTATTGTATTACGAAGTTCTCTTCGTAATAATAATTTCGGCAATTATGAATGAAAAATGATATCCGGAAAATGTCCAGCACGAACACGCTGGCAGATGTCGCTTCTTTCATCAAAGTTTTTGATCACTTTTTGGCAAAGTGGTGGTCCTATTTCATGTATCACATCACGGATTTTGAATTTTAAGCTTGAAAACAATTTGATTGGCTCGAAGACTCTGTCCTTAACATAGCCCGAGAAAAAATAATTCAGTGATGTTATATCACACGACCTGGCTGGCCACTTAACTGCTGATTACAGTGATCGAATATTTGGGTTGCAATAAATTGATCGTTTCATTGGCTATGTGACATGTGGCACCTTCGTGTTAAAACCACATATCACTCATATCCATGTCGTCAATAATAGACCAAAATTGAGGTGTCAGCATCTCGCAATAGCGTGATCCATTGACCGTTACCGCATTTTCAGCCTCATCTTCGGCCCAATCACGCTTCCTGACCACATAGCGCACCATACAGTGGCACATTGAGCAAAGGCTTCTCAATAATTGCTCTAGGATTTTCAGAAGGGCAAATGCGTCAATTTTGATTGTTGACATATCCTGACAAATGAAAATAGGCTTTGTCTGGAAAAACGATTTTTTCAGAAACTCAGCCGGTTTTTCCTTAAGGTTTGAGCGAATCTACGGTGATTTAAATAGACGGTCGGCGTTAATTTTTGCACCAGTTGGACTCTGTAAGGTTTCAAAGTCAAATCCATGTGCACAATTCGCCATGTGATTATTTTGGATAACCCGAATTGTTGAGAACATCGAGGAGTTTACAAATTTGGATCTGCTATAACACTGTGGTTCACGGCGGCGATTTTTTCAATTGAATGACATGGTTCAATACGCCTTGGTGTTCGCATATTTTGTATCCAGCCTGTCGACTCAAATATCTGTCTTAGAAGGAAAGTCATATTGTCCGAAAATATCATGAATTTTACGAAATGTAACTTTAACAGAACCACGATTTTCCTAGTGGATTTTAATTATTTGAATGTGATTTTCACGCGAAATTGAATTCATTTTAACAATTGCCAATGCATACTAAAGCTAAATATCAAAACTACCATTACTTTAGTGGTGGGCAAATTTTACTATCATTGCATCACTTCGTTAAATTCGAGCAGCTTTTCCACGTAATCAGGCTTCTTTTTTTTTTAAAGAGAAGTAGCACTTCAGGCAACAATGCCAATGGTACATCCGTTCAGAAACGAACGGTTACAACGGAACGAATCACACAACTGATCAAAGAGTGGAGGAGGTAGAATTTGTTTTTGTTGTAATTTTAAAGTGCACAAATTTTGAGGTTAGGAATTAAAAGGGCTTTAAAAAAAAAAAGAGAAGTAGCAACAATGCCTATTTATTCAAGTACCGTGCTACATTCTTTTAGGAAAGGGATAGAGAAGAGCTGAAACAGGTGGTGAAAGTAGAAGGATAGTCGGAAATTAACTGCCGTATAAAAGACAGCACAGCGACCAGTGACCATGCCTTCATCGCTGAGATGCCCCACCGACAGTCAATTTTTATTTTTATAGTAAAAAAAACCAAGGTCTTCGTTGTGGAATGGAACCCACAACCCCCATACTGACAGGCTAGTACACTACCTACTAGCCTACAGGGGCACGCTGTGCCTAATTTAATGTCTAAACTCAATGGTCACACGGTATTGTTACTGACAATAGACCAAAATAATATGCTCGTAGTAAAACAAAGTGTTAAGAATGAGCAAGGAACATCAGCTCGTTGATGTAATTAGTCGGCAAATTTGAGGTTAGCAAGTAAATTGGCTTAGAATGCATCCTTTTTTTTAACAATTTTACGGATGTAAAGCAGAAATACGGAAAATAATAATGAAATATGTTGTCGGGCAAATGTCTACCTCTAACATGTCGGCAGATATCCGATCCTTTCAAAAATTTTAAAGTACGTCTTGCGACAATGCTTCCCTGAATGCTGAATTCATCTTTCAGTACGTCAGTTGTTTGTGAGTTATTCATGGAAGTCCGGTTTTTCGAATTGTTTCAGAGAAAATACTCCAGCGGTGTATAATACCAAAAACATAATATTTCAAACAGCCAATTCACACACTCTCGATGCGAACACTGATCGATCGGATTTAATTCTTGATGATGAGTTTAACATTTACAAGCAAATGATAAAGGTCTTCATGCATAATGTTCTACAAAGTGCCTCTAGTAAAACCCAATTCTTGCGAAAGTCGAGCGGCTGATATTCCAGGCTCATTCTCAACACTTTGCCATACAGTGGCTACGTTTGCCTTACTACGGCTGCTACGAGCGCTTTTGTCTTAGTCGGTTGTCAATAACAATACTATGAGCATGAGCCTTGAATTTAACGACTAAATTACGAGTATAGAGAAAAAAAGTACACTGAAGATGGCATATAGTCGAAACCGATATATTCACAAACCATATTTTTGACGTAAAATCATACCCAAATAATATATCATTATATACTCATAAATAACTCATAGCGGTGTTAGAAGTGATGTGTTGATTTTTTACCATTTTACAGTGGTTTGAAAAGCTTTTTTTTGTAGATATTTTCAAGGTCTACTTAAGTTCAAAAACTCTCAAGATTGGAATAATAAACTTTTTATGACATTTCCAAAAAAAAGTTATACCCCAGGTATATAATTTTGGGGCATGCACAAAAGCCCTGCTTTATTCAATTGGCTGGCACTTCATTCAGAAATACCTGTACTCGGCCTCTGTGAAATATCATTAGAATGATATCTTAAGTACTTCATTAGGTACCGAATTATAACGTTTCCAAACCACTGTGCCCCCCCCCCCCCCACCCGAGGCACATTTATCGGTCTTTTTAGAATACTTGACTATCTAAAACTGTGCCGCTGGGGGAATATGAGAGCCCAGTCCCCTGAAGGGAGCAGGGGTCAACTGGAAGTTCTACGTTATCTCCACGGGACTCAGTAAGCTCCAGAGTTTCCGCTAATTGTCTCTTTAGACTTTTAGCTGTTTCTTTTTCTGATTATTGAGGTTGGCCCTTCGGGAGTATCGTGGTGGTTGTGGTTTCGCGGCCCCATACCGGAATTGTTTTATGGCGGCCAGAATCATCTCACCTTTAATCACACCTCCCTGGTGAATGATTCTCGATCCAGTGAGAATGCTAGTCATGTGTTCTGGACAGGAGTTGGATAGTCTCCAGCTCTTTAGCAAGGAGTAGTGGTTTGCATCCCTGTTTTGGAACCGCTGATATTGCAACTAGAAAGGACCTGTTGCTAGAATTAGTCTTCGGCCTCCTAGGGCGTGAATGGCGCTGCTTTTCACTCACAGCGGTTTGGCCACCATCTGATTAAGGCCCACGGCCAGGTGCAGATGTAAATCTTATCACGAAATGTCCCTTCTGATAGTAAGTTTTCACAATAAAATTTAATTTTGCCCAAGAGCGTAACGTTCCATGCTTAAAAGTTTCCAACTTTTTACTAAACAAATGCCACGTCTAACTTACATATTGACAGCTCAATTCTTGGCATTTAATCATTTGACAGACAACTTTAGTTCTCTCTCAACATTGCCCACCCTTTAGTTCGTTATTACTAAATTAATATATTTTTTATTTATTGTTAGATCAGGCTTTGCTTTGTATGTGTAAATAATTATTTTTAAAATTTTAAAAAACCCATAAATGTTGTGTAGTGTGAACGCTGGACATAATTTCATGGCACACTATTGCGATATTAACAAAAAAATGAGAAAACTTTTTCGTTAAAAGCAATATGGGAGCAAAAACCTTTTAAAGAATTTAGTATTGTTTTAATCATTTTAAAATGCCCCTCGCATTAACTCATATTGCTGCTTGTTTATTTACAGATTTCAGATGTTTAAAATAATTTTTACTGTCACATTAAATGTGAACATTTAATCTGGAGTACGTGCAACGAAGACATTTTTGTGTAGTTTTTTGTTTTAACTTCCGTGATATTTATGGAAAATTATGATAAAGATAGAATTACAGATTTAAATTAACGATTGATGGAAAAGTGACATTTTATCATTGATATAATTGCGTTATACATTAAGTCGTATTAAAATTCTTAAAGTTATTATCAATCATAAAATTAGTGACATTTTTTCTACATAAATTTTAAAGAAAGACACACAAATATTCGATTCATTTTTAGTCACTTTTTCACTTTGAAAAAAAATTGCGACATTGAAGCGTTCCTTTTCAATTTAATACCATCTAGTGCGTAAACGAATAAATCAGAAGATTTTTTGGCGCGTAGGCCAGCCACATAGAACTGACCACGTGAGAAGCATGGATTCTCAAAATTTAATTTATCACTTGTGCTTTGTTGATAGTCATGGCGAATGGCAGACCTGTCATGGATATGTTGCAACGTATTGTTGCCACCTTTGAATTTTGCAGTCAAAATTGTTGTTTCGATAATATTGACCAAGAATCTGGATACCGTTTCAAATGTAAGAACGTGCGGTGGCATGCCTGGCAAATCTAGCGAATTTAGTTGAATAGTTGACAACTTCATCCTGATTCACCACAACATCGATGAACTAATAAAGCGTTTTTCAATAAGAAGTTTGTTTTCTAAAAAGAAGTAAAACAAAAAAATGTTGATAAAGATGATCCAAATTCTTATTATCTGACTAGCAAACCCAGCAAACTTCGTTTCGCCACCAGATGGCTTCGTTTTTTGTAACATTTCGTTTGGTGATTAAAAGATGAAGAAAAATTATTTTTTTTTGTTGTAAAAAATAAAAGTGAATCCAAAGTAAATATTGAATCGAATCGTTATACATGTCCGAAAATTATCCGTTTCATTGAAGTGCTCTTTGGTAAACCAAATTTTTGGTTTTTTGGTCTGACATTAAATACGGTGTAACTTCCGATCGTGTGATGGTGTATGTGTATGTGTTGTTAAGTGTTGCAGTTGATTGTACTGGTGTGATTGATTGGTGTGAGTGATTGGTTGAATAAAATATTTTACCTTGCAAGTCGGCATGATGCCGCCCTCTCGAATGATATTAGCTCTAAAGGAAGTCATGCGAAAGCTGTTATTGTATTCAAGGATGGGTTGAAGAAAATGGTTGGAATCGGGATCAGTTCTATCGAACAATGGTTTCAGTGGCTGTGGTGGTGTAAGTAATGGATCCAGTTTGACTTTTCCACTCGCGCAGCACAATCCAACCGTTTCTCTTTTGAACTTTAACGCATTGCAATATCGGCATACAGTCGTCATTGGTCCAATATCTAAATTGTCATTATCACTGTAGTTCGTATTGGAATTCCAAGCAATTGCATGATGCCAATGATCTTCCTGTACTCACGCGTTGTCTCAATCGGGCATTTTCTCTTATTATATTTTGTCTTTCTTCGCTTAAGTTATGTGAATACACTTGTTGCTGGTTTGCATGCCTTGTACGGTGGCCGATGTTCGCATGTCGTCGTCTCGGCATTTTGGACTATGGACAGACCGCTGAATTTAACCTCAAATGCACGAACCACATAATTTACACAGTTCAACTTACCACCCTTAAGGGCAAATGCCTGCTGTTGAAGTTGAAACAAATTTCCAGAATACGCGTGATTCATTTGATGGTTTCCAATTGAACTGTTAGGAAATGAATAACTTTAACCTCAATTTCACGTGCGCATGAGTTACTGTCAAACAATGTATCACGCACCGGCGCCATCTACTTCAAATGAAACGTACTTATTTTCGTGAGGAATACTCATACACCACGTACTGGTGCCATTGTAGTACATGTTATGTATCAGAGATGGCGCTGTAGGTGAGAAATCATTTTTCCTGTTTTCCTGCTTTTCTCTTGAAATTTTTCTTGAATTTTTTTGCTATAAACCTCACGGAACCCAAATCCTTTCCAACCAATGCAAACCCGTGGAAATCGGTTTGTGCGTTCTGGAGTTATAGCGTCAGGAAGGAAAACCCGACTTATTTATATATATATATATATATATATATATATATATATAGAAGATATTGTATTCCATAACTAATTGCCGACATTAAGTAAAACATTTATCAGTATAAGATCCATTCTCCTTCATTTAATTTAAAATTATAAACAAACAAGGTGGTATACCTTTCCCGACGGACACCCTATATTCCGAAGAGTCCAGCAATTATGAATGAAAAATAATATCTGGCAAATGCCACCACAAGCACGCTAACAGATGACGAGTTTTTAATCAAAGTTTTTAATCACTTTTTGACGGTCCTATTCTACATCACGGATTTTGAGTTTTAAAACTGAAATCGATTCGTTTGGCTCCGTCTACACACTGCCCTTAACATAACCCCACAAAAAATTCTATTAGTGGTGTTAAGTCACACGATCTAGCTCGCATTTTCAGGCTCATCGAAAAAAAAACGGCCGCCACTTCACCTAGCGCACCATACAGTGAGACGTTGAGCATGCAAAGGCTTCTCAATAATCGCCCTAAGATTTTCACAAGCCCAAATTCAGCAATTTTGCTCGTTGATATACACTAACAAATGAAAATGGGCTGCATCAGAAAAATCAGCCGGTTGTTGAATTGAGAGAGTTTACGGTCGGCATCAATTCCCGCACCAGCTAAACCTTGTAAGTCAAATATTTACGTAAAATTCGACTTGTGATGGATAATGCTAATTGTTGAGAACGTCGAGGAATTGCCTCAACACTGTGGCTCACGGCTGGGACATTTTCAATTAAGCGACAATGCCGAATGACTTTGTTGTTCATTTTGTACCTAGCTTGTCGGTCGACTCAAATTCAACAATCAATAATAGAGGTCTCAGAAGGACAATTAAGTTGTCCGAAAATATCACTATTTTTTCAAAGTTGATTTTAATTATTTTAATGTGACTTTTGTGCGAAATTGAATTCATTGTCACAATTGCCAATGCATCTGCAATGAATGCCAAAACTATCATGTTGTTGGTGTTGCCACAATCGAAAAATAAACTTTTTGTTGAAAAAAACCCGATATGTTATCATTTCGCCGGGTATTCCATTCCGTGTAGTAAAGTTGATGATATTGAGATCAATGTTTTTGACAGCTAATATAGTACGCGTAATGAATCAGTATTTGATTTTTGTAGTTCTGTACAATGTTTGGGAAAACTGTATGCACCAATTCGTCGTCTATGCTTTCTGTGATCTTACAGAAGTTTTCTAGCTGTTCACACACGGATGGAAGAGTTAATATTGACAATGATCACCAAAAATTTCCTCAATCATTTGTAGTGTAGGATTCCAAGTTTGACCGGCCTCATGACGCAAAACATCCTTAAATATGTCATTTTCGATTGGAAACATATTGATGTGATACTCAAAACGCACGTTGATTGTGCTACATTTATAAATGGCTGAGATTTGAGCCTAAAAAATATTTGAAATTGAAGCACAACGCCATTTATTGACCAAAAATAAAATTTAAGCAGACTAAATTACCAACTCGGTTCACGTCTAAGCACTGATAAATGTTTGACAAACCAAGTGACAGTTTTAAACAAAAGACATCAATTCTTTCACAGCTAAAAACATTTTGTGGGAAAAAATTAATTGTTGTTTTTAGAATTTTCCATTATTTTTTATTTTTATTTCACACCGTGCAAACTTCCCCTGGACTTCATCTCAAAACAAAAATTAGCCAAATCGGTTTAGTCGTTCTCCAGTTTTAGCGAGACTAACGAAGAGCAATACTTTTATACAAACACACACACACATTTATAGATTTTTTAAATAAAATTTTAACAGTTTTTACAAATTTAACAAATTTATGGTTTTCCCTCGAAAAGTATTTCGTAATGATTCGCACACGGAAACAGTGCAATTTCAGCAGTAAATGCTTAATTTACTGCTGAAACAGCAAATACCTCGAACTCTTAACACTTTGTTATCTGCTTAAAGAGTAGAACAAAACTTAACTTAATTAAAAACATTAACCGTTTGTTTATAAACTGTTAAAAAGATGATAATTCTATAATTCGATAATTATAAAATAAATTTTTTGCTTGAAGTCTCATGGTCAGAAAAGTTTAAAAATTTTAATAACTGAAGTCTGGATTTTCTGTTTCTCTAATAACAAAAGGCTTAAAAAAGAATTAACCAAAGCAAGAGTAAATTATACTTGCAGTGGTTGCGAGAATGAGAATCAGAAACACAATAACCTGTAGGCAGGGCTGCCAGATGGCTTTGATAAAAAAATCAGCAATAAGAAAATCAGCATGATAATCGTCAAAAATGAGAATGGCTTCAAGATCCTTAAAGACATTAAAAGAGTTAATAGTAATAGAAAATAAAACTTAAATTTAGTTATTTAAATATCAAATTAAATAATATTTAACAGCATTTACATTTAAAGGAAAATTAATATGCTTATAAAACTTATTAAATTCAATACATATTCTAAAAAACGGGTCAGAGTTGGCAAAATTTGCTGTGAATGCTTTGACTGCCAATGAATTAAAATAGCGTGTAGAACGGAATGGAACATTAAATAAAAAAAGTTTTGAACAGACATTTTCTTTAATTAAATTTAAAACAAAGGTGACATTTAACATTATCTTCGGCTCCTTAGAGTAAGCAGCTACTGGAGCAAGTCTATTAATGTAGTATGGTAGAATGAAGTGATAGCATTGGAAGTGTGTGATTCGATTTACATCCGCGCCTGGCCATGAAGCCTTAATCAGATGGTGGACCTAACCACTGCATAATTTGGAACGTCATGCTCGCCCTAGGAAGCCGAAGCTATAATTCTATGCAACAGAACTGTCTAGTTGCAACTTCGATGATTCCAGAGCAGGGCTGCAAATCATCACTCCTTGCTTAAGAGTTGGAGACTTTCCAACTCCTGTCCAGAACACATGTCTAACATGCTCACTGGACTGGATCATTCACTTAGGGTGTCATTAACAGTGAGATGATTCTGGCCACCATAATAACCATTATACTGTTATGTGGCCGCGAAACCACAACCACCATGATACTCCCATATAGGGGCCAACCTCAATAATCAGCCAGAGAACAGTTAAATGTCTAAAGAGACAAATAACGGAACTCTGCGAGCTTACTGATTCCCGTGGAAATAAAGTGGAGTTTCCAGTTGTACCCCTGCTGACTTCAGGGGCCTGGGCTCCCTTTTCCCCCAATTGTACAGGTCTAGTTGTTGCTTTCTCCAAAGACCATATATATGTGCCCCCGGGGGGTACCATTGGAAGTCTCGAAAAAAAACCAACAAGAACTGTTTTTGCACCGATTCCATGCTTTAAATAAGAACTTTACAAATTAGATCCTAAATTATTTAGCTGTATTTCAGAATAGATCTGACAAGAGAAGTGTAAAAATACTTTGTGATATACGGCTCACTAAACTCATTCGTCCAGTGTTTTATAAATCTGCTTTGTTAGTGGCTAACAAAATATCTATCTATATATATAAAAATAAGTCGGGTTTTCCTTCCTGACGCTATAACTCCAGAATGCACGCACCGATTTCCACGGCTTTGCATTGGTTAGAAAGGTCTCGGGCTGGGTTCCGTGAGGTTTATAGCAAAGAAAATTCAGGAAAAATTTCAAGAGAAAAACAAGAAAACAGGGAAAATAATTTTTCACGTACAGTGCCATCTCTGATACATAGCATGTACTACAACGGCACCAGTACATGGTGTGTGAATATCCCTCACGAAAATAAGTACGTTTCATTTTAAGTAGAAGGCGCCGGTGCGTGATACATTGTTTGACAGCTACTCATGCACAAGTGAAAATGAGGCTAAAATTATTCGTTTCCTAACAGTTCAACTGGCAGCCATCAAAGCAATCACGCGTATTGTGCAAATTTTTATTCAACTTCAACAGCAGGCATTTGTCCTTAAGGGTGTAAGTTGAACTGTGTAAAGTATGTGTATCATGGTTAAATTCACCAGTCTGTCCATAGTCCAAAATGCCGAGAAGATGGCGAAACGGAGTTCGCCGGGTTTGCTAGTGATGTATAAAATGTAATTTAAAATCCAACAAAACACCAAGATCTGAAACTGCACTCAGTTTGTCAGAGTTTGTACAGGGTGTCCACAGGAAAGGTATACTACTTTGTTTAAAATTTTTGATGAAATGAAAGAGAATGGATCTTATATTGATAAATGTTTTATTTAATATCGGCAATTAGTTATGCAATACAATATCAGATAAATGTCCGCCTCTGTTAGCCTCACCAATACTTGCCCTTTTGAGCACATTTATCGTTAGATTCTCACACATTTCACGGGGTAGTTCATTAATTTCATCACAAATATTTTGTTTGAGTTGTTGAAGCATTACTTGCTTTTCAAATATTCCCACAAAAAGAAGTCCGGTGGAAAGAGGTCTCACAGTAATTTCATTGTAATCCTGGCTGTAAGCGATGTGACGCCGTTTTGTTGATGCCACATGTTAACCAAGCATGCAGTGGTGGCGTTAAAAAGTTTGCAATCATATCAAGATATCGCTCCCCATTTACCCTTAAGCCGTTTCCATTTTCAAAGAAGTACGGTCCAATGATACCTTCTAACCAAATTGCACACCAGTCACTTTTAATGAATGCAAATGATCTTATGAATTTGACTCTGAAGCCTTACAAGGTTCAACTGGTGCAGAAATTAAAGCCCACTGTCTATTCAAATCGCCGTAGATTCACTCAATTTATTCCGGAAGAACTGTGTGGTTGTTCTGAAAATAATTTTTTCAAACGAAGTCCATTTTTACTTGACAGGGTACGTCAACATGCAAAATTACCGCATTTGGCCTTCTAAAAATTCTATAGCGATTATTGAGATGCCTTTGCTGGCTCAACGTGTCACAGCATGGTGCGCTATGTGGTCTGGAGGCGTGATTGAGCTGTTTTTTTTTCTAAGATGAGGCTGAAAATGCGGTAACGTTCAATGGATTACGCTATCGCGAGAGATGCTAATGACTCAAATTTGGCCTATTGTTGACGACGTGGATATGATTTGCGGTTTTAACGCGACAGTGCCACATGTCACACAGCCAATGAAACGATCAATTTATTGCAACCCAAATATCCAATTGTATAATTACACAGCAATCAGCAATTAAGTGGCTAGCTAGATTGTGTGATTTAACATCATTGGATTATTTCTTATGAGGCTATGTTAGGGACAGAGTCTACATGGAGCCAATCGAATCAATGTCAGCCTTAAAACACATAATCCGTGATGTTCTGAATAAAATAATCTATATTTTTATGTTTTATTTTGTTTTAGAAATCAAACTTCTTGTTGAAAACCCCTTTATAAAAATTTTTGGTTAATGTTTTATAAAATATTACAATAATATTATATAATGTTATATCTAAAATATTAAAGATCTCTTATTATTATTAGTTAAGCCAAACATGTCAGGTGTTCTTTTCTTACAAGCTCTGCCAAATTAGAAAAATATGTTTGGAAAACATAATTATGTAATAAAATCTGCAGATTTTTGGTCGAAATTTGGTCATTTTGAAAAATCGACAAAATCACGAAAAATTCCTCTTGTGGCAACACTGCTTGTAAGTCTATGCAATTATGCATTAAAGAAAAGATGCAGTAATTTGTTTTCATTTTTGTTTAAAAATAACTAATACCATTCAAAACAGAAGTGCGCCATTTTAACAGATAGAGAAATAGAGGCAGAGAGAAAGAGCGTGAGTGTTATTGTAAATTAAATATTTTAAAAAGCCTAAGTAGAAGCCTTAAAATAAATTTGATAAATCAGTTTAAAAAGGAACTGCAGTTCGTGTGCACTAAATTGACTAAAAAATTCCAAAAAAATTCAAATCACTTGGATTAACCCCTAAAGAACTAAATGTTTTCTCTAAAATTGTTTGCGTTTTATATGTGTCATTACTGTGTCATATTCAATTATGCATGGGACTGCAGTTCTCTTTTTAACTTACAGAGAGAAAATGCCAATGATTTCATAGAGGGCGAGAGAGAGAAAGAGATGTAGATTTTTGTCTGTTTTAAGAACAGAAAGTGGATAGAAAATTATAAAAAACAACCACTTGCCAAAGGTGTCTCTTTGCAGTGAAGGATACTTTAATGGTTTATAAATTTATTATAAGTAAGAAAAGCCATATATGATAAAAATGTATGTCTTTAGGGGAATATTTCTTTCTAATTATTATTTATTTCAAGTGTATGGCACAATGACAATTATTATTAGCCAAATGCAGTTTCACCGCTGATTATTTTAGCCAATTTTTTTTTAAAGAGAAGTAGCACTTCAGGCAACAATGCCTATTTAGTCAAGTACCGTGCTACATTCTTTAGAAAAGGGATAGAGAAGAGGTTAAACAGGTGGTGAAAGTAGAAGGATAGTCGGAAATAAACTGACGTATAAAGACAGCACAGCGACCAGTGACTAGGCCTTCATCACTGAGCAGCCCAACTGACAGACAATTTTTATTTTTGTAGTGAAAAAAAACCAAGGTCTTCGTTGGGAATCGAACCCACAACCCCCACACTGACAAGCTAGTATACTACCTACTAGCCTACAGGGTACCTTATGTTTAATAACGTTTTCAGATTTAAGATATCAATATGCTATTGCACTTAGCTGATCAATTCTTATTTATTTCTGAATTGCTGTTCGTTTGTCTCCCTAAAACTAGAGAAGGGTTGGACCCATTTGACAAATTTTTATATTGAAATCTTAGTTGAATTCCCGGAGACGGCTTAAACGATAAATAATCAATTATGGAAAACCAAAAACGACAATTTATGTTCCCATATAAAATGTGGCTTTGAAAAATTTAAATTCAGGGGTGCCGCAAGGCTCTGTTCTTTCTCCTACCCTATTTTCTTTATCAAACTTTCAATCCTCTCTACTCTTTCGCAGATGACAGCACCATTTGCCATTCGTCGTCATTTGGTAATAGACCGAACCAGTTAGATGTGAGTTCCAAAAGGCGGAACCTGAATGATACGCTCAATCATGATCTCGCAACAATCTCGGAATGGGGTCGTGTAAATATAATCGATTTTAATGCTCATAAGACGCAATGGTGCATGCTTACGCCTAGATCTATGTTCGGAAATGATGCTGCATCTGTTACTATGGGTGATATAGGTATTACGGGATCGAATGCTCTTGATGTTCTTGTCATGAAAATTTGGTGTAATGTTGGATGGACTAAGGAAATTTTTAAACTTTCTAAAGAATTTTTCGGGTGCCTCGGTATTCAAAAATGCTGTAAGAAATACTTTACTCTATCCGATCTTTGTACTATTTATACCACCTATATTCGACCAAAGATGGAATACAAATTTCATGTATAGACCGGCGCCCTAAAGTCTATTTTGGAGTTGCTCGCGCTTCCCAATAAGCACCAAGTGGCTCATTGGGTACAGTGGGGTATCCAACTCTATTGATTCTCTAGAGCATCGATGCAATGTGGGATGTGTTCTACTGTTTTATCGTTACTATAATGGTAAGTGCTCTAATAAACTTAAGAAACTTGTTCCCGTTACACGCACGTTTTCGCGTTTAACTTTGTGGAGAGCGCATTCATTTGTGGTTCAAAAAGTTCAAATCGAAAGTTCACAAACACTGTTACCTTTTTTTCTCCTCTACATTACCTAATTTCCTCGTTCTAGGACAATGGATTGCATATGTAGGGGTCATCCCCTGAGTGCTGGTTCCAAAAAAAAAAAAAAAACTTGAAGTGTTTTGTTTACAATTGTGACTTGGTTGTGAAATATTGATAACTGTTTAGACATGACACGAATTGCCCAATAGGTCTTCTTTAAACTTATTTTTGGCCAATAGATGGGATTGTGTTTCAATTTCCCATAATTACTTGGAAATAAATTTCATCCATTTATAAATGCAGCGAGCCTTTTTAGTATCATATCGATATGTTCGCCCTCGAATCCAAACGATGTGGTTAATTATGACATGTTTGAAAGTGACAGCATCCAACAGAAATAAATCACGAGGTGCAAAGAGAATAACGACGCTAAAGCATTGGCCGACGTAGTACATATAAATGTTCTACAATTAAATCAACAAAAACGAATTGCGTGCGAAACTTTGATAGAAACCGTGAACAGTAGGCCTAGTGGAATTCATTTTCTTGATGCTCCTGGAGGGATAGGAAAACATTCTTAATTTCATTGCTTTGTTTTGGGCGAGGATCAGATCGCAAAATGATGTTAGCTTTATCTGGAAGAGCGACTGCTAGAAGACAGGCGAACATCACATTCTGCCTTAAATTCACCATTAAATATGCAAATCAACGAAACACGAAATTGTAACATCGCCAATAATGGCGCAATGATCAAGAATGAATGCACAATGGCACATAAAAGTTCACTTTGGGAGGCTTGGGAGCTGCTCAACACAAACTGTGCGAACACAAATGAAAACATTGCAGCCGTAAACCACAGTGTTGAAACAGGTCGAAATTTGCAAATTCGTCTACGTTCTCAACAATTGGAGTTATCCAAAGTCACCATATGTCGAATTTTGTGTAAGGTTTGACTATAAAACCTTGCAGGGTTCAAATGGGGCGAAAATTGAAACCGATCAATCATTCACATTTCCGTAGATTCTCTTAATGCATTTAGGAACAACCGGCTGGATTTTCTAAAAAAAATAATTTTTCAGGCGAAGTCCAAAACAAAATTGGCACGTTGAGCCTGTGTGGTGCCACTGTGTGGAGTACTATGTGGAACATGAGGCTGGAAATGCGGTAACGGTTAATGAATCACGCTATTGTGAGTTGCTAACAACTCAATTTTGGCTTAGTATTGACGGCAGGCATATCATTGACAAGTAGTTTCAACAGGACGGTGCCACCCACTGTCATACAGCAAATAAAATGATCAATCTATTGCAAACCTCAAAATTTCCGATCGCATAATTTCACTACAGTTAGCGGTTAAGTGGCCAGCCAGATCGTATGATTTAACACCGCAGGATTATTTTTTGTGCGGTTAAGTTAACGACAGAGTCTATGCAGAGCTAATCGAATGAATTTCAGCCTTTAAACTTAAAATTCATGATGTGACTTATGAAATGGGAACGCCAGTTTGCCATTTTGTTAGGTGCCCCTGTAGGCTAGTAGGTAATGTACTAGCTTGTCAGTATGGGGGTTGTGGGTTCGATTCCCAACGAATACCTTGGTTTTTTCACTACAAAAATAAAAATTGACTGTCAGTGGGGCTGCTCAGCAATGAAGGCATAGTCACTGGTCGCTGTGCTGTCTTCTACGGCAGTTAATTTCCGACAATCCTTCTACATTCAAAACCTGTTTCATCTCCTCTCTATCCCTTTTCTTAAAGAATGTAGCACGGTACTTGACTAAATGGGCATTGTTGCCTGAAGTGATACTTCTCTTTTGTAAAAAAGAAAAAAAGTGATTAAAAACTTTGATGACAGAATCGAGATCTGTCAGGGTGGTTGTGGTGGTCATTTGCCAGATATTATTTTTCATTCATAAATACTGGACTCTTCGTAATACAAGGTGTCCGCCGGGAAGGTATACCACCTTGTTTGTTTATAATTTTAGATTAAATGAAGGGGAATGGATCTTATATTATAAATGTTTTATTTAATATCGGCAATTAGTTATAGAATACAATATTAGATAAATGTCCGCCTCTACTAGCCTCACAAATGCAAGCCGTTTTGAGCACATTTTTCCTTACATTCTGACACCTTTCTCACGGTATTTCATTAATTTCATCGCGAATATTTTGAGTTAAGTTGCTTAAGCGTTTTTGGTTTGTTTGCATATACCTTGCTTTTCAGATATCCCTACAAAAATTAGGCGCCCGTGGAGGCCAACAAACATTACCATTTCTTGAAATAACATGATATAGAAAGAGATCGCGCTGTGTCAACGTCTTGTTGATACAAAATGTTAATCAAACCCAAAGCCTGCAGTTGTGACATTAAATAGTTTTTAATTATATCACGATATCGCTCCCCATTCACAATTACCGTTGCACTGTTTTTCTTTTTTTTCTTTTAGGAAATAAAGTTCAATGATTCCTCCTGACCAAATTGCACACCAGACTGTCACTTTTAATGGATGCAAAGCTGACTGTTGAATAATTTGAGGGTCCATTCAAACTTCTTGTTGGAAAACCTTTTATGTACCCATGTTTTCAAATAAAATTTTGACTTCCTCTAGATATTCTCTATTTAATATGGGCTCCCATCTATGATGGCGGAGAGAAAATGTCACATAATTACGTTTCAGGAGTCAAAATATTAACTCTCTGAGCAGATAAAAAAACAACAAAAACCGTTTTTTTTCTTTTATTTTTTAGTAAAATAAAAACAGTTGCTCGCGTTCCACAGTTACGAGCAGTCACGCAAAGACGAAAAGTTTTTGCAATTGCGCTAATTTTTTAGTTTTTCGGTTTAATTTCTGCTGCTGCTTCTTCTTCCAATATAGAGAATAAAAATTATTTTTATGAAAATAACTTTCAATGAAGTTTATTAATAAAATAGCAGAAGGGAATAAAAACACGTTAATGAAACAAGCAATAATTTTGTAAAAGTGAATTAAAAATGTATGAAAAGATATTTCTTTCATAGGCAAAGAAATGTTAAAATACAAGTAGGAAGTGCAAAATGAAAAATAATAGAAGATATAGAAGAAGGCAAAAATAAAGAAATATTGATTTTTTTTTTGTTGTGTGTAAAAGAATGCGGTGGCACAAATGCGCTACCGCTATAAGAATGTGGCAAAATAAAAGAAAGATTTTATAAATAAAAATTATCTAAAAAAGAAAAATGTCGTTTTCATAAAACTATTTAAAAACGTGCTTTATTAAAACAAAAAATTAAACTAAAAATACTGAAACTGTTTAAGTGTCGGTTTTCATAAAACCAGAATTAAAAGTTTATTAACAAAAGTAATTCAAACACAATTTCACTGCTAATCATATTTCAATTTTAAGCAATTCTAAGCTGAAATGTTTGTTACAAAATAATAAATTGAAGGCAAACATAAAAAAAGATTTTTATAACTAAAATTATCTACACATTGGCAATATTACGTCACGTCATTTTTTACTCAAGGTATAATAGACACAGCAGCAGTTCCCATTTAAAATATTTCGCCAACAACAACAAAAAACGAAGTATACACAGTTACAGAAATATTTTTTTATTATTTTTCATTAATTCTCTATTTTCTATTTTTTTTTTATTTTGCTTTTGTTGAAGACGTTTTTGTACAGGAACAGCAAGTAGAAAATAAGTAACAGAAAATAACAAAAAAACCCTATAAAAACATACAGGACAAAAAATGAAAAAAAAACAAATAACAACAAATACAATAGTAGAGAAATCCTATACGGAAACTGTAAACAATGTCTATCAAAAGAAAACACCAGCAACAAGAACAAAAACTACAATACCGTATATATAAAGCAAATGCAACAACAAATCCAGAAGAAGAACAAAAAAAATACTTGAATTCTGTGATTTGTCATAACTGCCAAAGTTGCCATTGCCTATGGTAAGGGTAATGCCAACAATAACTTCTGTAGCCTGATAGACATTAAAGGCCCAACTATATTATATGCATATACTGGCTTAAGGCAACTTAAGCAACTGTGCAAATACCTAATAATCATATGTGGCAAACTATATTGTACTTAAGTGCCTGCTTAGACGCTTCAGCTTTTGTTGCTCAACTTTTTATTTTTCGATTAGAAAGAAAGAGAAGGTTCTATACCCCTTCTCCTTCTTGCTAATGGAAAAATCAAAAGTTGAGCAACAAAAGCTGAAGCGTCTAAACAGGCACTAACAAAATTTTTCGTCAAATGTCTTTTGACAGTACCCAAATAAAAATAAATTAAACCCCCTCATAAAATCTACGAACATATCATTTAATTGGAATATTTAAGGCGAAGCTAATAAGCGAAATATGTATATAGAAAACGTTAAATTTCTATTGCTATTAGAAAATCATAAGGCTGCTTTTGAAACCTAATCCAACCGCTGAACAATTTAGCGATACGTCGCTTTAAAAAAAAAGCAAAAATTTTTTACTATATGAATTTTTGCCTTATGCATTAGTCATAAAGCCATTTCGAATATAAGCAGTTAAAGGCGACTTGTTTGGCTATAAATGAATCTCGCTGTAAGGAATCTTCTTATTTTAAAGGCCCAACTATATTTTATGCATATACTGGCTTAAGGCAAGTTAAGCAACTGTGCAAATACCTAATAATGATATGTGGCAAACTATAATATACTTAACAAAACTTTTCGTCAAATGTCATTTGCTTAAGAAAAGTACGAAAACTGATCATACATTCCGTACGGAAACAGCTGTTTTGCATTGTGTTATAGATGTATTAGTAAACAAATTCCAGTGGAGGTCCAAAAAATATTTTATCTGAATTTAATAGAAAATGTTCAAAGGAAAAATAGCTTAAATGACAAACGCGATGCGTTTTATTATAACGACAATTCAAAGGAAGGTCCTTGCCTTTAAACATTTTATTTTCTTTCCCATTTTTTTACCACACAATTTGCAATAAAATTTAATTTTGTATTGTTTATAAATTTAATGATACACCACACAGTTACATTTTTTTAGTACTTTTGGCCCAAATAATGCATACAGCGTTGTATGTGTAATTCTTCTTTCATAATTTTACTTAAAACTGTTAACAAAAAATTATAAATTTGTATAAGGATAAAATTAAGTATACAAAATATGATTATTAAACGCCTTTTTGCTAATAAATTTTATTTATTTAGAACGAGATTACTTTTTTGCAAAACGACGAATAAAATAAATGTGCAACTGTGCATAATAATTTTTATATTCATGTAAGTGCAATATAGCCACGTAAAAGTCTTCAATGATTAACTTTGGCATTTGACAGACTTTGTTCATTTTTTGACATTAGCTTAAGCCAGCTTATGCATATTGTAGTTCGGCCTTAAGGCTTTAAATCAGTGTTCGAACAAAAAACTACTGTTCAAAGAACACAAACATTTAACTTGTTTTTAGCGTTTGTGTATGTGTGTGTACGCAAACAAAATATCGTTCACAACATGCTATATCAACTTTCTATATCAACTGATCACGTTCACAATTAGTCTAACTTACCCACACTAGAGGTTTATACAAGTTGTTAAACAATTCGAAATTCATAACAATTACTTCCGATGCCGTAATGGGTGTTTTTTGGTTGTGAATCTTATTTATAAACAGATAAAATTATGTTTTAGAATTGAAGGGACGTCCTTATTTACTACAAAAAAAGGGTATTTTTTATAGAGCTATAGAACATTAAAATTACTTTTTTCGAAAGATAATCTTCTGGCTGACTAAAATTATGTTTTAGAATTGAAGGGACGTCCTTATTTACTACAAAAAAAGGGTATTTTTTATAGAGTTATAGAACATTAAAATTACTTTTTTCGAAAGATAATCTTCTGGCTGACTGAGAAGTAGTCTAATCTGGATGTCACATTTTGGATGACATTTTCTAGCATTTGTATTGTCCTACACGTGGTCAAAGCTATGCGCTTATCATACTTTTCCCTCAATAAATTAAATATGGCACGAGCTGTGTGCCATTTTGTGTCGTCCTGTTACAACCACAGTTCCTGCACATCATGGCTGTTCAATTTAAACGAAGAAGTCAGTAATCATGGTTCTGGCCAACATGGTTTTTTAAGAAGTACGGACCAATGGCTCTACCAGCTCATAAAGCACACCAAGGGCTTGGTTTTTCTGAAAGTAATGGTATTTCAACATACATTTGAGTATTATTATCATAAATAAAAATATAACAGTGTTGTTTATTGACGTGTCCAGTTAAACAAGGATGAGCGGGATAAACGGTAATCATGTTTTTGGCCCATTCACCCAGTCTTGCATGCGTTGAATTTGATAAGCACACAAATCCAGATCTTTCCACACAACCTTCCATAAAGTGGATGGACACACATATCCCATTTCTGCGCACGATGGGAGATAGACTGACTCAGTTCTTTCTTTACGCTACACTCTACAGCAGCAATAGTCAACGTGGTAGCAAAACGTTTCACAGTTAATTGAATTAATTACTCTAATAGACGATTATACCAACCATAAAATTGATGCATTGTGCGATACTCAGAACCATAATTTTTATAATAAATCAGCGCGATTTAAAAGCGTTGTTCAGGCGTTACTCTATTCACCTAGAAATACCAAATCACACTATAGCTAAAACACATGACAACTGTAATAGTGCAGCCAATTAAAAAAAAGGTTACCAACTTAAAATTAACTACAAATTCTAATCGAAATCTCGATTTAACTTGGGGAACAGATCACGGAACGAATGCAGCAAATATTCGAAGAGTATTGAAAGCTTAATTAGCCCTTATTATTGCTTATAACACTGTAAAGTTGTAAGCTGCAGCAAATTTAAAACCTCCCTAAGAATTGCCTTACATAGCAGTTATAGCATTAAATTCATTCGATCTATGTTCCATTCTTTAGCTGATAAGCTACAACAACAACAAAAAAACAAGCTAAAAAAATAAATTCTTCCCAGTAATAATGGGGAAATTGGGAATTTTAAGTTTGTATTATACCAAAGTTATACCACATTTTACTATTCGTATACGAGGAAAATTTTTAATTTAGCGTACGAGTTTTTTGTTTTTAGGACTCTCTGATTCGTTATCTTTTCGGCCGGTGTCGAAATTTTTAATTATAACATGCAAATGTTCACATGCATCGGTGCAAGTTTTTTAGTCGCACGCCAATAATCTTTAAAATTAGGGTTTTTTTCCACATAAGATCATAAAAAAATGTGATGAATAAAAATAATAATTTTAGTGTTTTAAGCCAAAAAAGTCAAAAATTGGTTTTACTTAAGGGAAGACTCTTGGGAACCTTAGAGCCCAAAATATGGTGTTAGCAAAGAGCATACAGCCAAGCTCTATACAACAAAAGCAAAGGCCTAATTATTTTTGGGAGTAACTAACGATTAAACTGAACATTTCTGGCCCACCGGTGCAAGATGTTAAAACGTGGCAAAAAGTATGTAGCAGAAAATTCATTTCAGCAAATTATCAAATAGAAAGACGGCCGTAGAACGTATGAAGACAGAGCTCTTTCCCAACTAGAAGAATACAAAATAAACTGGACACCAGTTTTTACTTGTTTAGAAATAATTTTCTAATTTTGGTTTTTAGTTTCTAGATTTTTCTCTACTTTATGCCAACAGCTTTACTACTCTTTTAAAAGTCTTGTAACGAATTAGCCCCCTGATTAAGAAATGAGCTTAAAGAAATTAAATTGTAACAAAATGCATAAAGAAAAGCACAAAATGTCCAAAATTTTACGTTAAACTATTTTCTGAACATTAATTTTTGGTTCAAATCTTCACTTACTTTTATAACGAGCCCATAATGGAAAGAGCATGGAAAAATTAGCATAAATATCTTTAATTTTGCTTTTCCTCTACATGTACGTCTTACAGTATTTTGAAACCCCGGCCTTAAATTGTAAAACAAAATCTGGCAACCCTGTTTTTCCACCACTTTGCTTTATTCTTATTCATATTTCTATTTATTTCAGCATAATGAACGTCTCAGCTATAACCCAAACAACAAAACAACAAAGTATACAAAACCAGACAAAAAAAATGTCATTTGTGTGACACACAGCTACAAAATATATGTGCATATGCCACCTAACCGTCTATACACACAGATACTCTTTTTCGCGGCCTCTCTAGAAAAAGAGAGAGAGAGAACTTTCTTTTTCTCTCTCTCTCTCGCTGTGCCGCCTAAAAATGGTTGTTTTTGAATTACAAACGAATACAAATTAGTCAACATTTGTCGTAAAGTATTTGTTATAATGGTTGGGCATTTGAGGTTAGGAAGTAAATTGCCTGTCAAATTATTAAATGTCACGAATTGAGCTGTAATCCTTTGACATTTCTATAGTACAAAGTTGAAAAATTTTAAGCATGTAACGTTACATTCCTTGAATTGTGAAAATTCAATTTTAAAATGTTGAAGATTTAATATCCTAAAATTCGAGTAGCTTTTCCTCGCAATCAGGCTTCATCTGAAACCGCTTTGCTTAATTCAATCGCTAAATTAGAGGCTTGCGGTATTGTTGCTGGCAATAGATCAAAACAATACGGAAGGTGCTGAGAATCACTATGAAACATCAACTCCTCGACTTTGGCAACAGCTGGGCATCACCAGAGGCAGTTTGGGCAAAATTTTGCTAAAAAAATCTTCATCTTCATGCTTATGAAGTTCAACGCGTTAAAGAATAAAAATCGAGCGGCTGTTTGAAGAACTGAACGGCTGTTTCAACAAAATCATCTGTAGTGATTAGGCTCATTTTCAATGAGGCGGTTATGTAAAAGATTGTCGCATCCACCAACAGTCCTATAAAAACCCATTACATGCAAAAAAACTGCGGCTGGTGTTTAGTCAATATCACAGTGATATGTTTTGACGGAAATCCACCGTCATTACATGTGTCGTTGGGGGTTCCGTTCAAGGCTAGCAGCAGCCAACTGGACAATTTCACTTTATTTTATTTTATGTCCCCCCCAGGGGCACATTATAAGTCTTTATGGATCACACAACCATCTAGACTTGTGTCTAGTCCCAGTAGGAGCCAACTGGACAATTCCACCTTATTTTCACGGGAATCAGTAAAGTCCCAGAGTCTAGAGTTCAGCTTTATGCTTTTTTTAGCCCTTTAGCTGTTCTCTGACTGATTATTGAGATTGGCCCTTCGGCAGTATTCTGGTGGTTGTGGTTGCGTGGCACTCCTTTAAGTTGTGTGGGTCGAATCATTCATAATGAACACAATAAATGGTCCAGGTCCAGTGAGCATGAATACCGTTGTGTTCTTAAATTATATTAAGCTTCATAAGTTCTGGACCAGGAGTTGGATAGTCTACAACTCTTCATCAACGAATGTTGGCTTTGGCCTGCTACGAACTCTTGAAGTTACAACTAGAAGTGACCGGAGTATATACGTATCTGAAGGTCTTCTAGGGCGATGGATGAGGCTTCATTTCATTTACAGTGGTAAGATTCACCATCTGGTTATGGCTTACACGGCTAGGTACAGATGTAAATCTTATCAGGCATCATCGGCCTGTATTTTTTCGAAAATGAACAAGAAAACTCCGTTACAGTGTATTCTCTGCGCTATTAAATCATAATAGCCACTTTTTTGTGACCACAATTGGCCAGTGTTGACACAATTGATGTTTGACGTTTGATTTCAGCAAGACGGCGCCACAAACCATACTGTCTGCAGCCAAACGAGTTTGTTATTGCATGAGAAATTTTGCGGTCGCATAGTTTAACGATTTAATAATGTAAAATGGATGGCGCTTTTTTTGTGATTTAATTCCTCTGGATTATTTTCTATGGATTCATTTGAAAGACCGGGCTTACGTAAACTGACGCTATGAAAGATGAAGAACGGCTCTGCTCTGCATTGACGAGACACAAAGTTTTGTTGTAAAATGTGTTTCAAAATTTTGTGTAACGTGCGGACGTCTGCGCATGTGGAAATATGTCTGACATTCAGCTCCATTAATAATTCCTTGTATTTCAAGCTAGTTTACTTCCTAACCTCAAACCCCCTTATGAAAAAGCAGTGGCTTTTTCGGAGCTAAATACTAGACCAAATAGAGTAGACATTCTGTAAGCTATATTGTGTCATTATCAGAAATTTGTAATGTGAAGTTTGCAATTGTTAATTACAAAAGTCCCTCAAAAATATTGCAGCCTGTCCAGCTTAAAAAATTCATAACGATTGCGTAAAAGTGGAGCGTAACAGTTTTTTTTTGGAAAATATTAGCTGTAAAACTAGTTGTAGTTTGTAGCGCTCAGCAACCAACCAGTCAATTAACTAGTTTTTGTATAAGTTAACTTCCTTCCCCTTTAGGTAAATTTTAATATTAAGAATAAAACAAAAGGAATTAAATGATAAGATTCTACTGCATCACTAATTCAGCTTCCAAGGAAGTGGCAAAGAAAAGAAAACTGCAATAATAAAATACATTGCAAAAACAAACTCACACATAAGTAAACTGAGCGAGCAACTGAGAAAAAAAGTTTACTTTGTTAAGAATAAATAAAATGAGAGAGAGAGAGAGAGAGTGAATGAATATTTTGAAATAATCTCTACAGTAATTTGTTGAGTAGAAAATTTTGTATTTATTTAATGTTACTGCTGCCAGCCATTTACTTTAAGTTTAAGCAGACACACAGTCAGTTGCCGTAAGATCATCTTGCGTGCCGGTTGTATTTTAAATGGAAGTGGACAAAATCTAGAAAACGTCGCCAAACAAATTATTAAAACTTACAGCTGAATACCCAATACAAGATACACAAGTTTTAAAAACGTAATGAATAAATCTTCAAATAAAAAAAATGTTTCTATAAAAAAAAAGAAAATAATCGTTTAAAGGGGACCAGAGGCCATGAATTATTCATGAAATAAATTTTTTTATTTTCTTAAAACAAAAAAATATTAAATCTCTTAGCGTTCCTATACAAAAATAAAACAATAACAGCAATTAATTAATTATAAAATTAAATAATAAAAATAATCTACATTCCTACAACAGCAACAAACATAATTATTTTTTTTTTAATTATTATTACAACAACAACAAAATACAAATTAATTAATTAATTAATTATAAAGTTTATTTTTATGATTTATTTTAATTTTAAACGAAAAAGCCAAAAAACAACTTTAACTAGAAAAGTCAACAAATAAAGCAAAAACAACTAACTAAACTACAAACACCATTTGTTAAAACATAAAAAATATAGAAAAAAATATATATATTTTCCAATTTTTGCAGTGCTTTTCTGTTGCTGCAAACAAAAAATATAAATTAGTTAAATTATCTTTGCAAAACGAAAAAATTAAAATTTAAAAAAATATATGCAAAAAATCACTGCTTGCAACAACAGCTACATGTTACAAACAACAGCATTAACAGTGACATTTAATGGAACACTCTGTTGAAAACAAAAAAATAAATAATCAACATTTTTATTGTAATCAGATTCAAGGATTATTAAAATCAATTTGCTATTGATCAAAGTTAATCGATGTCCCAGAAAACGTAAGTAAAAGTTTTTAAAATTAAAAAAAAAATTGTTTTCAAAGTTTGGTTTTTTATTAAAACTTTTTTAATAAAAACAAAAAAGTCTGCAACTTGCTGCGATAAATGGACTTTGCTAAAAATAAATATCTTATTTTCAGCCTTTGTCTAATGTTAGAAATATTGTTAGTCCGATTGCTTTGTAAGTTTGTAATACAATATCAATATTTCTACCGTCACACAAAGTCTTAAGGCCCAACTATAATATACATAAGCTGGCTTTAGCTAATGTCAAAAATTGTCAAATGCTATAAAACGGATAATTGAAGACTTTTACGTGGCTACATTGTACTTACATGAATATAGAAATTATTTTGCACAGTGGCACATTTGCTTTATTCGTACTTTTGCCAAAAAATTAATTTCGTTCTAAACAAATAAAATTTATTAGCAAAATGGCGTTTAATAATCATATTTTGTATACTTAATATTCTCCTTATACAAATTTATAATTTTTTGTTAATAGTTTTAAGTAAAATTATGAAAGAAAAATTACACATACAACGCTCTATGTATTATTTGGGCCAAAAGTACTAAAAAATGCAACTGTGTGGTGCATCATTGAATTTATAAACAATACAAAATTAAATTTTATTGCAAATTGTGTGTTAAAAAAAAAAGCAAAAGCAAATAAGATGTTTAAAGGCGAGGGCCTGCCTTTGAATTGCCGTTATAATAAAACGCATCGCTTTTGTCACATAAGCTATTTTTTCTTTGTACATTTTCTATTAAATTCAGATAAAATATTTTTTGGACCTCCATTGGATTTTATTTACTAATGTTTCTATAACACAATGTGAAAGAGTTGTTTCCGTAGGGGATGTGCAATCAGTTTCGTACTTTGCTTAAGCAAATGACATTTGACGAAAAGTTTTGTTAAGTATATTATAGTTTGCCACATATGATTATTAGGTATTTGCACAGTTGCTTAAGTTGCCTTAAGCCAGTATATGCATAAAATATAGTTGGGCCTTTAAAATAAGAAGATTCCTTACAGCAAGATTCATTTATCGCCAAACAAGTCGCCTTTAACTGATTATATTCGAAATAGCTTTATGACTAACGCATAAGACAAAGATTCATATTGCTGCTTTTTTTTTCAAAAGCTCTCAGTAGAAAGCAGCCTTATGATTTTCTAATAGCAATAGAAATTTAACGTTTTCTATCTATTTCGCTTATTAGCTTCGCCTTTAATATTCCAATTAAATGATATGTTTGTATATTTTCCGACGGGGTTTAATTTATTTTTATTTGGGTACTGTTTTCCGTCGACCCTCGTCAAAGTACAAAGAGAACACTGAAGATGGCAAACAGCCGAAACCGGTTTGTTCAAAAACCAAATTTGACGAGGGTCGACGGAAAACCGTATCCAAATAAAAATTTAATTTTTCATCCAAAGTCAGTGTTATATATTATATATGTTATATATTTATTCCAACTTGTTCCTAATAGCAGTCTGCTTGCAATAATACATTTTATACTTCAATGTTGGCAACATTTCCAAAAAACTTTACTTATATCTGGCTGGGCAAATTTGAGGTTTGGCAGTAAATTCTTTATCAAATAATTAAATGTCACAATTTGAACTGATGTGCTTTAATATTTATTTAGTAAAAAAAAAAATGGCAAGTGTTTTTAAGACTCTTAAGCAAAGAATTTCATTTCTGAAAATTTACTATCAAAATGGTGAACATTTCATCGTAATATTTTCGTGGTAATCAGGCTTCCTCTGAGTTAATCGCTAAATTAGAAGATCACGGTATTGTTGCTGACAATTTTTTAAAAACAATGCGCTCATAGTGGCCAGTGGCAAAGTGTTGAGTATAAGCCTGGCATATCTTAGAGGATCTTTACGCCACATTTTTTATAAAGATCGACCACTTCAAGCTTATAAGGAGCAACACGTTAAGGAATCTAAGCAAACAATTGTAACATCGAACGTTTGTAAATTAACTCTTTAAAAAGCTGAACGAAAATAATGATGATGAGCCATATGAGGCTCATAAAATCCATCAACAGTCCAAAGAACGAGGTAGATGAAGCTTTCTTGCAAAATGTGCTTGAGAATTTTGTGAAAAGTGGGGATACAATACTTCGCTATTAATACCCATGTTTCTACTTTACATTGGTATCAACAAAACAAATGTTATCAAAAACAGTGAATGTTTATTAAAGTTAATTTACTTCGTAACCTCAAATTTAGCCATCATTTATTTTAAAAAATATTGAATGCCCCTAATAATTTATGATTAAATATTTGAGTCCTCAGGAGGAGAGCTTAGTTTTTAATATCAAAATAATTATTCTCCAAACATTGAAAATAATGCCAGATTTTATTTTAACTTGTTCTTACTACCTAAATAGCCACCCACCGACAATAATAAATTTTATACTTAAACAACAAGATTTCCAAAAATTGTAATCTCCAAATAGCCTCCGGCAGTAAATCTAGCTTTAATACAGCAGCCCAACGTACCCTTCTGCTGAAAAAGTCAAATATATTTTTAGAAGTTGCAGGAACTTTTCGAATTTTTGTTGTTTCCACACTGGTGTATACACCAGCATAAACTCACTTCACTGTTGCGACAAAACTCCTTTTTTATTACCTTTTTTTTTTTATTCTATTCCTTCACAATTGTAACGGAATAGGAAAATAATGTGAACACCGCCTGGTTTTTTGTTCTTTAAAATTAGTCCAGCTGTCTGTATAGGTTTCTTTCTAACCACAATATTTATTGCTTTTTATTTTCCTATTTTTATTTCGTACGTTTTTTTCCATTCTTATCGCTAGATAATCTCTACAAATGCCCTCAAGATTGATTCGAAATTTGTTTTGTTGTATTTTTTCGCAACTTAAAATCAATATTCTTAAGTGAACCTAAAGCTTATTTCTGTAGTTTATGGCATTAAAAAAAAGCCACAAACAATCAATATTATGGTACAATAAAATATAATATAACTGATTACATGCACATATAGTTTTACATATGTATTTGTATATATACATATAACGGGTGCATTCTATAGAGTGGAATCATTTGTCCGTATTTTTTTAAAAGCGAAATTGGTCATGGTTAACTACGATAGAGGTGTGATTTGATTGACTGACTTTTTTGCACATCAATTGACCAACCATAATGTGAAGAAGCTGTGGTCTCAACAAAACACAGTGTCACACAGTGGTGCCCCTGTAGGCTAGTAGTTAGTGTACTAGCTTGTCAGTATGGGGGTTGTGGGTTCGATTCCCAACGAAGACCTTGGTTTTTTTTCACTACAAAAATAAAAATTGACTGTCGGTGGGGGACTATGAAGGCATAGTCACTGGTCGCTGTGCTGTCTTTATACGGCAGTTAATTTCCGACTATCCTTCTACTTTCAACACCTGTCGCATCTCTTCTCTATCCCTTTCCTAAAGAATGTAGCACGGTACTTGACTAAATATGCATTGTTGCCTGAAGTGCTACTTCTCTTTGAAAAACAAAAAAAAAACACAGTGTCACACAGTTCGTACCGCAAATGATTTATCGTAGGAAGTGTTTGGTAACTGCATAGTTTCACATTTTGGATCCCACAAATGTTGGAAAAATCATTGAAAATTGGTTTTCCAGATTATTAGATTATCCTTGAGGCCAACCGTGGCGGGGTCGTATACCATATGAAGTCATATTTAAATTATAATTTTGGAAGATGTTTTATTTTTCGAATAAAGTAAATTTCATGTCAATTTAAGAAAATTCATCTTTATTTTAATTTATTTTAAAGTTCTATACCTCTATAAAAAACACTCTTTATAAAGTCGTTATCGACAATGAAACAAGATATTTTATCTTTGACGAACAAGATGTTGATAAAATTAAAAATTAAATTTAAGAACAATGCTTGTCCGTCTGTCACAGCCCTCTCTTAAAACTGTTATACTAAAATATTAAAGGGTGTTCGTATATGTGCTTAGATTTTCCGACGGGGTCTATTTTATTTTTATTTGGGTACGGTTTTCCGTCGACCCACGTCAAATTTTGTTTGTGTACAAACCGGTTTCGCCTATTTGCCATCTCTTCAGTGTTCTCTTCGTACGTGTTCGTATTCTTATTTCATTAATCCCTAATTAAAACAAAACTTAAATAAATATTTCAAAAAAAAACAACAAATTTTAAAATGCAAATAACTAAATAATAAAAGTAGTTATAAAATTTCCTTATCTTTCACATTTTTGTTTTTGTTTTATACTTTAATCTTTATTTCGTATTTTTGAACACACCAGGAGGATGTTAAAAATATCCAGTAGAGTTGCGCTAAAAACAAATATGGAATTAAAACTGCAACACTTTTTAATTGAAAAAAAATGTTGCCAGAAACATTTAAATATAGCAACAATAATAGCAACATTTTTATTTTAATTTGCACTAAGCTTTCTTAGATAGAATTTTGACAGCATTTTGCCGAAATCATGAAGAGTACCATGCTTAAAGGGTGTCTCAATAATAGCATGGTTACGTAATCTTGTTTTTTTTTAACGCAACAGGCAGTCACTAAGTTTAAGTATTAAATTAAAGGATGTTTCTATAGAGAATGAGATTTTGACAAACACAAACTTGTCTTTGTAACCGTTTTATGCCTAAATGCCTAAAATTTGCACAGAGTATGTATTGCTATAAGAATAAAATTAAAACAAAACTAATTGAAGGGTTTCGTCAGTGTAATATTTTGTTGAATAAGACAGGAGACCAAGTCAGTCACACTCACCTTAAATTCACAAATTTCTGGCTGCTTACCTCGGGCTTAAACTCGATAAATTTACACAAATCAACTCATTTATTAATAATTCTTGGACCCCTGCAGGCTAATAGGTAGTATACTAGCTTATAAGACTGGGGTTGTGGGTTCGATTCCCAACAAAGGCCTTGGCTTTTTTTACTACAAATAAAAAATTTATTGTCGGTGGGGCTGCTTAGTGACTGGTCACTGTGCTGTTTTTATACGACAGTTAATTTGCGTAACTATCCTTCTGCTTTCACCACCTGTCTCATCCCTATCCCTTCCCTAAAGAATTTAGCACGGTATTTGAATAATAGACAGTGTTGCCTGAAGTGTTACTTTGCTTTTAACCAAAAATTAAAGGGTCTTCCTATAGCAACGTGGTTTTCATTTATGTGGTCCAACATTTACCGCTATGTATTTGCTATATAAATTAACGTCGGTTATGTGTCCTTTGTTTACTAAAAAAAGCAAATTTAAAATATGTAATTAAAAGGTGTTCCAATAGTTACATGAAATTTCACAGGAACTGATTTTTAATTTACCCACAGTATGCATTACCAAATGCGCTGTAATAAGTTAAAAAAAAAAAAACTAAAAATTAAAATGTGCCGCCTAAAATTTGCTATGGAAACCTTTCTAAGAGTCCTATTCGTATTTGGCGAATTTATTTTTTTATTTTCTCTTATTATCTATCTGTCTTTTTAGAGAACGACTGAAATTTATTAATTTTTCATAATTTATTAACAAAATACTTAGAAGAAACTGCAGCAGGTTTGTGACTCTTTTGAAATTGTTTCCAATGCTTGAAGTCCTTTTTGGTGACCTTAAATGCGTCAGTTAATTTTACTTCAATAGAAATGTGGTTTAGTAAAATAGTGTTTGAAAGTAACCCAAATAGATTAAAAATATACATCTACGTATCAGGAAAATGTTAAATTTGTTTAGTTTCAAATATTATTAGTTTCAAATTTATTAAGTTTTGAGAGAAAATGATTATCAGTAAAAAAAAGTAAACGAAACGACCGACTGTGCATTTTACAAACTGCGTAGTTTTCTAAGAAATCTTATACACGAAAGACAACAACAACACGCTTATAACAATTTCTATGAAATAAGATAAACAACAGAAAACAAAAACAACTAACACAGAATAAAACAAAACACAGAGCAAACCAGGCACCTGAGCAATAATAACAGCAAAAACAATATGGGGTGATGGTCAAGTAGAATATTCTTGTAGGTGCGAGAACCACTTAGGATACTTTACTACAAGATCAAGGAATATGCAGTTAAAATTTTACATTTTAAATTCCCTTAATTTTTTATAAACAATTTATAAAGTTTAGAAAGTAAACACACATTTTTTTTTGACAACTTCAGTTTTATTGATAACGATGATAACAATAATAATATGAGTTCGGTGCTTCAATGTCTACTACCTCTAGCAAGTCGGCAAACGTCCACTCTTTTCACAAGCACATTTTTAAACAAAGCTTTCGCTTATCTCTCGTCAATGTAGCGCCGATTGTCATCTTGTTCACGTAAGCCTGGTCTTACGAATGGCCCCCAGCGGCGTTAAGTGATCAGAACGAGGCGGCCAATTGGCATTGCCAAATTGAGAAATTATTCGATTGGGAAATTATTGCATGAAATAAGTGGGTGGCGGCTGCAGTGCTTTTGGCGCCGTCTTGCTAAAACCAAAGATCACTGGCTAATTGTAGCCATAAAAAATTGGTGAGCGACGACGGCATTTTTTTGATTCGGCCGATAGCCACAAATCCCGCACCATACGATAACTTTGGTTGTGAGATGAGTTTGTTGAAAAATACGTTGATTTCGTTTACTTTTTCAAACAGCCAATTCTCAAACGTTCGACACAAACAATGGTCGGTCGGCTGTAATTTTTGAACGAGTTCAAATTTATAAGCCAGAAGCTGCAAACCTTTATGCAAAATACTGCGTATTCCGAGTATCTCTAGTGCTACTCCATGTTTCGAACGTTGATTATTTAAAGTTCCAAGCTCATTCCCAAGCAATTTGCTGTATAGCGGTTATGTTTGCATCACCATGGCCACTAATAGCCTATTGTTTTCGCCTAATGTCAGCAATAATACCGTGCTCTCGAATTTAAAAATTAAATTACGCAAAGCGCTCTGAATTTTCCAACTTTTTTACTAAATAAATGTTCAAGAATGGTTGGCAGGCATTCTACTTTCTAACCTCAAATTTCCCCATCCACTATAATTGATTATTGATTATTCCTGCCATAATTATTCATTATGCTTTTTTATTATTATTATTATGTATTATTTGTTGTTGTTAGCTCATAATTTATGCTAAACGCTTTAGAATACGGCAGCAAATTTATATTGCATAAGCACAACAGCTAACTTAAACTATCAGTGATTATTAGACATTTGTTAATCAATATGTTTCCTTGACTGCCTCCAAATTAATATAAATCATACGACAAGTGCGTTTATAACCTATAAATTATTAAATACATTAAATATATAGAAAAAGGAAAAGCGAATCAAAAATTTAGAGAAATAAACTCCAGCAACCATTCAAATACGAACTATAAAAGATGGCTTCAAAAGTTATAAAAGTTGAAACAAGTCTTTCATTTCACATTCAAAAGCTCTGTTTTGAGTGATTCTATCATTTACTCGAAAACTCTAATTCATCGCATTAAATATGGATGGCGTTGTTGTTATTATTATTATTATTTTTATTATTATTCATTTATTTTCTGATTGAATTTTAATATAGCCTGTTTGTTGTTGTCCTTAAAATTTGTCAACAGACACAATAGGTCTTTTCGTTTTACTTTTTTTTTTAGTGATAATTATCTTTTTTATTAAATTATAAAAAAAAATCATCGTAACAATATAATCAAGCGAAGACCTTATAAGTCACACAGCATGATAAATTATCCGATCGCATAATTTTTTGGATTGGGGATTTCATTTGGTTGCCTCGTTCTTGTGTTTCAATACCGCTGTACACATTTTTGACTTTTACATAGAAAACAGAGAAAAACTTTATTAGAAGGCAAGATTTGGGAAGCTCCTACAAGTTAAATATTTGCTCTTTGTACAACTAGATGATATCAGCGGAAAGCTTATGATTTCTAGATTAATAATTTATTGCCACAAATTCGAAACGGATCGAGATATTTTTACAAAATTTTGAAGCAAGATATTTAAAAGAGCCTTTAATGAAATGGTAAAATATAATGCAACTTGTTTCTACTTTCCACACATAAATTCCTTAAACGGGGAAAAATGTGCCAAAAATTGTTTTTTTTTTTTTTTTTTTTGTAAATATGGTCGGTCACCTTGGCTTTAGAGCCTTTGGCCTTTTTAAAACTTTAATAATCGTTTTACTTTTTTTCCGAGTGCAAATTTTGTTTCAAAATTGGCAATGTTTGGATTGGGCTGGAGGGTGAATCGTAAACAATTTTTGAAACAATTTCTCCTTTATTTGCATTTGCTATAGATTGTGTTTAGAATAGTTTAAAAAAAATTACTACTACTGCAGTAAGTTTTAGTTATACATATAGGCACACTAGCACATCCAGCGAAATCCGTTTCGCCACCAGATGGCTTCGTTTTTTGTAACATTTCGTTTGGGGATTAAAAGATGAAGAAAAATTACTTTTTTGTTTGTTTTATATTTGAAAAGGAAAAATTTCATTTCATTGCACAACAGTCATGAATTCATTTCGATTACAAAAATGAAGTGGAATTTAGTTGAACTTCTCTAAGTAAGAAATGAAAGTGAATCCAAAGTAAAACAATTGAGATAGAATAATTAATTTATTTATTTTTGAAGAATACGGTGTGACTTCTGATCGTGTAATGGTGTAGTGTGTGGTGTATGTGTAGTTGTTATGTGTTGCAATTGATTGTGCTGGTGTGATTGATTGGGGTGAGTGAAATCTTTTACCTTGTAAGTCGGCATGAAGCCGCCTTCTCGAATGATATTAGCTCCGAAGGAAGTCATACGAAAGCAGTTATTGTATTCAAGGATGCGTTGAAGAAAATGGTTGAAATCGGATTCAGTTCCATCGAACAATGGTTTCAGTGGCTGTGGTGGTGTAATTAATGGATCTAGTTTGACTTTTCCACTTCCGCAGCACAATCCAGCCGTTTCTCTTTTGAACTTTAACGCATTGCAATATCGGCATACAGTCGTCACTGGTTCAATATCTAAATTGTCATCATCACTGTAGTTCGCAGTGGGGGGATCATATAGGAATGCCAAGCGATTATATGATGCCAATGATCTTCGTGTGCTCACGTGTTGTCTTCGGCAATTTGGACAATAGACAGAATGGTGGAATCAACCTCAAATGCTCGATCCACATAATTTACACAGTTCAACTTGTCATCTTAAGGACAAATGCCTGCTGTTGAAGTTGAATAAAAATTTGCAGAATTGCAGAACTGTTAGGAAACGAATAACTTGTACCTCAATTTCACGTGCGCATGAGTAGCTGTCAAACAATGTATCATGCACCGGCGCCACCTACTTAAAATGAAACGTACTTATTGTCGTGAGAATGCTCATACACCACGTACTGGTGCCGTTGTAGTACATGCTATGTATCAGAGATAACGCTGCAAGTGAAGAATGATTTCCCTGTTTTCCCGCTTTTCTCTTGAAATTTTTCCTGAATTTTCTTTACTATAAACCTCACGGAGTCCGAGACCTTTCCAACCAATGCAAAAGCGTTAGGAAGGAAAACTTGACTTATTTTAATAAATAAGAAGAAGATAAAGCGTACCACCTTTTTGGGAAGAATCCTAAAAAAACGACAGTTTTTACATTTCTCCAATTTAGAGGCGTGTAACTTTCTAACAAAACATGCTATCAGAACCAAACTTACTACTGGTCTATTGTAAATTTTATGAAAAATACAGGCAACATCTTAGAATGATAATCCAAACCTAAGTAAGTACACGACGTAAAAAATACTGAGTTAAGGTTGGCCAAAAATAAAAAACCATGTTTTTTGGCCTGATTTCCTACCAAAACTTAAAGAGGTACTTAGAAATGAACACGCATATTTTTTGTAGATATTTTAAAAGTCCACTTAAGTTCAGAAATTCTTAACATTCGAGTAATAAATAAATCTTTTATGGCATTTCGAAAACATTTTAGTCCCAAGATACCCAACTCTCGGGGGCATACCCAGCAGCACTCCTCTCTCTCTCTCTCTCTCTCTCTCTCTCTGTAAAATTTCATTAGAGTATCTTAAGTGGTTCCTGAGCTACCAAATTGTTTCCAAGAAAAAACCGTTTTCAAGCCACTGTGCAGCATTCAACCAAATTTCAATCAGAACATTTGCGGTAGATATGACATTGGTTTCAGTTATTATTTAAAAAAACAAAAAAACCAAAAATGTGTGCACTATTTCTAAATTTGTTTATCGGCAACGAACTGTTTCGGTTTCAATTGTTCTTTCAATAACCTGTTTTATTTTCCCTTGATTTCAGGTTGTTTTTATTATTATTATTATTTATCTTTTTGGCTCAAAGTCTTTATTTGCTTTTATTTGTATATTTCTCTTTTTTGTATTTTCTTTACTATTTTATATGAACTTTGATTTTGTTTGGCTGAGTTTGCATTTGAAATGGCGATAACCAAACAAAAAGGTAAAGAGTGAATAGAAACTTACTCGCCGTCATTTGCTGAAATTCGAAAAAGGAAAAAACGAAAGACAGAAAGAAAATCGCTTTTGTTGTCTAATTTTTATAGTCTGTTCAAGGCAGGCAGAGCATAAGAAACAAAATGCTTTAAGTTTTTCAAGGTGTTGTTGTGTTAGTGAATATGAAATGAAATGAAATAAATTGCAAAACAAAGTAGAAAAAGTAGAAATAAAATTGAATTTTGTTCTTTATAAAACACGATTTCGCAATGAATTTTAATTTTAAATTTTTATTCCGTGTTCCAGCTCTGTGAGTAGAGATTTTTTTCAAGTCTTTTTAACTGTCATTTAATGCTTCCCATATTTTTTTTGCTTTTTTCTATTTCTATTTCGCTCCTTTTTGTGTCTCTTTTAATGTGTTTTCTTCTTTACTTTTCAATATTTTTCTCAATATTTGCAGGTTTTTTCCCTATTCTGTGACAAAAAATTGTTTCCATTTTCTTTTAAAACGAAACTACTTATAAAAAAATATCCGGAATAACTGTTAATTTTAAAAGTTTTTACCTTTTTTCTTTCTTAAATACAAAATATAATTAATTTAAATTTTTAAGGCATTTGGCTCTAATAAAGGGTCCGCCAAAGAACTTTTTTTTTTGTTTTAAATGCTGTAAACAAAACTACTGATGAATATTTTCTTAAATTTCTTTTTTTACTTGAAAGTACAATCCTTCCGGTTAATAATGGAAAATAATTTCATTAAAATGGCTGCCACGGCTGGCCATGCAGTAGCCTACACGATCGGTTCAATTTTTAAGCAAATTATCGATTGTGTGCAGCTGTATTTCACGAATATTGTCCTTTAAAGCGTCAATTGTCTCCGTTTTGTCGGCGTAATACTTATCTTTGACGGCACCCCACAAATAATAGTCGAACGAGGTCCAATCGCAGCTCCGAGGTGGCCAAATGACATCAGCTCTGCAGCTGATACTGCGATCTTCAAAAATAGAGCGCAAAACATCGGCTGTGTGGCACATAGCGCCGTCCTGTTGAAACTAAATGTTGCCAATATCCTCCTCTTCAATTTCTGTGAACAAAAATTCGTTCAACATGGTCCGATAAACGATCGCCATTGACTGTAACGGCCACTCCTTACACATTTTCGAGGAAAACTGGCCCAATTATGCCTGTGGACCAATATCCGCACCAAACAGTAACTCGTTTTGGGTGTGTCGGCTTTTCAATGTTTGCGTGCGGGTTTTCTGTGCCCCAAATGCGACAATTTTACTTGTTTACATACCCGCCAAAATCTGAAAAGATTATTTTTTTTTTTTGCAAAATCGGCATTTTCTATTAGTCGATCGCAGGCCCACTTAGCGAAGCGAAAACGCATTGGATGGTCACTTGGCTTCAACTCGTGAACCAATTGGATTTTGTATGGCATCATAGCAAGGTCTTTATGCAAAATTCGTCTCAATGATGTCTCTGAAATGTTCAATTGTTGAGAACGACGGTGAATTGATGTTGATGGCGCTTCACGCACACTTTCTGCCACAGCAGCAATATTCTCGGGTGTACGCACTGTTTTTAGCTTTTCACGCTTTGGTTTGGAGGCTATCCAACTCCTGGCCTAGAACGCATGAACAATTCATTGTGTTCATTGTGAATGATCCGACCCACAAACTCAAACGCAGGGCTAATCTCAATAATCAATCAGAGAATGGCTAAAAGCCAGAAAAACGAAAAAGCTGAACTCTGGGCCTTTACTGATTCCCGCGGAAATAAATTGGAATTGTCCACTTCTGCTTCTGCTAACCTTTTAGGGAACTGGGCTCCCTTTTAACGCCGGTGAGACATGTAATGACAGTGAGATTCCGTCAAAACATATTAATGTGGGGTTGGGCATGTGGAAGCATAATATTTTGAAAACTGTCTTTTTAAACGTAACAAACCACTACTCCACATTCCAAAAATTCATCCCCAGACCAAAACATTATCGCCGCCATGTTTCACAGTAACTTTTCTGTATGGCGGTGAATTAAACCTTTCCAATTAAACTTTGACTCATCAAAGAAAAGTACGGCTTTGCTTTAAGCTGGTGGTCCATTTAATGTATTCCCTTGCGAATTCAATTCTAGCAAGTCAATTTATAGGTAAAAGGAAGGACTTTTTGACACTGTTATATGCTTTAAGGCCAGCTTTTACAGCCTAGAAGCTGTAGAAGCTGGTAAAAAGAACAGATACAGCTTCTAGGCTGTAGAAGCTGGTAAAAAGTGTGTAGCAATGAACTTTGATGATATGGGATGGATGATTTTTAATCAGGCTTATTATAGCCTCATCGTCAAGTTTGCATAAAAATCTGGATGTAAGTTTCTTAAATTTGTTAAGTTTGTGCTTTATAGTTTTGTCCGGCACTGTACGTATGTTGTCAAGTTATGATGGTTAAAACAACAAACTTTAAAAGATATTTAAGACTGAATGTTTGACTGGCATCTTTAGCTAGAAAACAAGAAATGCAATTTATGCTAAAATAGTCTAGATACTCCTTTGAATATTTACATGAATAATTGGTTATGAATTTCAGTATTGTTGTTGTTGGTGTTGTTTGCTATAACAACAAAGAGTACTAAACACGACTTAAGGTTTTTGACGTTTTAGTTGGAGAGTTATTTTTCTCTTCTTTTAATAAAAAAAATTTTACTTATAAGTTCACTTTTCGTTTTTTCACCCTTTCAGCTCTTATGCATAAAACATATTTTTGTGTATGTGTGTGTGTGTTTGTGTGTGTGTGAACTATATGTTTTTTTAATGCTTTTGTCTTTTTTCATATTTCAGTACTTTTACGCACAAGCAAACACAAAAAAAAAGAAAAAGTTCAACGAACGTTTGTTTGTTGGGTGGAACAAACCAAGATAATTTAAGTTTCTTTTGTTGTTGTTGTTGTTGTTGGAACTTTTTCGCTAGGCATAAAACGACATAAGAAATGTAGACCCAACCAAAATATATGTACATATGGTTAAAAAAAAGCTTGATTTATTCTAAATTTAATTATTAAATATCATAATTTTGATCTACGTTCATTTGCGCTAGATTCCTTTAAAAATAAATATTTTATGATATTCTCATAAAATGTTTATTTATTTAAAAAATATAAAAAATATATGAGAATATCATAAAATATTTATTTTTAAAGGAATCTCTAGAATCTAAATGAATCCAAAAAAAAAAATAAAATTGTTTATCATAATTTTGTTTTCTTGCTTTTTTACTAACAAAAAATCATTCTCTATGATTATTATTTATATTGAGAAATAACAAATAATATTTTTTTAAATAAAAGTTACTAGCAGCAGAGTTGATCCAGTCAATTTGTTTCTTTAATTAAATCCATTCGGCCTAAGTCTGTTCTAAGAGTTGCGGAAACTGTTGAGCAACATTTATTACTTCGCTTGCAATATTTGTTTACTATCTAGTAATTAAAATACATTGTTTAGATTCATACGCAGAAAGAAAATGTGTTGTAGTAGATTCGGGACAACATAAAAATTTGTTATGGAAAATAATACAGGGTGAACAATATTGAGCTTAATAATGAAATTGGCTGAATTGAAATCTGTACTTTTGCTTGACAACTTAATTTCGAAAAAAAAACTATTGACAGTTTGTGAAAAAAATTTTGTGTGGCCACTGAGATCACTGGCAGAATCAGTATTGTAGTCAGCTTACTATCGCGTTTTCCAACCAGAAGTTCGTTTTTCAATTGAGGCAACACCAACAACATGATAGTTTAGACATTTAGTTTTTTGACGTATTCGTGGTGGAAGCATTGACAGAGTGTGATTTGTTTTACATCCGCACCTGGCTATGTAGCCTTAATCAGATGGTGGACAAACCACTATTGTATAATTTGGAACGTCATACAGCGTCCTAGGAAGCCGACGACATAATTCTAAGCAACAGAACCACCTAGTTGCAACTTTAATGATTCCAGGGCAGGGCTGCAAACTATCACACCTTGCTTAAGAGTTGGAGACTTTCAACTCCTGTCCAGAATACTTGTCTAGCATGCTCACTGGACTGGATCATTCACTTTGCGTGTCATTATCATTGAGATGATCCTGGCCACCATAAAAACCGTTATACTGTTATGGGGCCGCGAAACCACAACCACCACGTTACTCCCATATAGGGGCCAACCTCAATGATCAGTCAGAGAACTATTAAATGTCTAAAGAGACAAATAATGAACTCTGCGGGTTCACTGATCCCCGTGGAAATAAAGTGGAGCTTCCAGTTGACTCCCTGGGGACTGGGCTCCCTTTATACACCCAGTTGCACAGATCTAGATAGCTGTTACGTACTATAAAGACCAGAAATGTGCCCCCGGGGGGGGGGGGGGATGGAAGCATTGACAATTGTTTAAATCCTTTTAAAGTTCCATTTCGTAACGCGTGTTCGACTAAGTCGTTCATTTGAAAACATCGCAGCCGTGAGCCACAGTGTTGAAGCAGATTCAAATTTGTCAATTCCTCGACCATTTCAACGATTGGGAGTTATCCAAAGTCAGCACATGGCGAATTTTTATGTAAAGATTTGACTTTGAAACCTCACAAGGTTCAACTGATACAGGAATTGAAACCAACCGACCATTCACATTTCCGTAGATTCATTCGCTCAATTCATTTAAGAACAACAACCGGTTGATTTTTCTGAGAAAATAATTTTTTCAGACGAAGGCTATATTCACTTGTCAGGGTATGTCAACAAGCAAAATTGTTGCCACATTTGGGTTTCTGAAAATCCCAGAGCGATTATTGAGAAGCCTGTGTGTGATGCTCAACGTGTCACTGTACGGTACGCTATGTGGTCTGGAGACGTGTTTGGGCCGCTTTTTTTCGAAGATGAGGCTTGAAATGCGGTCAATAGATCACGCTATCGCGAGATGCTAACAACTCTTTTTCTTTCAACTCTTTCTTGGATGTTGTCTTCATCACTCACATCCATCCATCCATAAATAAGATAACGTTTGATGCTTAGGTGCCCCTCAAGGCTAGTAGGTAGTGTACTAGCTTTTCAGTGTGGGGGTTGTGGATTCGATTCCCAACGGAGACCTTGGTTTTTTTTTCACTACAAAAATAAAAATTGACTGTCGGTTAATTCCCAACTATTCTTCTACTTTCACCACCTGTTTCATCTCTTCTCTATCCCTGTCCTAAAGAATGTAGCACGGTATTTGACTAAACAGGCATTGTTGCCTGAAGTGCTAATTCTCTTTAAAAAAAAATAAAAAGAAGGTACCGCCAAAAATATTAATTCTTCCGAATTTCGTGCGTTAAATTTGACATTTTAGTAAAGTGATGGCTAGTTTTTTTTTTAACCTGTTTTATGAAATACAAGTCTTTGTATTAAGCAAACGTTTTAATGTTTTTATTTATTTGTAAACTCTATTCGAAAGATTTATCGATACGAATATAATAACGCGTTAAGGGCTCTGGTTATTTTAAATTTGCCGTCAAGTTTTTATGTTTGCTGGGCTTTAGCTAACACTGCCTAATATTGCATTTGAATGTGTTTTTTTTTTAAATTCATTTTCACAACATGATCTTCAATAAAGAAGAAGGCGAAAAACCAAAACAAGTACTTTGTTTGTTTTACTCATTGTTTGCTTTCAAACTCTTATCGCAGAGACACAAAAACTGAAGTGCAAAGTCTGTTTAATATTTCAATATAAACTGACGACGATTATAATTTTGTTTTATTAAATCAAATTTTAAACTTTGTTCTAATGTGGCTAGAAATTTTAAGTTTTGTATGATTTCATTTGCTGCAGACACAAACATGGCCGTTTTGTTCTTCTTTTCTTTTGGTCGTCTCATATTGCGCCACAAAAGAGCAAATAGAATAAAAGCAAAAAGAGATAACAATCGCCGTGAAATATAATACGTATTTCCGTCTGATAAATTAGGTATTAAAAGTAGAAAGAAATTTTTTTTTTGTTTTTGTTTTATTTTGTTTTGTTTTAATTAATAAATGCAATAATATTAAATAAAAAATATTAAAAAAAAAATTTTAATTTAATAAAATTATTAAAATATCTGCTGCAACTAAACGATGGTATTTCAAGGTGTTTCATCAACATTTTGTATTGAACAAATTTTGATAACTTCAACATTTTTGCACTAAATGTGTATCTACATGTATCATGTATCTAGCAACTTACCAGCAACATTAATTTTGAAATGTTTACATATATGAATACAGGCTGTATTCTGCACATGCTTTGCACTCTGTTCATGATTCCATGCGAAATACTGTCCCACAAAAAAGCGAAATTAATTAAATTAATAAGAAATAATGTTGCTGGAAAAGTTACAAAATGTTTCATACCACCTTTTTTTCAACTGAAAACTATTTTTTGGCACTTTTTGTTCGGAATAGCAACCTACAGCTTAAAAATGCATTATTCGTAATTTTTGGTTTTTAATCGATTTTGCTAAAAAAAAAAATTTTAATGGAGAAACTGTAAATTTTCCAAATTGCTGTTGCTGTTGTTGTTGTTGCGAATATTCTAAAATAGAATAATAAATGTTGCTTAATTGGCCAACATGATGTTTCAGCAACATGTGGCTTTTTTTGCAACTATATTTATTTCATTTGTAAAATATGTCGTTTGCTATTGCCTTGAGTTTTGCAACCTTTAAAATTCACTAATAATATTTTACTGGTACATAGATAAATTTATTACCAAAATATTTTCCTTTTAATAAATATGCAGGCGTCAAATCGTTAAGTGAGTAATTTTTACAACAACAACAAAATTTATTTATTACTTGTTTGACACCAGTTTTTTATTTCTATATGAACTTTAAACAGCATTTCGCATGAAATGAGAATAGATTAGATTGCTGAACAAACGATATGTTTATAATTTTAAACAATTGAACAAATTTACATAAAATAATAAAGATTTGACTAAAATTTCAAATTATGTTTATAGTTGAGCAAAATTTATTAAAACTGTAAACATGTTGATAGAAAAAATTTTCTAATTACATCAAATAATAAAGGCAACATGTTGCTATGGATAGCATTCATTGCTACTTGCATCGTTGCTATAAAAAAAGATTTGTTAAGTTATTTGTTGGAAACGAATCTGAGTTGTACAGCAAACCTTTTAATGTTGTCGTCAACAAAAATTTGCCCGTAAACTTTAAAACAGCATTTTATTGCCAAAAATATTTTAGATGTAAAATCACTATTCTGGAGTTACTTAAGGTATTTTTATATGAACTAGAAACATGCATAGTAAAAGGTGAACAAATTTTAGGTTAGAAAGTAATATATTTGTCATATGATTTAATGTCTACAATTGATTTGTTATGTTTTGACATTTAGTTAGTGAGAAGTTGGGAAATTTCAAGCATGTAACGTTACACTCTTGAGCAAAGAAGAATTGTGATAAGTTTTCTATCAAAATGGTGAAAATGTTACTATTACACTTTATAAAATTCGAGCAGGCAGCTTTTCATCGTAATCAGGCTTCCTCTGAGACTACAGTGCGCTATTTAATCGCTAAATTAAAGGCTTACGCTATGGTTGCTGACAATACACCAAAAGTATACGCTCGTATCCGTAGCGATGCAAACATACCCACTGTAAATTAAAATGTTGAAACATCAACTCGACGAGGTTCGCAACATTTGGGCACATTTAGCAACATTTTGCATAAAGATCTTTACGCTTATAAAGTTCAACACTTTTAAGCATCAAAATCGACTGGCCATTGTTTGGTTAGAACGTTTGTTAATTGCGTGTTTGATAATTTAAACATAAATAACATCTCTGTCAACAAAATCATATTTAGTGATGAGGTTAAGTTTTAATTAGGCGGTTGTATAAACAAGCAACATTTTCGCATATATAGCTCAGAAAATCCACAAACAATCCTTGAAAAATCATTACAACCAAAGAAAGTGACCATATGATACGGTTGGTGGCCACACGAGAATTCTTTTCGCTGTCAAATCATGATAAATCATTGTGACCACACACACAATTGGCTAATGTTGACATCAGTGACCTTTGGTTGCAGAAAGTCAGTTATGGCATGAACCATTTTCCACTCGCATTATTCCTCTATTATTATTGTAATTTAACGCCGGTGGATTATTTTCTCTGGCCGGTCTTACATGGGCAAAACAAAAAAAATAGGGCTCTAAAAGATGAAATTTGGCGCTGAATTGACAGGATAAACTAAGCTTTGTTGCAAAATATGCTTCAAATTTTTACGAAAAGAGCAAACGTCTGCCGACTTGCTAGAACTAGGCATTTGCGGAATGCATATTTCGACTTTACATTAATGATAATAATGATGTTTTTCAAATCTGAAGCTCCTAACTTAAAATTTGCCTACCCAATTTAATAATAAAGGGTTTTTCAACATGAAGTGTTTTTTTTTCTAAACCAAAATAAAACCCAAAAATTTTGAGTGAGATGATTCAAATTTTTATCGTATGATGAAGAGAAAAAGTTCGGCAATTATGAATGAAAGATGATATCTGGCAAATGTCCACCACGACCACGCTAACAGATGTCGATTCTTTTATCAAAGTTTTTAATCACTTTGTGACAAAATGGCGGTCCTATTTCCTTAATCACATTACGGATTTTTAGTTTTAAGGCTAAAATAGATTAGATTGGCTCCGTATAGACTCTGTCCTTAACATAGCACCACAAAAAATAATCCAGTTGTATTAAACCACACGATCTGGCTGGCCACTTTTTTGGGGTTTGCAATAAATTGACCGTTTCAGTGACCGTGTGACGTGTAGCACCGTCCTGTTGAAACCACATGCCAGTGATATCCATGTCGTCAATCATAAGCCAAAATTGAGTTGTTAGCAACTCGCGATGGAGTGATCCGTTAACCGTTACCACATGTTCAGCCTCTTCTTCGAAAAAAAAAACAAAACGGTCCGCCATATACTTCACTATGCAATGACACTTTGAGCATGCAAAGGCTTCTCAGTAATTGCTCTAGGATTTCCAGAAGCTCCAATGCTGGTTGACAAACCCTGACAAGTGAAAATCGGTTTCGTTTGAAAAAATGATATTTTCAGAAATACCAGCTGATTGTTCCTTAATGAATAGAGTGAATCTACGACGATGTTCATGGTCGGGCGCCTTCAATTCCTGCACCAGTTGAATCTGGTGAATTTCGTTAGCACCAATTGTTGAAAACGACGAGAAATAGACAAATTTAGATCTGCTTCAACACTGTGGCTCACGGCTGCGATGTTTTCAGTTGAACGACCTGGTAGAATACGTGTTGGTGTTAGCAAATTCAACGACCAATTTAACGTTCGAAAATATCACAAATTTTTCGAAATGCAACTTCAACAGAAACACCATTGGATTTAAATTATTTTAATTGTAACAATTGCCAATGCATCTACTACGAATACGTCAAAAAACTAAATGTCAAAACTAGCTATCATGTTGCTGGTGTTGCCACAATTGAAAAATAAATTTCGTATTGAAAAACCCGACATATTTCTGTTATAGTTTTTAACATTTCTCTTAACTTCAAATACAATATTGCAAATGATGTGTTAATCAGCTGAAGGCTACAATATCGTACGAAAAAAGTGCCCACTCATATTGTTTCGCAGATGAAACAACATGTTGCCAGTTGAAAAAAAATTTGTTCGAAACATTTCGTAACCTCTAACAAAACGGATAGAGTTCAACTACAGCAACATTAATTCTTATCTATTTCGTACAAAGTTTTTTAACAGCATTTTGTATGAAATCATAAATAGAATATTATGCTTTAGCTAGTGTTGACAATAACACAACTTGAAGAGTATTGTTGTCAGTGAAATGTTGACAATATCCTGAAGCATTAAGTATTTGATAGCTTCTCACAAAAAAAAAACTGTTAAAACATTTGAACAGATTCCTTAGTTTTTAGATATTTTTATGTTCAATTCCATTTAATCCATTTAATAACAAATTGTGCAAAACCTTTCAGTTTGTTATTATATGTGTTAAATAGGTTGCAAAAGTAAAAGTAAGAAATTACCAGTGAGTTAGATAAAATTAATTAAAAAACTTTTTTTTTTGATTTTTCAGGAATTTAATTAAATATTTTTTTTTTAGTTTATTGCAAAGAAAATTAATATTTTGGTAGACTAAACATTTTTTGTTGTTGTTGTTTTTTTTATAAAATTTCCTGATTAAAAAAGTACATAAAAAAAATTACGTACGTGTGTTCTAAGTGATAACAAGGTGTACTCTTTGCGTTTTACTCACTATCTTCTGCTTTAACCGTTTTTTTGTTATGATTTAATATATCTCTGCTTTATAGAGTTCTCTTGTCTTAATTTTTCTATAAATTTCAATTACATATTTCGCCATTTTTTTTTAATTTTAAAATCGTTGTTGCTGCTGTTGGGGCCTTGCCAGTCTAGACTTACTTTGTTTCAACACTCAAATCGACTCAAAACAGTAGAAAAAATTTAACTCTTCCAAAATATAATACACCTGCATATGAGTATGTATGAGTGCGTGTGTGTGTGTGTGTGTGTGTGTGTGTATGTGTTCAAAAAATTATTTAATTTTTAATTAGTTTAAAAAGTAAATCAAATATTTTGCCAAATATTCCAAAAACTGAAGCACATTTAATATTGACGTCATGAAGTTGCTAATATTTAAACAGCTGCTAAATGTTGTAGAAGAAAACACATTCTTTCTTCTTAAGCCTTTACTGCGAACGAGATTGTTGAAATTAATTAAACAAAGAAAAAATAAGTTATAATAATGTTGTGTTATCAACTAACAAGATTTGAGCATTTTTTTTGCGTTTGAGTTTAAAGCAGTGTTCGCAAAAAAGCACTAAAGTGTGCTACGTTAGTGTTCTGTAGTTTAGCTTTTGAGATCAGTACACAAACACATAATACAAACATAATACCGTACACAACTATTCTTGCCTGATGAGCACAAACACTAAAATAACGTACAGATCTTTTTTTTTTGTAGCGCACTTTAGTGAATTTTTTATGCATGTGTACTGGTCTTGAACAGTTTATGTGGTGAACTTTTAGCGGTTGCACACTACACATACATAAAAAGTTTACTAAAATACGCTAAAAAGGGGTTAGTATGTTTGTAACGCTGAAAATCCCGATGCTCGTTTTTAGCGACACAGGCAAGGTCGAATGGATTATCATTCTATTCTAAATATACTCATTTTTATTTTGTAATTATCTTTATAGGTTTAAGGCCAATGAATTGTTATTTTATAATTATTTTTATTTTATATTTTATAGTTCGATTTATAGATTGTGTATTTTATATTTTAAATTTAACGGCATGTCACTGTGCAGCGCCATCTTTACGTGAGGGTACAACTGGCGGCTGATAATGAACGCAGTTCACCAGCTGTTTTATATATCAGCTGTGCAGATGGTGTCTGTGTGTATGTGTACTTGTGTGTGGCGGCATATAGGCCGGGGCACATAAAATCCATCATACGTTGGAATTTTCAACTGACAAGTAAGTTGAAATACACGTTTTCTTATCAGCGTTGTCACAATCAGTACGTCTCCGTCAGTGCAAAGTACGAAAGTTGGCCAACTTCTAACTTTTGACGTACGTTGAGTACTTTGACATTTTTCGTTTGCTTCCTCTTCTTGTTTTTTTTTGTGTTTTCGCTTTATTGTATTAAAATATTTTTAAAATAAATTATAAATAATAATAATAAATAATGGAACAAATAATGGAATACAAATTACCATTAATAGAAAGTCTAAGATGTCGTCTAACTGCATTTCAAATGTGCACTTTAATAAAACTTTGCTGCAAAAAAAATATAAAATAAGACAAACAAAAAAACAGCTGATTTCTTATCCGTCAACAAAGTACTCATTGTGCCAACCTCATCCGTCGTTACTTTGACTTCAATGGAAAACGTCAAAGTATAACGTATGACGGCTTCTATGTGCCCCGGCCCCGGCTGATAATGAACGCAGTCACCAGCTGTTTTATATATCAGCTGTGGAGGTGGTGTCTGTGTGTATGTATACTTGTGTGTGGCGGCATATGGCTATAGAAAGAAGAATTTTATGAACAAAAGGTCAGTTGGCGGGCAGTTGGCCGCCAGGCTGAAATTGAGGTTACAAATTGGGCAGTGGTGTTTACCCAGCCTGGTTTGTGCCTATAGTCTCTGCTGGGAGTAACCAGAGCAGCATTAAATTGTGTTTTGGTGGTTATTATCCTGCATAATTTTCGCTCATCTGGCTATTTCCCTCGTCCACTAACTGTGGATACCTGCTACCTAGCCCAGAGATACCTCCGCACACTATTGCACAACACACGGAGCAAAGAGGGTGAGCTGCTGTTTAGAAGATTAGTGGCAAATGAATGCTGAAGATTTATATCAACTCAACCCGCCGCCTTTAATTCAACGTTAGCACGATCCTGGACGCCGTTGAGCATACTCCAGCAACCAGCGGAATCGTGTCGTTACACCTTATTGAAGTTCATCAGCCAAGAATTTCGTTTGCGCACCCCACATACACGAACGCCAAAAACAAGTTAAACGTTTGTGTTCTTTCAACAGTACACTATAATAGAGTACTATTTTATTTTAGCCGTAGAAACACATTTAAAAATAAATAAAACTTTGGTTTGTTTTAAGTAAATTTTTATACTGCTCTATATAAATAAGCATGTCGCTAAAAGATATATTGTCTATACCATCGATCATATTCTAGGCCGCCATCTTGATTTTTTTGTTTTCCTTTGCCTTCAATCATTTAAAAAAAAAAAAATTCTAAAGCTTCCTTTCCCTCTATTTGTGTATGAATTTGTTTCAAATCCTTTATGAGAAAAAAAAGAGTCAACATTAGCTGGTAGACAAATGAGTTTTATAATGATGACCTACTTTTAGGCGTTTAACAAAGATTGGATTGAGGCATACAAGAAGGCAGGCGTATCTGAGCGCTGGTTATATGTTTCCTCATCCATGTTTTCTTTTATTTGTTTTTTGTTTTTTTTTATCTTTTATTTTACTTCATTGCTGTCGTCTAATATTATTTCCATTTAATTCTCTCAGCGTGATACGCTTGATACGTAACATCAGCAAATATTATTTATTCTTTGCTGCTTCTTTCATTATGTCATCGACATTATTTTATATTTAAATTTATTTCAGATCTTATATAACAGTCTGCGTGTATTCAAGCTTAAAATTTTCACTTACCAATAAAGTTGTCTGCCTTGGCTCCTTGGCCCCCTTTCTTTTGAAACATTAAATAAAACTTTTGTTTAAATAAAAATATTTTTAGACTCGAATGTATGTATGTATATATCTATGTCTGCTGCTATCAATTAAATTATGTATTTAGTTTGAAGTCTCGTTCAACCCTGTGTTAGATAAAACAAAAACTAAACAAATAAAAAGCTTGAATTTCTAGAAACTTGTTGTCAAGCAGACAAGTCCTGTAAAATTGTTGATTTAATGTTGAAAAACAAAAATTTTAATTTAGCTCAAATTATATTAAATAGTAAAAAGGTATGTCTGGCTGTCTGTCTTTTATTTAAGCACAGCCTTCTTTTCGAAATTAGGTCAGTAGTGAATAAAGAGAATAAAAAAAAAAATACACAAACAAAATCAAAATATGTATTCCGTTTGCCTTTACTTTTGCAAAGGAAATGAAAGCACAAAATTATTTTTAAATTAGGTCAATAACAACAACAACAAATATCATTTTTGTCATTGAAAATTTTAATACACTCATTTGCATGATAAGATAATTAAATCATGGTTTTAAGCAACAAAAAGTTTTCAATATTTTTGTCGGGTTATTAAACAATAAATTTGTTTTTCAATTGTGGCAACATCAACAACATGATAGTTTTGATAATGATTCTTCGGAGACCGCAATTAAGAATGCCGTTTTAAATTTGCGCCAACAGGCTCGATACAAAATAAGCGAACACCAACGCATGACCAACGTTTGACCGGGTCGTTCAACTGAAAGCATCGCTCTCGTGTGCCACGGTGTTGAAGCAGATCCAAATGTTTCAATTCCTCGACGTTCTCCAAAAAAAAAAAACACTTGGCCAATTTTGCATAAGGACTTGACTTTGAAGCCTTACAAGGTTCCATTGGTGCAGGAATTGAAGCCAACCGTAGATTTGCTCAATTCATTCAGGAACAATCGGCTGGTTTTTCTGAAAATATCATTTTTCAGACGAACCCAATTTTCACTTGTCATGGTATGTCAACCAGCATTTGGGCTTCTGAAAATTCTAGGGCGATTATTGCGAAGCTTTAGCAGGCTCAATGTGTCACTGTATGGTGCGCTATGTGATTTGGAGGCGTGTCCCAATCACGTTTTTTTTTGCGAAGATGAAACTAGAAATATGGTAACGGTCAATGGATTACGCTATCGCCAGATGCTAATAACTCAATTTTGACCTATTATTGACGACGTGGGTATCACTGACATGTGCTTTCAAATACGGCATATCACACAATCTATGAAACGATCAATTTATTGCAAACCAAATTTCGCGACAATCAGCGGCCACATACGACAGTGGCTAGCCAGATCGTCTGATTTAACATCACTGGATTATTTTTTGTGGGGGGCTAAGTTAAAGACAGATTCTATACGGAGGCAATCGAATCGATTTCAGGCTTAAAACTTAAAATCCATGATGTGACTAACGAAATAGGACCACCATTTTGCCAAAAATGATTAAAAACTTTGATAAAAGACTCGATCGTTTTTAATTGCCGATCATTTTCTCTTCATAAACACAAAATATGAATCACCTTAATCTAAATTTTCTGTTTTATTTTAGAGAACAAAGCTCTTGTTGAAAAACTCTTTAATTGCATCAAGAGAATTTGAGGTTAGAAAGTAAATTGTCTTAAAACATTCACATTTTCTGTCAAATTCAATGTTGTTGATATCAATAGTAAAGTGGAAATTTATAAAGGGATATGATGTCAGCCAAATGCACACCTCCAGCACGTCGACAGTCATTCGCTCTTTTCACAAAATTAAATTTGGAAGCACATTTTGCCACAAAGCTGCGCCTATCACATCAATGCCGTGCCAAATTTCATATTTCAGAGTGTTAGTTGTTTGTGGGCCCGATCTTTCAAATGCTCTTAAAGAAAATAGTTCAGAGGGGCTTTAAATTAAAAGAACGAAACGGCCAAGTGACATTGCCAAATCGAGAAATTACGCACACGGGAAATTTCTCATGCAATACTTAAATTGCTTGGATGTCTGTGTGGAGCTTATGGCACCATCTTGCAGGCCGCTTATGGTAACATTAGACAACTGTGGCCACAAAAAAATGTTTATCATGGTTTAATAGCTCAGGAAATTCGTTGTAGCGGCGTTTTCTTCCTCAATTTCGAAAACAAATATTGCCCAATGATGCAGCCTCACCATAAATCGGACCATATGGCCTATTTTTCTTTTATGTAATGGATTTTCCAGGATTGTTTTGTAAACTGCTTATGCGACATGTTTTGTTTGTTTGTTTACATAACCGTTTGATTTAAAATAAGCCTCCACAATAAAGCTGATTTTGTGGAGAAATGCCTCCAGTTCGTAAACTTTCGACATTCGGTCGGCTTTTATTCTTGTACGAGTTAAACTTTCCAAGCGTGAAATGTGTGAGAATGAAATGAAAAATGTGCTCAAAAGGGATCGCATTTGTGAGGATTACAGAGGTGGAGATTTATTTTAGAGTGCATTCCATACATAATTGCCGACATTAAGTAAAACATTTATCAATATAGAATCCATTCTCCTTTATTTAATCGAAAATTATAACAAAACAAAGTACTATACCTTCCCGGCGAACACCCGGCATTATAATTTTTTTTAATTTTACAAAAGCCACCGCAACAAATTTTTGTTGGGATCATTCCATATTTTCAGCTATCGGCTTAAAATAATACGAATTATATAAACAAAAAATTACTTAAGCTTTGTAAATAATTTAAAATTATTGTAAATATGAAAATTATTTATTTATTTATTTTTATGCAGATATTTAAACCCAATTTTTTTCAATTTTTTTTATTTTTGCTCACTTCCGGTTTTAAAGTTTAGCAACATTGTTGCTATACAGTTTTACAGTATACACATATTTATCGAATTGCATAAAAGCAATAAATATGCAATTTTTTATATTTGTTTTACTTATCGCTTTCCGTTATATTAACATACATTTGAAGTCTACATAAAAGTGTGTTTTTATGTCTTCGACTGTTTCTTTATCGAGAATATTTTATTACGTTAAACCGAAAAAAGAACATCAAACAAAAACGATATACATATTTTCTTTTGATGTTTTGCCGTCTCTTTGTTATTTCATATTGCCATAAATAATAAAAAAAAAACTGCTACAACAACAACAACAGCTGCAGCAGCAAATGAAAAAATTTTTTAAAAATCGTACTGAGAAACAAAAACCCATCCCATTTTTTGTTGCGATTGCAAAAAAGAAAATTATTGAAAACATAGATATACACATGTATGTACGTATATGTATATATATATATATATATATATATATATATATATATATATATATATATATGTACTAGAAACACATAAACATATTTACATGCCCAGTTTAAAACCTACTTGCTCGTGAATTCACTCGCATTTGTTTGCAATTTATAATTGCATTCTGTTGATTGATAAATTTTATTTATTTTTATTCTTATTTTTTGTATTTCTATCTGGGAATCTAAAAATGCAATAAAAACAAATCACTGCTGCTTATAATAAATTTATCAAAACAAAACGGCGGAATTTTCAAACAAAAACATCAAAAATTTTTTATATTTACAGCGGGCGAAAATCAATAGAAACATTTCATTTTTATAAATTAAATGTGTCTTGCACGAATTCAAAACAAACGAAGAGACTCTTTAAAATTCATATTTGAAAATGTTTGGTTAATAGAAATTTGTTGCCAGTATTTTCTTTGAAATTTTTAAATTCCAAAAAAAAAAAATAAAAAATTCAAAAATTAATTCTGGAAATTAATTTTTTTCTTTAAGTTAAGACTGGGCTCAAAATGATTAAAAGTAAACAATTAAGATTTAATATCAGTTAAAATGTTGCTAAACAATTTTCAAAGAATGCAGAACAACTGAAACACTATAAAAAGTTAATTGTGTTCTAGAAAATTCGAATTGCGTAGAAGTGTTACAGTTTCTTTTCAATTTTTTTAATTTTTTGGACACACACAATCTGTTTAAAAAATAAAATTACCCATAATGTATTCACCAAGTTTTAATTCAGCTTAAAGTCACATAAATTACAATTTCTAAATTTAATAAATTTTTGTGTTAATTTTTCGAGAAAACCATAAAAACGACATTTCTACTAAAGCATTTTTTGAATCCCTACTTCGCTGTTAACCCGAGGCTGTGTAATGTTATACACAACTTTATTATCATTTAAAATTGTATTCGTTGCTTAAGCGAAATTCTGTCAAAATGCTATGTAAAAAACACTAGTGCGAAATAAATAAAAATACGAAATAAAAGATACGAAATGTTTCAGGCTGCATATTTTTTCAACCGAAACATGTTTCTGGCAACATTTTTTTTTTTCAACTTAGCAAAAACATGAATGAGTGACACTCTTTTCGTGCAAAATTGTAAGCTACAGCTAATCAGTATAAGTGAAGAAACCTCCGTCAATAGTTAGCTTCGTTTGTGCCAACCCTGTAACAGCTTGCATACCTCTCACGCAAAAAAATGTTAAGTTAACAGAGTTGAATTATTATAACATTTCGGTGTGAAAATGAAAAAGCTGACTTAAAAAGCAAATATATTTATAAAAATTTTAAATTTATTTATTTATAGCAAAACATAAAAGTCAAAATAAAATAAATTAAAAAAAAAATTTTCCAAAATCTAATTAAAAATTTGGTACTATTTTGTGTAGATAGTGTGATTCGTTTTACATCCGCACCTGGTTATGTAGCCTTAATCATACAGCGTTCTAGGAAGCCGAAGACATAATTCTAAGCAACAGAACCACCTAGTTGCAACTTTAATGATTCCAGGGCAGGGCTGCAAACCATCACACCTTGCTAAAGAGTTGGAGACTTTCCAACTCCTGTCCAGAACACAAGTCTAGCATACTCACTGGACTGGATCATTCACTTTGCGTGTCATTATCAGTGTGATGATCCTGGCCACCATAATAACCATTTTACTGTTATGGGGCCGCGAAGCTACAACCACCACGTTACTTCCATATAGGGGCCAACCTCAATGATCAGTCAGAGAACTATTAAATGTCTAAAGAGACAAATAATGAACTCTGCGGCTCACTGATCCCCGTGGAAATAAAGTGGAGCTTCCAGTTGACTCCCTGCCTATCTTCAGGGGACTGGGCTCCCTTTTTCCCCAGTTGCACAGTGTCTAGATAGTAGAATTCTATAAAGACCATATTTATGTGCCCCCGGGGGACTATTTTGTATAATAAAGATTGAAAATATTAAGTGTTTATTCCAAAAATTAAACCTGTGAAATCTGCAATGCCATGGCTTTCGTCTCCTGTAGTCCGGTAAACTGCAGCGTTCCAATTTTAACTCATTTTTTGGAAATTTGCATTTAATTTAATATTAAAAACCTATGCAAATTCTGAATATAACCTCAAGTGTTCTGAAATCTACAATGTCATGGCTTTCGTCCCCAGTAGTCTACTAAGCCACACCTTTCCAATTTCGGCCCATTTTTGCATTTTAAAAAGTCTGTACAGAAAAAGAAAATTTTTCTAGCTTTTTTTTATTTTTTTTTATTTTTAGTTTTATGTTTTGTTATAAATAAATTCAATTAAAATTTTTATAAATATATTTGATTTTACATCAGCTTTCTTTTTTCTTTTCGGTAACGAAATGTTAAGATAATTCAACTCTGTGTCGACTTAACAGTTTTTTTAGTGAGAGGTATGTAATCTTTAACAGGGTTGGCACAAACGAAGCTAACTGATGGAGCTATCTTCATTTATATTGATCAGCTATAGCCTACAAAATTGGCACTCATGTTGTTGCTAAGTTGAAAAAAAAAAATGTTGCTAAAAACATATTTCAAATGAAGTAAAATGTTGCCAGAAATATTTTTCCGTTTTAGAAATATACTGCCTGAAACGCTTCGTAACTTTGAACAAAATGAATAGCATAGCAATACTACTACAGCAGTAATATTTCTTATTTATTTCGCATTAAATTTTTCTTATATAGAATATTAAGAGCATTTCGCTTAAGCAACAAATACAAGTTTAAATGATGATAAAGATGTGTATAACATTACACAGATAAGAAGAATGACTGCTGACGGAAGTTTGGATGCAGAAAATTTTTCATTACAAATGTCGTTGTTACGGTTTTCTTAAAAAAATAACACAATAAATTAGAATTTATGTGGATATAAGCTGTTATTAACAGTTTTTCATTAAAATCTTTTAAATTGTTTAAATTATGGTTTTTTAAATGCTTACGAAAATTTTCTAGCCAAAAATCTAAATCTGCATAGGTGACTTAAGCGACTACCTTACCTTTTGCACATATAAGAAGACCACGTTTACTTATTAACTAAAATTCTGATGCAGAGTTGCCATATTTAAAATTACAATTATGACAGCTCAATTTGTTTCTTTTTTGGTTTTAGAAAAAAAATAGCAAAAAAAATCTCAAGTCGTCAATTGTTAAAAACTATTTACCAAAACTCATTCAATCGTTATCTTTTAAAGTTGATGGATATTGTGAAAAAAAATTACTTAACTGAGGATCGTTTTCATAAAATATTGTAAACTTCTTTGACCCTGTGAGAGTTTCTGTGCCGCTAACTAAATAAAAAAAACATTACAAAAATATTCAATTCACTTCGAAAAGAAAATGGCAACATTGCAGCGTTTTTTTTTTTCAATTAAATGTCATGTGGTACGTACGCAAATAAATCAAAAGATTTTCCGACGCGTGAGCCAGCCACATATAGCTGCCCATGTGAAAAGCATGAATTCTCTAAGTTTAATTCACACACTTGCAACGTTTGCACCTAAGCTTTGTTGATATTCATTGCGAAATTAAAGCGCACCAGGAACTGCAAGTGTTTGAATTCAAATGGCAAATTTGTCTGGATCAAGAGTATATCTTTGTTCATCAGTTGCTTGACTGAGAGTCTGCGTTCCGTTGCAAGGTCGTGGTGGATTTATGTTTCGAAGAAGTATAATGAATATGCCAATTTTCAATGCAAGAACGTGCGGTGGGCATGTCTGGTAATTGTAACGAATTCAAGACTTCAATTAGATAGTTGGCAGGCAACCTCATCTTGATTCATCACAGTATCGATGAACTTATATGTTGTCGTTTCGCTGGGTATTACATTCTGAATGGTGAAGTTGATCGTATTGACATCGATGAGATTTGTAGTTCTGGGTAATATTTGGCAAAATATTTTTGCACCAATTGCTTTCTGTGATCTTACAGAAGTTTTCTGTCTATTCACACACGGATGGAAATGTTAACAGCGCACATTATGCAAAATACCCTTGGACATGTTATACCTTATACTTACACCCACAAATCTTTTCGGATTGGAGGGAAAATATATTGATATGATACTGAAAACGCACGTTAATCGTCCTGCATTTCTAAATGGATGATATTTGAGGCTTAAGAAAAATATTTCAAATTGAAACACAGCGCCATCTATTAAGCAAAAATAAAATTAAAGGATACAAAATTGTCAACTCGTTTCTTGTCTAAAAACACATATAAATATGTATTTGGCAACCGAGTGACAATTTTAAACAAAAGATATAAATGTTTCACATCTAGAAAATTCTGTTTTTGGTATTTTCCATCATTTATCTATATATATAAAAATTAAGCCCAAAAAAAGGTGTCTGTTGGATGCGCCGTCGAATTTTCACAGCGCCTTCGTAATGGTCGTTCGCTGGTTTGTATCTTTGTTTCATGCGTTTACGCACAATAGTGCGTCCACATTGCGTGTTTGAAATAAGGCAACCTTTTCCAAAAAATCAAACTTTTTTTCCATTGCATACTTCGACTCAATGTTTTGTATCAAATGAAATGTGTATTTTCGTTTGTACGTTGCTGTGTGTGTGTGCTTGCATAGAATGCGACGACAATACAAATCGAAATGTGCAAACAAATAGAGAAATTTCTTTTCCATATTCTGTTGCATTGTGTGTGTGTGTGTGTAATTTGCGTGCTCAATTGCAAAATGGTCCATCAGCCGACCGTTTTTCAAAGCAATTGTTACATATTGGGAATGGCGCAATTCCAATCGACCCCACCACAAAGATAATTACACTTCTAGATAATTTTTGCCACTTTGCACAATCAAAACAAGAATTGGTCACATACGTATTTCCCGGTATTGCACAAAATTTTAGAAACCATGATTGATTGGGGGAAAGAGCTATCTTAGCTGCGAAAAATGCAGATATCAATATGAAAATTTTGAATGACATTCCCGGGGAAATTTTAACCTACAAATCGGTTGACTCTGTTACTAATCAAGACGATGTTGTAAATTATCCAGTCCAATTTTAAAATTCGCTTGAGTTATCTGGACTGCCGCCCCACTGCGTACAAGTGAAAGTTGATGGACCAATTATTTTGCTTAGAAATATCTGCCAGCCACGACTTTGTAGTGGGACACGTTTAGTCATGAAAATGTGATTGAAGTAATTTTTTTTAGGGGGAAAATATAAGGGCGAGGATGTGCTGATACCACGCATTCCAATAATTCCTCCAGATTTACCGTTTGATTTTTTACAATGATCCCTGCTGTTTATGCATCATGTTCTCGTGTTAATAAACCAACTGATTTGTTTGTCTATACCGCGAAACAAAATCGATCGAAGAATGTCGTATATGTAAAAGCATTGCAATAGAATAAGACGTATTATATAAACACACAAAAATATTAAATTGTGAAAAAGATAAAATTATTAAAAGGAACATAAAAACGAAAAAAAAAAGAAATTGTGTTCTTTCTGATTAATTTTCTTGAATGATTGATTTTTTTTTGGCGCACACAAGAACGAACGCTGCAGAATAAAAACAAACCACAAATGACTTGCAAAGCAATCATGGGCACGCTACCTTTCCTAGTAATCTCCTAATAATTCAAATTAGTCAAATCGGTGTAGCCGTTCTCGAGTTTTAGTGAGTCTAACGAACAGCAATTCATTTACATATTCACATGTATCTATATAAATTTTATTGACCTACCTACCCTCGTACTAACAAAGTAGTTGTTAAAGTGACGATTTTTTTTTCATTTTCTTAACTTGGCAACAAAGAGTTGCGTGCTTAGAAATATGTATATTTTGAAAGACAACAACAGTTTCGATTGCATTTGAATAGCAACAACAATTTCAAAAAAAAAACACATTCTGCTGCCTTACAATGGAAGGTTTCTCTTTTTGCTTTTTGTTGAAGTATTATTTCATATCTACACATTTACATACATACATGTGCATATACATATATCTGTATACAAGTATATCTTTGCTTGTTACCACAAACTGCTTAATACTAGTGAAACGACAACGAAAAATCGTTTGATGTGGTTAACTTTTTTTATTCACAATAGCAAAATTGTGGGAAAGAAGACTTAAAGAAGCAGGGTGGGTAAGAGCAAAAAAAGATAAAACATGTAAAAAGAATAATAATAAAAAAAAAATGTTTTTGATTTTGCAATATATAAAGTAACAACTGAAGCTACTACAAAGAACCAGGTCAATGAGTCATTGACCACTTTTTAGCATAAAGGAATTTAGAAAAACTGAAAAAATCAATAATCTTGTACAGGAAGTGCAATGGTGCTGTGCTACAAATAAAATGTTAATATCTAATAGGCGGTTAGATTGGCCAATTCTTAAATAGAAGCAAAATTCAATTTACTTGTTAATATTGCACTCTCCAAAGGGTGGGTATTCATGGTAATCGTTATTAAATGTCAGCAGGATTTATTGCTTTCTACAAACATCTTGTGTCTTAACAAAACTGCAAAACTACCTAAAATGGTACAGATTACTAGTTTCCGCCAAAACATTTTTACTTATACGTGCTCCCAATTTCTTATTGATTAGGTTTTTATTTTCACCAAAGAATTAAATAAAAATGAATTATTGTTATGCTTTTTGCTAATTCAATTGTTTAGTTTCGAAAACTGGAATAACAATTTACTTGAGTAACAAATCAAGTGGTAGTTTTTTGGACTCAGTATGCTTAAGAAACCCAATTGTGCAGATTTCATGATTATTTGGTCCTTCGAGCCGTATAATGCAATACAATTACATATGCAGCATTAATGATCTTTTGCAGCCGCTTCTTTCTCTATAAATTGCTGGTTCCCCTAAGTGATAAATTGCAAAGAGAATTTTGTTTGAGTTCATGTTGTACTGTAAAGATTTTCATTTCGTAATCATCAAGAATTTCCTCTACGTTGTTGATTTCTGTGTTCTTTCCATCTATTCAGCTGGGCATCATTTTTCGTTACTATTTATCCTTGATAGTCTGGATGGAGTTGTAGTTTTGGCGAGTGAGACTGAAAATTGTCTGATACAATTTCCTCATATTGTGTTGATTGCCTGATTCTTCTGCTGTGTCTCCCAATTGCCAAGAAACTGTTGTTTGTCTCTTCGTGCAGCTCTTTTTACCATATTGACCTTTTTTTGATATTTTTGCCCCAGGTTGGGGTTCGTGTTGACATTCTTTAACTTTCAGTTCCTCCTGTCTTTCTACTATGAGTTTCCAGGTATCGTTAGATAGCTAGATCTTTCGTTGGGGGTGCGCTATTCCCACATGTTTTTCGGCGAGTTGTTATTGATAGATAGTATTTATAACGTCCCACTGATGATGGGGCATGACCCCTACACATGCAATGCTTTGCAGAACTACAGAGTTAGCTTATGGGAAGGAGGAAAGAGGGACATTCAGTTTGAACTTACCTACATTGAAAACGACAGGAAAGACTTATGGAAGTAGTTTATTCCACATATGGACTGTTCTGCTAAATAACGAATTTTGCCTGTAATGCGTAGTGCGATTTAATGGCCAATTAACCACAAATGGATGTGCCCTCAACGTAAATCGAGTTAAACGCAAAACGTGCGAGTAATGAGAAAAAGTTTCCTAATTTTGTTAGAGAATCAATACAGTTGGAACTCATCTCCAACTGGTCCGGTCTATTACTAAATGAAAACGAATGACAAATGGTGCTGTCAACTACGAAATAGTAAATAGGGTTGAAAGTTTGACAAAGCACAAAAAAATAGGGTAGGAGAAAGAACATAGCCTTGCGGTACCCCCTGAATTAATCATGAACTCGTCTGATGATTTCCCATCTTTAACAACTCGTATAGTGCGATGCCTGGAGAAATTATCAGCGGGACCAAAAGCCACAAGTTTTGACAGAAGTGCATCATGTCACAATCTATCAAACGCCTTGGAAATATCTACACCCAACACCTTACTCTCTCTGAAGGAAAGAGCAAGTCATCCCCTACGGAAACCGTACTGTCGGTCGCTAAGTAAGCTATTAGACTCCAGGTACCTCACAAGATGGCCGATTAATAATCTTTTACATAAAGTAAATGTTAATGCATTTCAGGTTTTGAGGTTGCCAAGCGTTTGACGGTTGAACTTTCCGTATCCACGCCTGGAGATTGTAGGATTACATTACAACTTGATTTTTATTTTGCCTATGAGAAGTATGTGAGTACCATTGATATCTACGCCTCTTCTATTACTGACATCTCGCAATGGGCTTCTTCATCATTGGCTCATACAGATATTGTCAATTGCCCATTGACCATAAGGCAATGTCCATGTATATTTATATATTTCCTTATGAGGCATTACTGAATCTCCAATGTCCATTCTCCATTGTCCATCATGATAACACATCCATGCTGTCCCATTGCCTTTATGGCACTGCTGTTATCACTGCCTATTTTTGCGTTAAAGTCACTCATTATTAGTACGATAATAGCGTACTACTGCCACTGCTACTAGCTGTTCGTAGAATTCTTCTTTCTTTGTGTCATTACCATCTTCTGTTGGTGAGTAGCAACGGATAATGATAATTTTTCTCGAAGTACTTCATACTTCAATAATAGAAATGTGTTTTGCATTCTCCTCAGGAAACCTACTCCACTTTCACCTTTATTTGTGCTTATATCCCCGGAATCATTCCACCTTAGCAGTGTGGAAAAAATTAACAGCCTATACTTTGCACGAAATTTTCATCAACAGCTTTAAAGCGTGGTGTACTCGGTTAGTAATGCGAAATGCTGTCAAAAGGCCAAGGTGCCCCTGTAGGCTAGTAGGTAGTGTACTAGCTTGTCAATATGGGGGTTGTGGGTTCGATTCCCAACGAAGACCTTGGTTTTTTTCACTACAAAAATAAAAATTGTCTGTCGGTGGGGCTGCTCAGCGATGAAGGCATAGTCACTGGTCGCTGTGCTGTCTTATTATACGGCAGTTAAATTCCGACTATTCTTCTACTTTCACCACCTGTTTCTTCATCTATTCTTTATCCCTTTTCTAAAATAATGTAGCACGGTACTTGACTAAATAGACATTGTTGCTTGAAGTGCTACTTCTCTTTAAAACAAAAAAAACAAAAACAAAAAAAGCTTGGTGCAAAATAAATAAGAAACAATGTTGCTGTAGCAGTATCAATTTGCTGTACACACAAACATTTCCCTTTTTGTTTTTCTTGGTGGAAACCATCAAAAGATCATAATATTAAGACGAAGAAAGAAGGCAATCTGTGGAAAGAAGAATCCTTAAAAAATGCCTCAATATTCATAACATCTTATACCTACGCAAGACAAACGAAAGGAAATTGTAAGCAAGAGAGACTAAACAGTGGTTGTCGCTGATTATGTGTTGCCAACACTCACCGCCGCAACCTTATTCTGAACTAAGAGCTAACAAATATTACTATCATGTTTAACATAAAAGTAAATTTTTCCTACTGAACGGCGTTGGATAAGGTAGAGGTGTAAGTGCTGTCTCTAGGGGGAAAGAAAGTGTAGAATATTTTAGTTTTTTAATTTTTGCTGCTGTTATTTTTTACATTCCGATTAAGTGTGACGTTGTGTCTAGCCAACTGTAAATGCTGATTAAATACACTCGTGAAATAAGCGAAAACATAAAAAAAAACAGAATATAAAACGACAACAAAATATTTTAAATAATAAAAACAAAGCAAAAGCAACAAAAAATACTAAATACTAAAAATGCTGTAATTAAAGGTCATCGCCACATCATACCACCGATTTAAATTTATAATTTTATTCACATATTTATGTATGTATGTATTTGTTTGCTCAATCGCAATGAAATGTCTGGCTAACTGTAATTATTCCGACATTAAAATTTGTCTTCTTGTTTTTGTGATTGCTGTTGTTGTTGTTGCTGCTGTAGCTGTGGCTGTGGCTGTTGCTTTTATAATTGTGTTGTTTGTTTTTATTTTATTGCCACCACTAGACATTTTTGGGTTTTTGTTTTTTCTAAATTCCCTCTATCAGTTTCGTTGCCAGATTTGACGATTTGTGACAGTTTTAACGGTTCGTTAAACTTTTGACGATTTGCTGAAATGTAGTAACAATACCAAATACAGGCAGGAAGCTGCTAAATTTTTTCGCGGTCGCACAGACCAAAAGATTGAAGCCCTGTTTTATAGTTTTTTTTTCTAAACAAAACTTAAACCAATAAAGTTTTAATGTTTTCAAGAAGTAATTGAAAACATTAGTTCATTCACCGGCGGAACAAACTCAAATAATTTAGTACCAACTAAGGTATTGTTCAAAAACTAAGGATACAATAAAAAAAATTAAACTATTCATTCAATTCATTATTGACTATTAGTCCTTTGCAAAACACCCATCAAAATCGATGTTTGTTTTCTTACGCACAACAAAAACAAAACCTAAATATTTATATTCCTTAAAAAAAAAGAAAAACAAAAAATAACTTTTTCAATCTTAAAAAGAACTGGAAATGCTAACAACTCAACTTCGGCCTATAATTGACTACGTGGATATTACTGACATGTGGTTTCAACAGGACGGTACCACATCACATCGCGTAATTTCACGACAATCAGCAGTTAAGTGTCCAGTCAGATCGTATGATTTAACATCACTGGGTATATTAAGTTAAGGACAGCGTCTATATGAAGCCAATCGAAACGATTTCAACCTGAAAACTCAAAATCCGTGATGTGATTATTGAAATAGGATCGCTATTTTGTCAAAAAGTAATTGAAAGCTTTGATGAAAGAATAGACATCTGTCAGCGTGGTCGTGGTGGAATGTTTTTTTTTTTTTTAGAAAACAAACTTCTTGTTGAAACACCCTACACAAATACTAAACACAAATATCACACTTTTTTTAATTTTTTATAATACGTTGGGTTGCACCTTAAAGGGAAATTACCAAGTTGCCAAATTCACAGTAAAATTTTAAATAATATTCTACTTTTATTTTAACCAACGATTTGAAAACTATTTTTTTTAAATTACGCTGTTTCTGTGGCAGGCTACGCTATTTGACATGTATCAAACATGCGCTAATAAATATTTCACCATTTTATACGCATATCCCACCGTAACAATTATTTTTTACTAAAGTTTTTATGCACAATTTTCCGTTTAAAAAAAATAGTTTTTCTCGCGAAATTTTACTTTCAAAAATTAAATAAAACATAAAAAAAGTGTGGCAGCGTTGTACATTTTATTTGCAAATAGTGTCTCTGCCGTTAATTAGAACATTTTATCTCGTGTTAGCTATTCGTAAATAAAACGTTAATTCACTGTTTATGCGGCAATTTTTTCTTTTCGCAATTATTTTATTTGCGTTTAAGTTGTGCGCATTAAAGTTAAAATTTTCGTTGATTTAATTATTTTAATTTATTTGAAAACGTAGACAAAAAAATAATAAATTTGTTGCCAGTCCTAATTGTAATTAATGCTCTACATTCCTCGATTTCATACGATTTGAAGCCCTCTAAAAACTAATTTTACAATAAATTCGACTTAAAGAGTGTCGCTTGTTTAAAACAGGAGAAAAGTTACAATTAAAAAATTACTAAAGTCATTAACTAAATTGGCTCATACCTACGTTGCTCCTTACTATCCTCTTTCTACCTTATGTGTACTCATAAAACGCCTTAAATTAAAACAGTTGTTGAGTAATCGTTATCGCTTAAAAGTACAAAAAAGCTTAGTACTCTTTTTGGCATTTCATGTAAAATTATCCCAAAATACATACAGAAGGCCAGGGCCCTAAATGACCAAGGAACAATTTAAGTCCAGTGAATGTGTCGGACTCACTTTTTGCATTATTCTTTTGAAAATTAGCATACCATACCGGTTTTAGTTAAGCAACTGTGGTTTCGTTCGTCGCTGCTTTTGTCGAGAAGAAAGCTTATTACAGTAGGCAGCGGATCCGCGCTATTATGCATTATGTTATTTTAAATGAGACATCTTTAGAGAATGCGACAAATTATTCAAAAGGCATTTTTTCAACTACAGGTGCCCCTGTAGTCTAGTAGGTAGTGTACTAGCTTGTGAATATGGGGGTTGTGGGTTCGATTCCCAACGAAGACCTTGGTTTTTTTTTCACTACATAAATAAAAATTGACTGTCGGTGGGGCTACTCAGCGATGAAGGCATAGTCACTGGTCGCTGTGTTGTCTTTATACGGCAGTTAATTTCCGACTATCCTTCTTCTTTCACCACCTCTTTCACCTCTTCTCTATCCCTGTCTTTATACGGCAGTTAATTTCCGACTATCCTTCTTCTTTCACCACCTTTCCTAAAGAACGTAGCACGGTACTTGACTAAATAGGCATTGTTGCCTGTTCTCTTTTAAAAAAAGAAAAACTGAAATATATTTCTGGCAACATTTTTGTGCAACTGCGAAGACACAATATGGGTGGCACTTCTTTTGTGCACAATTATAACCTACAGCTGATAAATACTGGGTGGATAAATTTGTGGTTTGAAAGTAAATGGGCTTAAGACACACACTTGTTTTTTTTTGACAACTTCAGTTTTATTAATAATAATGTAGCGTGGAAATATAGACATTAATAATAATGGAATATGCTAGCGGTCAAATGTCTTATGTCCGCTTTGAAGCTCTTTTTGAAATAAAGGTTTGCTTGCCTCTTCACTGCAGCGCCATATATCAGGTTTCAGAGAGATATTTGTTTTTTTTTTGGGGGATTTTTTCAAATGTCGAAAGAAAAAGCCATTATTTAGCATTATATCTCAAGACTGAGGTGGGCCAGTTGATAAAGCAAATCGAAAAATAAAGACCGCGTGAAATTTCTAATACAACAACTAAATTATTGGGTTGGCGCCGTATTGCTGAGCTCAACGGTCAACATCAGTCAAAAATTTGGCTGTCATGATTTGGTAGTGGAGAGAATTCACGACAACAGCGTTTCCTAGCTCATATTCAAAGAAATACAACGAGCCGATTATGCCGTCTCTTTCTTTTATCTTCTCTTTGTTCTATTTTTAAAAGAGAAGTAGCACTTCAGGCAACAATGCCTATTAAGTCAAGTACCGTGCTGCATTCTTTAGGAAAGGGATAGAGAAGAGATGAAACAGGTGGTGAAAGTAGAAGAATAGTCGAAATGCCGTATAAGACAGCACAGCGACCAGTGACTATGCCTTCATTGCTGAGCAGCCCCACTGACAGTCAATTTTTATTTTTGTAGTGAAAAAAAAACCAAGGTCTTCGTTGGGAATCGAACCCACAACCCCAATACTGACAAGCTAGTATACTACCTACTAGCCTACAGGGGCACCTAATATACGGCAAACTGCACTATACAGTCACTTTCTGTGGAGGTAATGGTTTTTTTAAGGACTATTTGCGGACTTTGGGAGCCCCATATGCGATCTTTTTGTTTATTTACTTAACCGCCAAATTGAATATAAGTTAAAAAAGAATTAAAAAAGATTTTTTAAAAAAATGCGTTATAACCGAACATAGCGCGTTTTTCAAACATTAAATACACGAACATTCGACGCACCCAATGATCGAGAAGCTTTACGTCTTCAACGATTTGAATTTTATAAAAGCAAGAAGGCGAAGATATTTATGCTCAATTTCAGCAAACGTCGACGAGTATATGTTCCAGGCTAATTCTCAACACTTTACATACAGCGGCTATGTTTGCATTACTATGGCCACTACGTGAGCCTCGAAATTAGCGATTAAATTAGGCACAGCAGTTTCAGAAAGAGCCTGATTACGAGGAAAAGCTGCTTAAATTTTACGAAGTAGTACAGTAGTAGTAGTAGAGTAAAGCGTTCCATGCTTAAAATTTCCCACCTTTGTACTAAATAAATGACAAAGAGGGACAGCTCAATTAATGGCATTCATCGTTTCACAGAGAAATTACTTCCTAACCTCAAATTTGCCAATGCTTTATGTTAGGCCTTCTGTACCTCGGTATAAACGAACATCCATTGCAGCAAATAAATTTATTTTACCAAGAAAAGTATAAAAAATCTCATTTTTTCAACAAATTTCTCAAATTCAAATAGAAACCAAAAAATAAGTGCTGGCAACCCCATGCAGAAAATAGAACTATGGTTTTCTAGAACAAGTTGTGAAATCGAATTCAAAAGCTTTAACAATTTGTAAGTAAAAATTTTGGTACATAAAACGGGATTTTAAAAGTGTAAACTCGTCTGGAACAGCAGAATCAAAAACAAAAGATATTTTATTTTTTTAAATAATTTTTGTTTTCTCTCTCTCTCTCTCTTTATATTATACATAGTACCTTGGCATATTTAAAAACACGAAATTTGTTTATTTATTCAATAAAAAATTAAGCTTCTTAACGCAAAAAACATAAGCCAGCAGACATAAACTTTTATCAACTATAAAATAAAATTTATTTTGAACTATTTGTTTTTTTAGTTAGTTGAGTGTCTGCTACATGTCTAATAATTTATTTCGTTTCTAAGAAGTTTGAAAACAAAATGCAAAATGAAAATAATTTGTGTCTGCTGTTAAGTCATAATTTTTGCTATGATTTGTATGCATGTGTGTGTGTGTGTTTTGCGAACGCTTTAGATAAGCAGTAAACGAAGGCTGTATTAGTGGAATATTTTCAATTTTTAACATTTTTTTTATTTGCGTTTTTTTAAGCTAAAGTCAGGGTTGCTGCAGTTTCGTGACCTTACAGAGATAAATAACTCTTAATAACTTTTAAAATACTCCGTTTTTGGCTCTTTAACTATTTATGTTTATGTGTAATTAAGAATTTAAGTTCTCTCCATGTATGAGAATCCCTTGTACTTCCTCCTCTCCCACTCTAGTCTCGTATTAATAAATAGTGTTTTTTATAGTATATAGAAAGTCAACTTGGCAACACTTTTTTAACTGATGGCCATTTTGTCATCTGTAAAGAAATTTGGCATTTCAACATGAAATGAAAATTGCGCAAATTTATTTAAAAAAAAAAGAATTATATTCGTATCGCATACCACGTCCATTTTCCGGTAACATAATCGTCCTTCAGAGCAATTAATTCGATTAACCATAAAATGTTTTCGCACAACTTTTACTCCAAATGATAATACCCCTCAACAGAGATGTCGTTCAGTGCGTACAGAAGAAGACATTATTGCGTTAGAGCGTAGCGTAAAGAAAGACCCGAATAAATCCAGCCGCCATCGTGCATAGCAATTGGATATGTCTTCATCAACTTTATGGAAGATTTTGCGAAAATATCTTGGTATACGTGCTAACAAAATTCAACGCATGCTTACAAGATCCAGCACGATCTCCTCCCAGCAAGGCGCAGATTTGGTGTGAATGGGCCCAAAACAAGACTACCACCGTTGATTCCGATTTTCAAAAGCGAATTTTGTTTTGCGATAAAGCTCACTTTTGTTTGAATGGCAACGTCAATCAACTAAACTGCTGTACTTGAAGAGATGATAATCCTCAAGTATATTTTGAGACATCATTACAGACAGAAAAACTGACTGGTTGGTGTACTTTATTAACTGTTAGAATCGTTAATCTGTACTTCTTTAAAAATGATGCTGGTCAGTGCGTCAGTCAGTAAATGGTAACCGGTATAGAGGCATTATTACTGCCACCTTCGTTAATCATTTGAACAATCATCATGCTGATGCAGATGCTGATGACGTAACATGTGATACAGCTCATTGCAGAATTGCTTCTTAGAAGAAAATATGTGGTAACCATATAGTTTCGGACTCATGAATTGACTTTCCAGACCGTGCGATTTAATGCCGCTAGAGTATTTCGCATAGGTATATGGTTTCCGTAGGGGACGCTCCACGGGTGATTTGCTGGCTATCCTGTCGAAAAAATGGTGCAACTCCATACATTATTTCGGAGATAGTAAGACGATTGATAGAGTGTGACATGATGCACTTCTACCAAAACTAGCTGCTTTTGGTGTCGATGACAATTTATATCGTGTTTTCTCAGGAATCGCACTATACGAGCTGTTATAGATGGGATTTCATGCGACGAGTTCAAGATTAATTCAGGGGTACCGCAAGACCCTATTATTTCTCCCACCCCATTTCTTATTTTTCTAAGTAACCTTCGTTTTCAAATTTTCAGGCCTATTTACTCTTTCGCAGATGACAGTAACATTTGTCATTCGTGTTCATTTAGTAATAGAACGAACCAGTTGGAGGTGAGATTCAGAAGGCGCTCCAACACGATCTTGCAACAATCTCCGAATGGGATCGTGTGAATAGAGGCGATTTTAATGCCCGTAAGATACAATGTTGTATGCTTACGCATAAATCAGTGTTCAGAAATGTGAAAAGTGCTGGACCTATTACTATGGTTGATATAAGTGTTACGGAATAGGAAGCTCTTGATGTTCTTGGCATGAAAATTCAGTGTGATGTTTGATGGACTAAACACATTTTGCAGGTTTCTAAAGAAGCTTTCAAGTGCCTCAGTTTGTTAAAAAAAAATGTAAAACATACTTCACTCCATCCGATCTTCATACTATCTGTACCACCTATATCCGTCCAAAGATGGAATACAACTCTCATGTATGGGCCGGCTCCTCAAACTTTTTTTTGGAGTTGCTCGACCGTGTAAAGGAGAGAGTCAAGAGGCACTCTAGAGCATCGAGGCAATGTAGTTTGTATTTCATTGTTTTATTCCCCCCGGAGGCATATTATAAGTCTTTATGTATCCTAAAACCGACTTGTGTCTTGCGGGTTAAAAGGGAGTCCAGTCCCCTTCTAGGCGAGTAGGAGTCCACTATATTTCCACGGGAATCAGTGAGCCCGCAGAGTTCCGCTATTTGTCTCATTAGGCATTTATCTGTTCTCTGGCTGATTATTGAGGTAGGGCCTGCGGGAGTATCGTGGTAGCTGTATGTTTGAGGCCCTCGTTTGATTTTGCGGGTCGGATCATTCACAATGAACACAATGAATAGTCCAGGTCCAGTGAGTATGAATGAAGTCGTGTTCTTAATTTATATTAAGCTTCATGCGTTCTGGACCAGGAGTTGGATAGTCTCCGTCTCTTCAAAAGGAGTGAAGGCTGCGGCCTCCTCCGGGAGTTTAAAGTTGCAACTAGGAGTGATCGGAGAATATACGTATAAGAAGGCCTTCTAGGGCGAGGATGGCGCTACATACCATCCGCAGTGGTAATGATCCACCATCTGAATAGGGCCCACGGCCAGGTACAGATGTAAATCTTATCACGTCATTTCACTGGTTTATTATTACTACAATGGTAAGTGCTCTAATGAAATTAGGAAACTTGTTCCCCAAACTCGCACGTTTTTGCATTTCACTCGATTTACGTTGAGAGCATATCCATTTGTGGTCGGTTGGGCAGTGAATAGCGTTACGCGTTACAGGGAGAACTCGTTTTTTTGCAGAACAGTTCGTATGTGGAATAAACTCTATGCAGAGGTCTTTCCTGTTACTGCCAATGTATGAATATTAAAATCGAATGTCCACAAACACTACTCCCTCTTTCTTCCTCCCCATAGCCTAATTTCCTAGTTCTGGTACAATAAGTTGTATGAGTAGGGGTCATCCCCGGAGTGCTGGGTCGAAAAAAAAGGTGCTAGTCTCTACCGACAAGCCCGAAACGATTGACCATTTAGGGGACAACATTCGTTGTATTATGGCCGACATACGCCCACAAATGTTAGAAAACGTGTCATCGAAAATTGGACCTTCAAATTGGACTACGTTCTCGCTAGCCGTGCGATAATATACCGATAGACGTATATAAACTGCAATGCCAAAAAATTATCTGGTGAATAAAGTAAATTTCAGGGTTATTGCAAAAATGCATCTTTCGTTTTAATCAAATTTCTATATCTTTGTACAAAAAAACACCCTATATATTCAACATGTGGTTCTAGCTCATCAAACATAACTTGGCGTTATTACATAAAAGCATTTCTTTAAAAAAATTTTAGGTTCAAAGACAACATTTTTTCATTTCTGGTCAACCTCACAAGGATCACTTATGTTTTGAATGAATACGTCAGTAAACAAAAGTGTTATATTTGGAATAATGGGTAGTTAGCCTTGACATTCGGAAAACTGACTGTTGGGTGTTAACGATGCCGTTCAGACTGCTATAGAGTCATGATTACTGACTTTCTCGTTCAACAACCACGATGTGCAAGATTTGTGGCTTTAAAAAGATGGCACGACATGACATACAGCCCTTGCCAGTGATTTATTGAAGCAAACGTTTGGTAACCGAATACGTTTCGGACCCATGAGTGGACCCTCAAGATCGTGCGATTTGAGGCTGTTAGTCTATGATGTTAACCTTGAAACGATTGATCATAATCACGTAGTTTTAAAATATTTTTAATTTTCATTTTATGAAATCACTAATTTTGCCTCTACCTGCTTCTTATTAAATTGTTTTGTTGTTTTATAATGTGTCTAATGTTTCCTTTATTTGTTTGTTTGTCTAGTATCTAGTCTAGACACTGTTTATATATTAAATAATCTTTAAACCTGCTTTTGTTGTTGTGTTTTTAACACGTTTATTTGATTATTACTTCTGTTTGTTTTTAACAACTTAACAGATTTTCATACTTGGAAATTTTACTAGGAATTATTTAATTAAATATTAAATATCAACTGACACTAGTGCTATTAATTGAAATGAAAGTTATCATACATTAATGAATCACTTTCAATTATTAATGGGGAAAACCACAAACACACATTCCATAAAAATTAAATAGTCGACATTGGAATTCAGGCATATTTTTAAGTAACGGCCTTGTTATGTGTAATTAAAAGTTTGAATTATTTTCGAAATGAAGAATATCTTTTTTTTATACTAAATTCTTCAAATTTTTTTGAATGGAAATTTCTATACATATAGGTCAATAGGTGCCCCGGTAGGCTAGTAGATAGTGTACTAACTTACACGACGGGGGTTGTGGGTTCGATTCCCAACAAAGACCTTGGTTTTGGTTCACTACAAATAAAAATTGACTGTCGGTGGGCCTGCTCAGTCATGAAGGCATGGTCACTGGCCACAATTGCCGCTACTATCCTTCTACTTTCACCACCTGTCTCATCTCTTCTCTATCCCTTTCCTAAAGAATGTAGCACGGTACTTGACTAAATAGGCATTGTTGCCTGAAAAAAAAAATTGAGTGGTTAGCGTCTCGCGATAGCATGATCCATTCACCGTTACCGCATTTCTAGCCTCATCTTTGAAAAACAAACAGTCCAATCACGCCTCTAAACCGCATAGCGCACCATATAGCGACAGGTCGAACAAAGGCAAACGCTTCTCAATAATCGCTTTAGGTTTTTCAGAAGCCCAAATGCGGCAATCTGTTAAAAAAACCCGATACAAGTTCAAGGTTTTTTTTTAAAGAAACAAATCCGATGGAATCTAATAATTCCTATTGTATTTTAAACAAATTGAAATCATTATTATGTTAATAATAACAATAGTCAGTGAGTGGGCTTTATGTTGATGACAGATGAATTTTAACGAAAGCCTTTGTCAAGTTCAATGTCAAACTCAAAAAATTATTCTGAAATATATCAAAAAACAAGTTTGCAACATAATTTAGACAATAAGTACAGTTTACCTTGACATTAATTGACAAAGTCAGTGAACCCCCTTTAAGTGAATTTATTTAGTGAGATGATTGCCTGTTACAGTCGATGTTATTGTGTTTTTTTTTTAAGTAACGACAGCTGCTAACGTTACTTAATGCAATTGTCACTGTTATGCTTCATTAATGCCAATCTTCACAACGACACAAAAATACTTGGAATAATAAGCGTCATTGTATTGAATCAAATAAAAATCTTGCACTTTTTTCTTATGCGTTCAATTTTCTATTCTCTAAAATTTTATCACTGTTATGTTATTTATGTAGGTTTTTTTTCTCCTTTGCCTTATTAATATTAATTTGTTGGTAATTTAATATTTAACACAAAAACTTCGACGCGAGAACAGTCAAAAGTTTTGTTATCGCAAACAAGATTTGTGTTCAAAACTCAACAAAACAAAAAAAATACAAAAATTTCTTATAAGAAACGGCAAGATTTTGAAAATTTCAGAAAAAAGACAGGGTCGTCCCTACCACGTAATTATATATTCTTATCGATACATCTCTTACTTACAATTTAAAAACCGAAAGGCATGTGATACTTTGCAAAATACAAAAATTTGTGAAAAAAAAACTTGGCAGTACTTTAATAAAATGTCAAATTTAACGCCCCAAAATAGGAAAAAATTAATATTTTTGGCAGTGATCCTGTTTATTTACGAATGGATGACAGTTATGAAAATGACATCCAAGAAAGAGTTGAAAGAGAAAATATTAGAGATAATTCCATTTTTATAAATCAAAATGACAAAAAGTGAGTAGAAACTGTTGTTTTATATATGTATACATATCGGGGTTTTCAACAAGAAAGTTGTTTTTCGATTGTGGCAACACCAATAAAACCAAATACTAACAATTACTTTCTCAACGGGTCAAATATTTATAAGTCTTTGGACTTAAAGCCAGCTGACTAATTAGCCACTTTTAATCTTATTTTTTTAGTCAATAGATAGCGCTGTGCTTCAATTTTTAATATTTTTTAGGCTCAAATTTCGTACATTTATTAATGCCGCACAATCAACATGAGTTTTCATTATCAAAACAATATGTTTCCCTTCCAATCTAAAAATGTTGTGGAATAAATATAGTGTTACGGATGTGTCTTGCTTAAAATAAAATAATTAAGAAATAAAGCGAACTACTTAGGTATTATGTTTACGAACTGCATGGCTTGTTAAGAAAACTTATGGTACAACAACAAAATTTCTAGTTACAAACTGCGTAGAAATTTTATACACGCGAACAACAACAATTTGATATGCTGTTTACTGACTGCGTGGCATGCAAGACAAAAACAAATTTCTGTTTACTAACTATACGCGCAAGACAACAACAAACATGTATGCTGTTTACCATCTGCGTAGTTTTCTAAGAAAACTTATCTACACGAGACAACAACAAATATCTTCAAATAAATTCCAAGAAGAAACTTTATCGGTATAAAAACAAAGCGGGCGCCAATACATTGAACAAACAACATACAACAAAATGTGATACAAAGGGAGTAGAAGATTCTTAAATTTTCTCGACCTTTAATGGATAAATATAAAAAGGGCAGCCTCGAAGTGGATAGTGAATCAGTGTGAAAATAAAACCTCATAAAGTAGAGACGTGCATGTTAAGTAAATTGTTCTGTAGTGTCAACTTTGTGCAGTTAAAGTAAATAAAATTGTTATATTTTTAGTAGTTAATTATAAAGCACTAGGTCACTATTTAATAAAAAATTTTTAAAACTTTTATTCTTCATTATTTTTTCGATATTTCGCCACACCGTTGGTTGGCATCATCAGGAAAACAAAAATAATGAACAAACAAATTGAAAAAATTTTTTTCAAATTTATAATTAAAATTTTTTTCAATTTGTTTGTTCATTATTTTTGTTTTCCTGATGATGCCAACCAACGGTGTGGCGAAATATCGAAAAAATAATGAAAAATAAAAGTTTTTAAAAATTTTTTATTAAATAGTGACCTAGTGCTTTATAATTAACTACTAAAAAATATTAAAAAGGTCAAAAAACTATAACTATTATATAAAATTGTTATAAATTTTACAATTCTAAAAACTGGTGTTATTTATTTTGCAATAAAGAACTCACAACAAAACGTTTATAGAAGGTATAAACGCAGCAATAGGAATGATATTTCTGAGGATGTGTAGCATCACGTCCGGCGTCAAACTTTTCAAAATTCTAGCCACACTAGAAATGACTGCGGAAATTATTGGTGATCACCGTCAATGTGAAAATTTTCTTCCTTGTTGAACAGCCAGCAATCTTGGGACTAAATAGGCATTGTTGCCTTTAACAAAAAAAAAACTAAAATCATAACTGAATCAGTACGTACGCTTGCTATATTAGCGGCCACAAAACATCGATGTCAATACCATCAACTTTATCATTCAGAATGGAATATCCGAAGAAACGACAACATATAAGTTCATCGATACTATGGTGAATAAAGAGGAAGTTTTCAAATATCTATTCGTCAGATTTGCCAGTCATACTATCGCACGTTTTTACATTGAAAATTGGCGTAACCATCATTCTTCTTCAAAACATAAATCCACCACAACTCTGCAATGGAACCCAGAATCTCAGTCAAGAAAATGGTGAATAATGTTATCGAGGCAACAATTTTAACTAGAAAAATTCAAAGGTGTTGCGACATATCCCAATAATCCCGACAGATATGCCATTCGAATTAGGACGCTTGCGATTCTTTGTACGGTTTACTTTTGTAATGACTATCAACAAAGCACAATGTCGGAGAAAACCTTCTAATTTATTCGTTTACGGACCAGATGCAATTGAATTGAAAAAAAACGCTGCAATGTCGCAATTTTTTTCGCAGTAAACAAAATCAATAAAATGACTTTAAATGAATTAAAAAATATTTGTATAATGTCTTTACTTAAAATGTATTTTAGTGAGTGCTACCATACTTTATAGATTAATATAATATTTTGCAATAAACAAATAAAACGAAAAAAAGGGAGAAATAAACTAATTATCCATCTGACATTCTCGGGGCAAAAAAACATTAAACACTTGAAAACTTGGTGGCAGAAACGATCGAAATTTAAGGTTAAAATATATTAAATATTTAATTGGCAGAACAAAAAAAATTAAATGAAAAGTACAAACACCCACACGAAATACAAACAATAAAACAAAAGTCTCACAGATTTAATTAGATTTTAGTAACTCATTGTTTCTAGACCTTGAAAATGTAGCCAAGCATGACAATTGCAAACAACTTAGTGTAGTTGTGTTGGTTTATTTAACAATAATTTTTTTATTTGTTTTAGATTTCATATTCAAATGTTTGCATGAAGTTTAATTAACCTAAAAAATATTCTTGAAATAAATTAAAATCAAGTTATTAATTATTTACTTTAATATCCTAAATTTTTTTTTTAAAAAGCTAGCGCTTCTCCCAATACTTATTTTTAATACCCACTGTTGACGGGTGAAACTGCCCAAGCTCTGCTGGTAATACTCTTTAGATTTTGAACACGGAAAACAAAGATTTACTTGATCACTCTTTATTTTCACTTGTTAAAATTTCTTTAAACTATAATACAATTTATAATCTTATACCTTAACAATACTTTATTGTATCACCACGGGCGCAAGCTTTTAGAACGTTTTGCTTCTTTTTTTACATTTAAGTCTAATTTTATACAATCAAAATGGCCACTTAATGTCGCAAGTATTTCACTTTTTTGATGTTCTTTTCTCTTTGATATCAGAGGTAACACAGACGTAACAGACATATAATGAAATCAATAAAAATGGTGTCCATCCAACGATTTTGCTGTGGCGGCAACACCCACAGTTCATAAAAGCTAACTAACTGTGGTCTCTCAAGACTTACCAACAAATATAAGAAAACACGTATTACCATTTGTAAAACAACACTGGTACACAACATACTCTTTACTGCTACACACGCGCAACTTATCCTTTCCACTCGCAACTATCATATCGCTCGAATTTACAATTTCTATTTTTAAGCGAGTTAAAGCGTTGAGGTTGTTCTAATATAAAAACAATCTGGCAGCTTACTCTGTTTAAGACAATTAAGGTGGTGTCAGCAATAACTTAAAAACTTATTGCGCTGTATGTTGGATTCAATTACAATAAAAATTTTTTTTTTGTAATTTTTCTGACTTCATGGTTATTAATAATCGTCAACTGTTTCTGGCTACATTTTTTTTTCATCTGCGAAATAACCTGCTGTGCATGAATAGTAAACAATTTTGCTAGCGTTAAATTTCTATTTTTAAGCGAGTTAAAACGTCGAGTTTTTTCTAATACAAAAATAATCTGGCGGCTTACTCTGTTTAACATAATTATGAGGAGGTGTCAGCAGTAACTTAAAAACTTATTGCGCTGTGTGTTGGATTCAATTACAATAAAAAATTTTTTTTTTTAATTTTTCTGACCTCATGGTTATTAAAAGTCGTCAAATATTTCTGGCTACATTTTTTTTTTTCATATGAGAAATAACCTGCACTGCATAAATAATAAACAATGTTGCTAACGTTAAAGAAATAAAAACGATAATTTCCTTTTAAATGTTGATGTTGTCACCACCAGCTAAATATCAATTTTAATAGACGAAACAAGTTGCTCAACAATTATTCACACAATGCGATTCGAGTACTCAACTTTAGTTATAAAAAATTATTAATATTTAATGTTCCTCGTTATGCAGCCAACAATATTTTTGAAATATTATGAAATAACAAAATTGTTTAAATTATTTTAAGCAATTTTCACAACAATTCTTTTCCAACATTAAACAAATATCCAAAATTTATCATTCCATGAATTTCTTTTTTGTTACTATTTTTCTCTCCTTACATAAAATTATTGTAAAGCTTTAAGACTTTAATATTGTTTTATTATTTCTTTTTTCTTTTTTTTACATTTCCTTCTGTCACTGAATTTCATTTTAAATATGTAACGCGCTTCTTACTCCACTGACTTGTTAATCATACATACGCATGCATTTCCGTACTACAATGTGAAATAATGCTGATTGCGTGCAATAATACACAATACATTATCGTTTGCTGTGTGGACAGTTTGGTTCATACAAATTATAAATCTCGTATTACATATACGAGCGGTATCGCATGGTAACAACGAATATTCAATAACACTGCAACATTGCAAACTGTAGTTTTGATTCTGCAACTAACTTATCTAGCTAAAGTATAGTATTCTTTTCAGCATTTTGTACGAAATACTGTCAAAAGCCCATATTTAAAAAAAAACTTAATGCAAAATAAGTAAGAAATAATGTTGCAGAAGTAGTACTCGGTTTATTTTGTTAAAAGTTACGAAATGTTTCAAGCAACATTTTTCTTTGAGTGAAAAATATTTCTGGTAACATTTTCTTTTAATACGAGTGGTCGACTTAAAATTATGCATTTGCTTATAACATTAAAATATGTCTACTTTTAATTAATTTATTTTAAAAACAATTTTAAATTATGATAGTCTGAGAAATAATTCTGGCAACATTTTTCTTCAATTGCGCAATAATATTAGGGACATTTTTTCCTATGGAATTGTAACCTGCATCTGATTAATATTTGATGGGTAAATATGCCGTTAGGAAGTAAATTGGCTTAAAGCACACATTTTATTTGACTTTAGTTCTATTGTTACCGACGTAGAGTAAAATATATGGTAACAATGGAATTTGATGTTGGGCAAATGTTCATCTCTTAGTATGTAGTCACCAGGTATTGGCTCTTTTAACAAAATTTTAAAATGCATTTTTAAAACAAAGCTTTGCTTTTATCTCCTTAATGCAGCACCGAATTTTATCTTTCAGAATGTCCCACAAAAATATTCCATTGGCGTCTAATTGATATCGCCAACTGACATTCTCATCTTTGAGAATGTCAGTTGTTTATAGGTGGCTCACATACACCAAGTTTTTCAAATGGACCTACAGCAAATAATCCAGCAATCAGTCTTAAATCAGAAGAACCAGGTGGCTGACTAATTGGCATTGCCAAATTGAGGTCAGATAATTTCTTCTGCAATAACTGAATTGTTTGGGTGAAGCTGTGTGGCTTGTGGTGCCGTCTAGCCATCGAAGCCAAAAATCAGTCCATTTGTCGCCATAAAAAATTGGTTATTATGGTTTGGTAGCCCCGAGATTTCACACACGGTGACGATGTATCCCTGCACATTTTCAAAAAAAAATACGGGCCAATGATGCTGCCTGACCACAAACCCCACCATGCGGTCACTTTCTTTGCATGTGATAGTGTTTCGAGAGCTGTTTGTAGATTTTGTGACTGCCTTATGCGTTACTTTTGCTTGTTTACATAACCGCCCAATTGAAACTGAGCCTCATCACTCAAGATGACGGTTATGTCACAAATATTCGACACAAACTATACTAGATCGGCTTTAATTCTTAAACGACTTGAATCTTATGAGCATGAAGATCTTTAGCCAAACTGTTGCGTGTGTACTTTGCTGTACAGAGGCTGTGTTTGTATCACTACTAGTGTAGTGGCCACACTACAGATTGCTTTAGTCTATTCTCGAATTTAACTATCAAATTTTTTTTTGTGTTTTCTTATTTTCAAAGAGAAGTAGCACTTCAGGCAACAATGCCTATTTAGTCAAGTACCGTGCTATATTCTTTAGGAAGAGATGAGACAGGGGGTGAAAGTAGAAGGATAGTTACGAAAATTAACTGTCGTATAAGACAGCACAGTGACGATGCCTTCATCACTAAGCAGCCCCGCCAACAGTAAATTTTTAATTTTTAGTAAAAAAAACCAATGTCATTGTTGGGAATCGAACCCACAACCCCCAGTCTTCTAAGCTCGTACACTATCTACTATCCTATAAAATTCTTTGCTCCAGAATGGAAGCTTCCATGCTTAATAATTTTCTCTTAATTTACAAAATTATGTGAAAAAATGCGAAACATGCGATATGTAAAGTACACAATCTATTAAAAAAACTAAAATTTTAGTTAATAAATTTCTTTCGCTAATTTAGCTTTTACCATCATTATTTTTTAACAAATGAAGATAAAATTTCTAAAATTTATTTAAAACTGTTTTAAAATTATTTATCTAAAACGAACGCTTGAAAAATTTTAAAAGTTTTGCAACATTTCTCTTTACATTATTCGGTGTTTAGCAAATAAATGTGTTGTTGCGGTTAATCAATTATTCAATCTGTATATTCGTTTTTTTTTTTTAGTAGTCTGCAGTTGGCTAATTGGAATTTGAAATCTTAATAGCGTTACTAGACATTGTGTCTGCATCAGTTAAAAAAAATGTTTGTGTTTGCAAAATATTATTACAGTGTTGCAATTTTATGAATATATATTTTTTTTCTCTTTTGCTTCCACTTAATACACTTACGAGAGCACTAAAGGAAAAAATGTGTGTATGGGTTTTTGTATTCTTTGTCTGGCTCTGTCAGTCGTCAGTTTATTTATATGCACTTACATACTTGCATATCTGCATATGTGCTGTTATATTATTTAAATGTAAAACTATATGTTAAAAAAAAATGGTATATAATTTTGTTTGTATTATTGTTATCTTTTTAGGGCACAACGCAAAATCTATAAAGCTGTGGGTAAAAAAACAGCATATATATGTCCAAGCTAACATACGATAAATTTCGGAATATAGTTTTGGAAAATATAATCAAAATAGTTAAGGCCAGAAGGCAGCAATTTGCTAAAGAAACAAGCCTTACATATACACACACACACATATATACATTAGCCAAATTATCAGCGTAAAGAATTAATTCCCGTCCACCAACAACATTAGAAAACTTGGGTGCATCTTCATCTTTATTCAAAATTATAGCTGCTCTGGCTTTAAAATTAACTTTAGAGTCAGACAAAGAAACAATTTTATATACAGAGCCGGAATATACCGTATCCGTAAGTAAATTTTATTTATTTGTTGTTGTTTTATTTGTTATTTACCAAAGGCAAAGTATGGCAATAGCTGAGCTTGAGTATCTTCACATAATTTATTGCAATAAAACAATTTGTTAATCAATTATAAATTTCTTATAATTTTTTTTAGTTGAAGCAAAATGTTGCTTTGAAACATTTCGTAGCTTTTAAACAAATGTACTGCTCGCTATACTGCAGCAACATTATTTTTTATTTAATTCGCCCTAAAACTTAGTACTCTGTTCTAATTTGCGAAAAGTGTTGAGCACAATTTGATATTTCGCTTGAAAATTTTGACAACATGTTGCCAGCTGATTCTCTCTTTTTATCTAATATTAATGTTGCGCATTACGGCAGACAAGATGAATCAGACCGCCTTGTTTGCAATAAAATTATGACTTATTTTAATTCCGACACCTGTTACTTGGCAGCGAAAATTCGCTTTTTTGGAGGAGATTTCTAATTAAAAATAGTTTACGAAATAAAAATTTATAATTTCACTAAAGAGGCTTTAAAAATAATTAAAATTATCAAAATGCTTTAATAAAAAAATCTGTTTTAAATGAAAAAAACTTTTTTTATTAAATAACGTTTAATAAGGTGGATACGTAAGGCAGTAGATATTATTGCAAAGAATAATATAAACATATACCATTATTAAAAGAAAAACTTTGGCTATTATAAAAATTTTATTTTTACTTTTTAATAAATTTACGCTTTTCTCCATATTTTTACTTTATGGCACAACAAATTTAAAATTAAAAATACATATACTTAACTGATCAGCTGTTGCTCACAATTCCGTGCGAAAAATGTGCTGCTTCGTAGTTGAAAAAAAATGTTGCCTGAAACGTTTTTCATTTAGAAAAACATGCGGCCAGAAACATTTCGTGACTTTTTCAAAAATAAACAGAGTACTAGTTCAGCAACATTATTTCCTATTTATTTCGCACCATTTATTTTTATATGGGCTTTGACAGCATTTCGCACGAAATTATGAACAGAGTATCAGGCTTAAGACAGCATTTCGCCATAATTAAATATTTTTAATCATAAATACATAATTATTCTGCTAGAAAAATGTTTAAAATTTACTGATGATGACAGTACAGCGGTTTAAAATAAAACTGCCGTTTTTATTTCCTTTCCATCATGGAAAAAAATTATAATGTTTACAGCTTGTGCTGCTGCTCAACAATTGCTCCCAGTAGCAATTTCTTTAGATCCAAGCAGAAATAGGTTAATAATAGACTCATAAAATATAAACTTGCAACAGTTCGAAGATATGAGTATGTTAAGAGTCAAGACAAGATGGTATTTTACCAGAACATAAATTATTTTATTGCATTGCTGACTAGATCTTATCCCAAAACGGGTGCCTCTTAATCAGTTTAAATCAAAATTACAAAATAATGTGTAATGATCAGCGAAAGGTTTACAATTACTTACGAAAGCAGTGCCGCTTATATTGTTTCGCAGTTTAAAAAAAATGTTGCCAGAAACATTTTTGAAATGAAAAAAATATTGCCTGAAACATTTTTTAGTTGGAAGAAAAATGATGCCTACAACATTTTGTGGCTTTAGCAACATTAGCTTGCATGAAATATTGCAGAGAATAAATATTTTCAAAATTTGATCAAAGGTGCAGGACAATAAAAACATGAACGTAAAATTGTTGTTTGTGACAATAAAATGAAAATTGTTTTATTTTGACAACAGCTAAATTCATACAGCAATATATGGATATATCACCAAAACATAAATTATTTTATTGCATTGCAGTTGCATTGTAACTTATGGAAGTTATTCCAAATATGTTGCCTACTTTTTCACAGCGCCGATTAGTTCCTGCTTTGTTCAGCCACTAAATTTTTATTTTTTGCTTGATTTAATAAATTTACAGACTTGTCTTTTTTTTTAACTTGTTGACACCATCAACTTAAAACACTTAAAAAAAATGAATTCAGTACGAAAAAAGTAAGTGCAGAAAGAATGCTGCCAAAAGTGTTCTTCTGGTGAAGGAAAATGTTGGCTGAAACATTATTTCTTATTTAATTATTTTATATGGACTTTTGACAACATTTCGCAAGAAAAGACTGTCATAATTGAAAATTTTTTTATAATAAATTAATTAAAAGTAGACATATTTTAATGTTATAAGCAAATGAATAATTTTAAGTCGACCACTCGTATTGAAAGAAAATGTTGCCAGAAATGTTTTCAGTAGAAGAAAAATGTTGCCGGAAACATTGCCTAACATTTAACAAAATGTGCAGCAGCACCACCACAGCAACATTTTTTCTTATTTACAAGTCGAATTATTTAAATATAAAAGGCAAATGAATAATTTTAAATCGACCTAAATTTAAGCATATTTTCCTTTCTAAAGTTATTGAGAAAGGAAAGTTATTAACAAATATATAATAAAATAAAATAAATACTAAAGGAATATAATACAAAAAAAAAAAACATTAAAATGAAATATGGAAGAAAAAAACGACTTTAAAACAGACAGACAGACGAACACACATATTACATAAGAATAAGAAGGTATAGTCAATAAAGCTTAGCCAAATAATGTCTACTTTTAAGTAAACTAAGTGCCTGTTTACACGCTTCAACTTTTGTTGCTCAACTTTTGATTTTTCTATTAGAAAGAAAGAGAAAGGGTATAAAACCTTCTCTTTCTCTCCAATGGAAAAATCAAAAGTTGAGCAACACTCAAAGCTGAAGCGTCTAAACAGGCACTAAGAAAGAGTTATTTTCGAAAGAAAAACAATCATTTAATGGCAAACTCCATAATCCTAGCATAAATAAAATGTCTAACTCAGATTTTATTGCTTGCGTTAAAATATATTTTCTTAGATAACTAAAGACAGAAAGAAAACAAATGCACGTCCTACTTTGCTATTCAAGAGTTAATGTTTATTATATAAACATTTTGTAATACAATGAAGCAGCCTATAAGCAGCAGTGTGTCTTAATATTTATACGGGTGCGAGTTGGCTGTTTTTATAACAACTACTACAACAACTAAATGCAACAACAACAACAACAACAAAATTAATAAAATATGTATGCCTTCTTCTTCTTCTTTTTCTTCTTGTATAATGGCTGTTGTATTTGTGTATGCTTTTAACTTCAAGGACTTTTATTTCCTCAGCACACAAATGTACATAAAAATTTACCCAGGAAACAAGCCACCAGACAAGCAGCCATAAATGTGTGCCTTATATACTTGTAAAGTGTCTGTTACATATACATACATATATATGTATGTACGTATATATTTTATTTTACACAGGTTTTTTAGATTTTTATATATTTAGCACACAACACAAAATTTTCCTAAAATCCATACACTTTTTGTGTGTTAATATTTGTAAGTTGTAAGTCTTACGGAATTTTTCATTTTGTTGACTGATTATTTGCTTAATTTGGTTACTATGAGGTAAAATTTGCAAGCAGTCTGTTTCTGTGGCACGTTTACATTTTTTTTTTTTTTTTTGTTTTTACTTCTTTCTTAATTTTTATATTTTGGAACTTACGTCAGACAGTCGTTGCCAAAAAAGAAAACAAAAAATGATTTGACTTTAAGCGTGAAACAAACACAAAAATGCTGACATATATTTTCAATGTCTGTTTATATTGAACTTAGACACTTTAAATAATAAGTGAACTAAAATAAAATGTGTTTGAGTTAAGAATAAAATTAGTTATCAGCAATAACATTAAGTTAGCTAGCTAAGCATCATATAAAGTGACACACATTTTCTATTTTTGGCAACATACAACTACATCTACATACATTCTCATTCAGATACATTTTGATTGTTTACAAATCTATTTTTATCAGGGTTCAGAATTTTTCATGTATGAACATTCAAAAATCAACATTCATGATATTTTTCATAAATGAGAAATCTAAAATTTTATATTTATTTTTCACACTCATAAACGAACAACAAAAAATGTTCTGGCTATTTTCATACATGAATGCGAACAACAAGAATTATTAGTCTTATTCATATGTGATAAATGATAAATTAGCTACTTCTCATTAATGTTATTTTTCATAAATGTACATGTTCATTTATGAACGTTGAAATTTTATAAAATTTCTCATAAATGAATGTGAAAAAATTTTCTACCTACGATCGCAGTTTACCGTAAAATGTAGTAAAAACACATGGGTACATATTAACACAATATACAATATTGCAATATATTCTAAAAGAAATAAAAAAAAAACATTTTTTTTTCTACATACGCCGACAATTGCGCATTATCAAATATGTGCGTTTATGTGCACGAATGCTTAACGCACATATTTTTACGACCTTTTCATTTATGAAAAATTATCAAAATTGTACATACTCAAAAATGAACACTTGTGTGTTTCTCATTTTTTCACTTATGAATACAAAGAAAAAAATAAATCGTCGCATTCATAAATGAGAAAACGCAAAATATTTTTCAGTCTCTCACACATGTATGAGAAGAAGCGGCTAAAAAATGAAATGTACATATTCATACATGTATGAACAGTGAGTGAACACTTCGCTACTCTGATTTTTATATTGTTCCGGAATGAATATACTAAACGAACGAATCAGTTATTATTCCACTAAAACTGTTTTTTATGTTTATAAAATTAAAATTCCATTTAAAACAAAAACAAAAACTTGATGCGAAATAAATCACAAATAATGGTGCTGCAGCCATTTACCTGTCGCCAAAAGAAAACAGCTTTTAGGTTTATTATCACAGGCAACCATTTTATATTCATATTTTTCTTGTCCTCCGCCTATAATTAATTTTTCAAAATAATTATTCTGTTCCATATTTCATGCAACCTGCTCTCAAACTTTTTATAAAAAGAAATTATTTTGAAATATTAATGAAATAATGTTGCAGAAATAGTACTCTGTTGTTCTGGATTTCGTGAAAAAAGTTGTCAAAAGTCTTTAAAAAATATTAGTATGAAATAAATTAATAATAATGTTGCTGATCATTTTGTTAAAACTCACGAAATGTTTCTGGCAACATTGTTCTTCAACTGAAAAATGCTTTAAGCATAGTACTCTGTTCTAATTTGCGAAAAGTGTTGAGCAACATTTGATATTTCGCTTGAATATTTTGACAACATGTTGCCAGCTGATTCTCTCTTTTTATCTAACATTAATGTTGCGCATTACGGCAGACAAGATGATTCAGACCGTGTTGTTCGCAATAAAATTATAACTTATTTTAATTCCAACATATGTTACTTGGCAGCGAAAATTCGCTTTTTTGGAGGTGATTCCTAATTAAAAATAGTTTACGAAATAAAAAATTTATAATTTCACTAAAGAGGCTTTAAAAATAATTAAAATTATCAAAATGCTTTAATAAAAAGATCTGTTTTTAAACAAAAAAAATATTTTTTTATTAAATAACATTTAATAAGGTGGATACGTAAGGCAATAGATTTTATTGCAAAGAATAATATAAACATATACTATTATTAAATGAAAAACTTTGGCTATTATAAAAGCGGAGAGTGAAGACGAGAACTCTTGACGGCCACGAAACGGTGAATTGTGGTTGGCGTGCTCAGTAGTGTAGTGTATAATTTTAACGTAATTTAAGAGTGGATTATAATAAAAATTATTAGTAAAACAAAAGTGTCCTTTGTGTTATTAGTAAAACAAAATTTTGTTGTAACAAACCCTGGACGCCGCGAGCTCTATCCCAGCATAACGCCAGAACGTGTCGTTACACGTTTAAAATAAATGAAAAAAAACTATCAGCCGTATGCATAAAAACTTACAGCAGGTATTAAAAAAAGTTTTTAACCTTCAAAACCTCCCCTTTGTTAAATTTAAGTATTTAAAAATAGGAAAAAGCCTCTCTTTAAACCTATACCAATAAATTGAGCCGTTGATTTTAAAAGTGGCATAAGCCACCTTTTTTATCTAAAGTTAGTTTATAAAGAATTTTATAGAGAATCCATTGAAGCCAATTCACTTTGTTTTGGCCTGTATTTACTTTTCTTTTTGAAACAGATTTTTCTTATGATTCCTCCATGTTGTGTTCTGTGAAGGATTTGGTTTCCATAAACGGCTATCATGCTATAATAATCATTTTGAAATTATAAAACATTTGTTTTTTTTCAATGCCGTTTCTATCACACCAAAGTCACGATCATTTGATAATGTTGAACGGCCCGAAAATTAAAAATTTGTGATCCAGAATTTCAATATCATTTTCTGAAGACTAAAAATTTTTAATCAAAGTTAATGCCAATTTTATGGTGCTGTTTTGTCCGCTACATAAGTTAGTACAGGCAATAATATGCTTTTGATTTGGGGCGCAGCAACTTCCTTAATAAAATAATGGTAATTATGTGTACTATATTAGATATTACTATAATATGATTCAGAAAACTGCACTATTCTTTAGCACTTATAAAAATAAGTTCAATGATTACAACAATATTTTACCACACACTAATTATATTGTTGCGTTTATAAACGTTTTGTTGTGAGTTCTTTATTGCAAACTAAGTTTATTTACTTTAACTACACAAAGTTGACACTACAGAACAATTTAATTAAGATGCACGTCTTTACTTCACGAGGTTTACTTTTACACTAACTACTTATCCACTTAGACGCTGCCCTTTTATATTTGTCCATTAAAAGTTTAGAAAATTTGAGAATCTTCTACTTCCTTTGTATCACATTTTGTTGTTGTATATTGTTTATTCAATGTTTTAGTTTTTTATACTGATAAAGTTTCTTCTTGGAATTTTTTTAAGATATTTATTGTCGTCCTGTGTAGATAAGCTTTCTTAGAAAACTACGCAGTTAGTAAACATCATACCGATTTGTTGTTGTCTCACGTGTAACAAATTTCTACGCAGTTTGTAACTAGAAATTTGTTGTTGTTTTGTGTGTATAAAATTTCTATGCAGTTTGTAACTAGAAATTTGTTGTTGTCTTGCGTGCATAAGTTTTCTTTGCAAGCCACGCAGTAAGAGAACAACATACCCAGTAGTTTGCTTTATTGCTTCATTAGTTTCTTTTAAAACTCAAGCAAGACATATCCGTAACAATTTCTTTCACATGAAGCTCCGTACAGCGACTAACGCCATTTTCAAAATAAACACTTTTGTTATACCGTTACAGTATTACCATCTCAATAGTTCTCAATTAAAAATTAAAAGATACTGTTCAGTTGTAACTTATGTCACTTTCAAAATAAAACAGTCAATTGACAGTTAAATATGTAATATTAATTTTTACACATCATTAACTACAAAGTGACAACTGAAAATAGTGGCATTGCCAGAATCAAAATACTAATTTTACTAAAGCATACATTATTTAAAGTACTGTTTTTTTTTTACATACCATTTTAAAACAGAGATTTTTTAGGCTTAACTAATGTGTATTTTAAAGCTCAAGTCTGACTTTTTTCTTGCATACTACAAACACGATCGGCTCAGAAAAGCGGAAACTAATAGGAGTTGTAAAAAAGAGGCAACAATTTTGGAATAAGTCCCCCCACAAGTTGTATTGTAAAATTATTTATAAAAATGCGAATTTCTCTTCTGCTAAATATAACCTTAAATACTGCTACATCTATGTGCAAGTGGAAGTTTTCCCTGAAGGTTCTTGTCCTGCATCATAATCGAATCAAGTTTAAATTTCATATTGTATGAGTCTATTATTAATCTAATTCTGTTTGCATCTAAAAAAAATTTCTACCTGAAGCAATCATCAGAAACTGTAAACAGTATAATTTGCATTCCAAATATTTGTTATACTATACTGCATCTTGTGTAATAGTTTCCGTATATTTATATATATTCAATCTAAGCATACGTTTACTTACGTTGCGTTACGTTACGTTACTTAAAGACAATAAATGTGTCAGTTTTCTTCTAAAGGGTCCGCCAAATAACTTTTTTTTTGTTTTAAATGCTGTAAACAAAACTACTAAATATTTTCTCAAATTTCTTTTTCTAATTAAAAGTACAATCCTTGCGGTTAATAATAGAAAATAATTTCACTCAAATGGCTGCCTCAACTGGCCATGCAGTAGCCTACACGATCGGTCCAATTTTTAAGCACATTATCGATTGTGTGCAGCTGTATTTCACCAATGGCCTCACGAATATTGTCGTTTAAAACGTCAATTGTCTCTGGCTTATCGGCGTAAAACTTATCTTTGACGGCACCCCACAAATAATAGTCCAACAGTGTCAAATCGCAGCTCCGAGGTGGCCAAACGACATCAGCTCTGCGGCTGATAATGCGATTTTCAAAAATAGGGCACAAAACATCGAGTGTAGCTCCGTCCTGTTGAAACCAAATGTTGCCAATATCCTCCTCTTCAATTTTTGTGAACAAAAATTCGTTCAACATGTCCCGATAACGATCGCCATTGACTGTAACGGCCACTCCTTGCTAATTTTCGAAGAAAAATGGCCCAATTGTGCCTCTGGACCAAAATCCGCACCAAACAGTGACTTGTTTTCGGTGCGTCGGCTTTTCAATGTTTGCGTGCGGGTTTTCTGTGCCCCAAATGCGACAATTTTGCTTGTTTACATATTCGCCAAGATCAAGATGAGCTTCATCTGAAAAGATGATTTTTTTTTTGGCAAAATCGGCATCTTCTGTAAGTCGATCCCAGGCGCACTTAGCGAAGCGAAAAAGCATTGGATGGTCACTTGGCTTCAACTCCTGAAGCAATTGGACTTTGTATGGCGTCATACCAAGGTCTTTATGCAAAATTCGTCTCAATGATGTCTCTGAAATGTTCAATTGTTGAGAACGACGGTGAATTGATGTTGATGGCGCTTCACGCACACTTTCTGCCACAGCAGCAATATTCTTGGATGTACGCACTGCTTTTGGCTTTTCACGTTTTAGTTTATCGATGAGGATGCCAGTTTCTTTCACTTTTTTCACAAGATAATGAACATACGGAGCTGACGGTGCTTCTCTTCTCCCCAAGTCCGTACGCAATTTTTGCACACATTCTGCAACATTACCATGTCGCAATATTTCCCAGTGTTGTTCAAGCGTATACACAACCATATTCGTTCAGCGGAAGGATAAAACTAATTATCTATCAAATCAAACATGACCCAAGTGTTATCATTCACGAAACAAGCACTAGTTGAAAAAAAACGTTAGATGGCGGACCCTTTAATATCATAACTAGCAAGTTGTTAAATTTTTCAAGCGAAATAATTATGTTGCTCAACAGTTTCTGCATATGAAAAAAGTTCTAGGTTTTATTTGGAAATATTTAGCAACATGTTAAATAATTCTCATCAGGTTGATGTTAAGCACAAAAAAGTTAGAAGAAAATAAAGGAAAAAAAGCATTTGCAAAAAGAAAACAAATTTTATTTTTATATATTTTTTTTATTTTGACTTCACTGTTTGATAACATTTTAGATAATGAGCGTCTATAACCACAACCAAGTAACAATGAAATTTGCAGACAAAGCATATAAACGTGGCCACTAGTGATAAAAAAATAAAAGTATTATTTGCGTTATTTTGGCTAAAAGCCAACTAAGGCAATTGCACTCTTTAATTTCTTTCTACTCGTTTATTATTTATTAGCTTTTGCCAGGCGTAGAATATTAGAATGAATTATAACAAAAACAAAAAAAAAATGTATATTGTTAAATTGTATAAAAATAATAACAAAAATACGACATAATACAAAATGAATTTTAAAAATTGCCAGACGTACAGTCTCAAACCAAAACTTCTAAAAAAAAAACACATCCAAAATATTGTTACAGATGTGTCTTGCTTGAGTTTTAAAATAAAATAATTAAGAAATAAAGCGAACTACTGGGTATGTTCAATGTACTATGTTTACTCCGCAATAATACATTTCAAATATATTTTTGTTTTAATAATAAATATTTTATGATATTCTCAGGAATCAAGCACAAATAAACGTAGATTAAATTTTTTATTATCGATAATTTTTCGAAAAGAATCACCACCACCTGCTTACGTCAAATGATTAATATTTTCATCAAATTTCCAAAAAAAAAACTCGCAATACGATGTTGAACTATAACCATTTTTTTATTTATTTCCTTTGTTTTGTTTTCATGTCTTCATATATTTTTAGTGTATTGTGAGATAACCAGGTTCTTCTAGTCTAATAACTTCAATTAACATACAACAATATTTATATTTATAAATCGCAAATGTAGAATTAAAAATTCTATTTACATAAATTTTTCATTCATATTAAATTTTACTTTCAGATGCTATCGGTACAGACAGCTGGCTGCGCGGGAATGGAGCGGCTTGGCGTTCCAGCCCGCACCTCTTTGAATACACCGCCCGACGACAGGCAAGTGCATCATTTAGCATATTTTATAATATCAAATATTTAATAAAAAAAACATTTGTTTTATAATTAAACAGGGGTCAATATATTTGTAGAATGCGTTTAGATGCAGCAAGAGAACTTTTAGCAGTACGTAGCGAAACTGTGATTCGTGGTAGTAAAAGCAGTAGCAGCAGCAGCAGCAGCTCCTCTAATAATACTAATAGTAAAAATAATAGCAATAAAAGTAACAATCAACTACAACAAATAAAACAACAACAACAACAACAGCAGCAGCAAAAAGAAGAAAATCATCACACAAATAATAAAATACATTCCCACCATCAACACCAACAACATCATCAGCAGCAACAGCAAGAATTTCATAATTATCATCACAACAACAGTTTAAGTAATTATCCACGTATGACGACAAAGCCAAATCACTGTAGCAGCTGTAGCAGTAAGAGTAGTTGTAATTGTAGCCCTATATCCTCAGTGAGTGGCCATCATCATAGTATTAGCAGCAACGGCAGCAATAACGATAATAACGCCAATAAAAACGTTGGTAGTAACCAGCAACACAACAACAACAGTTTTTCCTCAATGACTAACAATAGCAATGATGGCGGTAGCATAAGTAGTGGCAATAATAGTAGCAATGTAGCCCGTGGTGGCATTGTGGCAACAACATTAAAATATGGCAATACAGGCAGTGGGAAGGGTGGCAGTAGTATTAGTAGTTCTTGTGGCAGTAGTGGTTCTAGCAGTTTGGCCTGTTCGGTGAGTTTACATAGCAACGATCATCACCAGCACTATCAGTATCAGCCACAACAACAGCAAACATTGTGTTGTCCGCATCATGTACCATTGCCTGATAGTGAATGGACTCCTGCAGAACGTTATAGTTCTTCGCTTAGAACAAGTTATCAGGTATAATTTTATTGCATAAAGCGAGAATCTAATATTTCATTTGATTATTTTTTTGTTTTTTATTTGAAACACAGCAGTCGGAAATAACACGGTCTTATATTAAGCCACCACCTAATAAAACCATTAAAGATGTTCCAGATCATTCCGTGGCTGCTAGTCTTTATTTGACTGGCAATTATTCTAGCAGTAGTTCGTCTACATTGCATCATCATCAGCAGCATCAGCAACAGCAGCAGCAGCAGCAACAACCAAAATCAAAACCTAATGTGATAACAAAATTCTTTTATCGTAAAAGTTCTCCAAAATCTCCAAACAGTGTAACGTCGGGCTCTTCATCATCATCGACATTATCATCATCCTCAACACTATCGTCATCATCCGGCTCTTCATTATGTTCATCACTGTCATCGGCTTCATCTACGTCGTCTTCGTCTTCAGGCTCTTCACTACCTTTAGGCAGTAATACGTCCTTATTATCAAATTCAACAGCTTCGGTATCATCACTAGCAACTGTTCCACTTAATACACTACCAATATCAACGGCCTCATCATTGAAGACTACACTCTGCAACTATGGTCCAACGCAATTGCCACACTCAAACTCAGGGACATCAAGCAATAATATATCGACTGGTCTGGTACCCAGTACACAATTATTAACAACAATTGGGGTATCACACTCAACAGCAACCACAACATTCCCTCAAACTTTATCAGCTACACAACATATGGAACGCATACCAACACCACCTTTATCGGTGACTGTACCCATAGCTGGCTCATATCAACAGCAACAGCAACAGCAACAGAATCAAAACCAAAAGCAGCAGCTTCATCAACAGCTTCTTTTGGAGAGTTTGGTGGGCGATAGTTCAGTTTCTGCTTCCAGTACTCTTCAAACAATTAAAAGCAGTTCTTGTAGTCCTACCTTGGCTGTCTCAACGCCAGCTTATTCTAATGATGAACTCGTCCATATGGAATGTCAATCGGGTAATATAACACGTAACAATAGTAACACAAGTATGAAAAGTTTATCAGCAACATTGTGCAATTGTCAGAGTAGTAATTGTAAGCAATGCAACACGTAGTAAAGAGAAATTGTAAGGAGTATAAACGATACATTAGCGTTAGGAACGAATACATAAATATTTCAATTGCAGAATTTACTGGCATAAAATGTTATTTTACATAGAAAAGAATTTTGCTTTCCTTTACAGCAAAAAAGAGCTTTCTTATCACATATGTTTTTTTATACAAATTATTATAAACATCTTGTTATGAGATTGGGAACATTCATTTTAATTTACGACTACTGATCGCTATATTTATTTTATTTTTACCGGCAACATGTTGCTGGAAAATCGCTTTATTAATAAGCTGCTGGCTGATGTTGTTTAAGTTAAAGTTATTCAATTCAACATATTTAAAAATTGTATTTGATTAATTAATATCAAGTTTCTTTTATGAACAACTACGTTAGCAGCAGCAATCTGCAGCAATCAATTAATTTCTATAATTAATTTTCTTAGATTATTCCAAAATTTTTTTAAGTTTGATTTGTTTTTAAATATTTATAGCTACTAGTACTACAGTTCTAGGTTTTTAAACACCGTTTTCTCAACAAAACAAAATTATTGATCATTTCGTTTTCATTTTAATTTAAATACAATAATAAAACGAGTTTATATCTTTTTAAATGTCTCCGAAATTGAGCAGGCTAAAATTAATATAAAAATATCTTGACGGTAATTTGATGTTAAAGTATTTGTTCACATAAATTATCTAACTATTGTTCGTATAATTTTGTAAAAAAAAGCGTGATTTATAATTTTAATTTTTTTCGTTTTCTTAAAGTCAGCACATTGTATCAAAAATAGTATGCAATATTTTTATGTTGCTATCATCATTTTACAAAAAACAACACAAAAATCAGTTTTATCTTAACCACATGACGCAAAAGTAAAAATATAATATTTAAAATGTTTGTTTTATTTACATTTGCCCTGATAAAAATTCAATCAATTATAGCCACATGCCATACAATTATTTATATACATTATGAATAGCTGGCAACATGTTGCTTATGGTTATTTCCCTATTATTATTTGCACACAATTTTGCGATTTTCTATTTAAGTATTCGTTTGACCGGTTTACTGTCAATATGTTTATAGAGTTACTTTAAATAAATAAAAATTATAATTAATAATTATAGTTAATTGGCCCTTTTAATATTTTATAAATATTTTTTTAGGCACAAAGTCTTCATAAAAAAATTAAATAAATTTTTATTTTAGATTTATTCATCTTTAAAGAAAGCAAATTTCTATTTACTACGTATTTGGGCTATAGGTCACTATATTGTTTTTAAATAAAACTCTTGTTTGTCCGGGTAAATAAAATATTTATTCCATATTTGTAACAACTTTCGGTGTTCTTCACCAGGAACTTGAATGCGCACAAAACATTACATTAAATTTGACAGAAAAATGAAAATATTGTTTTATTTAAAAAAAACATTGTTGCAAAATCGCGTTGCTTTGCGTAAAGCTGTCAATCTCCTAAATTTTATTTTTTTTTGGGTTTTATAGTTTGTTAATATATGCCCATCACCCTCATTATCCTACGTATGATCGCAGTTTTCCACATCTCCGAATTAATATTATGTAGCATTTCGACCAAGTAATAATTGTTATATTACTGCATTTTCTACACTAGGAGAATGTTTATTTATTTTACAGTGGACTCCTTACGCTGGTTTTTGTTCAATTGTTGCCTTTCTACATACAGTATGTAGCCAGTTTTGTCTTTAACTTCGACTTTGTCATTTCAACGTATTTTCTATTCTAATCATTCGAACTATCTCCATGACAAGGTTTTTTTGTATTTATAGTTCGATTTATCTAATTTGTCAATTTTTTATCACCATCAATATTAACATTTCCATCCGTGTGTTGACAGTCAGCAAACTTTTGTAAGATTACAGAATACATAAACGAATTGGTGCAAAAAACTTTGCACCAAACATTGCACAGAACTACAAAAATCATCAGTGACTCAGTTCGCAAGTTATATTAGTCGCCAAAAACTTCGATGTCAGTACCATCAACTTTACCATTCAAAATAGAATACGCGGCAAAACGACAACATATAAGTTCACCAATACTGTGGTGAATCAAGATGAAGTTGTCAACTATCGCTAGATTTGCGATTTATTCTTCTGCGAAACATAAATCCACCACGACTTTGCAACGAAATCCAGACTCTAAGTCAAGAAAAGGATGAACAGTGTTATCGCGGCAACAATTATGACAGAAAAATTCAAAGGTGAAAACGTACTGTTGCCACGTATCAAAATGATCCCTACAAATTTCAAACGCCTGTAGTTTCTGGTGCAACTTTCTTCCCCAATGACTGTCAACAAAGCAGGATCGTTGCAAGTGTGTGAATTAAATTTGACTTGCTAACGCGTCGAAAAACCTTCCGATTTATTGGTTTACGTACCAGATGAAATTGAATTCAAAAGAAATGCTGCAATGGCTTCAACAGTTTAAATTTCACTCATTCTAGCATAATTTCTAGTAACTGCTCCATTACTATGTCTACAATTACAGGTCATTCTGTCAGATGATCAGCATTCCTTTTAATTGTTAATACATATTTTTTCATTATATTTTAAATATCGATTTTCTTCTATAATAAAAATGTATTCTGAAAAATGGTGTGGTTACCGTATTCCAAAATTGGATTCACAATTGAGGTGTATATTATTATTCCGGCTTCCTTCGGAAGATGAGCTTTAATTTTCTCACAATTTAGGGCCAGCCTGTTTTTTATTTTACTATAAAATTGTTCTTTATTTAGAAAAATCTTTTCTTTCCTAATTCACTAATTAGTAGAACTGTAGCAACGATTCGTCAAAAAGTAAGAGTAGAAAGGCAGTAGTGGACGCCGACACAGATCATTGGCCGCCGCCAACGCGCCTTATTAAATGAATTTGTAAAATGTTCTCCATATTCATTTCATATTCACTTATTTCGGTTGCTACTTGTAGTCTTACCGTTATCTACTTGAAATATTAAAACATTTTTATCATTTTTATTTTAAATATTTCGTTACACCATTGAGTGATGTGTGTTTTTCTATTGTTTTTGTATCTTTGTCTTTGCAAGGATGTTGCAAAAATGTTTTCTTTATTAATTATTTATACATTTCTCATTTGCTGAGGATGTCACACAATGGTGTGGCGCAATATTAAAAATAAAAATAAAAATAAAATTTATTTAATTTTTATATAGAGATCATGTGTTGAAAAAAATTATTTATAATACTGATTAATTCAAAATTTTATTTGTGTTGTTTTAGGAAAATTATTAATTTTTAATTTAAAATAAATATTTTTAATTTTCTCCGAAAGTGTAACGATAACAAAAAAAATTACTCTAGCCGTTATCCTTACTGCAAACTTTTAAAATTATTTTAAGCTTTGAGAAAAATAAATTAATTTAAATTAATTTTTCTTTTAATAAAAAAATTTTTTTTGTTTAAGCTTGCAATTCTAATTTAGAAAAAAAAAATAACTAAAAACTGTTTTGTTAGTTCCACAAAAAGAAAAAAGAAAAACAAAAACAAACAAAGAAGAAGAATGCTTAAGAAAATCACTTTAAATGAAATTTGTTGTTGCCTGCAATTACTATATATTAAAATGTTGCTGCAAACTGATGCTAAATATTTATAAGTGTCCACTTTAACTTTAAAAAAACAAATATAAAATAATTTTAAATAAAAATAAATAAAACGAAATACACATCATTTCCATTTGTAACTAATGTCGCTATATTAAAAATATAAAAAACAAAATCAATAAAACTTGTAGGGGTTAATAGAATTTTTTTTTAATTCAATATTTTTGTTAAAAACAAATTATAAATAAACATAAACAACAGAAAAAATATAGTTTTAACAAAAACACACAACATAATATTACAAACACAAAATATAAAAATATTCGTTAAAAAAGCGCTTTAAAGACACATTAAATAAAAAAACAAACAAATTAAAATAAACAAATAAATAAAAACAATATTTAAATCCTTTCAAAACACACACAGCATTGCCACACTTTATTAAATAATTTTGTTTAAATTTAAGCTTTATATCCTGTTGAGCATATTTCGAAATTTTTTTATTTATATATATGATTTTATTGAAATATTTATTAGAAAATATGTACATTCACAAATAATGTGTTCAAAATTTAGCGTTTATTTTTTTTATATAGAAAATTTATTGTTAATTTTATTTTATTTTTTTAGTTTAACCAAATCATGGCAATGTTAACAACTAAGTATTTTAATTTTTATTTTATTTTTTTTTTGTATTTGTAATAACAGCGCATAATTTTAATAATTTTGAATTTTTGCTTTGGCAATAAAAATACATAAAATATTGTACATAGTTATATATAAAATATTTTTAATTATTTAAATTTTAGTTTTAGTGTATGCATATATATATATATATATGTATATATATATATATATATATATAAAATAAATTATATATACATATATATGTACGTATGTATATATATACGTATGTATGTATATATAAATATATATATATATATACTTATGTATGTATATACATATATATATATGTATGTATATACATATATATATGTATGTATATATATATATATATATATATATGTGTGTGTGTGTGTGTGTATACACATATACATATGTGTAGGAAAAATATTAAATTAAATTTATTTAAAAAAAATCTATTAAATATATTTATATATCTTAACAAAATAAAATTAATTATTTTATTTAATAAACAAACAAAAAATGAACTGTAAAGAATACACTTTTGACTCTTTTAACTTTTTTTTAATTGTATTAAAAAAAACCCTAACCCACAGCTGGTGTGAGTCGAAATAAGTTCCAAATACCCAACAGCAAAAATTGTTAAGTTTCTAAAAAATTCAATATTCCATGCGAAAAGCAAGATAAACCTTTAAAATATACAGTGGCGCACAAAACTAAAGTATGAACTTTTGCTGCTAAACAAGCAATGTAATTGTATTTGACGAAAAATATTATCTTTCAACGAACTTGGATCATACAAATTAAAAATTAAAATAAAATAAAAATATTATAAACGATTACAGTTCTAATTTAAAATGCAGCGATAAGACTATAGCACGCAAATTTTCGTTGTTGTTTATTTGATTCTGAGAACGCAGAAATAACAACAGTTTTCGTGACAACAACAGTTAAAATTATGAATTATAATATCATTTTAAAATACAACAATTACCGTTATTTTTCTTCACATCTTTACAAGTGTGTATTGTATGTACATCGTAAATTCGCATTTACTTACTAATTGTTTCGGTGTATTCATAGTCGTTTTGAAGTTTTTTCGTGTTAATAGCTGTTAGCTGATTTTAATAAAAGCTAATGAATCCGTAAATTCCACGGCAACAACACTCGTTATTAATCACAGTGTTATATCCAGAATTATCAGCCGCAGGTTTGTTGATATTTAAAGGTGAACGCCCAAACAAAACTAGCAAACGAGATGACCAGACAGTCGTAAGTGAAATTGTTTTCGATTCGAAATAAACTTCGATTATAGAAAATTTTTAATTAATTAATGCTTCGGTGTTGTAAAAAGCCCAAACAAATATATTTTGCAACACTAAAAATGTTGCCACAAAGACGAAAATATAAATTTAAAAAAGTAAAAATTAAACTCTGTTTTATTTTTGTATTCTTCTACTTGGGAAAGAGTTTTCTGTTGATAGGCTCCATCAACAGAACACAATAAAAAAACTGTACTTTTCTGCAATGAGTCGAAGCATAATTTAAAAGGTTCCGATTTAGATTATTTACACGACTCAAGGGACAACGTATTAACCCCCGTTTTTTTTCTTACAAAAGTAAATATGAAACATGGCGGAAGTTTTTTGGATTATGGGTTAGACCCGATTTATAAAATATTTTTTTTTCCGTTCGAACCAGCACTCAGGGGATGACCCACCACCCCTACTCATGCAATGCATTGTACCAGTACTAGGACATTAAGTTATGGCGATGAGGAAAGAGGAAAAAGTGTTTGTGGACATTTAATTTGAACTTTCTTGCATTAAAAGTGGCAGGAAAGATTTCTGAAGAAAGTTTATTCCACATACGGACTATATGTCTGCTAAGAAACGAATTCCCTCTGTAATGCGTAGTACTATTCACCTGCCAATCGACCACAAATCGATGCGCTCTCAACGAAAATCGTATCAGTTTCGAACTGTGTGAACGAGTGATTTATTGTCAATAAAATTAATGTTTTAAAGTAAAGGCCGGTACAATCCCCGAATCTTAATCCCACAGATTTTCTAAAATACATCGCAGTAATTGTAAAAACACGTTAACTAAAATGGAATTTTTTTAAGTTGTATTATCCAATCTAATTGATTTAATAAATAATGGATATGCTAAAATATTGAGTCTTTTACCCAGTCTTTTCTATGTGCTTTAGTTTTGTCATCTTAAAATAAAAGTTTTAATGATTGATTTTTTGATTTTGAATGCTTTAGATAAATAATCAATGTTATTGTTGTTTTAATTTACAATTTAGCATAAATTTTTTTTCAATAAATAAAAAAATATTAATTACAATTTAATTTAAAAAGTAGCAGTTCGTTCTTAAGTTTTATCCGATACTGTATATTGAAGCCACATTTCATTTTAGAATAAATAGCAGGCAATTTTGCATAGAATTTTAAATTTACACGTGCGCAATTCAATTTAATTTTATTTATTTTCCAAAAAATCTTTTTAAAAAAGTATTAATTTAACACTTAATAATTTTGTACATTTTGTTTGCGATTTAAAATTAATTTAAAAAAAAATCACATACTAATGAAACATAACAGTGTTGTATACAGTGTCAACAACACAATTAAAGAATTAATTCTTCTATGTTAAAATAGAAAGTGTGCATCCTCATAAAGAAGCCCATCTCTGCTCAGGGTCAACAAGTCAATAGGAGAAAGGTACATTCGAACGGCCTCGAGACTTAAAGACCTAGAAAAACATTTTCATATCAAGGCGTTTTCCTCAGAACGTGTACTTTCCAGAAGCTTAAGATCCTAAATGAATCTTGTCGCTCAAAATCTTTTACATGGTATTTAGAGCTGCAAGAGGATCTACGGAACTGCCGATTGCGCCCTACATATGGTCTCAACCCAAGGTATGCAACTAAGAACCGTCACTCCCATCTCCTAAGCCTCTCCATCGACGCTGAAGGAATTATAAACCAAGCTGGAAAAGCATAGAGAACATACGATTTAGAGGTTCAATAAAAGGCGTACTTTTTTATTGAGTCCATCTCTGCGCTTTAGTAGGACTCTTTGTGCATTTAGCACATTGTCGATGTAACGATGCGACTAGAAGTTTTCATGGAAGGTGACGCCAAGGTATTTTACCCTAATAGTATCGCCCCCAACTCTTAAGCACGTAAATTCAGTGTTGTCAAGTCTTGATTGACTCGTTCGTTAACAGTCCTTGCCCTAGCTGCTGAAGAAGTTATAAGAATTCATCAACTTAGATCAACAAGAGATCTCTCTGCGGGAGAGCAGATATATATGTGACAATATGAAGACATTGCATAAAACCGATTCCAGAAATGATCACTGTGGCATTCGCGCAAAAATCGAACCTTTAGGGGAGAGAAGGGGCCCCTTAGAAAGCTATCTATTATACGGCAGATGCCAAACCTCATACTCAACAGTTTATAGATGAGACCATCATGCCAAACTGTATGAGAAGCTTTGGCAAAATTTAAACTTACTGCCATAGTGGGGCATCTTTTATGCAGACCCCTGGCAACATAGTTAATAAGTACAACAAGTACGGCTGTGGTCGAAAGTCTGCTTGTAAATCTAAATTGAAAATCTTTTAAAATGTCAGGGTCAGTAATAACGTTATTAAAATTTGCCCGGATAAAGTTTTCAAAAAAGCTTTCCAAAGGCCGATAATCAGATTATAGATCTATACCTTCCACTGCTCACTAAAGTGAAGTGCAATTTGCTCAATAAAGCTGTTGTAAACAACATGTTGATACCACAGCTAAACAATATTCATTTGTGTGACTAGCTACAGTGTGTCAATTGGAGTCAAAATATTTGAAATTAAAAAAACAAAAATTTTTTTAAATTTATTTTTTTTTTTTTAATAGTTAATTCGATGTTCTGTGGAATTGTTGCTTTTGTTACTTCTAGCAACATGTTGCTCTAATTCGAAAAACTATACACAAATATACACATATGTGACTTCTTAGAATGAGGAAATGGGTGTATCAAAAAAAAATTCTTGTGACGTTTGTCGTTTACACGTGTTAAAATAAAAAGGGGCCTACACGACAAACATTTACTTTTTTTTTTTGGTTTTGCTTTAATATTCATTAAATTGTTATATTTTTTTTGTCAATGGCAATGAAATTTAGCATTTTATTTTTTTATTTATTTAGAAACCTGGTGATATTTGAAATATAGAATTTTCCAAGGGAAATTATAACATGACATTACAATAATTAGTTAGTCACAGATAATAAAATAAAATACAAATAAGTTGTGAGTGCAACAAATAAACCAAGATTTGTTCGCGCAACATTTTTGTTATCAATAAAATCATTGTTGTTAAAGAATTTTAATGCACATGAAAACATTTTAGAAACATGATTTAAATAATGCCTGCAACATTTTATTTAAGTAAAGGAAAACTTTATTAGAATAATTTTTATGCTTACGATATTATACAGTTTTACAATATAAACAATAAAAATTATTTAACAGAAACTTTTATTTTTATTCGACCTTTTTTTAAATTTAATTGATTATGAACTAATCTTTTAACGGTCTTTTAAATAATTTAACGATTTTATTTTTTTCGATATTTCGCTTTCCTTTGGAAAGCTTCTTCAGGAAAAAATTTTATATTTTTGAAAACAAAAAATTATTAACAAATTGAAAAAAATGTTTCAAACATTTGAATGTTTGAAGCATTTTTTTTTTTCCTGAAGAAGCTTTCCAAAGGAAAGCGAAATATCGAGAAAAATAAAATCGTTAAATTATTTAAAAGACCGTTAAAAGATTAGTTCATAATCAATTAAATTTAACAGAAACTAAAGGAATATAAAAGAAATTTATTTAACATGTTGCTAAACAAAATGAAGAATTTTGTAGGGTATAAAATATTTGAACTAAAAATGAAAAAAAAAACCGAAAAGATGAATTATTTATGTGAATAGCGTTATCTTTAATGGAATGTTATATATTTACAGTTTTCTTACAGAAGAAGTTTGTTTTGTTATCATGTTTTGGATGTACAGAGAATTCACGGTGACAGTGTCTCCTTGCTGTCCGCACCATACCGTCACTTTCTTTGGATGTAATGGTTTTTCGACGATTTGGTGGCACCCATATACGACAATATATTTTTTATTTTTTTTTTTTTTGCATAAACGCTTGATTGAAAATCAGCTCGACAGTAAAGATGATTTTTATTGAAAAATGTGTTGTTTTCGTAGGATTTTTCAAATAGTAAATTCACAAACGTTTGAGGCAAACAATGGTCGGTCGGCTTTAATTCTTGAACGAGTTAAACTTCGTGAAGATGAAGATGTTGCGCCAGGTGCCTCTAGTGATGCCCAAATTTTACAAACGTCAACGAGTTGATGTTCCGGGCTAATTTGCAACACATTGTTATACAGCGGCTATGTTGACCACTACGAGCGTAGTGGCAACAATATCGTTAGCCATTAAATTACGCACGGCAGTTTCAATATTAGCCTGAAGAGCATAAAAAGGGAAATTTAAGAATTTTCACAATTAAAATTCTTGGCTCAAGAGTTTATCACTTTTGACTAATTTAATGCAAAACGGATAACTCAAGCTCAAGTCTTAGTTATTTGACAAAAAAACCAAAAAAGGAATCATAATTTTTTGACATCATTTCTAAAGTGCTAAAAAACTTGTAAAGCAAAAATTTCAGCACAATATCATTCCGCCAGTCTGGTGATTTTCAAAAATTTTATTCCGTTGACGCAGCAAATACGTTCACTTACTGTCATGATATTTCACGTTGAATGAAAAATATGGGAATGAATTATATCGCTTAATTAAAAAAATATTTTAGCTGCTTTTGCTAATAAATCCTGCTAACCAGGGCACAGAAAACGTTACAGTTACCGAGTCGAGAGCAGAGATTGATCATACAAGCTCTGCTTGATCATATGGCCAATACAATTTGTCTACTGCAAGATAGATCCCCTGGGCGAAAAAAAAACAATTAGCATTCAAGAACATGTTTGAAAGCAACCCATCAGATCACAATCCTCTCCCTTCAAATATTCCAGCTAATGTCCTGTCAGCCTACATTCTAAACTAATTGTGGCATAAGTGCGTTTTTGTTTTTATTGTTGTTTTTAAAAAACAATTTTATTTTTTAATTTTCAAAAAATGTTTATCAAACTCAAAGTTAGAAAAATGTTTTCTTATTATTTTTTAAAAAAAATAATTTGTATAGTTTTTTTAAACGATCTTTTTTTATTTATCTTTAATAAATATCATTTTTCTTTTTAACGATCTTTTTTATATATTTTTTTCCTTCTTCTGAAGAAGATTTCCAAAGGAAAGCGAAATATCGAAAAGAAAAAAATATATAAAAAAGATCGTTAAAAAGAAAAAAAACACATTTATTAAAGAAAAAATAATTTGTTAAAATCGTAGCAACTTAGTAAAAATAAAAACAAAGAATTAATTCTTTTAATTTTTCATTATCAGTGACAATTTCCAATTGGATAAAAATGTGAAGAAAATGAAGTGTTTTTTCGTAAACAAATATTTAATATTATTTAAATAATATTAAATTCATTTTATTTGCATCTTTGACAAACAGCAACTTCTAACATTTTGCCACTCGTGTAGTCATGGAAAACTTCAAAAAACTTTCTTGCACCAGCACTCATTTCATTCGAAAGGTTTTTTATGTTGAAAATGGAAAATAAAAGAACTGTATTTTTTTACTAAAAATTAAATTAAATTTATTTTTCTAAAATTGGAGCTTCCATTTTTATAGTTTTATTTAAAAGTATTAAAAACGAAATGTGAAATTATTTTAAACGACAAACACAAGAAAATAAGTTTTATATTTATTTGCCAACAAAAATTAGCATATTTTTAGGAGTTTTTTTTTTACATGTACCCCAAAAATACGCAAGTTGTTTTTTTAATTTTTTATTTATTTTCAACTTAAATTTAATTTAATATTAAATAATAAAAAGGTTTCAATTAAAAAAAAGAAAACACAAAACCCGCAACAAAATAATTCAATTAAACTATAAAAAATAAATCTTTAAAAAAATTAGCAAATATATCGATGTCTATAAAAACTAAAATAATAAATAGCCGCAAATATAGAAAAAAAAATTATAACCACAAAAAGTATATAAAAACTAAACAAAAATTAGAGCAAATAACTTAAAGAAGAAAAATTGTTAAAAAATAAACAAAATTTGATTATTAAAAATGATTTTTAATTAAAAATCTTAATTTCTTTAAAAAAAAAACGATATGAACAATATTATCTCTAATTTTATAGCAAAACAAAATACAAAAATGAATATTAATTAATTAAGCCTATTTTAAAACTACCTCTGATATCAAATTTATCTATAATTTAAAAGAAATATATTACTAAAAAATTAACACAATTAAATAATATAATTATTTATGAAATTAATTTATATATATATTATCTATATATATATTTTTTTTTAGTAATTAGTATTGAAAAATGAATAATAAAATTAATAAAAAGCAAACGAAATACAGAAAAGAAATGAAATGAGTTTTTCTAACGCCTGCAACCACAAACTCCGCCAGCTGCATTTGCCGTCGGTAACCAGCTGCGGCAGCACCAATTGATAAAATTATCTCAAGAATTGTATGAGATTGTTACCGCTAACATGATGCACGCTCCATGCGGTACCATAAACATAACGGCGCCGTGTATGGCCAATGAAAAATGTACGAACACTTTTCCAAAAAAAGGGTGGTTCCGTATAAATTATTGCCAAGTGCCCCCGGAGGGCACAGAGTCTTGATGAATTTCTTCCCCATCTTGACGCGTGCTTTTGGGGGTAAAAAGCGGCATCAGTCGACTGGGGTAGCAAGAGTCCCAAACTGGAAGGGCCATAGGAGTCTCGAAATCCGACCAGTGAACTTAATAGACATATACAGGGTGTCCGCCGCCATTTTGTTAAACATTAGTCTTAACAATTCATATTTGGCAGTCGTGAATTAGTCACGCCACAAATTTATTATGGAAAATTATTCGATAAACCAACGTGTTTTAATCGCTAAAACATTTTATCAAAATCAATTATCGATTACTGTGGCGATGAGAAAGTTACGTGAAATTTTTGAGAGAAACAACGTGCCAACAAAACGCACTATTTATCGTATAGTGAATAATTTTAAAGAAAGTGATAGGCCCAAGCATAGACCACAATGTACCGTAAGATCGACTGAAATCATTACGGCTGCACAACAAAGTGTTCAAAAAAAATCCATCAACCTCAATTCGACACCGTGCTCAGAAGCTTGAACAACTTTACACAAGGATTTGCATTTGTTTCCATATAAAATCCAGTTGACACAAGAGCTGCTTCCACAAGACAATTTACAATGTGGTACATATGCAAATAGGATGTTATAGCTCGCCCATGACATTACCGATTTTCATGAAAAAATCATAATAAGTGACGAAGGCATATTTTCATTTAAATGGAAAAAGAAAAGTCTATTCTGGGTAATGAAAAACCCTCAAATTATTCAACAGTCACCTTTGCATCCATTAAAAAAAACAGTCTGGTGTGCATGTTGGTCATTGGAGCTTACTGCTTTGAAAATGAAAATGGTGTAATGGTGATGTGGAGCGATATTGTGATATGATTGAAAACTTTTTAACGTCACAACTGCTTGATTTGGGCTTGACGGTGGCACATCGCATACAACTAGGACTACAATGGAATTGCTGCGAGACCGCTTTCCACAACAAGTTATTTCAAGATTTGACTTCTCCGGACTTCTTTTTGTGGAGATATCTGAAAAGTAAGGCTTACGAAAACAAACCAGAAACGCTTGAGCAACTCAAACATAATATTCGTGATGAAATTAATAAAATACTGCGTGAAATGTGTGAGAATGTAATGAACAATGTGTCCAAAAGGGGTCGATTTGTGAGACATTTATCTGATATTTTATTCCATACATACATCATTGCCGATATTAAGTAAAATCATTTATCAATATAAGATCCATTCTCCTTCATTTAATCAAAAATTATAAACAAACAAAGTAGCATACCTTCCCGGTAGACACCGTGTGCAGGTACCGCGGAAACCAGTTACCTGCGGAGTTACGGCCCTGGCTGTGGTTTAACCGGGCTTTGAAGAAAGACCAAAGAGATGTTAACGCAGGTTTAACATCAAATGTTCTAGTTTGTCAATGCAACAGAACAAGGAGTTGGATATTCTCCAACTCTCGAAATCAGAAAGGGGGTACGGTTCTGCTACCATGCACTCGAAAATAGCGTCTAAGCCATGTTTGTGTCTTAGGGTGCTGGTGGATACTTTTTTCAACACCCAATATTAAAACCACCGTTAGATTAACGTCTCGTGGTGCTTACGTTAACCTTATTATTTAGAACGAATTCACTATGGCCCACAAGCATTCAAGTCAAGCTCTCGACAGAATGATGAGATCTATAGAATAACACCAGTCTTTACGTAGGTACCTTACTGCTGCTATCCTATGGAAAGATGTCAGTGCATTACGTTTTAACACAAATATACGTGCTCAACTGCAATACGATACATTGGCAATATCATTTTCCCATTGCTCAACATTGGAAATGGAACAATACTATTGCCAGATTTTAATTTCTGTAACATAGTTAATGCGAAAGATGTTTTGATTGAAGGCATATCTCTAGATTTACAGGTTAATTATATTAAATCATGCGTGTCTTTGTGAACGAGCTATTTTGGCTGCAAAAAATTTATTTTCAGACAATATAATCGTTCTTCTGAAACCGCCATGAAAAATTTGGTCGTTTCATTTGAGTCCACAGACTTAGGCTACAAAACGTGCGAACACCAACACGGTTTCAACTAAAAACATCGCAGCCGTGAGCCATAGTGTTGAAGAAGATCCAAAAATTTGACAACTCCTCGACGTTCTCTCACAATTAGGGATAAACAAAACTGCTACATGGCGAATTTTACGTAGGAATTTGACTCTGAAGCAGGGTATTTCAACCAACAAGCAAAACTGACGCATTTGGGCTTCTGAACAGGCTGGAAATACGGTAAAGGTCAGTAGATCACGCTATCGTGAGATGCTTACAACTCAATTTTAGCCCTATTATTGACGGCGTGAATATCGCTGACATGTGTTTTCAACAGGACGATGCCACATGTCAACACATGCCAATGAAACGATCAATTTATTGCAAACCATACTTCCCGATTGCATAATTTTATGACAAACAGCAGTTAAGTGGCCAGCCAACCAGATCGTGTAACTTAACACCACTGGATTGTTTTTAGCGGGGCTGAGTTAACTACAGAGTATCTACCAATCAAATCGAATTCAGATTTAAAACACAAAATCTTTGATGTGATTAACGAAATAATCATGTTAATCGAAATTTTTTGTTTTATTTTGGTTAAGAAAACAAACTTCTTGTTGAAAAGCTCTTTATAAGAATGACAACATTTATTTAAAATTTATTTATAATATTACTTTTATTTTTATTCGACCTTTTTTTTAAATTTTATTAAATATGAAATAATCTTTTAACGGTCTTTTTTAAATAATTTAACGATTTTAGAAATGTTAGAAATTGTTAATGTACCAAATGTAAGGAGAATAAATTTCAAAACAGACACGGACAATTTAGCACAGAATTATAGGTACTTAATACAAAAGACACATAATTTGTTATAATTATTTCATAGGAAAAATTTGTGATTTAATTTCCGTTTGTTTGTTTTTGTATGTTTAAATATTTGAAATTTTAATTTTTGTATGTTTGTATGTATGAAGAAAATTATTTTATATGTTTTGTCAAATGTTTTTCAAAAATTTTTTATTTTCAAATTGTTATAATTTTTTGTTTTTGTTAAATATAAAAAATAATTTCCTGAAGAAGCTTTCCACAGGAAAGCGAAATATCGAAAAAAAAATAAAATCGTTAAATTATTTAAAAAAGACCGTTGAAAGATTATTTCATATTTAATAAAATTTATTTATAATTTTATCATAATGTGTTGCTTAAGAATCAAAAAAAAGATGCTCTTTTCAAACCTGAATTTTGTGATAAAATTTGTAAAAATTAATTTATATTCTAAAGGTATTTGAAACCGGGTGTATGTCCTTAAGCCTTTTTTAGTTTATAAAAGAAATTTTAGGACATCAAATTATTACTTTTCGTTAAATGATTTCCATCGTCAGGCAAACATTTAGCAGCGTAAGTAAAGCAATGTAAACTACAACAATCTTCTGGATTAATACAGTAGCCATTCTCCGGTTGGCATACTTTACGGTTCGCAATTTCAACTATTGCTGTCTGTTAAAAGAAAACAAAAACAAACAAAAAACAATTTTAAATAGTTCTATTCTAGTTCGTATGATAAAAAAAAATATAATACAATTTATTATTTACTTACATTAACTTCCTTCGAAATTGGTGAGGCTGATGAGAGTTGTAAACATGCTGATGCCATCATTGTGACCACAACAAGGCAGGCAAAGTCGATAATATTCATTTTAAATTTTCAAAATATGGTGTTAAAAAGTTGCGTGTAAAATCAAAAGCGGTATAACACTGTCTTCAAATTTCTGAAGAGACATTTTTATATCTGCAAAAGAAGCCATGCTTCGTGTTAAGCATCATTCTTTTTTCTTTCTCTTACCTCGTTAGCCTAAAGCTATTTTGTTAAAAGAAGTTTTATTTGCTATTTGCGTAGCTGTCTTTTTGTTATTATTGTTTTATTCTTTTAGCCACTTTTATTTGATTTAAACTCTTTATATAAAAATTAGTTTGTACGCGATGTATAAAAATTCATTTAACAATTAAACTCAATACTTTTGTTTGTTTGAACAAAATTGAACAAAAATAACACATGATGTCTTAATAAAAGAAAAGAAACAGCAAATAGAAGTGTTTAGCAAAAACGAAAAGTAAAAGTGAAAAATGGAATCGAAAAATTATCATCATTTTTATTTCAAGAAAAGTGCTTGTCCGGTTTCTTAATCTAATAATGGGTGGGCAAATTTACTTCCACTTAAAGTAGAAATATGAGAATTAATGGAATGGAATGGAATGGAATGGAATATGGATGTCAGACAAATGTCCATCTCAAGCTCCTCGACAGACTTCCATTGTTTTTACAAAACTTTCAAGCACATTTGGCAACAAGCCTTCTCTTTATCTCATCAATCTTGCGTCGAATTTCGTCTTTTATAACATCGATTGTTTGTGGGTTGTTCACCTTAATTCAATCTTGCAAATAACTCCAGAAAAACGAATCCAGCGTTGTTGAATTACAAGCATAAGATGATTAAATGACATCGCCAAATTAAGAAATCACTCAACCACTATTAATAATTTATTTTATAAATAATTTCTTTAAATCAATTTTATTTTCATTATCAATTGTTTGCCACGCTATTGGGTGGCATCTTCCGGAAGAGAACAAATTTAAAGTTGGGAAATAAATTGGGTTAAAGCACACACACACACTTTTTTTTACAACTCCCTTTCTATTGATATCAATGTAAAGTTAAAATACGAAAATGAATATAGAAATCTGATGTCGGATTAACATCTACCTGTAGCGTCTGTCGGCAGACGTTCGCTAAGCTCATTGTCAATGCAACGCTGAATATCAAAATTCAGTTGTTAACATAAGCTCACCTCCATTGGTTGCTTACATAAGCCGAGTCTTTCAAATGGCCGCAACTCGAGAAATTAGTCGACCGGGAAAAACGCAGAAATGAATATACGAATACGATGTCGGGCTAATATCAAACTTTAGCACGTCGACAGATGTTTGCTCTTTCACACAATTTGGAAGCAAACTTATCCATAAAGCACCGCTTATTTCGTCAATGCAATGTCGAATTTCATCTTTCAGAGCGTCGGTTGTTTGTGGGTTGTTCACATAAGCCTGGTCTTTCAAATAGCCGAAGAGTTAAATCGCAAAAGCGATACGCTAGAAATATTCAACTTGTTCAAGAATTAAAGCCGACCGACCTGCTGTTATTTTCAATTCCTCCTCCGGCTGCTTATTCGCAAATGCCAAATAAACGAGCTACGTTCGAGCACTCTATTGGGTTTGATAATGATGCATCTTCATCGAAAGCGCTCGCCATTTGCGAATTAACAGCCGAGAAGGAAGTTAAGAGAAAGAATTGAAAACACTAATTCATTCACCGGCAAAACAAATCCAAACAATTTAGTACCCGACCCACTATTGTTTAGGTCGAACGTTTGTGAATTGACTGTTTGAAAACAAAGCGTTTTCCAACAAAGTCATCTCTAGTGATGAGACGAATTTTCAAAAATTGCTGTAAAAAAGGCGCACAACATCCACAAACAGTCTTTGAAAAAGCATTATGGCCAAAGAAGGTGATCATATAGTGCAGCTTGTAGGCAGGCGGCATCACCACCCCGTATTTTTCAACAATAATTAGGGAAATGCTATTACTGTGATTTTTCTACGCTAGCCAACCATGATAACCAATATTTTGGGGCCACAATTTGATTTTAGCAAGACGACGGACGCCACAAGGCACAGAAATGAATTTCCGTGCCACGACATTTCACGATGTGCCAAATATTAAATGGCCGCCTCGTTATTTTTATTAACGCCGCTGGATTATTTTCTCTGGAACTATTTGAAAAACCTGGTTTACGTGAACAACCTATAAACAACTGACAGTCTGTTAATGCTAAAGATAAGCATTTGCCCGACATCATATTTCGTTTTTAATTTCCAGATTTCTACTTCTCATTAGTATGAATAACGCTGAAGTTGTCGAAAAAAGTGTGTTTTAAGCCAATTTACTTCCTTAACACCACTTTTAATAAAAGTATTTAAAACTGTTAGCGCAGATATAATGATAAATAACTTAGGCTTATTCAAAATAAGGTCCTGTAAAAATATTGCAACTATTGGGTCTCCCCTTAAACCCCAGCCTTTATACAATTTACAACATAAAGTCATTCATATGAAAATCAAGTTGCTATCAGGACAAATTAAATTTAAATATTCATACTTGCTTTTATGGTAACTATAACAGCAGATAGTCCATTCCAATTTCTAGCGTCTGTCTCTAGTGATTTAAGTTATATTTTTTCAACAGTCGCTTTAAAATTTTAAAAACACTTCTTATTTACTGGCGGAAAAAATATAAACACCCATTTTAGTGTCAGTCGTAGCCGCCATAAGAACTTGTAACCGTAGAATTCTTATTGTTTATGTCAACAGTGCAGTCAGCTCCCTCCGGGGGCACATAAATATGGTCTTTATAGAACTTCGATTATCTAGACACAGTGCAACTGGGGGAAAAAGGGAGCCCAGTCCCCTAAAGTCAGCAGGGGTACAACTGGAAACTCCACTTTATTTCCACGAGAATCAGTAAGCTCGCAGACACTTAACTGTTCTCTGGCTGATTATTGAGGTTGGCCCTATATGGGAGTATCGTGGTGGTTGTGGTTTCACGGCCTCACAACAGTATAATGGTTATTATGGTGGCCAGGATCATCTCACTGTTAATGACACGCTAAGTGAATGATCCAGTCCAGTGAGCATGTTAGACATGTGTTCTGGACAGAAGTTGGAAAGTCTCCAACTCTTAAGCAAGGAGTGATGATTTGCAGCCCTGCTCTGGAATCATCAAAGTTGCAACTAGAAAGTTCTGTTGCATAGAATTATGGCTTGGCTTCCTAGGACGAGCATGACGTTCCAAATTATGCAGTGGTTCGATCCACCATCTGATTAAGGCTTCATGGCCAGGCGCAGATGTAAATCTAATCACACAGTATAGTCAGCTATTTGGCTTTGGGAAACCTGTAAAAGAGATTTTTTTTTTAAGTGCAGCAAATTTAGTTTCACAACTTTGTTTTGATCTTACAAAGTGTCGGGATTTCGCTACACCTATTACATCTCTTAGATTTTATTTCCATTTTTACTATTTTCCTTTTGATGTGGCAACTCGAGAAATTATTCGACTTGTGGGTGGCGCCGCTTGCTTAAACCAAAGGTCACTGATGTTAACATTAACCAATTGTCTCTAAAACAAAAACTGATTATCACGGCTTGGTAGGGCAGAGATTTCGCGTAGACAAAATTTCCTTGTTTTCAAACACACCATACAGCAGTCACTCTGTTTTAATGCAATAGTTTTTCGAAGACTGTTTGTAGATTTTTTGAATCCCATATGCGACGATTTTGTTTTCATACATAATCACTTAATTGCAAATGAGCCTCATCACCCATGATGATTTTGTTGAAAAATGCATTGATTTCGTTCAGTTCTTTAAACAGCCAATTGACAAATGATCGCCGGAAACAATTGTTAGTCGGCTTTAATTCTTGAACGAGTGAAACTTCTTTATAAGCGTGAACATGAAGGTATTTATACAAAATGTTTCGTAAAATACCTCTGGTGATGCCCAGTTTATAAGAATGTCAACGCATTACTACGGCTTGTAGTGGCATAGTGGTTTGTTCAACTGTCAGCAACAATACCGTGAGCTTCGAATTTAAGGATTAAATGACGCACAGTTTAATCAACATTTCGACAGTAAATGTTCACAAATAAAATTCTTTGCTAAAGAATGTAACATTCGGGTATGATTTTACGTCAACCCGCCTACAATTTGGTTGGTGAACAAACCGGTTTCGGCTATATGACATCTTCAGTGTTCTCTCTATAATCATACCCACTTGAATTATTTATTAACACTTATTTTCAAAATATTGAATTACATTTATTAGTATTACTAGCGAACCCGGCGAACTCCGTTTCGCCACCAGATGGCTTCGTTTTTTGTAACTCTTCGTTTGGGGATTAAAAGATAAAGAAAAATGATTTTTTTCGTTTCATATTTGGAAAGGTAAAAATTTATTTTATTGCACAACAGCAATGAATTCATTTCGATTACAAAAATGAAGTGGAATTTAGTTGAACTTCCCTAAGTAAAAAAATGGAAGTGAATCCAAAGTAAATACTGAATGGAAGCATTATACGTGTCCGCAAATTAACCGTTTCATTGAAGTGCTCTTTGGTAAACCACATTTTTTGTTTTTTGGTCTGACGTTAACACAAACAAAGCGGAAGGTTTCCCAACTCGTGAACGCGCTGCCCATGCCCATAGCTGCCCCATGTGAAAAAAAATTTCTAAATTTATCCCGCAAACATAAAGCGATTGGTCTTGCTACTTGCTAATTGTCATTGCGAACGCTAGGCGAACTGGACATGCCTGGCAAATCCACCGAATTCAGTTGGATAGTTGACTACTTCATCTTGATTCAACACAGTATCGGGTTTTCAAATCTGAATGGTGAAGTTGATGGTATTGATATCGATGTTTTTGGCCGCTGCTATAGCATTCACACTGAGTCATTGATGATTTTTACAGTTCTGTGCAATGAATGTTTGGGAAAACTGTTTCGTCTATACTTTCTATATATAGAATATATATAAAAGATTTGAGACATTGTAGAGTTCGGTAAAATGAGACCACTGTCGGGGATATTGGTATATGGTAAGTTGAATATATTTTTAAATTTTTATTAAACAAATTTGCCTTAAGAATTGCTACATAGGCAAAGTTGTTAATATCCGAATAATATCTGAAATAATTTTCGAAATCGTATTAATACTTGGAAGAGATCTAGCTAAAGTTATATTAAGAATGCTTAAGTTGTGTGAAAAAAAAAACAGGTGCCCCTGTAGGCTAGTAGGTAGTGTACTAGGTTGTCAGTATGGGGGTTGGGGGTTCGATTCCCAACGAAGACCTTGGTTTTTTTTCACTACAAAAATAAAAATTGACTGTCGGTGGGGCTGCTCAGCGATGAAGGCATAGTCACTGGTCGCTGTGCTGTCTTATACGATAGGCAATTTCCGACTATCCTTCTACTTTCACCACCTGTTTCATCTCTTCTCTATCCCTTTCCTAAAGAATGTAGCACGGTTCTTAACTAAATAGGCATTGTTGCCTGAAGTACTACTTCTCTTTAAAAAAAAAAAACTGCCAGCTACTTAGGTTATTTTTTCTTGTATGCTTACATTAATCTGAAATCTATTAAAATCCATAATAACTTTTGACGCTAATTTATATACAAAAAAGCTTTGAATCCAATATTTTATAGAACACCAGAAACCAAATAACTTATTTTAAATCAGAACTTTTACTTGCAAGGATTTTCAGAACATAATTTTATTTGTAACTTGAACTTTATCAAATAAATCTAATAAAATGACAAAATCCTAGTCCTTACATTGTTTGAAGGGCAGAAAGCACTGTGAACTGCAGCATTCTTCATTTCGGACACATAAAGCGCCATTAGGCTTGCAGTCTTTACTTTTCGCAACTTCAGCAATTGTTTCCTATACAAAGAAAGACGATAATTATTATTAACTTCTCAAAAGGATATATATATATTTTATATTTATATTTTACCTCGCTTTCTTTTATAATGGATGAGGCTGCAGAAAATTGTCCAAATGCTGCCATTAGAATGGTGGAAACGAAAAGAAATTCGAAAACTTTCATTTTAAAGTTTTGTAGAGTAGAATTTGATGCTGATTGATACTAAAAGATTAATTGTCACTGTGCTGAAACATTGCTGAATCCAATTATTTATATACAAAAATTTCTTCCAAAAACAATCAGCAGCTAGAAGAATCACAATTAGTAAACGATCCACATTGTTTGCATTGAAGTTCATTTGTATTAAAGTTTTCTTTTGTTAACTAATAATATTTTATTTGGAGATTAGTGCACGATAGCGAAATATTGTTTACCCAGACATGTTTACCCGCCATATTTGACACACTTTAATTAAGATAAAATAAACAAAAAAATAAAATTTTTTTAAAATTAGTTTCATTTGAAAACGCGTGTAGCAGAAACAATACGAGCACAGACTTGATATTATCCACATAATAAGATTTCTAGCATGTTTGTATCTAAGACGTAGTTTCCATTTGAAATGACATGTGTAGCGTTTCTGGTTTTTTTTTTTTTATTTATTACTAGCAAATCCGGCGAAGTCCGTTTCGCCACCAGATGGCTTCGTTGTTTGTAACATTTCGTTTGGGGATTAAAAGATAAAGAAAAATGATTATTTTCGTTTCATATTGGAAAAGGTAAAAATTTATTTCGTTGCACAACAGCAATGAATTCATTTCGATTACAAAAATGAAGTGGAATTTAGTTGAACTTCTCGAAGTAAAAAATGAAAGTGAATCTAAAGTAAATACTGAATGGAAGCATTATACGTGTCCGCAAATTAACCGCTTCATTGAAGTGCTCTCTGGTAAACCACATTTTTTTGTTTTATGGTCTGACGTTAACACAAACAAAGCGGATGGTTTCCAAACTCGTGAACACGCAACATACGGCTGCCCATGTGAAAAACAATGATTTTCTAAATTTATCCCGCAAACACTAAGCGATTGGCCTTGTGACTTGTTAATTGCCAAACTGCAATCGTTTGAAGTCAAACAGAAGATCAGTCGGAATCATTGGTATTTGAGGAATACATAAATTTTCACCTGCCTACTTTCCGTTAATATAGGTTGCCTCAATCAAATTCGGCATAAGTCTTTTCACCGCCAGTCGAGTACCGTTGCAAAGTCGCGGTGGATTCAAATTACGCAATATCATAATAACTCCACCAAATTTTGAGTTGCAAGTTATGTGGTGGAAAACCTGGTAACTCCAGAGAGTTCAAAAGCTCCGTTGGATAATTTACTGCGTCAGCGGGATTTTTTATGGTATCAACGGATTTTTATGTCACCAAATCGCCATCGATTTTTGATTGAATGGTGAAATTCAGTCCGTGTACATCTTTATTCTTTGGGGGCGAGAATTGTTCGTTTACTTAACCAAGCATAATTCTGATAATTCTCATTAATGTTTGGGACAGCATTTTCAATAAGAGCTAATTGAGAGTCTACAAATCGGCAAAAGTCATTGGTAAGAGTAATTAATCCAGCTTTTGTATTAACTGGGACTTTTCCATTTCCAACAGCTAACAATTGTTTGGAAAATTGTGCAGCACTTTGATCATTTTGAAGTTAAACTCTCATATTAGTGGTTAGCGATAATGTTTTTACGTTATTCCACAAAGGTGATGCCTTCAGGAAACCATTCAATTCATCTACAGGCGTTGCACGGGGAATTACTGGCAACGTTTGCCTGAAATCGCCTGCCAACAATATCATCAAGCCGCCAAAGATGTTGTTATTTCGCCGAAGATCCTTCAGTGTAAAGTTAAATGCTTCAATTGATTTCTTATGTGCCATTGTGCACTCATCCCAAACAATGAGCTTGCATTGCATCCACAATTTTCCCATTGCACTGGATCGGAAAATATTGCATGTTGGAGTATCAATTGTGTTGTGGCAACTTAAGCACAGAATGTGCAGTACGACCGCCATCTAGAAGAGTCGCCGCAATTCCAGATGGTGCTAACGCCAAAGCTATATCACGTTCTTGATCGAAAAAAGTGGCCATAATCAATGAAATGACAAATATTTTTCCTGTTCCTCCCGGTGCGTCCAGAAAGAATAGACCACCAGCATTATTGTCAACCGCTGGCATAAATGTCTCGTATACTTGTTTTTGCTGTTCATTCAGCAACGGCACGAATTCCTGCAATGTATCAACATTGTATTGCAGCTTTCGATTTAACTCTTGGTTGAATGCATCGTGCATCGATCGATTTGGCGCAATCATTCCTACTTCAATCAGTAGCTTGTTTGCAATAGTCAAGCATTGACCCTCAATCAGAATCAATCCTTCATTGTATATTTCATCGATTATTTGCATGTCGAACGTACTTATTTTCCTGAGGGATACTCACACAGCACGTACTGGTGCCGTTGTAGTATATGCTATGTATCAGAGATGGCGCTGTATGTGAAAAATTATTTTCCCTGTTTTCTTGCTTTTCTCTTCAAATTGTTCCTGAATTTTCTTTGCTATAAACCTCACGGAGCCCGAGACCTTTTCAACCAATGTAAAACCGTGGAAATCGGTTTATGCGTTCTGGAGTTATAGCGTCAGGAAAGAAAACCCGACATATTTTTATATATAAAAGATAATAGAAAAATACATAAACTTTAGCACTAGCATAGAGAGCACACTGAAGATGGCATATAGTCGAAATCGGTTTGTTCAATATAACATTCCATGAATTTCTCAACTTTTTAGTAAATAAATATCAAAGGGTGACAGCTTATTTCTTGGTAATTATTCATTTGACAGATAGCTTACTTTCTAAAGCTACTATACTATATACTATACTACAATAATAAATCAATGTAAACTATAGTACTAAAGATATTGTAAATTAGATTATTATTGAATAAAAATATAGAACAAATTTATTAACAATAAATAGCAATATAATATATAGAATACTAAGAACTAAGATAAGTAATAACAGAATAGATGCGGCAAAATTAACTAAAGTTTACAGCAACGAGAGATCTATTTACAATAATTTTATGGCAAATTGAGTGGTAACAATTATAACACTAATCACGCAAAATGTGTGATAATTATGAGGGTACATTATAAACATAAAACCAAATTATATTATGTTGTTTGGTTGTCCTTCGCCAGTAGATGAAATAATATTGCCATTTTCCGTCCTAACTGGCTGATTTGTATTCAATGGCGAGCGCTTTCGATGCGAATGCATCATTATCAAGTCCTTCCAAAAGGAAATACGCAACCTATTAAAACGCTGCAAAACTTTTACTGACGGAAAAGTATACATGTACATGAACATGAATCCAGGACCACCGACGCTCAAAGCACAACCAAAAATACACAAGGAAAACATACCAATGAGACCGATTATAAACTACAGACGTGCACCGGCATCCACCTAGCTAAACACCTCACCAGAGTGCTTAAGGAAACGAGAAATTTACAGAACACATATACCATACGTAATACACAAGACCTCATTGATAAACTTAAGGACATCAAAATAACCGAAAACACGCGACTCGTTTCCTTTGATATCAAGGATCTATATACTTCAATACCAACACATGAAACCTTAGATATTCTACGCAACACACTAGACTGTTTGTACGAAAGCCAATACATCGCTGATATTATAGATATTGCGAGGACGATAATAAAACAGAACTACTTTAGATTCAATAACAACTTTTTTAAATTACCTGACGGACTCAGTATGGGAAACCCAACTTCCGCAATCTTCATGGAAATTTTCATGCAACATCTCGAATCACTACACGTAAAAACACTCATGGAAAAACACAAAATAACTCATTACTATAGATACGTAGATGACATTATATGCATCCTCGAGCAAGACAACGGCGAACAAATTCTAGAAAACTTAAACACAATTCATGATAAGATTACATACACAATGGAAAAAGAACAAGACAAAAATTTACATTATCTTGACATCACTATAACGCGAGGAACTGACTATTTAACATTCGACATCTATAGAAAACCAACAACAACGGGCACTACCATCCACAACACCTCAAACCACCCTACCCAACACAAACTAGCAGCGTTTAGACATATGATACACAGGCTTGGCATAATTCCACTTACTCCAGATAAGTACAGGAGGGAACTCGACACAATCTACGCGATAGCTATGAATAACGGCTACAAAACCACTACCATCGATAAACTACTTAGACAATACAACACTAAGAACAGAAATAGAGAAGACAAGGAGACAGCCGATACAACACGACGGCACACCTTTACTTACACAGGACCAGAAATATGCAGACTAACTAACCTTTTTCACAAAGAAGGAATACTCACAGCATTAAAAAGTGGAAACACCCTCAGACACTATCTCAGAACAACGACAGACACAACTGACAAATTTAATTCCAGCGGGGTATACAGACTTACCTGTACCTGCACACGAACCTATATAGGGCAAACTGGACGAACACTAAAAACAAGGTTTACAGAACACATACGCTCATACAAACGGAAAAGAGAAGATTCAAACTTTGCATTACACCTTGACACTCACGGACACACACCAAGGGAAATAGATGAATGTATGACATTACTACATCCTAGCAAAAAAGGACGAAGACTAGACATTCTTGAAAATATGGAAATCTACAAGACAAAAACATTCAACAACGACATTATAAACGAACAGGTAAACACGACCTCAGACACAATTTTCACACCATTAAAACTACTCATGCAAACGGGCAAACGAAAAACACCCTCAGACGGACACACGTACCTACATAATAATAAAAGACGGAGGTATCGTTAGGTTCACTTTGCATACAAATGCCAGGTGGCTGATATTCTGCTCACCTGAATATATACGGACCTAATAACAGTACTACCTGAACGCCAACACTGACTCACCAGTACAAACTAAACCGCGGCTTGAGAATGATGCATTCGCATCGAAAACGCTCGCCATCGAATACAAACCAGCCAGTTAGGACGGAAAATGGCAATACCAAATTATATTTTTCATTTTCAATAAATAAATCAAGTAAAAAATTTAAGTAGCTCCTTTCTAAACAAATAAGCTTTGCCAAGTTTCTGAATATGGTATGGCAAAATGTACCAAAGCACTATAGGTCAAATGGAAATTTTTGTGTGCGAAATTAATAACCAAATCCTGTAAAAATTCCATAAGTAAGTTTAACCCTAATTAAAAAAAAATGGAATTTAACCCATTAATGACCAATAATTAACTTAAATTTTTCAATCATTAAAACAAACATAATACATTGAATTGAATTTTTTTTATTAAATTATAACATTTAGAAATTGCTTAAATTTAATTCATTTTGTCCCTTTAAATAAAAAAGAGCTTCTTCAGTTTTATCAATATCATTAATTTCCTTGTCTTGGCTGCAACATAATAGCTCAATAACTTCAGGTGGAAGTGAAGAACGTTAACGCTTTCATAAACCTCTGGTTAAAAATGCTGTGGAAATTAATGGATCTGAAGTATCAGACAGCCCTATTAAATACATCTAACAGGTTATTGGGTACGGCTGTTTTTGCGGGCGTGATGCAACCGATTTTAATTTTGCGCCTGTAATTTTATTATAGTGTGGATAAATATCGCAGTTTCTTCATTTGCTTTCGTGGCGTATTGCATTACATTGTTCTTTTGAAAAATTGTATTCAAGAAAGAAAGCTAAAGTCTCATCCGCAGAAAGTGGAATTGGTTTTTTGGTATCTTAGTTACACATTTTTCGCCTTGTCGGGCTTTTTTTATATTTTTATCAATTTCATTGGAAATAGTATTAAGTTTGATTTTGTCAACAGTGTGTTTGAAAACTGCATCAAAATTGTCTTTCTTATTATATTCTTTTCGCCATATTTCAAACAGATCGTTGTTTTTTTTAATACAGAGGTTATCTGCAAGAAAAGGCATAACTCAGAAAGCGCAAATAATCGCAATTTGTCGCAAAACAACTCATTAACTCATTACATTATATTTAATCCACTGTTTCAATTTGAAACAAAATTTTTAAACGCTTACGGAATGTAAAATTAAAAAAAGATTAAACCCTTTTAAGGTAATGTTGTCTAACAATTTCTTTTAAAGCATATCGACTTAAATATAAAGCAGTTATAATTAAAAACAGTTGTATTTGCCTGTTCCTTTATTTTCCATTTAAATTAATATTATTATTATAATAAACACAAATCGAGAGAAACAAACTAAAAATTGACCTTGCACTATTGAACAATCTAACACATGTGTAGAAAAAATTGTATTGATTGACTTTAACGTACAAATGTGTAAAGGCCGGGGCACATAGAATCCGTCATGCCTTATACTTTGACGTATTCAACTGAAGTCAAAGTAAGGACGGATTAGGTTGGCACAATGAGTACTTTGTTGACGGATAAGAAATCAGCTGTTTTTTTGTTTTACTTATTTTATATTTTTTTGCAGCAAAGTTTTATTAAAGCGCACATTTGAAATGGAGTTTGACGACATCTTTGACTTTCTATTAATTGTAATTTGTACTATTTATTCCATTATTTATTATTGTTATTATTTTTTTATTATTTTAAAAATATTTTACTACGATAGAGCGAAAAAAAAATAAAAACAAGAAGAAGAAGAAGAAGCGAATGAAAAATGTCTAAGTACTCAACGTACGTCAAAAGTTAAAAGTTGGCCAACTTTCGTACTTTGCGTTGACGGAGACGTATTGATTGTGGCAACGCTGATAAGAAAACGTGTATTTCAACTTACTTGACAGTTGAAAAATACAGCGTATGACGGATGACGGATTCTTTGTGCCCCAGCCTTAACGGTGCTGTTTTTTAACGCCAAAAAAAATATCACACGTGTTTGTTTTTAAGCATTGCCAATTAAAAACAACAACAACAACAATAGTAAAATGTCACTTTGATTTACATCAATTTAGCACAGAAAAAGCTGTGATTTGACCTATAGTGCACAAAGGCTGGTTGTATAAATAAAAAAACTGTCATTACGATAGCAGACTCATATTTCCTCTGAATTAAATTTCTGCCCCGTAAGTACATTGGTTGCTGCGAAACTATAATTCTGTGCAAGAAAATAGTGTAGCGGTTTTCGAATGTCATTCCCAAAATTAATTTAGAGTATGATGAGATATGATCCGGGTGATCCTTCTCAAATTTATAGCGGGTAATATTGTTGTATATCACTATCACTTTGCGGCGGTCCGTTAAGCATAAAGGCCGTGTCAGATACGACTTTGTTGCTTTGCGTGACATTTGAAACTTTAAAGACAAAGCGTAAATCAAAAGGTGTATAACACAATGAAAACTTTGACAGCACTCATAATATGTTTGTTTACATACAAAAAAGGTACACATTTGGAATTGTAGAAGTGTTTCGTTTAAGTAAAACATTGAAGTGATTTGGAATTTTAGAAGTGTCTGTTTTGTGTAAAAAATTCAACTGATTTCAAATTGTAGCGCAAAGCACACAAAAAGTTGAATGTTGGTTAACTTTTCGCTTTGCTTTGCGTCAAAAGTTGTTTATGTGGCACCTTTCATATGTATAACTACGTGCATTTTAACTAAAATGTCAAAGCGAAACTCTGAAGCAAAGCAAAGCAAAAGTTGTATCTGACACGGCCTTAAATTTCAAAGTTGTAAAGTAGTGAAGGGATTAGATAAGCTTTCGCTAATGGCATGCGTACACAGCGTTGCCAAAATGATGATTTTATCATATTTTTGATGATTTTTGAACTAAAATATGATTTGATGATTTTCTTCTTAAATTATGATTTCTGATTTATAAAAATTATGATTTTTTTTATTTCAAGTGTGTACTACTTACAAAAATTGAATCACAATTTTTACCTTCAGATGAGATGAGGAGTGTAAAAAACTTAGAACTCCAATTAAGTGCGTTTACTGCAGAACACAACCTTACATTTTTGTGTACGGATCACTTAACTTTATTTCTAAAATTCTTCATTTCTGATTTAAAAATAACATCTAATCTTGCATGTGGCAGAACAAAAACTATGTGCCTTATTAAAACCGTTTTAAGCCGGACCCAATTTTAATTCGTTTGCAATATATTGAATCAGTAGAAATTTTCCTTATGTGTAGATGAGTCTACTGACATAAGCAATAAAAAATCGCTTTGTTTAGTAATCCAGGAACTATAAACTATAGAGTACAAGACTTATTTCTGGCTTAATTGAAGCGGAGAGTGGTGAAGCTTTAACAATATTTAATTGTATAAAAAGTTATTTTCAAAAACACAAAATACTGTACAAAAAAAATTTAATAGGATTCGGAGCAGATGGTGCTCTAAATATGGCAGGCAAAAATCATTCCGTTGCCAGATTATTTAAGAATGAAATTCCTAATTTATTTGTTGTCAAATGTATTTGTCATTCAATTGCGCTTTGCTCTTCTTATGCTTATCTTAAGCCTTCACCTGAAGTAGATAATTACATTGCGAATAGTCCAAAACGTAATTAGCAATACCAAAAATATTTTTGCACCCCTCACAGGTGGTTATCATTAGAGTCTGTAGTTGTACGGGCTCTCGAGTTATATGAACGATTAACCATTTTTTAAAATATTTACAATATGGAGGTAAATAACGTAAACAAAATTTTTCAAAACTCATCCTGTGAAATACATAGAATGTATGAGGAACTGCAACGCCTTTACTTACAAATTTTAGACAATTTTATAAAAACAGAATTTATGAACATGAGTCTCCATAACGACCTTGATTTTGAAAACAAAAGTCTATTTCTACATAACGGGTGTTTTTGTTAAACAAAAGATTTCTAGCTCAAAGCTAACTGTAAATGATTTAAAATATGTAACTCATGCTGACAACATTCCAGCTTTTCCGGTACTGTCAAAATTTGTTCAAAACTTAATATGCCTTTCCATTTCTTCAGCAAATGTCGAACGAATATTCTCAACAGTCAATTTAAACAAAACTAAATATAGAAATAGATTAGACAACAGCACTCTCGAAGGTATCTTACATGCAAAAGATTACTTAGCAATAAGGAACTGTTCCTGCTATAATTTAAAAATAGACCAAGAAATTATTAAAAATATGACACCCTGTATATATTATAGTAATAGTTCTTCATAAAACTTTTTCATAGCACATGTGGTTTTTAACCTAAATTTTTTTTTTAAGCTTTCTTAAATAAGTAAATATTTATTTATATAAATACACACCGTTATTGTTTTAATGAAATTAGTTGAGTGTTTTTCTAAGTTTTTCTAAGTTTTTGTTGGTTGGTGAACGTGTGATTAAAAATTTAAGTTTGCTTATTATCACTGATTTTGTTGGATCAATGACGACAAAGCCAGCGAAATTATGGTTTGTCACCATATAAACATAAGTACACGTTTCGCCATAAATTCTTTAAACAATAATAATTTAAATACATATGTTAATATATATATGTATTAATTGTTATTTTTAAATAAAATGTTGTATTAAAAAATGATGATTTTTTTCGATAAAATATGAATTTTTTTTTCGGCATATGATGATTTTCTTCTCAAAGCTTCTGGCAACGCTGTGCGTACAGCAAACGGAGTTTAATTTTTTATTGCCTATATAGTGCGAAACCTAAACTTTGTCAATAAGAGTGTTAATGTGATCGGTCCAGATTAGTCGATCATTCAAAATCACAGGTAAGTAATATATATATATTTGTATATATATATATAGATTTATTAAGTAAATTTTTTTTTTGTCAATAATTTCAGTTCAGTTCATTTGTATTATTTTTAACCTCAATTGCATCAGTTTTGCTTCTGTGAGGCTTTTAAATGTCAGGCGTATATTAACATGTTTAGCAAGGTTTACAGTTTGCGAGTGTTGGGATATGACTTGATTGATATTTATCCAAATAACCGAGCACGATTTCTCACCTTTCTTGCTTATTTACATTTATTTTTCATTTTTCTTAATCCATTTTCTAGATCACACGTTATCCTCCAAACCCACAATAATTTTCAATAAATTTTAAAAATACTTTAATTTAACACACAACACTTTTTAAGTGGCGGCATTTTGTTAGCTGACAAGTGACATTTCAGCATAAATACACTGACTCCTGAAGAACACTTTTAAATTAAGCAAATTGGACCTAAAGCAAAATTACTTTTAATCCTGATTTTCATAAGCGATTTTTTATTTTCCGTATTTGAAGTGTTGAGAATCCGCACTTCTTTAAAAACGATGCCGGTCGGAGGGTAACCCAAGGTGACCGCTATAGAGCCATAATTACTAACATTTGCGTTCATCAATTGTACAACCATGATGTGCAGCAGTTGTGGTTTCAACATGACAACACAACATGTCGCTCGTGCTATGATTGATTTCTTGAAGGAAACGTTTGATAAACGCATAGTTTAAAGTTTCACACTTGTAAATTGACCAACAAGAACGTGAGCCGCTAGACGATTTTCTGCGCGGATAAGTGAAGTCACCGTGTTATTGGCCACAAAAATTGAGAAAATTCATCGAAAATTGGAGCCAGCCGCGTCGTTATATGCTAATAGTCATACTTAAATATTAATGCCACAAGATTCTTTCGAATAAAGTAAATTTATTACAAAGTCATCTTCGCATTATTCCATTTCAGAGTTCTATACCTCTATAAAAACACCCTTTATAGAACACATTATATCATATTTCTAGAAATCACCTATAAAATAAAATAATGCAATTAAGACACACGCTTAGAAAAGCCAATGACAGCATAACTCGAATGGCCCCCGATTGGAATGCGCTAGGATTAGAACGAGCAGGACGTTCTAAGAACACCTGGCGTCAATTAGTGACCCAAGAACTTCGACAATGCAGCCTTACAATTGGAGACAAAGAGAATGTCGCTCAACAAAACAAGATGGCGAAAAGTAACGCAATTGTATAATAAATAACTTTTAAAAAAGGGAAACAAATAATTTAAACAATATTCCACTCATTTTATTTACTTTTATTTTCTTTTAAGTTTATTTACACAGAAATAGCAAATAAGAAAAATTTTATTGTTTTTCGTTAAACAAAATTTTCTGAAACATTTGCAATTTCTAAAAGAATATTTACTTTCGCGCTAAGAAACGCAATTGAAAAAAGTTTGAAACAATTAGGAAATCCCATAAAAGACACACAAATTCTTAAATAAATAAGATTGTACCAAATTTGAAAAAAAAATGGTTAAATAACATCGGGTTTTTCAATAAGAAGTTTGTTTTTAATTATGGCAACACCCACAACATGTTAGTTTTGATATTTAGTTTTTTGACGTATTCGTAGTAGATGGATTGGCGAGTGTTACAATAAATAACATTAAAATAATTAAAATTCACCCGCAATGAAAATGGCGGTTGTGTTAAAGTTACATTTCGTAAAATTCATGATATTTTCAGACAACTCTCTACCTCTGACTCCACTATTAAGTATTTGGTCGTTAAATTTGAGTACCGCCCGGGGGGCATATATATGGTCTTAATGGAGAGCTACTATGTAGACCTGTGCAACTGAGGGAAAAAGGGAGCCCTGTCCCCTGAAGTCAGCAGGTGTACAACAGGAAACTCCACTTTATTTCCACGGGAATCAGTGACCCGCAGAGTTCCGTTATTTGTTTCTTAGACACTTAACTGTTCTCTGGCTGATTATTGAGGTTGGCCCCTATATGGGAGTATCGCGGTGGTTGTGGTTTCGCGGCCCCATATCAGTCTATGGTTCTATGGTGGCCGGGTTCATTTCACCTTTAAAAACACCTACCTGGTAAAATGTTCCCAGATCCAGTGAGCATGATATGATAGATATGTGTTCTGGACAGAAGTTGGAAAGTCTCCAACTCTTAAGCAAGGAGTGATGATTTGCAGCCCTGCTCTGGAATCAACGAAGTTGCAACTAGAAAGTTCTGTTGCATAGAATTATAGCTTCGGCTTTCTAGGACGAGCATGACGTTCCAAATTATGCAGTGGTTTGGTCCACCATCTGATTAAGGCTTCATGGCCAGGCGCAGATGTAAATCTAATCACACAGTTAAATTTGAGTCGATAGGCACAATACAAAATGTGCGAGCACCAACGCGTGTTCGTTTGTGTATCGTTTAACTGAAAACATCGAAGCCGCAAGTTATAGTGTTGATGCAGATCCAAATTTGTCGATTCCTCTCAATAATTGCAAATATCCAAAACCACCAAATGACGAATTTTGTGTAAGGATTTGACTTTGAAGTCTTACAAGTTTCAACACTGGTGCAGGAATTAAAGCCGAACGACCATTCACATTGCCGTAGATTCACTCAATTCATTCAGAAACAACCGGCTGGTTTTTCTGAAAATATCATTTCTTCATAAATCCTCGAGCGATATATTGAGAAGCCTGTTCATGTTCATTGTGTCACTGTGTTTGGAAGCCTGATTGAGCCGTTCTTTTGTTTTTTTTTTCGAAAATGAGGCTGAAGCGGTGAATGGATAACGTTATCGCGAGATGATAACAACTCAATTATGGCATGTTATTGGCAGCGTGGATATCACTGACATGTGGTTTCAACAGGTCAATTTATTGGAAACCAAATTTCCCGACAATCCAGAAGTTAAGTGGCCAGACAGCTCTTGCGATTTATCACCTCTCGATCATCAATCGAATCGATTTCAGCCTTGAAACTTAAAATCCGTGATGTGATTAATAAAATAGGACCGCCATTTTGCCAATAAGTGATTAAAAACTTTGATGAAAGTACAGACATCTGTTAGCGTGGTGGTGGTGGACATTTGCCAGATATCATCTTTTATTCATAATTGCCGAGCTTTTCTCTTACTCGTAATACAATAAAAATTTGAATCGTCTCACTTTAAATTTTTTTGTTTTATTTTATTTTAGAAAATCAAACTTTTTGTTGAAAAACCTTTAGAACTAAAGAGGGGAAAAAAACAACAATATTGACTCCAATTGTTTTCATTCGAATTTTTTTTTTCATATAAATACTTGTTTCAAAATTTGTTTTAAGGCAGTAACATTCAATCTTTCGATTACAGTCATTGTCTGCGTCCACATTTTGATACTTTAAAATGAAAAAATGAAAAAATAAAAAAAAATTATAATTATTTTTATTTTAAAGTTTCAAAAAGTGGAAGGAGATTTTAACTGGAATCGAAATATTGAATGTCATGATAATTTTGAGAATAGCAGTTCCTTACAAATTATACACGCCAACTCCTTCCCCATTTGACAAAATTGTTATGTTTTATTGAAAAAAAATTAAATGAAGGTTTTTCAAATAAAAACATTTCTCATCTGGCGTGGTCATTTTCAAACTTGATTATTTTCTTAATTTGTTTAACAAAATCATATTAAAATTAATTTCGCTCTATGGGTAATCTGATTTCTGAGAACTGTTAAACTTTTTTGACTGCTTTTATAAAATCGTTTTTCCTTTCCCACATTTAAGGCAAATGGAATTTAATTTACAAGATTCAATCGTTAAGGCATTTGGTTCTCTTAAATAGGTCTGTCTGCGTACTTTTCCAGTAGCAAATACTCAGTCAATTTTTTTGGGAGAGTAAGAACAATGTTACTCTGTCGGCTGAGATAATCTGAAAAAGTACGCAGACAGTATACAGCAAAATTTTGCAAGAAAACAGCTGATCGATGTGTAAACAATTGAAATAATAAAGCAAAAGAATTGTGGCGCATGTGTACGGAACGTTGGAACGTTTCTACCATGAAATAAAATGTTTTGTTTATTATAATTTATTATAAACTTTTTTTTAGTAGTTAATTGTTAAGAACTAGGTCAATTTAATAACAAATGTTTAACAAACTTTTATTTTTTTATTATTTTTTCGATATTTCGCCACACCGTTGGTTGGCATCATCAGGAAAACAACCAACGGTGGGGCGAAATATCGAAAAAATAATAAAAAATAAGTTTTTTTAAAAATTTTTTACTAAATTGACCTAGTGCTTTATAATTAACTACTAAAAAATATTAAAAAGGTCAAAAAACTATAACTATTATATTTATTATAAACATTAAAAATAAACACATTTGTAACTACTTACCTCTGCCATTGCTAAATTTCAATTTTTATTTTCACTTCACAACAATTATTTAATTCAAACACTATACGAAAACAGCTGTTCAAAGTAGTTGCAAAATCTTGCAAGCAGAAATTTCTCCTGTAACATTTTTAGCTTTCTTTTTGCAAGAGATTTCGAGTACGCAGACAACATTTTGCAAGATTTTGAAACATTTTGCACAAAATGATGCGAAATATGTGTACGCAGACAGACCTATTGGGTATTATTTGGATTGCAAATATCAGCTGTTAAATGTTTATTTTACGCTTTCGTGGCATTTTAATAATTCGCTTATCATGAGCAGCTATTCTTACAGATTCATACAATCAACACTGATATGTTGCTCTGGCAAAATTCAGACTACTCGGTAGCGTGTTTGTAAAACATACGCTCTTAACTTGCACAGCCATCTACAGTACACTACGCTATAGCCCTGGCAGAGACTTCAATCCACAAACTCTTTGTGTCAATATCACTACAACACGCACTCTTGTTACTCGTTGTTACTTCCCTCAACTCTGGCTGACTTCTCTTTATTTTAATACCAGGCGCCTTGGCATATCTCATCTCTTGTTCTAATAAAAGATCTTCTTATAGAGGTATAGAACTTCGAAATGGCATAAAACAAAGATGAATTTTTATAATAAAAATACGAATTCTTTATTCGAAAGATTATCTTTGGGCATTATAATTTAATTATAGGTGCCCCTGTAGGCTAGTAGGTAGTGTACTAGCTTGTCAGTATGGGGGTTGTGGGTTCGATTCCCAACAAAGACCTTGGTTTTTTTTCACTACAAAAATAAAAATTGACTGTCGGTGGGGCTGCTCAGCGATGAAGGCATAGTCACTGGTCGCTGTGCTGTCTTATATACGGCAGTTTATTGCCGACTATCCTTCTACTTTCACCACCTGTTTCATCTATTCTCTATCCCTTTCCTAAAGAATGTAGCACGGTACTTGACTAAATAGGCATTGTTGCCTGAAGTGCTATTTCTCTTTATAAAAAAAAAAATATATAATTTCTGGCATATGGCACTACAGCTGGCTTAGCCGTACTCTAATCTGGAGATGCAATTTTCAATGACTTTTTCAGCATTTATCTGCAACGTAGCCGGGATTATTGTCCTCCAAATGGTCAATCGTTTCGGACTTAACTACATATACCAGCAACTTTACATATCACCATAGAAAGCAGTCTAGTGATTTTAAATCACACGCTAATGGTGACCAGTTTATAGTTCCGAAACGGTTGGACATTTGGAAAGAATAAAGTTGGATGTAGATTTTGACCAATTTCATTTTATTAACAGAATCAAACAAAAATTATCCTTTAATTCATTAAAAATCATTAAAAACAAAAACAATAAACATTTTTTGAAATACCTATTAATTGCAAATTTAAGAGTGAAATTCAAAAAAAAAAACATTGTGTATCTTTGGCAATGCAAAGATATATATTACAGGAAGTGCATTTGAATCGCGTTTTTTGTTGGCAGCTCTCCTTACGACATCTCATACATTTATTTTTATCTTCGACTACGCATACGGGTGGCAGTGGATTTGGCAACTTAGCTTTTTTTTGAGATGTCCCTGTTCTCCTCTAGAATTGCTATCAGCGTTATGGAGGTATCTGGTTACGTACGTAATACAATACGTAATACGTAATGCAAGCAGAGAAACACTCCCCAATGTAAAGCTTAAAATCTAGTAAGTCCATTAGTTCCTTTTTACTAGCACCACAAGCAAGTTTGTCTTTTCTATATGTAATCCAACAATTGGATATAGCTACATCAACAAGGTGCCAAAACACTCTTATGGGCCACTTTATGGTACGAATTGCAATACGATAATCACCCCTATTCTGCGTTTCGATTAAGTCTCCGCATTCAGTTCCGTTGCGATCGAAAATTGGTATTCTGTAGAAAAACGGAATCGAAAGAAAAAGAAGAAGACAATAATGTTTACAAAATTAATAGCATCACTGTGGAATGTGGAAATGAAATAGCAAAATAAGCAAGTTTGTTATCATTTTTATAAACAAATGTAAAATTTAATACAAATATATTTATTTAATTTTTTATGGTTCAAATAAAGACAAATGAAATATTAATTTTAATTCAATACAATAAAAAAAACTTTTAATTAATAAAAATAAAATAATCACACACAAATCATACCTACTTTTTTCCATGCACTGGCATTTTTTGTTGTAGGACCTAGTGCATTGAGGACTCCTGGAAGAAGTGGCAGAACACTTTGATCGCTGGTGGTATCCACATGCAATGTCTGCTTTAAACGCCATTAAATTTACCAATTTTTCATACTGGTTGTTGTTTTTGACCTGTAACACATAAAAAGCACATCATATTTGGGTACAAAAATTAACAATATAAAACAAAAAAATATTAATTCAATTTAATAAATTAATTAAAAACAATTTGAAGTGATTTTTTATCGTTTCTGAACATTTTATCTCATTTTCTACTTACATTTTTTTCAATTTTAAACTTTTTAACTAAAAAACACAGATAAAGTAGACCTCTCCGTTAACAAAAAAACAACTGAGAAAAACGGAGCTCCGATCGTAATGCAGAATACATGCAATCGAAAGAAACTGAGCGGAATCGAAACGCAGAATACTAAAGCTGCTAGACGGAGAAAATTTCGATTCGAATCGAAACGCAGAATAGCCCTTAATATGTTATAAGCCTATCTGCAAGATCAACATCACCTATTGATGTATTATATCTCCTAACAACATTTGGGCAATCAACAGCAATGTGGTTTTTTGTCGTTTATCCCATCGTCGAACAGTTTGGATTGGTGCTGATCCGACTGCAGTAGAGGCGAAATATACGAATTTGTTATCCATCCACTTAATAACTGATATTTTATCGTCCTGTCTAACAAATTCATCAAAACTGTCTATTTCTTTTATGAAAAGAACTTTGTCCATGGACAGTTTCGATCGTAGAAATTTAGGCAATCTATTATGTTTTATGGTTCCTGTGGCAAAAATACCTTTCTCTAAAAGAAAGTTTAGCAAATTGATGGAAGTAAAATATCGATTCACAAACATTTCGCTTCCCTGAGACACATTTTCAGTAAGTTCATTCACTACCGTACCACCAATTCCCAAAGTCGAATTTGGTTTTTCATTGGGACAAGTTTTTGCTCCTTGATAAATACAAAATCTAGAACAAGACCGTCTGGGGGAGCCAAAACAAAGTTTTTGAGGCCAACTGGATTCGGTTTTTCTTTTACATATTATTTTAATTACATCGTTTCAGTAAAAGGAATCATTTGCTCATCCACGCTCAATTTTTGTGGGTTTGGAAGCGATCTGCAAATTTTTAAAACTGCATCAATAAGAGGTTGTACTTTCCATAGTCTATTTTTCTCTTTCTCGGTTTGTTTTATTGCTAAACTGTCAACGAAGTGCTTAGCTTAAATAAGCGATCTCTCGGTAGTTTTATGACAGCTGCAACTCTTATAGATGGTCTATAATACATCCCAATTCTAGGTAGTTTCATGCCCCAACTAATTTCTTACACTCATCGCGAGTATAATTTAAGTCTTTATTGCATTGCATAGCATATGCATTGCTTTGTTGACTTACAAGAGTCCAAACAACTTCCTCAAAGTACTGGTTAAAATAATTAAACGGTGTCCAATTTTCTCTTTCATCTACTTTCCAAGTCTCATCAGGGATATCCGAATAGTTAGAGCCAAAATCTTTTGAGACCCTCCTTAGGTTTCTTATTTGGTTCTCTAAAACTTCAAGCACTTCCTCATTCACTTGGTTTTCTTCCAGAGCTGCAAAGGAAACATCCTCGCCGCCTTGGTCCTTGGAAATGGCTTCAAATTCGTTTTCACTCTCATCGTCCGTAAAGTCTTCCAAATCACTCTCCATCAATATCTCAAAGAGCTCCTGCTCTGTCTGTCCTCTTTTCCCCGCCATTTAGTACAAACGTGCAGCCAACTAGACATAATACATTTTCATTAATTATGGGCCTCAATTTGTATCAACATGCTCACCTTTAAAAGTACGACTACGAAAACAAGTCTATTTAATCAAACAAAAAGAACTAGGAATAAAAATCACCTTAAAACCGTAAAAAAATTAACTTTTTTGAAGCTACTATGCAGCAGCCGAACACTGGCGAATCCGTTATGAAATTTTCCACATGTGCTTTTAAAGATACCAGATAGCTACAAAATTAATAAAAGATCCAAAAACGACGTTTGCAGCTGGCTGCACAAATGGTCATACATTAGTAAAATCGTCCACAAATTAAAAAAAAATACGTTTAAAAAATGTTCAAGCGGCAACACGCCAGGACCGAAGAGGATAATAGATAAAGAAATAAGAAAACTATTGATGAAATGTGTACTAAAGCAATGGATGAGATGATTAAACAGTCTGTTGTTAGGGAACAGCAATTATGAAGGTAAAGGGGGGCCTGCACAGCTAAGTAAAGAGATTAGAAAAGAAACTCCGTAATTGTGCAGCTGCAGTAGATGACCTAAAGAAAGTGCTTAAACACCCCATGTGTTGTGTATAAAAATATAGAACCTTAAGTTGGCAACACCTTTTTTTAATAAAATGTCTTTAAAAATATATACAGAAATAACTCTACTGTTTAAACTTAAAATCAATCATAAATTGTTTTTGTTTTAATCGCTAAAACATTTTATCAAAATCAATCAACGATTACTGTGACGATGAGTAACGTGAAATTATTGGGAGAAACAACGTGCCAACAAAACGCACTATTTATTGTGTAGTGAATGATTTCGAACAAAGAGGGTCTGGAGGTGATAGGCCCAAGCATGAACCACAATGTACTGCAAGATCGGCTAAAAATATTACTGCTGCTCAAGAAAGTGCTCAAAAGACTCCTTGAACCTCAATTCGACGCCGTGCTCAGGAGCTTGGTCTTCAAAGAATAACTTTGCACAAGGATTTGCATTTGTTTCCATATAAGAATCAGTTGACACAAGAGCTTCTTCCACAACATCATCACAACATCAGTAGGGTGTTACAGCTCGCCCATTACAACGAGGAGGTACATTTTCATTTAAATGGATATGTGAATAAACAGAATAGTCGGTTCTGGGGAATGGGAAACCCTCAAATTATTTAACAGTTACCTTTTCATCCATTCAAAGTGACAGTCGTCTGGTGTGCAATTTGATTAGGAGGAATCATTGGACCTTACTTCTGTCAAAATGAAAACGGCGTAACGGTAATTATGAATAAGGAGCAATATTGTGATATAATAGAAAACTTTTTAATGCAACAACCGCATGCTTTGCCCTTGATTAACATGTGCTATCAACAAGACGGTGCCACCACGCATAAAGCCAATAGTACAATGAAATGACTACGAGACCTCTTTCCGCAACAAGTTATTTCAAGAAATGATAATATTGATTGGCCTCCACGGTCGCCTGATTTGACTGCTCCCGACTTCTTTTTGTGGGGATATCTGAAAAGCAAGGTTTATGCGAAAAAAACAAGAAACAACGCTTTTGCAACTCAAACGAAATATTCGTGATGGCATTAATGAAATACCGCGTGAAATGTGTGAGAATGTAATGAAAAATGGTGATCAAAAGGTGTTAACAGAGGCGGACATTTATCTGATATTGTATTCCATGCAAAATTGCCGACATTAAATACAACGTTTATCAATATAAGATCCATTCTCTTTTATTTAATCAAAAATTATAAGCAAACAAAGTAGTATGCCTTCCCGGCGGACACCCTGTATGTATGTATATAACGTTAAATAATATGAATCTATTTTTATATTATTAAAACAAACTTTTTAAAACAAAATTTCCTTTTTGATAATAACTAAACGACATTCCCCCCGGGGGCACATTTATATGTTTTGACAGAATTCCACCCTTATTACATGTGTCTTCGGTGGTGCGTGATTTGATTTACATCTGCACCGACTATATAGTCATAATCAGATGGTGGTCAAACCACTTGGTTGATTGGACATCACCCACGCCCCAGGAGGCCATCGAATACGTATATCTTTCGGTCACTCCTGGTAGCAATTTCGAAAGCCCGAAGTAGGCCGCAGCCTTCACTCCTTGCTAAAGAGTTGGAGACTTTCCAACTCCTGGTCCAGAACGCATGAAGCTCTTTTTTATCAGGAACACGACAGCATTCATGCTCACTGAACCTGAACCATTCATTGTGTTATTTTAAATGATCCGACCCACAAACTCTCACCACGATACTCCCATATAGGGGCCAACCTCAATAACCAATCAGAGAACATCTTTGCCTAAAGAGACAAATAGTGAACTCTGCGAGCGTACTGATTCCCGTGAAAATATGTGGATTGTCCAGGTGACTCCTACTAGCCTTTGAGGGGCCTGGGCTCCCGTTTACCCCGCAAGACACCAGTCTAAATGGAATAGTAGGTTCCAAAAAGACTATTATGTGCCCCCGGGGGTATGTCTTCGGTGGTAAAAGGAAGCCCAGTCCCACTAAACAATCTGCTATATTTCCACGGAAATCAGTAAAGCCCCAGAGTTCCGTTATTTGTCTTTTTAGCCTTTTAGCTGTTCTCTGATTGATTATTGAGGTCGCCCCTTCGGGAGTATCGTGGTGGCTGTGTGTTTCGAGGCCCTCGTTTGAGTTTTTGGACCGGATCGTTCACAATGAACACAATCAATTGTTTAGGTCCAGTGAGCATGAATGCGTTTTGGACCAAGAGTTTGATAGTCTCCAACTCTTTAGCAAGGAGTAAAGGCTGCGACCTCCTCCGGGCTTTTGAAGTTGCAACTAGGAGTGACCGGGGGATATACGTTTCTGAAGGCCTTCCAGGGCGAGGATGACGTTACATTTTATTCACAGTGGTATGATCCACCATCTGGTTATGGCTTACACAGCTAGGTGGTACAGGTGTAAATCTTATCACGTATAACTAAACGACAAAACACAGAGCGAAAGGATTACATACACAATGGAAAAAGAACAAGACAGAAGTTTGCATTATCTTGACATCACTATAACACGAGGAACTAACTATTTAACATTTGACATCTATAGAAAACCAACTATAACGGACACTACCATCCACAACACCGCAAACCACCCTACCAAACATAAACTAGCAGCGTCTAGACATATGATACACAGACTTAAGAAAATTCCACTTACTCCAGATAAGTACAACAAAGAACTCGACACAATCTACGCCATAGCTATAAATAACCGCTACAAGGCCACTACCATCGATAAAACACCCTGAGACATAATCTCAGAACAACGACAAAAACAACTGACAAATTTAGTTCCAGCGGGGTATGCAGACTTACCTGTACCTGCAAACGAACTTATATCGGGCAAACTGGACGAACACTAAAAACAAGATTTACAGAACACATACGCTCATACAAACGGAAAAGAGAAGATTCAAACTTTGCATTACACCTTGACACTCACGGACACACACCAAGGGAAATAGATGAATGTATGACATTACTACAACATTGCAAAAAACATGGAAATCTACAATACAAAAACTTTCAACAATGACATTATAAACGAACAGGTAAACACGACCTCAGACACAATTTTCACACCATTAAAACTAATCATGCAAACGGGTAAACGAAAAGCACCCTCAGACGGACACGCGCACCTAGATAATAATAAAAGACGGAAGTATAGATAAATTTACTTTGCATAAAAATGCCAGGTGACTGCCATTCTGCTTACCTGAAGAGATACGAACTTGACAACAGAACTGCCTGAATGCCAACAGTGACTCACCAATACAAACTACAACGCGGCTTGAAAATAATGCATTCGCATCGAAAGCGCTCGCCTTCGACTATAAACCAGCCAGTTGGGACAGAAAATAGCAATATTAAACTATTTACGTTATAGTTCGCATTAAATATTGTTCTACTTTTCGTGCTGATGATTATTTGTGGAACGCAAATCAACTGATTGTCGTTTAAAAAGCGTGCGTACGATAACGTTCGATATATCGTTCTGCTCAAGTTATTTTATTTGATCAGTTTATAATTGTTTTACTTAAAATTTAAATATAAGTACTTTTTTTAAATTCTGGTTGGAGAAAGTTGAAAATATGCTGCTGAAAATTGAGCTGTGACACTTTTCAAAATTTATTTTCGAGCAAAAATTATAATGCATGTATTTTTCTATATAAAAAAAATTAAAAAGTCTATGGAAAACAGTTTCTAAGGAATCATTAATTATTTTTATTTCACTTTGATTGCATAAAGCGTTTTAGAAGCGGGTTTATTTGTATTTATTTTAATTTTTTTTTTTTAATTTTTCATGTGATGTTTGCTCATGACTAAACAAATTCAAAAAAATTTTAAAAATTAAAATATTAATAATAATAATAATAATAATAATAATAAAACAGATATATCCACTATTGCAAATTGTGAGTATTTTAAGAAATTATTTCAAATATTGATTAAAGTCTGTTATACGAACAATGAATGCAAATAAAAGTATATAAATAATAATAACCAGAATATTAAGTGTTAACTTATAAAAAACAATATTAAAAGAAGAAATAATTCATTTCATTTCGTTAGGAAAACGTATAAGAAAATGTTATTTTTGATAATATGGATAGCTGATTGTAAAGGGTGTTTTTTATAGAAATAAAACAAAACAAAGATATATCGTTTCAAAAATTACATGAAATTGACTTTACTCTAAAGATAATCTTTAGGCATTATAATTTAAATACGACTTATGGCATATGACCGTCACGGCTGTGCCAGTATCGTCAAATAGTGATTCAATCGATTATTAGTTGTCCTTGCTATAGCATCTCAAGACGCACGGAGGATGGATATCATCGACATTAATAAGTAAAAGATATTGCAAAACACAGGGCCTAGTAACGAGCTCTGTGGCTGACAATTTCTTTTCAGAAGAATTTTTATATCAGAGAGTGTTGCCTGAGCATTAAATTTACCTATAGAATTTAAAATTACTGCTGCTTTTATCGCATTTCGTAACAAAATAAAATTCAAAAAGGAAACAAATTTGTTTTTTAAATGTCAACATTTTTTACTTCTCTCCTTTTTTTCCCTTTCGCTCGGACTTCTTTAAGGTTTTTCTTTCTTTATTTTTCTTTTTTTAATGTAGAGGAACTTACAAATAAAAAAACTTGTATCTACATAAAAAAGAATCTATTTACAACGTTTAGAATTAAGAAAACAATCTCCACTGCAACAGTCTTCCGATTTCATACAAATTCCGCCTCTAGGTTGACATACTCTCATTTCCAAAACTTCAAGGTTCGATTTCTATTGAAAAATAAATAAAAATTATAGTTAGGCGAAGGAGAAGGAGAAGCAGAAGGGCAAAAAATACTAAATTAATTTTACCGCTAATTTCGATACTGCTATCGCTGGCGAAATGAGCAAAAAACCTGCCATTAAAACGCTACAAACGAAAAGAAGATTATTAATTTTCATTTTTAAATATTTAACTGGTTGTATGTAATATTTAGATAGAAAGTGTTCCCACGACTGTTCTAAAATATTTTTAAAACAAATTATTTATACTTAAAAGTGGCAAACAAATATTTTTGCCAGCGATACTTTGTTTGCATGATTTTATTTTGAAAAACAAAAAAAAATTAATTTAATAATTTACGGCTGTATGCATAAAAAACGCTTATTTAAGCTTTGAAGTACACGTTAGTTAACAAACACTTTAAGGCTAACAGACGTTTGTTAAAAAATGGTATTCATAAACAGTACTTTAGCTAAAGTGTGCTTTAGTAAAATTAGTATTTTGATTCTGGCAATGCCACTATTTTCAGTTGTCACGTTGTAGTTAACGATGTATAAAAATGAATATTATTTATCCGGGTAGTTAGATCCATAAAAAATGTTTTTTATTGTTTTTCATTTTTTTCAGCAAAATCAACATATTGTTGTTTTTTTTATATAATTCTTTTTAATAAAAAGCAAAGCACCCAAAAAAGGTTAATTTGCAAGGCTTACGAAGAACTTACAAAGAATTTGTTCATATTAAAAAAATAATTATTCGGATAACGAGCTTTGTTTTGATTATATGTACATCAATAAAACTTTTGTTTAAAATAATTAATTATAATTATATTTTTGTAAAATATAAAAAAAAGATGTAAAAATGTTTTATATTGAATGGCATGTTATATTTTAGTTTTTATTATTATTTGTATACTACAATTTATTTAAATAAATATTTTTTAACATTTTTGGAATAACAAAGTGGCATAAAAGTGGCATAAGTCACAACTGAACAGTTTTTTTTTTCATTTTTAATAAATTTGAAATTAAGAAGTATTGAGATTTGTTAAGAGTTAAGACGTATTGAGATTTGCTTGAGAGGAGTGTTGATAATTAACGGTGCAACAAAAATGCTTATTTTGAAAGTGGCGTTAGTCGTTGTACTTAGGAAATTAATTACGGAGCTTAGTGTGAAAGAAATGGAAACATGTAATAAGTGTGTGTGTAGTATTGTTGTGATTATTTGACTTATTTTTATTAGTTTGAAAGAATAGTGCAGTTTGCGGAACAATATTATACTGATACCTAATATACTACACATAATTACCATTATTTTATTTTTTTATTCTCAGGAGGTTGTTTCGTGTTGTATAAAGCATATTACTGCACATAGTGACTTATGTAAAGGACAAAATAGTAATAGTAGTAATAGCCTCCTGTCGAAAATATCCTTCATAGTACACAACATGGAGAAAAAAGATTTTATTTCAACACAATCATTAGAAAAATCCATTTCAGAAAGAAAACTAAATACAGACTAGTTGAAATGACTAAAAATTAAAATGTTTTATAAACTAATTTAATTGAAAAGATGACTATAACAAAGTAACTTATGCCACTTTAAAAAAAACGGCTCAGTTTATTGTAAACACAATTTGTTTGGTTTTTGAACTTTCAATAATAAAATTGAACTGTCAATTTATTGTAGGTTTAACGTAGGTTTTTCCTACTTTAAAGTTAACAAACGTATTTTAAGGTAAAAGTGTTTTATGAATACAACTTTAGGAAATTGTGCTAACAACGGCAGTTAAACCTACTTTAAGTTTTTATGCATACAGCCGTTAATGTTTATTTTTTGCCAACTTTTTTAAACTTTTATTTGATATATAAACAAGTGGTTTTAAAATACAAAAATAATAGCGACAAATTATTATTTTACCTTTTTTTAACTTAACGTTTAACTTAAAAATTTGTGAAACTATAGAGTTCGGTAAAATGAGGCGACCGTCGGACATACTATGTCGTTTTAAGTTGGTATATATTTTTTCATTTTTATTAACCAGATCATAATAAATTGAGTTGATAGATTATACAAAATAATCTTTCTGGTAGTCAAGAGTGAATCGAGTGAAGGGTCTTCCAGTAAGGCCGTTCTGTACCAATCAAAACAAATGGTAGTCAAAAGGGAAAATTACTGGGCTGTAAGGCGGATGAACCAAAATTTTCCATCCACTCTTTTCCAAATAGTGTTTGACCGGTCTTGTAACATGTGGCCGAGCGTTGTCATGGCCTCTTGCCGAATATTCTGGTCGTTTTTCGTTGATTGTTCTCTTCAAACGAATCAACTATTTTCGGCACAGATCTCCTGTGATCGTCTAAACCGATTTAAACAGCTCATTATACCAAACACCCTTCTGATCCCACCAACTACAGAGCAGTAACGAATATTCGGCTTCCATATGGATTTGGCTGGTTGGCTGGGCTTTACATATAACTTTTTGCACTTGGAGTTGTCGTAATGTATCACATTTTCATTGCCAGAACAGTGCAAGCTGAGTTCTTTTTGTAGCGTTCAAGCATTATTTCCAACATTCAAAATTCACTTTCAACGGAACCCAATTTCCCTTCTCTTAAACGTAGGAGAATGGCTTGCTGTGTGACTTTCAACAATAATGCAAGTTCTTCTTGCGTTTGACAACACTCTTCGTCGAGTAATGCTTTCAATTACTCATCTTCAATTTTTCGGCTGACCAAGTCTCTCTCCTTGTCTTCTATTTCGAAATCACCACTTTTAAATCGCGCAAGCCATCGTTCACTAATTTTTTTAGTTGATGCATGTGGATCGTAAGCTTCGACCAACAATCAATAACTTTCGGCAGCCGTTTTCCTCAAATGAAAGAAGGTTATCATACTTCACCGCAAAACTTCTTTTTAGGCACAAAATTCGGCAGTACTATAGCGATTGAAAAGAATAGATGTTTACATCTCGGCGTCTATCGACTACTGAATTGAAATGCCAGATGTTTACCCACAAAAATACCATATTTATTTATATTGGTATAAATCGGAAATCGCATTACACATAATTAAAATCCACTATGAAAATGGTGGTTTTGTTAAAGTTACAATTCGTCAAATTCGTGATATTTTCGAACAACATAATCATCGTTCTGAGACCGCTATTGGTCGTTAAATTAAAGTCGACGGTCTCGATACAAAATATGCGAACATCAATGCGTGTTCGACCGAGTTATTCAACTGAAAATATCACAGCTGTGGGCCACAGTGTTGAAGCAGATCCAAATTTGTCATTTCCTCGTATATCTCAACAATTCCAAAACCACCACATGGCGAATTTTACGTAAGGATTTGACTTTGAAGCCTTAAATACTGCAGTGATAAGATTGCATTTGAATTTTGGCTTTCACGCCACAAATGAGTTTGCATCAGCGAAACGCCATTACCATTAAAACCAAAGTTGCCAACCATGGATTTCGTATTTGAATATGAACGTGTTTGCAGGTTGTTAAAATCTATGAATTTTAACGACCTGCAACATGGGGCTGGGTTTTTCACGTCGTTATTCTGCTTTAGCATGGCTGGAGCCATAACACCTGGTTTCATTTTAACTCGGTTATACGTTAGTTGAGCTCACCAATACCAATATGTTGATTGATTTCGGGTATATTTGACAACACAGGCGAGTTAGGGTTAATGCCATTTGCTTGTTAACGGCAACGAAAAGGCAGATATTGAAGATAATCCTCCGCCCCCAGTTGCCACGCTGTTGTTCGGACTGTTACTTATAGTGACCATTGTTCTAAGTACAATAGGCAAGTCTGCCGCATCTCCGTCATCGTAATAAAGCCAACCCTTGGTCATCATTTGCTGTCATATTTCCATAGCTACCATGGACATTAATTGCCTCCATGACATCGCCCACTTGGCTATCTGTTCCCGTTCTTAGCTCTAGCTTCAAACACGATAATCACCAGTTAAATGGCCAGCCAAACAAATCGTGTGATTTAACACTACTGGATTATTACCGTAGATTACTATAATAAAACAAATTAAGCCAAAGAAAATGTGAAACAATTTTCGAAATCGAATTAGTACTTGGAAGGGATCTAGGAAAAGTGGTGTTAGGGATGTTAATGTTGTATGAAAAGCAACCAGCAAACACTCTTTTGTAACCCTTAAATAAATACTGCGTAAGCCGCCATTGTTGATAAATGAATTGTACATAAAGTATTAATTTAAATTTGTTAAATTTTGTTAACTTAAGGTTAAATTATTTAAACCAGTACTTTAAACTTTAAAACCCGACTTTTAATTATAATTTTATTTATACTTAAATTTTACCGAAAAATGTCTAATAAAATTTCAAACTTGAAGGGGATAAAACGCGCGTAATGGCACGTAGGCGCCATTAAGCCTATAATCTTTACTTTTCGCAACTTCAACAATTGTTTCCTATTAAAAAAAAAGGAAAATAATTATTATTAACTACTTAAAAGGATAAAAAATTAAAAACTTATATTTTACCTCGGTTTCTTTCGTAATTGATGAGACTGCAGAAAAGTGAAAAAATGCTGCCTTAGAATGGTGAAATTCGAAAGAGAGTAAAATTTGATGTTGATCGAAATTAAAAGAATAATTATCACAAATTCTTTAAAAAACAGTTATTAGCAACTGGAAGAACAATAATAAGCAAAGTATCCACATTGTTTGCATTCAAGTTGCTAGAATTTAAACAATTTCCTTTGTATTAAGCTTTTCTCTTGTTTGCTAATAATTTTTTATGCGCAATAAAAAATGAAAAAAAAACATGTTCCATGAACATGTTTTAATTAAGACAAAACAAAAAACAAATAAAAATTTTAATACTTAATTTTTTTTTCTTTTTAAGGCATGTGTATTGGCAGTAATAAGAACACAATTTGATATCGGGTTTTTAACAGTTACGGCAATTTTGCTTGTTGACATAACCTGACAAGAGAAAATGGCCGTCGCACAGTCGACCATTTTACGAAAAGGTGTCCAAAATTCCTCTTTCTCATTTTAAATTTTAAAGTTCATTTGAAAGGAGATACTAGTGTACCTCGGGAGCTAAAAAATTAAAACTTTACTTTAACTATATCACACTGAACAGGGTGATTAAAAATGAGCATTTTCAGTATTTTGCTAAAATTAAGAATTTCTTAGTAAATTATTGATTTTTAAACATCTATAACTTTTTTGTTATACAAGATTTTTAAACGAGACACGAACTTTGTATAAAAGCGTAATTTATTAGCTATTAGTTTAAAAAAACTGAATTGTTTTAGATTGATTTTTGATTTTTAGAAATTATTTTTTTAGAGGTCCAAATTTTTTCTAAATTCTCTTACTTAATAGAGCATAACTTCTAAAGTTCGTTAGGGAATGTAAAAACATTAGCACTATGTCATAATCCTAAATGTCCCCTACACGCCTATACCACATTGTATACCCGGCACGATCCGACCGTGAGCACCAGAACAATTTTTCTGACACAAGGTCGAAGGTTTTTTGCAAAATGGAATTAAAAATTATTTTTTTTTTCTGTTTTGCTATTTTGTAAGCATTTTATTTATTTTTCAAAACGCCCTTACGAGATACGTTGTTTAGATAAATATTTGTATTTTTAGAAAGAAAAAAAAAAGAATTTTAGTCAATTTCAAAGTCATGCACAGTGGGTCACAAAAATATTTTGCCTACTTAAAATAACGTAAATTGATATGATTTAGGTCACAAAAGTACTGAAGAAAAAGAAAACCACAAAAAAAAACAAATTCAAGAAAAATATTTAGAACAAAAATAATGGGAACACCACTAATGGAAACACTGCAATAATCTTTTTCAGATTCAGAAACTGCAGCATCTATCACGGGAGTAGATTTGGAACTAATAAGGAGATTCAGTATTATTTTCCAAGTTCTAACATGCAGCAGAAAGATAAATGAAAAAAATGGGAGAGTACGCCAAAACAACAGCTATACTTCACAACAAAAAAAATATTCTTGGAGATATATATATGCCATCAACAGTTTTATAAAATTTTGTAGGAGATCTTTCTAAAGACGCGCAAGAAAAACGATACAAAGACAAAGATTCTTTCTTGAGCATAGTACAAGAAATAATTTCTAGATGTTTTACTAATGAAGACATGATTATTATTTTATTATGCATATCAAATCTCTATATGTCGAATATCCGGCAAAATCTGTAAAACTACTTCTATTGAACTATACGTAGAAGCTAAACTGCTTCTAGAAGATGAAAATCAAGACTATTTAGAAAAAATATTTACTAAAATTGTTTAATTAATATGTAGTAATTTTTCCAAACTCAAATTGTTTCAAAAAACCAACCTTTGGCCTTCGTGCTAAAAAATCCAAGGGGGCCAAAGTTTGGCCCTATCTGACTAAATTTAAGTTATTAATAAATATAAGTTCTAAAGATGAATCAAAATATAAAACTTTATACAAAACAAGCTTTTTGAACAAGTTTTAATACTTTACTTTAGTACCAAAAATCAGTTAAAGCTTAGACTGTATTTTTAAATCGATCACAACTATTTTTTTAACGAGTCGATTTAAAATTCTACCTCAAGCAAAAGCCTGTGATCTCACCTCGAAGACAAAAAAAAAACGCCTTCTGGTAAAATTGTCCACTGTCCGTCGTTTGAAAATTCCTGCACCAGTTGAAGCTTGTAAGTCTTTAAAGTCATATCCTTATGCAAAGTTCGCCATGTGGTGGTTTTGGAATATTTCAATTGTTGAGAACGTCGAGGAATTTAGAAATTTTGATCTGCTGCAACACTGTGGCTCAGAACTACTATGTTTTTAGTTAAACGATCGAATTCTAATACCGGTCTCAGAAGGACGATTTTGTTATCCAGAAATATCACGAGTATTACGAAATGTAACTTTAACAGAATCACCATTTTCATAGTGATGTTTTTCAAAAAATGTTCAATTTGGACCGAAATATAAACTACCTCAAGTTCAAAAAATGTACTGAATAATGCAAAAAATAGGTAAAAGAAAGCTTTTATTAAGAAGTGGATTATATTAATGGATTATAGTGGATTATATTCATTATAATAATAACTTCATTTTAAAAAATATATCAAAATAAATAATTTATTTTCGATTTTTTGTTTTAATATGAATTTCGCATAATCTGAATTTTAAAACTTTTTTATAAATCAAATATTATTCTGATTTCATCTTAAAATTAAAAATAATCATGACTATTATGAACGTCATTGTCGACAGTTTTGTCAATTAGTAGTCAACATCACATTACCATAAAACAAAATTCGCACGAAATATTTTTTATGTTTGTCAAAACGAAACAGGAACACTACGGTTTGCTATTGTAATTCAGAAATCGAAAAAAGTCGTTAATTTTTTGCAAAAGAATTTAGAAACTTTTGTATTATCGAAGCTGTTTTCGATTCGAAAACAATTTTGTTGCGATTACCCCCCAAGATTTGATACTTATACGCATACATTCATACATCAATAACAAACTGCTGGAATTTGTATCAAAATTTCTTAGCTTCACTTAATTGTGAGTAAAATCCAAAATTGTGTTTTTCGTAATTTTTGCCATTGAGCCACCAATTTCTGATTAATTCAGAAACAATTCAGACAAAAATACCGTCAAAATGATATCATTTTGCAAGCTTTCTAGAACGTCACCCATCTCCCAAATACTTTAAATAAAAACTATTTTAATTCTGTTGTCATTCCTTTCCGTCTTTGCTGGCTGTTTGTTCGGTATGAACGGCAAGCGGTTGATGGCATCATTCTCAAAACGCAAAGACGGAAAAACATGACAACAGATTTTATTTTTACTACATTCTGTACACTTAATGATGGATTTTTCTGCTAATGTCTAATTTTTCTTGTTTTATTTAAGAATTAACACATAAATTTGTAAATATTTTTATTTTACTAGCACAGATAAACTATAGCCAGATTAAACTTATTCATTTGCTTGTAACTAATGACAACGCCACTCACTTATAGGTTGCTGAAGGAAAAGCTCTACAAAAGCAATTATTTCAGTAGCTTCAATTATTTCGATGTACATAGTTATGGATATTGAAAGATAATTTCCAACTAAAATATTGACTCAATTGTTTTAAAAATAAGTAAACAAATTTATTATTAAACATAAAAACTTGAAATCCAATATTTTAATTTGATAATCACTATATTTTTGAAAGTGAAAGATTGTGAGCTTTCATCAGCGAACTGTCTCAGAAGTCATCTTCTTCTGACAACTAAAAGAAACTTCATCTAACGAAGTTAGATCTGTCCTTATTTTTTTGTTTGTTTTTCTGTTTTCTCAGGTCAAACAATAAAATTATATAAAACTTTAAATTATTAAAAGAATAACCAAACAACTCCATGCAAATAAAATTTAAAAATACAACATGTGTTGATAACAATTGAAAATACAATTGGCAATTGTTTTTGTTATTGGCAAGACTTTTGTATATAAATGAAATACCTCAAATACGTTTCAGCCCAGATACCATCAACGTTTCAATTTCAGTCAACGTCTTCAACTGTTTTTAAATCTTAAAATGAATTTTTTTAAATTTCTCTTCGTTATCGCCATCTCACTGCTAGTATTTGACGAACTCTCTTCAGCCTCGCCAATTATCCAAGAATCTAATGTATGTACTTATATAAATCACATTTTTATATGTAGTTTCTGATTCTAATTTTGGTCTTGTTTTGTTTCAGGAAGCAATCGTCCTAGCTGGGAAATCAAAACAATGTCAGCTTAATGGTAATTATTGTACCAAAGATGAGGATTGTTGCAGTTTAAATTGCGTTGTTAGCCTTAGTACATGTAGGCCAGAAGTATATTATAATAAATTTATGAAATAAATTACAACAATTTGTTATTAATCGTATTTTTTTTTTTGCTTATTTTATTTACTCGTACGCATTACAACGTTTTTTTTTTAATTACAAAGGTTTCTTATCTTAAATGCAAATAAATTTTAGCATACTGTTATTTAATAATAAAAATAGTCCTAAACTCTTAAATGCTAAATACCGAAAACAGTTGAATTGCAAACAAAATCACTTTGAAATTGATTTTCTTTTCCGCAACTACTTTATTGTCGAAATGGTTCTCTCTAGCCGTAATTTACATACAATTTTGTTTAAAAGGATTCTTTTTGTTAAGTCAACGCCGTCTTAAATAGACAGTTAATTACGCCGTAGTTTAAATGGAACTTTTACATCGCCGATGATGCTATCAATGGCTTTGACTTTCTGAAAACATATGTTTTGCTGGTAGACATAAAAAAGAAAATAACTTGACAATAGACTATGCTGGAAACAAAAGCAAATTTTAAAAACAGAATGCAGGAATTAAGATTTTAACGCACAATAACAAAAAAAACTGCAAATTTCCAGATATATTGAGTAAGTAAAACGATTTGTTCATTTAATAATAGAATGCCACTAACAACAAACAGTTCACATATAGTGACAGCAGGCCAACTTCTTCTCGACCGAACCAACATTTTGGTGAAAGATGGGAATTGGCAAAAATATTAGTTTTTAATGGAAAAGGCCGACCATCAAACAGTTAGTGGGCTAGCCCACTGCACCTAGTAAAGAAGGTAAATTACGTATGGAGGGTGTGTGGCGACTATCAAACCTTAAACTGTATTACCTTTCCAGACAGGTATCCAATTCCGTACGACATAAAAATGTTCGTCAATAAATTCAGCAATACATTAAAGATTAGCCTTGATAGATAGATATTTTAGTGAAGTCAACTGACGAAAAGTAACATTAACAAATTTACGGACCGTATTTGAGGTCGAGAACGCCACGATAGGATTGTATAAAATCGACTTGACTCTCTTTAACCCCAGTGGTTACTCAGAACTCACCGGATAAAACAAGCTGGGTGCAGTACAATTATTTCAGTATCCAATTTAAAGTAGTGTTATTAAATCCTAAAAGTGGAAGAGGAAAAATCCAATATTTTGTAGAATAACATTTGATAGCATATCATTTGCCTAGGGATATTTAGCATGCAATACCAATATGATGATATAAAGTCTCCAAAAAAGTATTTTTTTAATATGATAAACCTCATTTTCAAATAATTTTTCCATCTGTGTAGACGAATATCTTTTAGCTTCATTTTTGGTAGAAAAGCTCAAGTAATTAAATAAAAAGATGTAAAAAGTAAAGAAAAAAAAATCCGTACTAAGTTTTTGTTTGCAGCTTTGTGTGAAGCAGAAGCGAACTGCGAGAAAAGTATTTGCAAGGGGATACCAAGTTTTTTTTTTTGGGGTAATTAAAATATGATACTAAGGAGTATATCGTTTGAAGCCATGGTTATTATTTTTGAAAAATTAGTTTCGATCCCAATTGACTAACCAGTCAACTAAAGTTAATTTGGATAATAACAACATCAAATAAACTCTAGGTAGACGGAATTGCATGTTATCTAAACCAGTAAATGAGGTTGAAAGAAAAAGCGAAACTTTTATTATTTGATGTCAGGTTAATAAAGAAAAGCTATCAAAGCCCATAGTTTTGCAAAATAATGGTTTAAACTTGCAGTGAAATTTTTCTAATTAAAAAGATCAGAATATCCAGAGCAAAATGATTTTCTAACCACCGTTGATATCTCTTTTATATTTTTAAGAGAACTTCAAATTTGAAAAAATTTAATTTATTTCTCACCATTATACCTTCTTTGGACTTTCACTAATAATTCAAAACAAAAATAAAGTTTTGCTAAAGCACATCTAAATTGGCTAAGGGAAAAGTGGAGAAATGTGCTATGGACTAACGAATCCAAAATTGTTCTTTTTAATGGAATGGGTTCCAGATGTCACCTAACAGCGAATACATGCATGCCACAATACACAGCAAAAACTATCAAACATGAAGGTCGGTCATAGTATTATGGTGTGGGGTTGCTTCTCGTATCAAGGTGTGGGTCCTATATATTGGGTCAAAACCGTTATGGATTCATCGGTTTATGTAAAAATCCGAAAATCCGGTTTTTGAAGTATTCATAGTAGATGCATTGGCAATTGCTACAATGAATTCAATTTCGCGCGAAAATCGCATTGAAATAATTAAAATCCACTATGAAATGGTGGTTTCGTAAAATTCGTGATATTTTCGGACAACATAATCGTCCATCTGAGACCGCTATTAAGAATTTGGTCGCTAAATTTGAGTCAACAGGCTTGATATAACACCAACACGTGTTCGAACGCGTCATTCAACTAACAACATTGTGCTGTTATTAACGAAATAGGATCGCCATTGTGCCAAAAAGTGATTAAAAACTTTGGTGAAGGAAATCGACATCTGTCAGCGTGGTCGTTGTGGACATTTGCCAGATGTCATTTTTCATTCATAATTTTAATCATCTTACCATTTATTACATTATTACATTTGACTTTAATTATAATTTACAATGTAAAGAGTTCAAGGTTTTCCCCTTCTCTGCTTAATAATTATAAATAGTTACAACTTCCAATTACACACATTAAAGAATTTTTGGAGGCAAAACTTACAAAAACCTATTTGATTTTTTTTTAAACTACTTAAACTACATAACTTACTAACTACTATGATGATGCAAGCTCATTAATATGGGTATACTCAGAACATAAACATCTGGAGATGAAGTTTAGAGTCAGTCTTTCTATTCTGACGTTTACTAATTCTACTCTCGCAAGTGCATGGAGACGCTTCGTTGATAAAAACCATGGTAAATTGTAAATCATTTTCAATAACTTATTTTGAGAGACTTGTAATATTTGCATGTGACATTTTGCACTTGTGGACCATACAGGAGCTGCATAAAATATAATAGCATGGAAAATTGCTTTTAATATTAATTTCTTGCTCTCAATACTAAGCATAGAATTTCTATTTATAAATGGATATAATATTGCAATTAGTTTTTTAACTTTATTTGCTCTATATGAAATGTGGTTTGAGATTTCATTTTAGGATTGAGAACTACTCCTAAGTATTTAACTTCCCTTTTCCATTCAATTGAATTGTCCCCAAAGTTAATATTGCTCTGTGGTAAAAAGCATGGTTTACGTTTTCTTGAAAAATATATAGCTTGTGTTTTATCATAATTTAACATGATTTGCCATTTCTTAAAATATTTTTGCAACTCATCTAATGCTCTATGAAGGTTTGATATAACGTTAACTGCCAGCATATCCGAGCTGAGTATCGCGGTGTCAATTAGCAAAAGTAGACATTGTGCAGTAGTCCAACTGTGGGAAATCGGCTGTGTACAAATTATACAAAATATGCGACAAGCAAGAGCCTTGGGGGCACCCTGCTGTGATTGAAAATAGTTCAGAGCAAGTACCACCAATGTAAATGTGGATCATTTTAATTAGATGTACAGGGAAGTTAAAGTTCAACAATTTGAAAATTAGTCCTTTATGCCACACTAAATCAAAGGCAGCTTTGACGTCAAGCAATACCATTCCAGTTGATTTTTGGGTTTTGAAGTTTTCGTTTACAATGTTTCTAATTCGAATCAGTGGATGAGCTGTGTTGTGTTCTCTACGGAAACCGAACTGTTGTGGAGGAATTAGACCGTTGTTTTCAATGAAATCTGTTATTTTACATTTAATAACCTTTTCAACGATTTTACTTATCGAAGATAATAGACTGATAGAACGATATGATAGCGGATTTGCTGGATCTTTACCAGGCTTTTTAATTGGGATGGTTTGAGACAAGAATTTACAAGTATTGTTAGAAATTTTATGCCTTTACGAGGAAGCGCCTTCAGGCACCTATTATTGATCCCATCCCTTCCAGGAGCTTTTTTATTCTTTAATGAATTGATGACAACAGAGACTTGAGAAGTGCTAGTAGTTATTTCGCGTGAGTAGTTATTCAGTGATATGAAAGATTCAACGGTATTATCAACCAATGACTTAGTAACGGAGTCCCCAAGACTAGCTGAAATCGTATGGTTCAAAGCAAATGTTTGAGCCAAGATTCCGCATTTCTCCTGGTTAGTTGTATAACGATAGCCGTTCATTTTTAATATAGGAATTTTGTTTGACTTCTTCCTCAAGATTTTAATTAAGTTCCAAAAGGGAGGAGAGCTTTTATCCAACCTAGATAGCAAATGATTCCACGATCTGTTTCTAAATTTCTCAATTTCTTCTCGTATTTTTATATTTAATATTTTCATTAGGTGCTAGTCATTTACGTTCCTGTTACGCTGCCAATTACGTCTACATCTATTTTTTTGTTGGGTCATGCTTTTTAAGAACTGAAGTAATGGCCTGTTTGTATTGGAAATGTATTTCTTGGGGATATTGCAGTCTATAGATTTAATCATCTTAATCTAATTTTTTTTGTTAGAATACAAACGCTTTAATATAGACAGATTTAAGGTTTCATTTAAAAATTTGTGAAATTGTAGAGTTCGGTAAAATGCGACGACTATCGGGGATATTGGTATATGGTAAGTTGGATATATTTTTAAAATTTCATTAAACAGATATATTTTTGAGCACTTTGTAAACAAATTTGCCTTAAGAATTGGTATATGGGCAAAGTTGTTAATATCCGAAAATCTGAAATAATTTTCGGAGTGATATAGCTAAAGTTATGTTAATGTTGTATGAACACCAACCAGCAAACACTTTTTAACCCTGTTTTAAAAAAGCTTTTAATCCTTTTTTTATTAAAAAAAAAAAGGTTAATGAACACCAGAAACCAAATAACTTATTTGAAATCAGTACTTTTACTTGCAAGGATTTTCAGAACATAATTTTATTTGTAACTTGAACTTTATCAAATAAATCTAATAAAATTACAAAATCCTAATCCCTACATTGCTTGAAGGGCAGAAAGCACTTTGAACTGCAGCAATCTTCTGCTCGGACACATAAAGCGCCATTAGGCTTGCAGTCTTTACTTTTCGCAACTTCAGCAATTGTTTCCTATACAAAGAAAGACGATAATTATTATTAACTACTCAAAAGGATAAAAATTTAAAAAGTTTTATATTTTACCTCGCTTTCTTTTATAATGGATGAGGCTGCAGAAAATTGTCCAAATGCTGCCATTAGAATGGTGAAAACGAAAAGAAATTCGAAAACTTTCATTTTAAAGTTTTGTAGAGTAGAATTTGATGCTGATTGATATTAAAAGATTAATTGTCACTGTGCTGAAACATTGCTGAATCCAATTATTTATATACAAAAATTTCTTCTAAAAACAATTAGCAACTAGAAGAATCACAATTAGTAAACGATCCACATTGTTTGCATTGAAGTTCATTTGTATTAAAGTTTTCTTTTGTTAACTAATAATATTTTATTTGCAGATTAGTGCACGATAGCGAAATATTGTCTACCCAGACATGTGCCGCCATATTTGACATACTTTAATTAAGACAAAACAAACAAGGAAATACAAATTTTTAAAATTTAGTTTTATTTGAAAACGCGTGTAGCAGAACAACACGAGGAGAAGTTTTAAAATCTGAAATTTCAATCATGAATAGCATTAGGGGAAATAATCTTCCAAACAAAGGCATTGGTGTAATCATGGCTATTATCAATCATTGATTTGCTTAATAAACACTTAATAAACGAATACAGACTCTTGATCTTCACCGTATTAACATTTATACTAAAAGACACTGTTACAGAAATTCAGCAGTTTGATTGATCTTATTTCTTAAACCCAGGATGCTCCTCTATGATCTTTTATCGTCAGTCGTCGGAAAGCATTGTGACTTGCAAAATATTAAACTAATAACGCTTCACATCCGCTGGAGTCAGATTCACTCTTAAGAGTGCGTGAGTGAGTGATGCGCAACTTTCATTAATTCAAGAAAATATTCAAATACATATATTCGATTTGTAGATTAATCTCCATTAACATTAAACCGTCTGGGTTAAATGCTGATATCATCTACTGGTTAAAAAATTGACAATGTCTCCTCTGTTTGGAAACGGGCTAAAGCTAACGATCCAACAAATCTCAGAAAATTCCTAATCGCAATGGATAGGAAAGAAATCCATAAAATTGGTCTAGGCCGAAATTTTTCCTTCTTTATATAATTTTAATCACAACTTGTCTCATCTCTTCACATGGCTATTAAAATGATATTTATAGTGGACTGGAATTTACCTTCTATATACCTTCTATGTACATATAAGGGGAAGGGCAGCCAGAAGTTGTCTATTCAAGAAAAAGTATTCCAAGACAAACTTATTTGTTAGATCATTTTCAAAATCAACCAAAATCATTTACAGATTCTTCTAATTTAGATCTACAAAGGACCTGCATTAATTTGTTAAAGTGTTAATGCGATATTTTAATTCTTTTTATTAAATCAGAATTAAAATCTTACTACAATTTCTTAACTGTGGCACAGATGCAAACGGGTAGTTGCTTTTACCGAGCTTGTAAATTTTTTCCTTATTCATCTAATGTGCCTGCTGGAAAAAAAAATTTTTTTAATAAAATCGTAAATTATTCGTAAACAAATTTTAATTAATAAGATTTGTTGAAAATATTTTGTGAGTTTTCGTATAACTTTTTTTTATTTAGTAATAGTTTACCTTGATTTAGAGTACGGTGGAAAGCCGTACGGCGCCATCTAGAAGTAAGAGTACATAAGAGTTTTTAAAATTAAATTTATTCTTGTTGGCGCCATCTGTACGTAAGCCGACATAACTGCAACTGTGATAATGAACGCAGCCGCTGGTTATTTTATCCAAATAGTCAACAGGGTGGTATATGTGTGCATGTGGTTGCAATAGTCTACCAGCCGTATGCATAAAAAAGTCTTATTTAGCTTTAAAGTATACATTAGTTAATAAACACTTTCAGCCGTATGCATTAAAACTTAAAGCAGGTTTAACTGCCGTTGTTAAGCACAATTTTCTAAAGTTGTATTAAAAAAACGTTTTTACCTTAAAATACCTTTGTTAACTTTAAAGTAGAAAAAACCTACAATAAATTGACAGTTCTTTTTTATTACTGAAACTTTAAAAACAAAACAATAAATTGAGCCGTTTATTTTAAAAGTGGCATAAGTCACTTTGTTTTTGTAATTTTTTATATCTTAAGTTAGTTTATAAAGCATTTTATATTGAATCCATTGAATTTTTAGCTAATTCACTTTGTTTTGATCTGCATTTTCACCAACGATTTTCATCAATGCCAGTTTTAAGCTAAGTCTAGACGATATGTTGAATCAACATATTTATGCTGAAAAATTCGATAGAGGTAGCAGCATATCGTGTAGACGCAAAATTTTTTTTAGCATACGTATGCTTACAACCATTTGCTAACAGTTTGTTAACAATTTCAACAAACGTATGTTGGCAATGTTAACATATCGTCTAAACAGCATATTGTTAGTGTTTGACAAATTTTCCTGCGTTTGCTAACAGATATGTTATTTGTTGAAAAGTGTATGCAAGCTTTATAGCATATGCTAAATTTGTATACATATGCGCTGTATGGTTGATAGCCGGCTGAGTCGAGCCGCCAATGAGGTTTCTATACTATAGGCAAAAATTTTTGGGGATGCATATAGGTTTGTGATTTAAACAATTTTTAATTACACACAATACGAAATATAGATGAAATTTAACTAATGAATATATAATAAATGTACCAACAATATACGATTTTAACAATCTGAACTCAACGTATAGGCGGAAGATTTTAAGCTTACAGTCGGCTCTCAACTATTGGCACATTTTTGTATCTCCTGCCGGCGCCGTACTATTTAAACGGCACAGGTCTCCACATGTCAATGTAAACAATAACATTTGATAAAGTTTCATTATTATTCAAAATGAGTCTTTCCTTTGAAGTAATGCTTTTGCGGATAACCGTGTTCTGTTTAGTAACTATTGGGGCTATTAAAGAAAGTAAATGGTTGAAGTGATGGATATCCATGCGTAAAAAATTTTTATATAGGAATGTTTCTTCCCCTTCCAATTCCTTGTACAATTTTGCGCAAAAGCCTTCTTCCTCTCGCCGTTCTACCCATTTCTTCCGCCAAATTCTGCGTCTTTTTGGTTTGAAATCCGTTTCGTCCTCGTCAAAAACTACCATGGTCAAAGCAATAGCCAATGGTATTTCCTCTGACGACATAATTTCTTTAATTTTTGATAATTTTTAAACTTCAAAATGATAATATTAAGTGTCACTTGACAAACACACGTTGATACGACTCAGCATACATATATGTATATCACCATATAAAATCCAACATATCGTGTAAACACAAAAATCGTATGCTGACATTTCATTTGCTGACATATGTTGACATCAAAAAATTTGGTAATTTCAGCATATCGGGTAAACACTTAGCATATAAAATATGCTGACACAGTAATTTGCTGCTATTTTTAAGCAAATGGATGTCGGCATATATATGCTGATTCAACATATCGTCTAGACTTAGCTTTATATTGAACAGCATGTTATGTTTTAGTTTTTATTATTATTTCTATACTACAATTTTTTTTTTAATAAACATTTTTAAAAATTTTTGGAATAACAAAGTACAACTGTCAATTGAGCCGTTTATACTGAAAGTGGCATAAGTCACAACTGAACAGTTTCTTTTTATTTTTAATAAATTTGAAATTAATAAGTTCAGAACTATTGAGATTTGTTTTAGAGCAGTGTTGATAATTAACGGTATAATAAAAATGTTTATTTTCAAAGTGGCGTAAGTCGCTCATGAAATTAATTACGGAGCTGCGTGTAAAAGAAATGGAAACATCTAATAAGTGTGTGTGTAGTATTGTTGTGATTATTGGACTTATTTTTATTAGTAAGAAAGAATAGTACAGTTTTCTGAACTATATTATAGTGATATCTAATATAGTACACATAATTTGCATTATTTTATTATTTTTTTATTCTCAGGAAGTTGCTTTGTGTTTTATAAAATATCTAAGAATGTCACAACTAAAAAGCATATTATTGCATATAGTGATTTATGTAAAGGATATAATAGTAACATAAAGCTAAGTCTAGACGATATGTTGAATCAGCATATATATGCCGACATCCATTTGCTTAAAAATAGCAGCAAATTACTGTGTCAGCATATTTTATATGCTAAGTGTTTACACGATATGCTGAAATTACCAAATTTTTTGATGTCAACATATGTCAGCAAATGAAATGTCAGCATACGAGTCAGCATACGATTTTTGTGTTTACACGATATGTTGGATTTTGTATGGTGATATACATATATGTATGCTGAGTCGTATCAACGTATGTTTGTCAAGTGACACTTAATATTATCATTTTGAAGTTTAAAAATTATCAAAAATTAAAAAAATTATAATGTCGTCAGAGGAAATACCATTGGCTATTGCTTTGACCATGGTAGTTTTTGACGAGGACGAAACGGATTTCAAACCAAAAAGACGCAGAATTTGGCGGAAGAAATGGGTAGAACGGCGAGAGAAAGAAGGCTTTTGCGCAAAATTGTACAAGGAATTGGAAGGGGAAGAAACATTCCTATATAAAAATTTTTTACGCATGGATATCCATCAGTTCAACCATTTACTTTCTTTAATAGCCCCAATAGTTACTAAACAGAACACGGTTATCCGCAAAAGCATTACTTCAAAGGAAAGACTCATTTTGAATAATAATGAAAATTTATCAAATGTTATTCTTTACATTGACATGTGGAGACCTGTGCCGTTTAAATAGTACGGTGCCGGCAGGAGATACAAAAATGTGCCAATAGTTGAGAGCCGACTGTAAGCTTAAAATCTTCCGCCTATACGTTGAGTTCAGATTGTTAAAATCGTATATTGTTGGTACATTTATTATATATTCATTAGTTAAATTTCATCTATATTTCGTATTGTGTGTAATTAAAAATTGTTTAAATCACAAACCTATATGCATCCCCAAAAATGTTTGCCTATAGTATAGAAACCTCATTGGCGGCTCGACTCAGCCGGCTATCAACCATACAGCGCATATGTATACAAATTTAGCATATGCTATAAAGCTTGCATACACTTTTCAACAAATAACATATCTGTTAGCAAACGCAGGAAATTTGTCAAACACTAACAATATGCTGTTTAGACGATATTTAACATTGCCAACATACGTTTGTTGAAATTGTTAACAAACTGTTAGCAAATGGTTGTAAGCATACGTATGCTAAAAAAAATTTTGCGTCTACACGATATGCTGCTACCTCTATCGAATTTTTCAGCATAAATATGTTAATTCAACATATCGTCTAGACTTAGCTTAAAACATTTTTACATCTTTATTTTATATTTTACAAAAATAGAATTATAATTAATTATTTAAAACAAAAATTTTATTGATGTACATATAATCAAAACAAGGTTCGTTATCCGAATATAAAATATATATATATTAGGGTCATCTAAACAAACAAACAAACAAACCATTGCACTTATAAATAGATAATTAATATGTACATATGTATGTATATGATTTTACAATGCGTACCCCAATTTTTTTACTAACTTTGAAAGTGCCACAAAACAGTCTTCGTTATTAGAAGCTACTGTAATAATAGTTGTCTCTTCCCTGCTTAATTCCCCTGGTACGGATTGAACAACATATTTTTCTTTGCCAGGCTTGTCGACAATTGCTAATAATATTATTGACACTTCCACCCAATAATTAATATAAAACTATCAATCTATAGACTGATAGAGAATTGAATTAAATTGTATCTCTATTGTCAACTACAACTGTCAATTTATTGTACGTTTAATCGTTAATCGGTTAATCGTTGTCATTGTGGTTAATTATTTACGGTTGACACTGATGGTGATATCCGCTAGAGCAACTAGCGGTAAATGTCGTTGCATTGAATAATAAGAGTTCATAGTACCGGTTGAGAAATAAAAGGTGTTTTTTTAAGCTAGATGAACTTTAAATTGTAAAAAGTAACACAAAAAATGAAATTTTGATGAAACAATTTTTTTATTTGTTTCAGTATACTCTGACAAATCATCATGAATAGACTCATGCTTGAACAACGCTACGAAATTATCCAAATTTACTTTGAAAATTTTGCGCAAAGATCTCGGCCTACACCCGTATAAGATCCAGCTGGTGCAGGAATTGAAGCCACAAGACCATTATATGCGTCGTTCTTTCGCCGATTGGGCTCTAGAGCAGTTGGCAACTGACCCGTCGTTTTATCGCAAAATTGTGTTCAGTGATGAGGCGCATTTTTGGCTTAACGGGTTTGTTAATAAGCAAAATTGCCGCATATGGAGTGAGACCAATCCACAACAGACCCTACAGACTCCATTACATCCAGAAAAATGCACCGTTTGGTGCGGTTTTCACGCTGGTGGCATCATCGGACCTTATTTCTTCAAAAATGAGGCCGGAGCTCGCGTTACGGTCAATGGAGATCGTTACCGCACCATGATCAATGATTTTTTGTTTGAAAATATGGATGACATTGATCCGGACGAGATGTGGTTTCAACAGGACTTATTGAAATCAAAATTTGGCGATAAGTTGATTTCGAGAAATGGACCTGTCAATTGGCCTCCAAGGTCGTGCGATTTGACACCACTCGACTATTTCCTGTGGGGCTACGTGAAGTCACTGGTTTATGCTGATAAACCAGCAACAATTGACGCCTTGGAGGACAGCATTGTTCATGTTATTCGTGACATACGCCCAGCAGTGCTCGAAAAAGTGGCCCAAAATTGGACGTCCAGAATGCGCTTCGTCAAGAACAGCCGCGGTGCCCATATGCCCGAAATCATTTTCAAATGTTAATGTCACGTATTGATCCTTCGAATAAAAAAGAAATTTTTGATTACAATTTAATTTTTTATTATTTTTTACAATTTCAAGTTCTATCGGGCTTAAAAAAACACCCTTTAGTTGGCTTTGAAATTAAAAATATTTTGTTATAATGAAATAAAAATAAAAAAGATTAAAATTAATAAAACTTACACTTCTGTAACAGCTGCTATCAATAACAGACTATGTTACCATACTGACGTTTAGTTCCGGTTAAGGTTTGCCGTCTTGGACTGGCTCTTGTAAGCCTATCCGATCATTTTTTCTGCTACAAAAACGAACAAAAAACCATGCCAGCTAAAGGAAAAAGTTAAAATTAACACGTGGCCTGAAGCAAATTTGTCTATACATTTTTCACACATACAAACAAAAAAAAAAACAAAATATCTTGGCCGGTCTTCTGCCAAAAAGATCCCCTGGCTATGAGGCTTGGCATCGTAATAAAGTATTTATAACTAATGTTTTGCTAGTCTTCACCACCACTTCTCTACCTACCACAAAACTGTAGGGATTTCACTAATAGCGAATAGCATTCTCGGGCCTTTATTATTAAAGCATTAATATCTTACCAAAAAGATTATTCAGAATACTTAATTGACTATCCAAAATAGATTAAACAAACTGAATGTTGCACGTTAGAGCTATCTTTTCTGCCTATTTATTTCAGGTTATGCGCTCCCTTTAGCTTTTCATCCACTTTAGGTTTGACTTTCTTTTCAGCTTTTCTACGGTTTCTGATTTTACTAGGAGTAGAGGTGCAGGATCGCCTATCTGTTCGTTCGAGCTCTTGGTCGTTGATAAAAGAAGGCGATGATTTTTTTTTTTTGTGGAAAGCGGCTTTTTCGATTTCCGTAATCGCTCTGTATAAGGAACTATAAAAGTATAATTCTTATTTATTATGAGTAGAATGCAAGGCTGCGATTAATATCTTTTTATTTCATTTCTGTGTTATTTTTTATTCTTTCAAATAGCTGTCAAATAATTGTTAACATATTGTTGTTGTTATTGAATGGGTTAAAACAAGTAGCCCTGAAAGAAGACACGAACTTACACGCTAAAAATAAAGATCGATAAAACTCGTCTTATTTTTATCACAAAAACAAAAAACTACAAATACTACATATTTTTTAAACTTATATTGATATCGAATTTGGACAAAAAGGCAAATAAGAATCAGGCATTTCGCCACAAAACACCACAGTGCATTGTCTAGCAAGTTCTCTTCGATATGGTGAACGCTTTTGTCTTCCACGTTTTAATCCATTATGCACGCACGTCATTTTATTTTATGCTCTCTTCTATTAACCTCTGTCCATAAGCTGGATAACCTGCTTTCTATAAAAGATTAAAAGATAGATTTTTGAGCAAATTTAAGAAAATATATACTCGTGTATTATATAGATGGATGCTGTTATGTTTATTCCTTAAATAAACGTTTTGTTGTATAGAGTTATTATATTGCAACACTTTGGAGTTTATAAATTAAATTACACGATTTAATCACTATAGCCGATAGTAACTTTACGACTTTAATGCCTAAAAGTTGCTTTATAATCTTTAGATCTTCACTCACTTTTTTGTGTTGAGCTGCTGTTCTCGCATATAGAAGAAAATTCTACTTTAACATCATCACATAATGTTGTTGCTATCGTCATTCAGCGCAGGCGCCTTTTATGACAGTGTGTTGTTTTCTTTCTGTGTTAGTTGTTTTTGTTTTCTGTTGTTTGTCTTTTTCAATAGAATTTTTAATATGCAACTTGCTGTCTTGTGTGTATAAGATTTCTTAGACACGCCGTAATTTGTAGCATTTTAATTTTCACAAATAAGGGAGAGAGAAGAAAATATATCCAAAACAACTTACCTTGAATGAACAAATAAACACATACAACATAATATAGCATTTCTCTTTGCATTCGTTTTTTGTAATCCAAAGATTTGTGACTGATTTTTTTCATTAAAAGTTCATCGCTCGCTATATCATCAAATATTTTTATCTTCCAAGCATGACATTACTAAAACGATTTAGTATTGGTCTCGCCTTGTAAAGTGATTGTCAAGTAGAAGTTTGCTTTCTAAGACAAAATATTGTATTACGTATGAAAAATGATCTCTGGCAAATTTCCACCACGACCACCTTGGCAGATGTCGCCTCTTTCATTAAACTTTTTAATCACTTTTTGACAAAATAACGGTCCTATTTCGTTGATCACATCACGGTTTTTGAGGTTTAAGGCCGAAATCGATTCGATTGGCTCTGTATATACTCTGTCCTTAACATAGCCCAACAAAAATAATCCGGTGCTGTTAATCACACGATCTGCCTGGCCACTTAACTGCTGATTTTCGTGGCATGTGTTACCGTCCTGTTGCAACCACATGTCAGTGATATCCACGTCGTCAATAAAAGTCAAAATTAAGCTGTTAGCATCTTGCGATCTCATCTTCGAAAAAAAGAACGGCATAACTTTGCCTTCAGGCCACATAACGCACCATATAGTGACACGTTGAGCATGCTTCCCAATAATCTCTCTAGGATTTTCAAAAGTCCAACTAAGGCAATTTCATTTATTAACATACCCTGACAAGTGAAAAAGGGCTTCCAGAAAAACTAGCCGCTTGTTTCTAAATGAATTGAGCGAATCTGTGGCGATGTGAATGGTCGGGTTGCCGTTGGTATTCGCACATTTTGTATCGAGCCTGTCGACTCAAATTTAACGACCCAACCTTAATATCCCTCTCAGAAGGACGATTACGTTGTCCGAAAATATCACGAATTATACGAAATGTAACTTTAACAGAACCACCATTTTCATAGTGGATTTTAGTTATTTTAATGCGATTTTCGTGCGAAATTGAATTCATTGCAACAATTCTCAATGTATCTACTACGAATATGTCAAAAAACAAGATGTCAAAATGATCATGTTGCTGGTGTTACCACAATTAAAAAATAAACTTCTTGTTGAAAAACCCGATAGAATCAGCAGGCAGATGGGATTGATTTGGCAATAAAATTAAAATAACAAGTGCCAATCGAAATAGATTCCGATTTATCTTAAATTAAATAGTTTGTTTGTGCTCTAGTAACGTTTAATTAATGGAAAACTATAAAGTCTCATATGCAACAAAAGTGTTATAAAGTCCTTTATCAATGCAGCACGCTCACGTTGTCACTTAATTTTTTTTTATTTTATTTCGCATTTTTCAATTTCTCGCGTAACTTATAAATCTGTTTATTTCATCAGTAATGCAAAACGCCCATCCGAAAAAGTCAGTTCACTGGCGGTTGTGCTATAAAATGTGATGTATTAAAGATTTTGTTGAAATTCGTACTTGATGTTGTTGCTTGGAAATCATTGTCATTATCTTCAGGTCCGGGATCAACATTAAATTCGCAGACGAATTCATCTTCACTAGCACTTGGATTCTCAGAAGATTCAAAAAACCTATCAAAGTCTGAATCACTTTTATTTCCTTTATATCCATTTCACTTCAGTTTGATCAGTGGTCTCTTCTTCTTATCTATATTGGGTATTTTATAACTAATAACATGAATTTAGAGCATGTTTACTACTAATTAACTCGTTAGTAGTTGGCTGCCACAAAAGTATTTCTGTGACGAGAGCCAACTACGAAATAGTTTCCAGAAACTTTTTTATACACATTTTTATGCTGTTTGACGACAACTTTTTGGGCACTGGAAATAGAGTTTTAATTAACATAAAGTGATTAAATTGTGATCAAATCATCGACTTATATCAAATATTAATAATCTATAATATAATAACGGCGAACATGACGTTAAAAGATTATAAGGATTTTAATATTTAAACAGAAAAAATAAACCAAATACATTTCCTTTTAATTAATGACATTTAGTATCGATGATCATATCGCTAAAAAGAACCTTCATAAGCAAAATCAGAAACTTGGAAATGATAGACATTTGCTATTTAGGAGTCTGGATTTCTTTTTATTTTTTTCTTCTTTATTATTTCAAAACCGACTAAGTAATTAAACAAAATCAAACGAATTAAACAGAAAAAGTACGCCAAATTTTTAAAATTTTTTAATTGAAATAAATTCGTTTAATTGCATTTAAAAAAATCGCAACTTGAACTGCAGCAATCCTCTGCATGAGTACAACTAGCGCCATAAGGTAAACATGGTCCTTGACCGGCAGCTTGAGCGAATGTATCCTGAAAAAATAGTTAAAGTTTTGTAACTGCCCTCATTAAATAAAAATAATGTTTTTTTACTTTTGATCCCTTTTCAATTTGTGAGGTTAAAGAGAGTTTCATAAATGTCGCCATTATGACAACAAACACATACAAAAACTTGATCAAAAACTTCATTTTATAATTTCAATAATTGAAAAGCGACTAGAATTGAAGAACTAATTCTTACTGTGGTCTAATATCGTGGAGGCCACCTATTTATATACCAAAATTTCTATTCAAAACCCAAATATTTAAATAGCAACAATATTTCCAATAATAGAGTTTGTTTTCTTTCTACACTTTGTTAAGATAAATTTGTTTCAGTTAAAATCGTTAGAAAGAGTTCTTGTTATTAATGTTTGTATGTGTATATTTGTACTGTATATTTGCTTAACTGTTGTTAAGCAAATATCGTTTTAATCATATTTTTAAGCGAGATATTTATTGTTATACAACAGTTAATGGAAACATTATATAAATGTTAAATAAACAAATTGCATTTTTCAAATAATTTGATAAAAATTGATTATTTTCAGAGAAAAACAAATATTTATTCTCGTCTTTAAAATAGTCTTATGCAAAAAAATAAATAGAGTTTAAATAATAAATATAAATAAAGTTATTTAACTTGTTAATGTGCTTAAGGAATAACTAGAAACTATAATTGAAGTTGAAGTATAGTTGAAGTCTCTATATATGTATATTACAATACAGAAACCTCATTATAAAACACCTTGTGTTAATATTTTCATTTCAAACAAGTTAATAAAACAAAATGAAGAAAATGTATTGAAGTTTTCATTTGGTTTTTTCCATTAAAGTTTATTTAAATATTGACATGTCTGGTTAAGTAGCGCGGTTCCTCATATTTTAACATGAAAAATAATAAATATTTAAATGATCACATTTGCAATAAGTATTCAAAATGCTAAACATTCTAACCTATAAATGTGCATGATGCGAGTAGTTCATGTCACTGTATTTATTTTTAAATACAAAAAACCTCCCAAATTGTCTTTCTTTAAGTCAACCAGAGAAAAAAACAAGAAATAAATTATTTATTTATTTACATAAAACTCAACGAATAATTTTATTTATAACTTAAATTTTATCGAAAACTTGCAGATAAAATTACAAACTTCTAAACATCCATACATTGCTTGAAGCGTATAAAGCACTTTGAACTGGAGTAATATTCTAGTCGCTCTTCGCTACTTCAGCAATTGTTTCCTGTAGAAAAGAACAATAATTATTTTTAAAAACTCAAAAGGATACAAATTGAACAAATTTATTTATTTTACCTCGGTTTCTTGTATGTCGCAAAAAATTGAACAACTGCTACCATTAGAATTATAAAAACGAAGAGAAATTTGAAAATTTTCATTTTAAAACTTCAAAAAGTACAAAACTGAAATCGAAAGAATAATTATCACTATGCTGAAATAATGCTGACCTAATTTTTACACAAAAGTTTCTGCCAACAGCAATTATTAGCGAAGTATCCACATTGTTTGAATTAAATTTCTTAGAATTTCTTTTGCATTAAAGTTTACTTTTGTATTCGAATAATTCTTTTATTTGCAGATTTAAGCGCATGGAAAATTTTATATCTTAACTAGACATGTCAATATTTGTGCAAACTTTAATGAAAATAACAAATAAAAATTTCAATACTTTTTCAACTTTTTCGTTTCTTAACTTGTTTTAAACATAAATATTAACACAAATTGTTTTATAATGAGTTTCTAAGAAACTCTTTTCTCCCCTCGCACTTTTTTTTTTAATATTTGTGTTCAATTGAATCTAATTTGTTGCGATTTGAATGTGAGGCAAAATCGCCAAGGTCGCATTAATCTACTTCAAGTGTTTTAAGATAAAAACGAGCAACAAACTGCAGTAAATGCAATACGGCGTTACCAGATCTTTCGATTACCAAAAACTAATGCAAAGAAAGATGCTACGCTACATTTAGTTATTGTTATTTCTTCAATTTGTTGTTTTACACGTATGACTGTGTGTATGCAAAGGGTTTTTCAACAAGAAGTTTGATTTCAAAAACAAAATACGTAGAGAAAAGTTCGGCAATTATGAATTAAAAATGATCTCTGGCAAATGCCCACCATGACCACGCTGATAGATGTCGATTCTTTCATCAAAGTTTTTAATCACTTTTTGGAAAAATGGAGTTCCAATTTGTTATTCCGTATAGTTTTTGTCCTTAATATAGCGCCACAAAAAATTATACAGTGCTGTTAAATTACACGATCTGGCTGCTGATTATCGTGCGATCGGGAAATTTGATTTGCGAATTTTGATGTTTCATTAACTGTGTGACATGTGGCACTGTCGTGTTGAAACCACATGTCAATGATACCCTCGTCGTCAAGAGTTGTAAGCATTTCGCAATAGCGTGATCCATTAACCGTTACCGCATTTTTAGCCTCATTTTCGAAGAAAAAAAACGGTCCAATCACGCCCCCAGACCACATAGCGCACCATATAGTGACCCATTGAGCTTCTCAATAATTGTTCTAGGATTTTCAGAAACCCAAATGCGACAGTTTTGCTTGTTGACATACTCTGACAAGTGGAAATGGACTTCGTCTGAAAAAATAAGTTCTTTCAAAAAAAAAATCAGCCGGTTGTTCCTGAATGAATTAATTCTTGCACCAGTTTAAGCTCGTAAGGACTCAAAGTCAAATACTTACGCAAAATTCGCCATGTGGTGAATTTGAATAACCCCAGACTGTCGAGGATGTTTTCAGTTGAACGACCGGGTCGAACAGGCGTTGGTGTTTGCACATTTTGTATCGGGCATGTCGACTTCAATTTAACGACTAAATTCCTAAGAGCGGTCTCAGAAGGAGAATTATACGAAATGTAACTTTAACAGAACCACTATTTTCATAGTGGATTTTAGTTATTTTAAATTAATTAAATTCGTGCGAAATTGAATTCATTGCAACAATTCTCAATGTATCTACTACGAATATGTCAAAAAACAAGATGTCAAAATTATCATGTTGCTGGTGTTACCACAATTAAAAAATAAACTTCTTGTTGAAAAACCCGATAGAATCAGCAGGCAGATGGGATTGAGTTGGCAATAAAATTAAAATAACAAGTGCCAATTGAAATAGATTCTGATTTATCTTAAATTTAATAGTTAGTTTGTGCTCAAGCAACGTTTAATTAATGGAAAACTATAAAGTCTCATATACAACAAAAGTGTTATAAAATCTCTTATCTCTGCAGCACGGACGCGTTGTCACTTAATTTTTTTTATTTTGTTTCGCATTTTTCAATTTCTCGCGTAACTTATAAATCTGTTTATTTCATCAGTAATGCAAAACGCCCATCCGAAAAAGTCAGTTCACTGGCGGTTGTGCTATAAAATGTGATGTATTAAAGATTTTGTTGAAATTCTGTCCAGAAACTATCATTCGTACTTGATGTTGTTGCTTGGAAATCATTGTCATTATCTTCAGGTCCGGGATCAACATTAAATTCGCAGACGAATTCATCTTCACTAGCACTTGGATTCTCAGAAGATTCAAAAAACCTATCAAAGTCTGAATCACTTTTATTTCCTTTATATCCATTTCACTTCAGTTTGATCAGTGGTCTCTTCTTCTTATCTATATTGGGTATTTTATAACTAATAACATGAATTTAGAGGATGTTTACGACTAATTAACTCGTTAATAGTTGGCTGCCACAAAAGTATTTCTGTTACGAGAGCCAACTACGAAATAGTTTCCAAAAACTGTTTTAAACACATTTTTATGCTGTTTAACGACAACTTTTTGAGCACTTGAAATAGAGTTTTAATTAACATAAAGTGATTTAATTGTGATCAAATCATCGATTTATACCACATATTAATAATCTATAACATAATAACGGCGAACATGACGCTAAAAGAGGCTTGATAAGCAAAATCAGGAACGTACAAACGACAGACACTTCCTATTTGGGAGTCTGGATATATTAAAAGCCAACAAAGTTATCACACAAACTAATCGAAATATTTCGTTATAAGGAATTTAATATTTAATCAGAAAAAATAAACCGAATACATTAAAAGTTCATTTTTAAAACTGAAAATGAAATATTTCCCTTTAACTAATGACATTTAGTATCGATGACCATATCGCTAAAAAGAACCTTCATAAGCAAAATTAGAAACTTAGAAATGATATACATTTGCTATTTAGGAGTCTGGATTTCTTTTTATTTTTTTCTTCTTCAATATTTGAAAACCGACTAAGTAATTAAACAAAATCAAACGAATTAAACAGAAAAAGTACGCCAAATTTTTAAAATTTTTTAATTGAAATAAATTCGTTTAATTGCATTTAAAAAAATCGCAACTTGAACTGCAGCAATCCTCTGCATGAGTACAACTAGCGCCATAAGGTAAACATGGTCCTTGACCGGCAGCTTGAGCGAATGTATCCTGAAAAAATAGTTAAAGTTTTGTAACTGCCCTCATTAAATAAAAATTAAATAATGTTTTTTACCTTTGATCCCTTTTCAATTTGTGAGGTTAAAGAGAGTTTCATAAATGTCGCCATTATGACAACAAACACATACAAAAACTTGATCAAAAACTTAATTTCAAGATTTCAATAATTGAAAAGCGACTAGAATTGAAGAACTAATTCTTACTGTGGTCTAATATCGTGGAGGCCACCTATTTATATACAAAAATTTCTATTCAAAACCCAAATATTTAAATAGCAACAATATTTCCAATAATAGAGTTTGTTTTCTTTCTACACTTTGTCAAGATAAATTTGTTTCAGTTAAAATCGTTACTAATGTTTGTGTGTTTCAAACTGTATATTCATTTGTTGTTAAGCAAATATCGTTTTAATTATATTTTTAAGGGAGATATTTATTGTTATACAACAGTTAATGGAAACATTATATAATTGTTAAATGGAAAAATTACATTTTTTCAAATAATTTAATAAAAATTGATTACTTTTAGATAAAAACAAATATTTATTCCCGTCTTTAAAATAGTCCTTTAAAATTAAAATAAAGTTTAAATAATAAATATAAATAAAGTTATTTAACTTGTTAGCGTGTTTAAAGAATATCTAGAAAATATATTTGACGTTGATCCCGGACCTGAAGATAATGGCGATGATTTTAAAGAAATAACAAGGAAGAATAAAAATTTCTGGACAGAATTATTAGCTATCAATAGTTTTTGTTGTTGGTATAAAATTGGATACATCACATTTTATAGTACAACCGCTAGTGTACTGACACTTTCGCATGAGCGCATGCATTACTGGTGGAATAAACAGATTTACATATATGCTGCGCAAGAATTTCAATAATGTGAAGCAGTAAAAAATTCAAAGTGACAAGACGTCAGTGCTACAGAGAAGAAAGATTATATTGGACTGACTCTCTCTCTCACTTTATACTTGTCCATCAATTAAACATTTCTAGAGCACAAACAAACTATTTAATGTGATTTAGCAGCTCACATAAGAGTCGGAGTCTTTTCGACTTGTTACTTCGTTATTTGGATTTTTTACTAGACTGCCTTAGACTGTGGCAGTGATAAGGATCAGTGTAATAAAGAGTATGTTGGAACAACGAAAAAGAATTCTTGACGTAAGAATCGGTGAACATAAATCGGATATCATGTAGAGAAAAGAGATGACGGCTTTAGCACAACATATAAAAGAAAGTAAACATACAATAGATTTTAGGAGTGTTAAATTACAGGGACAAAGAGAGGTCTGAAAATAAAAGATAGATATACATTAGAGTGTTTAAGAATACAACAACGTTTATCTAAAGCTCTGAATACTAAGTCCCTGTTTACACGCTTCAACTTTTTTTGCTCATTGTTTCTTATAAAGTTGACGCAATGTCTACACGCAGCAATTTGTTTCAACAATTTTCGTGTTGTGCTTTCCCACAAAATTCGTACTTTTTGACGTTTTATTTCATTCAAGTTGTGAAAAAATTGAGTTGAAACAAAAGGTTTATTGGAAAAAATGGATGCAAAAGAAAAAACTGACATACTGGAATCTATAACTGACTGCTTTGGAGAAATCATTGAATGGGATTCTGATGATAGTGAAAAATTTGGAATTTTGAAACAATTTTTGATTGTTTTGAATTTGTTAGTCAACAATATTTTCATTTTTGCCAACCAATGGTTTGAAGGAATATTGAAATATAAAAAAAATAAAGTTTAAAATTTTTTTATGAAATAAAGACGTACTGGCTAATAATAAAAAACTACTAATTATTATAAACTACTTATATTTTTTAAAATGTCTCTCTTAAATACTAACATAACAACATATAATAATTTCCTTATCCTATTGTTCTTAAATATATTTTTAAATATATTTGTCATTAATCGTAATTATTGTGTATATGGTTACGAATGGAAACACAAAACAAAGTTCGCGAGTACAAGCAACTCCGTACTGCAGTGGAATAGAAACATATTCAATTTTTATACCTTCGCTTTCTTTCTAATGGAAAAATCAAATGTTGAGCAACAAAAGTTAAAGCGTGTGAGCAGGGACTAAAGGGCTACACAAAGCCATTTAAATTACAAACAAAACACATTATAGGTCTGTCTGCGTACACATATTTTGCATCATTTTGTGCAAAATGTTGCAAAATGTTGTCCGCGTACTCGAAATCTCTTGCAAAAAGAGAGCTAAAAAGATAATTTTTTGACAGTTGAAAGTCAGAGAACTAGCAAAATGTTACTGGAGAAATTTCTGCTTGCAAGATTTTGCAACTACTTTGAACAGCTGTTTTCATATACTGTTTGAATTAAATAATTGTTGTGAAGTGATAATAAAAATTGAAATTTAGCAATGGCAGAGGTAAGTAGTTACAAATGTGTTTATTTTTAATGTTTATAATAAATTATAATAAACAAAACATTTTATTTCATGGTAGAAACTTTCCGTACGCATGCGCTACAATTCTTTTGCTCTATTATTATTTCGATTGTTTACACATCGATCAGCTGTTTTCTTGCAGAATTTCACTGAATACTGTCTGCGTACTTTTTCAGATTTTCTCAGCCGACAGAGTAACATTGTTCTTACTCTCCCAAAAAAATTAACTGAGTATTTGCTACTGGAAAAGTACGCAGACAGACCTTATGCCGAAGCAGTTACTTCAGGTCATTTACTTTTTGCGTTGCGAGATGAATGAGTGTGTGTACACAACAATAAAACAAAAAGAGAAAACAATACATTAAACTGACGATCAAAATACAACAAAGTAAAAAGACCTGACTTCAGTGTCCAGTCCAGCAGCACTGTAGTCGCTGTAATTTAATTTTTAATTATTTAATTAAAAAATTATCTCTTAAATCCTAATGACATTATTTATTTCTACTCATGCGTATTTCCCTGTATTTAAATATATTAAATAAATATTTTATGAAACATAATTAACTGATGCTTAACTACTGTAACGCCAAAAGTCCAATGTCGCTTTTGGCAAAACAAACGACTGGTCATCGGCGGGAGATACTCCCTCCTTTGAATTTCTGTTTTATATCCTTTATATGAATTTCTACTGTATTTATAATAATTAATATATCTATTCTATGAAAATAATGTATTTATTTTTATATAAATTTGTATTTTATTCAAATAATTATTATTTCTAATTTTAAGAAAATAATGTATTTATTTTTGTACATTAATTGATTTAATCTTAAGTATTTCATTCCAAAATTAGTTGTATAATTAATGAATTATGTTTACATTTTATAATAGTTTTAAGTATTCTTAAATTTTAATTTTCAATTTTGTATTTAACGACAGATCGGTGGGGAACGCCATATGGCAGGATGGTGTAACTAGCGGCAAAATAGCCAGCAGCTGTTTTTAGCAGACAATTGAGCAGAGGTTTTGACCTAGCCCAGCTTACATTGTTTTGATTATTTCTCTTCTACACACGGCCTACTAACTGCGGTTCGGTCACAAATGAAGCCGAGGTCTTAACCCAGCGGAATTTGTGTCTACCGTCACCATAGCGGGTAACCAAAGCATTGGATAGTTGAGCGGAGGTTTCAACCTAGCCCAGCTTACAATGTTTTGATTATTTCCCCTGGACACATGGCCCACTAACTGTGGTTCGGTCATAAACGGGGCGGAAGTCTTAATCCACGGGAATTTGTGTCTACCGTCACCATAGTGGATGACCAAAGCATTGGTCAGCGGAGGTTTTAATCCAGCGGAATTTGTATCTACCGTCACCATAGCGGGTAACCAAAGTATTGAATAGTTGAGCGGAGGTTTTAACCCAGCCCCGCTTACATTGTTTTGATTATTTCCCTTGGACACACGGCCCACCAACCGTGGTTCGGTCACAAATGAAGCGGAGGTTTTAATCCAGCGGAATTTGTGTCTACCGTCACAATAGCGGGTAACCAAAGCATTAAATAGTTGGGCGGAGGTTTTAACCCAGCCCAGCTTACATTGTTTTGATTATTTCCCTTGGACACGCGGTCTACTAACTGTGGTTCGGTCACAAATGAAGCGGAGGTTTTAATCCAGCGGAATTTGTGTCTACCGTCACCATAGCGGGTAACCAAAGCATTGAATAGTTGGGCGGAGGTTTTAACCCAGCCCAGCTTACATAGTTTTGATTATTTCCCTTGGACACACGGCCTACTAACTGTGGTTCGGTCATAAACGGGGCGGAAGTCTTAATCCACGGGAATTTGTGTCTACCGTCACCATAGTGGATGACCAAAGCATTGGACAGTTGAGCCGAGGTTTTAACTTAGCCCAGCTTACATAGTTTTCATTATTTCCCTTGGACACACGGCCCACCAACCGTGGTTCGGTCACAAATGAAGCGGAGGTTTTAATCCAGCGGAATTTGTGTCTACCGTCACCATAGCGGGTAACCAAAGCATTGAATAGTTGGGCGAAGGTTTTAACCCAGCCCAGCTTACATAGTTTTGATTATTTCCCTTGGACACACGGTCTACTAACTGTGGTTCGGTCACAAATGAAGCGGAAGTCTTAATCCAGCGGAATTTGTGTCTACCGTCACCGTAGCGGGTAACCAAAGCATTGGACAGTTGAGCGGAGGTTTTAACCCAGCCCAGCTTACATTGTTTTGGTTGTTTCCCTCGGACACTGACCGGTGCACGTAGGACCAAGACAACGGAAAATGCCACACACACACGCCAGTGTACAGTAGACGGAGCCGAGAAGCGAGCTGCCGTCAAGCGGAGGATTAGTGGCAAATAAAGGCTAAGTTATAACCAAATCAACCGAAGCCTTTTATTTGTTCCAACGACACTACACGACCCTGGACGCCGCTGACTTGTCGTTACACTACATTTTATTTACTAGTTAGTCAACGACTATAAACATTTTTTTATTTAGCAAATTTTGGAAAAATTACTGAAAAGTAACCATCTGGATATGCTGCTTTCTAGGTAATAATCCATTTTGTTGGAAATTGCGTTTAACAAAAATTATTTGTCCATTCACATAATTTGCACAGCAAAAAATTACTAAAATAGACGACAATAGCTTAAAAAATAAATTTTAATTAATTATTGTTGTCTTGTATTTTTTTTAAATATTCGAATACGATTAGGGAAAGTGAGACCATTTACCCAAATTGCTTACGCATGCAACAATGTGTTGAATTTATTGTCTTTTATTTTAAATAGGATTTAGTTATATTTTCCAAATATGTGTATGTATACTTCACATTATTTTTAATCGGCATACATGTAAGTATACAAAATGTCAAACATTCAAGTCATTAAAAATGAATGCCAATAAATATACTGTAATTAATTTTATATATATATAAAAAAAAATCCTAAATTGTTTTTTCGTTAATTTTAGCGAAAAATATGTAATAAAATTTCAGAATCCTAATCCATACATTGTTTGAAGGGCATAAAGCACTTTGAACTGCAGCAATCTTCTGGTCGCGTACATAAAGCGCCATTAGGTCTACAATCTTTACTCTTTGCAACTTCAGCAATTGTTTCCTATAAAAAAGGACAAAAATTATTATTAACTATTCATAAGGATACAAATTTAAAATGTTATATTTTACCTCGTTTTCGTTCATAATTGATGCGGCTGCAGAAAATTGAATAAATGCTGCCATTAGAGTAGTGAAAATGAAGAGAAATTCGAAAATTTTCATTTTAAAGTTTCAAAAAGTAGAACTTGCTGTTGTCTGAAATCGAAAGATGAATTGTCACTGTGCTAAAATATTGCTGAATCTGATCATTTATATACAAAAAAATTCTTCCAAGAGCAATTGTTAGCAAAGTACTCAGTCAGTCACATTGTTTGCCTTAAAATTCTTAAAATTTAAATAGTGTTCTTTTGTTTTCCACCAATTTTTTTATTTGCATAATTCTTCTACTTCTTAACCAGACAGTCAATATTTAAACAAAACTTTAATCAAAAGAAAAAGGCAAACAATAATTTCAATATTTTTTCTATTCTACATTGTTTTTATTTACTTGCATAGAAATATAAATATTAACTCAGTCTGTTTTATACTATAGTTTCTAAAAAGCTGTTAATATTGTACTTTTTCTTCCCCTCAGATTTATTTTATTTATTTTTTTTTTGGGAATTGAATACGATGTCGATTTAGCAAGGTGGCATTAATCTACCTCAAACGTGTTAAGATAATAACGGGCAAGAAACAGCAACATCTACAATGTGGTGTTACCAGATCTTTGTATTACAGAAAAACTAATAATATCAAAAAACTGTATTCTACGTTTAATTAAGCAATCAACATTAGCAAATGTAATTGAATTGCAACGTAAAAGACAATCGTTTGACAAGTTTAACAGAAGAAAACTAATTAGGCAACGCACTGTAGGATTTTGCTGGCAAAACGTAATAAAAATGTTGCGTAGAGAATTATTGAGCTAAGAGAAACGTCTAATAACATATTTAACCACATTTGTTTTTTGTCCAAAATTACTCGCTAAAGACGCCTAAAAGAATCTCTGCAGTAACTGCGTCAGATTATTTATTGGGTCAACGGCCCAAGTATATAATTTCTTATTATTCAAATTATTTGATGTTGGTATAAATTCGAAAAACAAAATAATTTACCACAATTCTGAGAAAAAGAAATATAATTGGAGATCAATAATATTTTCAAAAGCTTTATTTTATCGGTCTTTGTGTTCCGCAAAAAATTTAAACATGATATAAAAGTATATATACTTTAGGACCTATTTGTTTTGCCTATTTAAGGCCTGTTGATTGAATTAGCAATAATTTGTTAACGATTATTTGATAGCTAAACAAATTTAAGGTGATTAGATCACATATCATATAACATAACTGTGACCCAAAAAAAAATTGGTTATCAGGGCTTGGTAACGCAAACAGCTAAAGGTGACGGCGTTTCCATGCTCAATTTCGAGAAAAGCGGGGCGATGATGTAGCCCAACCACAAATGGAATCATACGGTCACTTTTTTTTAAGTAATAGTATTTCGAGGTCCTTTGTGGATTTTCTGAGCCCCATAAACTATAATTTTGTTTATTTACATAACCGCCTCATCGCTATACATGATTTTGTTGAAAAAAGCGTTGTTTCCGTTCAATTATTTACACAGCCAATTCACAAATGTTCGACGCCTCTAGTGAAGCCCATCGAACATCGATGACTTCCAGGATAATAACGAGGAAAAGTTGCTCGAATTTTATGAAGTGAGACAATAAAATTTTCAGAATTTTGATAGTGAATTTTCACAATTCAAATTCTTTTCCCAAGAGTGTAACGTTCAATGCTTAAAATTATTTAAACCACCGCCCAATTGCAATGTGTTCTGCACTTTCCAAAGTGATGGAAAATATGATTAATTTTCATCGTGTGAGGTACCTGGAGACCAACAACTTACATGGCGAATGACAGTATGGTTTGTGTAGGGGGCGCTCTACGGACGACTTGCTGGCTTTCCTATCGGAACAATGGTGCAACTCCACACATCATTTCGGAGAGAATAAGGTGATGGCTCTAGATATTTCCAAGGTGTTTGCTGCTTTTAATGTTGGTGATAATTTCTAAAACTTTATATCCAGTTTTGTCACGAATCGTACTATTCAATTTGTTATAGATGAGATTTCATCAGACGAGTGCAAAATGAATTCAGGAGTACCGCAAGGCTCGGTTTTCTTTCTCCTACCCTATTTCTTGTTTTTCTAAATAACCTTCTTTGTCAAGCTTTCAAGCCTATATACTCTTTCGCAGATGAGAGCACCATTTGTCATTCGTATTCATTAAGTAACAGATCGAACCTGTTGGAGGTGAGTTCCAAAAGACGGAACATGACTGATACACTCAATCATGATCACACAACAATCTCGGAATGGGTTCGTGTGAATAGAGTCGATTTGAATGCCCGTAAGACATAATGTTGCATGGTTACGCATAGATCTGTGTTCGGTGCAGTATCAGTAGTTATTACGGTATTGGACGCTCTTGTTGGCCTTGGCATGATAATTCAGTGTGATGTTCGATAAACTAAACACATTTTCAAAGTTTCTAAAGAAACTTTCAAATGCCTCGGTTTTCTAAAACGGTGTAAGAGATACTTTACTTCAACCAATCTTCGTAATATTTATATCATCTATATCCGTCCAAAAATTGAATATGACTTTCATGTATAAGCCGGCGTCCCAAAGTCTATGTTGGAGTTGCTCGACGGCGTATAGGAGAGGGCCACTGTTTTATCGTTATTACAATGTTAAGTGCTGTAATAAAATTAGGGAACTTGTTTATTTTACTCGCACGTTTTCGTGTTTAACTCGTTTTTACGCATTACATGGAAAATTCATTTTTTAGCAGAACATTTCGTATGTGGAGTAAACTCCTTTCAGAGGTCATTGGTCATTCCTGTCACTTTCAATGTAGGAAAGTTCAAATTATTATCTAACCTCGTTTTTTACCACCCATTATTTTATATTAAAATTTATAAACTGTTGAGCATGGAAACGTCTTTATAATCTCTTTTTGACAAACACTACAGCCTGAGATATTTAAGATTATTATTATTAAAAGAGCCACCAATTGGCGACACCTTCCCAAAAGGCAAGAGATTTTTGTAACACGATATTTTAAGAATTTATTCGAACATATGTGTGAAAAGATTTACATCAGTACCTAGCTGTGTAAGCAATAACCAGACGGTGGATCATACCACTGTAGGTGAAATGCAGCGTCATCCTCGCCCTAGAAAGCCTTCAGCCCAATCCTGCTCACTGGACCTGGAACATTCATTGTGAATGATCCGACCCACACAACTCAAACAAGGGCCTCAAAACTCGAAACACCACGATACTCCCGAAGGACCAACTTCAATAATCATTCAGGGAACAGCTAAAAGGGAAAAACAACCAAAAAGCTGAACTTTGGAGCTTTACTGATTTACTGTGAAATAAAGTGGAACTGTCCAGTTGGTTCCTGCTAGCCTTTTAGGGGACTGAGGCTCCCTTTTACCCCCGGTGACATTCCATCAAAACATATCAATGTGCTCCCGGGGGGGTTATTCGAACATATTTTTAGGGATGGAAATGTAAGTACCATTGTATTTTTCTTAGTATTTTTTTAGTTTTCATTAAAATATTTGGCAAAAATCCTAGCCCGCCACTTGCATTTTGTTTTTCCTTTTTTTTTTTTGTCAGTATACATCGAAAGTGTACTCTCATTAAAATAAATTATGAAAACATGTTTTTAATAATTTTTTCAGATTGTAATTTTTTTTTTTGCTGTTTGTTAAACAGATCTGTCAACGTCAGATGACTACATTAAAAGTATTATTTACTTAGTTAAATAATGCACAGTGGGATTCGGTACAAAAAAAAAATTCAAAAGTTAATAAATAAAAAAGGTACATAGAAGAACATCGGGATATTCGCTTGTGATGTTGTTACAGTAAAGCAGTTCAAAGAAGTTTTATTTAAAAAATTCATTACAGGCGAAAGTTATTTTTTTTTATCTGCTCTAAATAGTCTTTAATATCATAATTCTTTCTTTTAAATTCCTTTATGCTTGGGATATCTTTTAAAATATCATTTGGTTTTTTTTTTGTCAGTTTGTTTTTGTGGTATTAATACACCATCACGTAAACCAATCGCATCACCTGTATTACAACCTACTTTTTTAAAACCAGTCGTATCATGAGTTGGCGATCCATGGCTATTCAAATATCTGGTTAAATTAAAGCCTCTGGTTGTTTGTTATTCTCTCCCACAGCCCGTCGTTTAATATGTGCTTCTGGGAGTTAAAGGCGGCGCCAGTTTCGCATAGGCTAGCAGGAGCCTAAAACTGGCAGAATTGAGTCCTCGATTTGCGAACAGTGACTGTTGGTACCACTGGTTATTAGTGAAGCCTTATCGTGGTGACTGAGGTGTAAGTTAAAACCTCATAAAAGTGTGGCTTTTTCTTATCCAATGTGATGTTGCATTTCAACAGAACTTTGTAATTCCGGGGCGACAGGAGTTTAGATAATCTCTCAATCAAGGAGTGGGGGCACGCTTCTAATTGCCGTGGTTCCAAAATAATACCCTAGAGTGTGTGATGCAACTTAAGGGCTTTGTTGGTACAGGCATAGTATTCACCAAGATCACTGTCAGATCTGTATGACAATCTAATAATTTTGTTCGTCTAGTATTCTTTTTGTTATAGTGCTTTTTCTTTCGTTTATATAAAAAGTACCAATTTCAAAATTAATATAATATCGAAATTCGTCACATGTTAAAATTGTCTGTTTTGTTTGTTCTTGAAAACAAAGTGGAATGTAAAATCGTTGCATTAAATCGTCACATTTCATGTTTTGTTGATTTCAATAAGTTTTGCAACGAAAACGAAGTTGATCACATGCCTGATTAAGTTAATTGTGCCACTGTGCAAGTGTTCAGCAGTAGAACACAAATAATTAAAAACAAAAAGAAATGCAAATAAAACTTTCGTGCAAACAAAGCCATTAAGAAGGAAAATTTGAGGGTGGGCCAGTGCCTTTGCCAGAACTTTTTGCCTATAAATTAAGATGTTCTGGCACTCATTTTTTAGATATCAATCAACATTTGTGCATTTCGAATTTTGAATTTTAAAAATGAAATTTTCCAGTTACCTCTTGATTTTTACCATCATAATTTCAACTTTTGTTCAACGTTTTTCAGCGTCGCCAACTTCGGAAGCATTCAAGGTAAATTGAATATTCTTTGTTATCCCGGATAACATTTAAAAAGGAAAAGGAAAGTAAATAATTTTAATTATTCAATTTCACTTTCACAGCAAGCAATCGCAAAAGTTGCCAAACCTAATGAATGTAAACCTATGATGTTTTATTGTGAAGACTCAAGCGAATGTTGCTCTAGATGTTGCTTTAAAGTAATTAATATGTGTGTGCAAAGGGACACTGTCAAACAATGTGCATAAAGGCAGTTTTTACGGCTAAACTGAACTATCATTGAAAGCAGGCGGGCTCCAACATGGATATTGTAAAGATAAAAACAATTTTTATTCCAATTTTTATAACAGTTTTGAAATAAATTCGAAGGTTAATGCGAAATAAGCAGTAGTCTTGTGTTTTTCGTTATGAAAGTGTAAGTAGAGGGATGTATGCGAGCATACATAGTTGGTAATCCAATATATTTTTAACAAATCGGACGATAAGAAATTCGACGATGAGCCACTGAAAATTCACCAATTTGTTTCTCGGACCAGCACTCAGAGGATGGCTCCT